>OZ005761.1:12377125-13605518 GCA_963930825.1 Silvanus unidentatus
TAAAGGTACAAACGAATAAATTGTTTATATATGACATTTTTAAATATCTATTATTCACCATTTTACTCGATCTCCTAAACGGTTAAAGATAGGACATTGCGGTTTTCACCAGTGGATTCAGCACCTTATTTTACATAACATAAGTCCTATAAGTCTACTCTCAAGAGTCATAAAGGTACAAACGATTAAATTGTTTATATATCACATTTTTAAATATCTATTATTCTCCATTTTACTCGATCTCCTAAACGCTTAAAAATAGGAACTTGCCGTTTTTACCTGTGGATTCAGCACCTCATTTTACAAAAAATAAGTCCTATAAGTCTACTCTCAAGAGTCATAAAGGTACAAACGATTAAATTGTTTATATATCATATTTTTAAATATCTATTATTCTCCATTTTACTCGATCTCCTAAACGGTTAATGATAGGACATTGGGGTTTTCACCAGCGGATTTAGCACCTTATTTTACAAAAAATAAGTCCTATAAGTCTGCTCTCAAGAGATGATAAAGGTACAAACGAATAAAATATTTATATATCACATTTTTAAGTATCTATTATTCACCATTTTACTCGATCTCCTAAACGGTTAAAGATAAAACATTGCGCTCTTTCACCAGTGGATTCAGCACCTCATTTTACATAAAAAAAGTCCTATAAGTCTACTCTAAATAGTTGATAAAGGTACAAACGAATAAAATGTTTATATATCACATTTTTAAATATCTATTATTCTCCATTTTACTCGATCTCCTAAACGGTTAAAGATAGGACATTGCGGTTTTCAAAAATGGATTCAGCACCTCATTTTACATAAAATAAGTCCTATAGGTCTACTCTTAAAAGTTGATAATGGTACAAACGAATAAAATGTTTATATATCACATTTTTATATATCTATTATTCTCCATTTTACTCGATCTCCTAAACAGTTAAATATAGGACATTGCGGTTTTTATGAGTGGATTTAGCACCTCATTTTACATAAAATAAGTCCTATAAGTCTGCTCTCAAGAGATGATAAAGGTACAAACGAATAAAATATTTATATATCACATTTTTAAGTATCTATTATTCACCATTTTACTCGATCTCCTAAACGGTTAAAGATAGGACATTGCGGTTTTCACCAGTGGATTTAGCACCTCATTTTACATAAAATAAGTCCTATAAGTCTACTCTAAATAGTTGATAAAGGTACAAACGAATAAAATGTTTATATATCACATTTTTATATATCTATTATTCTCCATTTTGCTCGATCTCCTAAACGGTTAATTATAGGACATTGCGGTTTTCACCAGTGGATTTAGCACCTTATTTTACATAAAATAAGTCCTATAAGTCTACTCTCAAGAGTTGATAAAGGTACAAACGAATAAAATATTTATATATCACAATTTTAAATATCTATTATTCTCCATTTTACTCGATCTCCTAAACGGTTAAATATAGGACATTGCGGTTTGAACCAGTGGATTCAGCACCTCATTTTACATAAAATAAGTTCTATAAGTCTACTCTCAAAAGTTGATAAAGGTACAAACGGATAAAATGTTTATCTATCACATTTTTAAATATCTATTATTTTCCATTTTACTCGATCTCCTAAACGGTTATAGATAGGACATAGCGGTTTTCACCAGTGGATTCAGCACCTCATTTTACATAAAAGAAGTCCTATATGTCTACTCTCAAGAGTTGATTAAGGTACAAACGAATAAAACGTATATATATCACATTTTTAAATATCTATTATTTTATATTTTACTCGATCTCCTAACCGGTTAAAGACTGGACATTGCGGTTTTTACCAGAGAATTCAGCACCTCATTTTACATAAATTAAGTCCTATAAGTCTACTCTCAAGTGTTGATAAAGATACAAACGAATAAAATGTTTATATATCACATTTTTAAATATCTATTATTCACCATTTTACTCGATCTCCTAACCGGTTAAAGATAGGACATTGCGGTTTTCACCAGAGAATTCAGCACCTCATTTTACATAAATTTAGTCCTATAAGTCTACCCTCAAGAATTGATAAAGATACAAACGAATAAAATGTTTATATATCACATTTTTAAATATCTATTATTCACCATTTTACTCGATCACCTAAACGGTTAAAGATAGGACATTGTGGTTTTCATCAGTGGATTTAGCACCTCATTTTACATAAAATAAGTCCTATAGGTCTATTCTTAAGAGTTGATAAAGGTACAAACGAATAAAATGTTTATATATCACATTTTTAAATATCTATTATTTTCCATTTTACTCGATCTCCTAAACGGTTAAAAATAGGACATTGCCGTTTTCACCAGTGGATTCAGCACCTTATTTTACATAAAATAAGTCCTATAAGTCTACTTTAAATAGTTGATAAAGGTACAAACGAATAAAATGTTTATATATCACATTTTTAATTATCTATTATTCTCCATTTTACTCGATCTCCTAAACGGTTAAATATAGGACATTGCGGTTTTCACCAGTGGATTTAGCACCTCATTTTACATAAAATAAGTCTTATAAGTCTACTCTCAAGAGTCATAAAGGTACAAACGAATAAAATGTTTATATATCACATTTTTAAATATCTATTATTCACCATTTTACTCGATCTCCTAAACGGTTAAAGATAGGACATTGCGGTTTGAACCAGTGGATTCAGCACCTCATTTTACATAAAATAAGTTCTATAAGTCTACTCTCAAGAGTCATAAAGGTACAAACGAATAAAATGTTTTTATATCACATTTTTAAATATATATTATTCTCCATTTTCCTCGATCTCCTAAACGGTTAAATATAGGACATTGCGATTTGAACCAGTGGATTCAGCACCTTATTTTACATAAAATAAGTCTTATAAGTCTACTCTAAATAGTTGACAAAGGTACAAACGAATAAAATGTTTATATATCACATTTTTAAATATCTATTATTCTCCATTTTTCTCGATCTTCTAAACGGTTAAATATAGGACATTGCGGTTTTCAATAGTAGATTTAGCACCTTATTTTACATAAAATAAGTCCTATAAGTCTACTCTCAAGAGTTGATAAAGGTACAAACGAATAAAATGTTTATATATCACAATTTTAAATATCTATTATTTTCCATTTTACTCGATCTCCTAAACGGTTATAGATAGGACATTGCGGTTTTCACCAGTGGATTCAGCACCTCATTTTACATAAAATAAGTCCTATAAGTCTACTTTTAAGAGTTGATAAAGGTACAAACGAATAAATTGTTTATATATCACATTTTTAAATATCTATTATTCTCCATTTTACTCGATCTCCTAAACAGTTAAATATAGGACATTGCGGTTTTTATCAGTGGATTTAGCACCTCATTTTACATAAAATATGTCCTATAAGTCTACTCTCTAGTGTCATAAAGGTACAAACGAATAAAATGTTTATATATCACATTTTTAAATATCTATTATTCTCCATTTTACTCGATCTCCTAAACGGTTATAGATAGGACATTGCGGTTTTCACCAGCGGATTTAGCACCTTATTTTACAAAAAATAAGTCCTATATGTCTACTCTCAAGAGATAATAAAGGTACAAACGAATAAAATATTTATATATCACATTTTTAAATATCTATTATTCACCATTTTACTCGATCTCCTAAACGGTTAAAGATAGGACATTGCGGTTTTCACCAGTGGATTCAGCACCTCATTTTACATAAAATAAGTTCTATAAGTCTACTCTCAAGAGTCATAAAGGTACAAACGAATAAATTGTTTATATATCACATTTTTAAATATCTATTATTCACCATTTTACTCGATCTCCTAAACGGTTAAAGATAGGACATTGTGGTTTTCACCAGTGGATTCAGCACCTCATTTTACATAAAATAAGTTCTATAAGTCTACTCTCAAGAGTTGATAAAGGAACAAACGGATAAAATGTTTATATATCACATTTTTAAATATCTATTATTTTCCATTTTCCTCGATCTCCTAAACGGTTATACATAGGACATTGCGATTTTCACCAGTGGATTTAGCACCTCATTTTACATAAAATAAGTCCTATAAGTCTACTCTCAAGAGTCATAAAGGTACAAACGAATAAATTGTTTATATATCACATTTTTAAATATCTATTATTCACCATTTTACTCGATCTCCTAAACGGTTAAAGATAGGACATTGTGGTTTTTACCAGTGGATTCAGCACCTCATTTTACATAAAATAAGTCCTATAAGTCTACTCTCAAGAGTTGATATAGGTACAAACGAATAAAATGTTTATATATCACATTTTTAAATATCCATTATTCTCCATTTTACTCGATCTCCTAAACGGTTAAAGATAGGACATTGCGGTTTTCACCAGTAACTTCAGCACCTCATTTTACATAAAATAAGTCCTATAAGTCTACTCTAAATAGTTGATAAAGGTACGAACGAATAAAATGTTTATATATCACACTTTTAAATATCTATTATTCTCCATTTTACTCGATCTCCTACACGGTTAAATATAGGACATTGCGGTTTGAACCAGTAGATTCAGCACCATATTTTACATAAAATAAGTCCTATAAGTCTACTCTCAAGAGATGATAAAGGTACAAACGAATAAAATGTTTATATATCACATTTTTATATATCTATTATTCTCCATTTTACTCGATCTCCTAAACAGTTAAATATAGGACATTGCGGTTTTTATGAGTGGATTTAGCACCTCATTTTACATAAAATAAGTCCTATAAGTCTGCTCTCAAGAGATGATAAAGGTACAAACGAATAAAATATTTATATATCACATTTTTAAGTATCTATTATTCACCATTTTACTCGATCTCCTAAACGGTTAAAGATAGGACATTGCGGTTTTCACCAGTGGATTTAGCACCTCATTTTACATAAAATAAGTCCTATAAGTCTACTCTAAATAGTTGATAAAGGTACAAACGAATAAAATGTTTATATATCACATTTTTATATATCTATTATTCTCCATTTTGCTCGATCTCCTAAACGGTTAATTATAGGACATTGCGGTTTTCACCAGTGGATTTAGCACCTTATTTTACATAAAATAAGTCCTATAAGTCTACTCTCAAGAGTTGATAAAGGTACAAACGAATAAAATATTTATATATCACAATTTTAAATATCTATTATTCTCCATTTTACTCGATCTCCTAAACGGTTAAATATAGGACATTGCGGTTTGAACCAGTGGATTCAGCACCTCATTTTACATAAAATAAGTTCTATAAGTCTACTCTCAAAAGTTGATAAAGGTACAAACGGATAAAATGTTTATATATCACATTTTTAAATATCTATTATTTTCCATTTTACTCGATCTCCTAAACGGTTATAGATAGGACATAGCGGTTTTCACCAGTGGATTCAGCACCTCATTTTACATAAAAGAAGTCCTATATGTCTACTCTCAAGAGTTGATTAAGGTACAAACGAATAAAACGTATATATATCACATTTTTAAATATCTATTATTTTATATTTTACTCGATCTCCTAACCGGTTAAAGACTGGACATTGCGGTTTTTACCAGAGAATTCAGCACCTCATTTTACATAAATTAAGTCCTATAAGTCTACTCTCAAGTGTTGATAAAGATACAAACGAATAAAATGTTTATATATCACATTTTTAAATATCTATTATTCACCATTTTACTCGATCTCCTAACCGGTTAAAGATAGGACATTGCGGTTTTCACCAGAGAATTCAGCACCTCATTTTACATAAATTTAGTCCTATAAGTCTACCCTCAAGAGTTGATAAAGATACAAACTAATAAAATGTTTATATATCACATTTTTAAATATCTATTATTCACCATTTTACTCGATCACCTAAACGGTTAAAGATAGGACATTGTGGTTTTCATCAGTGGATTTAGCACCTCATTTTACATAAAATAAGTCCTATAGGTCTATTCTTAAGAGTTGATAAAGGTACAAACGAATAAAATGTTTATATATCACATTTTTAAATATCTATTATTTTCCATTTTACTCGATCTCCTAAACGGTTAAAAATAGGACATTGCCGTTTTCACCAGTGGATTCAGCACCTTATTTTACATAAAATAAGTCCTATAAGTCTACTTTAAATAGTTGATAAAGGTACAAACGAATAAAATGTTTATATATCACATTTTTAATTATCTATTATTCTCCATTTTACTCGATCTCCTAAACGGTTAAATATAGGACATTGCGGTTTTCACCAGTGGATTTAGCACCTCATTTTACATAAAATAAGTCTTATAAGTCTACTCTCAAGAGTCATAAAGGTACAAACGAATAAAATGTTTATATATCACATTTTTAAATATCTATTATTCACCATTTTACTCGATCTCCTAAACGGTTAAAGATAGGACATTGCGGTTTGAACCAGTGGATTCAGCACCTCATTTTACATAAAATAAGTTCTATAAGTCTACTCTCAAGAGTCATAAAGGTACAAACGAATAAAATGTTTTTATATCACATTTTTAAATATATATTATTCTCCATTTTCCTCGATCTCCTAAACGGTTAAATATAGGACATTGCGATTTGAACCAGTGGATTCAGCACCTTATTTTACATAAAATAAGTCTTATAAGTCTATTCTAAATAGTTGACAAAGGTACAAACGAATAAAATGTTTATATATCACATTTTTAAATATCTATTATTCTCCATTTTACTCGATCTCCTAAACGGTTAAATATAGGACATTGCGGTTTTCAATAGTAGATTTAGCACCTTATTTTACATAAAATAAGTCCTATAAGTCTACTCTCAAGAGTTGATAAAGGTACAAACGAATAAAATGTTTATATATCACAATTTTAAATATCTATTATTTTCCATTTTACTCGATCTCCTAAACGGTTATAGATAGGACATTGCGGTTTTCACCAGTGGATTCAGCACCTCATTTTACATAAAATAAGTCCTATAAGTCTACTCTTAAGAGTTGATAAAGGTACAAACGAATAAATTGTTTATATATCACATTTTTAAATATCTATTATTCTCCATTTTACTCGATCTCCTAAACAGTTAAATATAGGACATTGCGGTTTTTATCAGTGGATTTAGCACCTCATTTTACATAAAATATGTCCTATAAGTCTACTCTCAAGTGTCATAAAGGTACAAACGAATAAAATGTTTATATATCACATTTTTAAATATCTATTATTCTCCATTTTACTCGATCTCCTAAACGGTTAAAGATAGGACATTGCGGTTTTCACCAGCGGATTTAGCACCTTATTTTACAAAAAATAAGTCCTATATGTCTACTCTCAAGAGATAATAAAGGTACAAACGAATAAAATATTTATATATCACATTTTTAAATATCTATTATTCACCATTTTACTCGATCTCCTAAACGGTTAAAGATAGGACATTGCGGTTTTCACCAGTGGATTCAGCACCTCATTTTACATAAAATAAGTTCTATAAGTCTACTCTCAAGAGTTGATAAAGGAACAAACGGAAAAAATGTTTGTATATCACATTTTTAAATATCTATTATTCACCATTTTACTCGATCTCCTAAACGGTTAAAGATAGAACATTGCGGTTTTTACCAGTGGATTCAGCACCTCATTTTACATAACAAAAGTCCTATAAGTCTACTCTCAAGAGTCATAAAGGTACAAACGGTTAAATTGTTTATATATCACATTTTTAAATATCTATTATTCTCCATTTTACTCGATCTCCTAAACGGTTAAAGATAGGACATTGCGGTTTTCACCAGTGGATTCAGCACCTCATTTTACATAAAATAAGTTCTATAAGTCTACTCTCAAGAGTTGATAAAGGAACAAACGGATAAAATGTTTATATATCACATTTTTAAATATCTATTATTTTCCATTTTCCTCGATCTCCTAAACGGTTATACATAGGACATTGCGATTTTCACCAGTGGATTTAGCACCTCATTTTACATAAAATAAGTCCTATAAGTCTACTCTCAAGAGTCATAAAGGTACAAACGAAAAAATTGTTTATATATCACATTTTTAAATATCTATTATTCACCATTTTACTCGATCTCCTAAACGGTTAAAGATAGGACATTGTGGTTTTTACCAGTGGATTCAGCACCTCATTTTACATAAAATAAGTCCTATAAGTCTACTCTCAAGAGTTGATAAAGGTACAAACGAATAAAATGTTTATATATCACATTTTTAAATATCCATTATTCTCCATTTTACTCGATCTCCTAAACGGTTAAAGATAGGACATTGCGGTTTTCACCAGTAACTTCAGCACCTCATTTTACATCAAATAAGTCCTATAAGTCTACTCTAAATAGTTGATAAAGGTACGAACGAATAAAATGTTTATATATCACACTTTTAAATATCTATTATTCTCCATTTTACTCGATCTCCTACACGGTTAAATATAGGACATTGCGGTTTGAACCAGTAGATTCAGCACCATATTTTACATAAAATAAGTCCTATAAGTCTACTCTAAATAGTTGATAAAGGTACAAACGAATAAAATGTTTATATATCCCATTTTTAAATATCTATTATTCTCCATTTTACTCGATCTCCTAAACGGTTAAATATAGGACATTGCGGTTTTCACCAGTGGATTTAGCACCTCATTTTACATAAAATAAGTCCTATAAATCTACTCTCAAAAGTCATAAAGGTACAAACGAATAAAATGTTTATATATCACATTTTTAAATATCTATTATTCTCCATTTTACTCGATCTCCTAAACGGTTAAAGATTGGACATTGCGGTTTTCACCAGTGGATTCAGCACCCCACTTTACAAAAAGTAAGTGTTATAAGTCTACTCTCAAGAGATGATAAAGGTACAAACGAATAAAATGTTTATATATCACATTTTTAAATATTTATTATTCACCATTTTACTCGATCTCCTAAACGGTTAAAGATAGGACATTGTGGTTTTCACCAGTGGATTCAGCACCTCATTTTACATAAAATAAGTTTTATAAGTCTACTCTCAAGAGTTGATAAAGGTACAAACGGATAAAATGTTTATATATCACATTTTTAAATATCTATTATTTTCCATTTTACTCGATCTCCTAAACGGTTATAGATAGGACATTGCGGTTTTCACCAGTGGATTCAGCACCTCATTTTACATAAAATAAGTCTTATAAGTCTACTCTTAAGAGTTGATAAAGGTACAAACGAATAAAATGTTTATATATCACATTTTTAAATATCTATTATTCTCCATTTTACTCGATCTCCTGAACTGTTAAAGATTGGACATTGCGGTTTCACCAGAGAATTCAGCACCTCATTTTACATAATATAAGTCCTATAAGTCTACTCTCAAGAGTTGATAAAGGTACAAACGAATAAAATGTTTATATATCACATTTTTAAATATCTATTATTCTTCATTTTACTCGATCTCCTAAACGGTTAAAGATAGGACATTGCGATTTTCACCAGTAAATTCAGCACCTCATTTTACATAAAATAAGTCCTATAAGTCTACTCTAAATAGTTGATAAAAGTACAAACGAATAAAATGTTTATATATCACATTTTTATATATCTATTATTCACCATTTTACTCGATCTCCTAAACGGTTAAAGATAGGACATTGCGGTTTTCACCAGTGGATTTAGCACCTCATTTTACATAAAATAAGTTTTATAAGTCTACTCTCAAGAGTTGAGAAAGGTACAAACGAATAAAATGTTTATATATCACATTTTTAAATATCTATTATTCACCATTTTACTCGATGTCCTAAACGGTTAAAGATAGGACATTGCGGTTTTAAAAAATGGATTCAGCACCTCATTTTACATAAAATAAGTTCTATAGGTCTACTCTTAAGAGTTGATAAAGGTACAAACGAATAAAATGTTTATATATCACATTTTTATATATCTATTATTCTCCATTTTACTCGATCTCGTAAACAGTTAAATATAGGACATTGCGGATTTTATCAGTATATTTAGCACCTCATTTTACATAAAATAAGTCCTGTAAGTCTACTCTCAAGAGTCATAAAGGTACAAATGAATAAAATGTTTATATATCACATTTTTAAATATCTATTATTCTCCATTTTACTCGATCTCCTAAACGGTTAAAGATAGGACATTGCGGTTTTCACCAGCGGATTTAGCACCTTATTTTACAAATAATAAGACCTATAAGTCTACTCTCAAGAGATAATAAAGGTACAAACGAATAAAATATTTATATATCACATTTTTAAATATCTATTATTCACCATTTTACTCGATCTCCTAAACGGTTAAAGATAGGACATTGTGGTTTTCACCAGTGAATTCAGCACCTCATTTTACATAAAATAAGTTCTACAAGTCTACTCTCAAGAGTTGATAAAGGAACAAACGGATAAAATGTTTATATATCACATTTTTAAATAACTATTATTTTCCATTTTCCTCGATCTCCTAAACGGTTATAGATAGGACATTGCGGTTTTCACCATTGGATTCAGCACCTCATTTTACATAAAATAAGTCCTATAAGTCTACTCTCAAGAGTCATAAAGGTACAAACGAATAAATTGTTTATATATCACATTTTTAAATATCTATTATTCTCCATTTTACTCGATCTCCTAAACGGTTAAAGATAGGACATTGCGGTTTTCACCATTGGATTCAGCACCTCATTTTACATAAAATAAGTCCTATAAGTCTACTCTCAAGAGTCATAAAGGTACAAACGAATAAATTGTTTATATATCACATTTTTAAATATCTATTATTCTCCATTTTACTCGATCTCCTAAACGGTTAAATAAAGGACATTGCGGTTTTGACCAGTGGATTTAGCACCTCATTTTACATAAAATAAGTCCTATAAGTCTATTCTCAAGAGTCATAAAGGTACAAACGAATAAAATGTTTAAATATCACATTTTTAAATATCTATTATTCTCCATTTTACTCGATCTCCTAAACGGTTAAAGATAGGACATTGCAGTTTTCACCAGTGGATTTAGCACTCCTTTTTACAAAAAATAAGTCCTATAAATCTACTCTCAAGAGATGATAAAGGTACAAACGAATAAAATGTTTATGTATCACATTTTTAAATATCTATTATTAACCTTTTTACTCGATCTCCTAAACGGTTAAAGATAGGACATTGCGGTTTTCACCAGTGGATTTAGCACCTCATTTTACATAAAATAAGTCCTATAAGTCTATTCTAAATAGTTGATAAAGGTACAAACGAATAAAATGTTTATATATCACACTTTTAAATATCTATTATTCTCCATTTTACTCGATCTCCTAAACGGTTAAATATAGGACATTGCGGTTTGAACCAGTGGATTCAGCACCTCATTTTACATAAAATAAGTACTATAAGTCTACTCTCAAGAGTTGATAAAGGTACAAACGGATAAAATGTTTATATATCACATTTTTAAATATCTATTATTAACCATTTTACTCGATCTTCTAAACGGTTAAAGATAGCACATTGCAGTTTTCAAAAATGGATTCAGCACCTCACTTTACATAAAATAAGTCCTATAGGTCTATTCTTAAAAGTTGATAAAGGTACAAACGAATAAAATGTTTATATATCACATTTTTAAATATCTATTATTCTCCAATTTACTCGATCTCCTAAACGGTTAAATATAGGACATTGCGGTTTTCAATAGTGGATTTAGCACCTTATTTTACATAAAATAAGTCCTATAAGTCTACTCTCAAGAGTCATAAAGGTACAAACGAATAAAATGTTTATATTTCACATTTTTAAATATCTATTATTCTCCATTTTACTCGATCTCCTAAACGGTTAATGATAGGACATTGCCGTTTTCACCAGTGGATTCAGCACCTTATTTTACATAAAATAAGTCCTATAAGTCTACTCATAAGAGTTGATAAAGGTACAAACGAATAAAATGTTTATATATCACATTTTTAAATATCTGTTATTCTCCATTTAACTCGATCTCCTAAACGGTTAAAGATAGGACATTGCGGTTTTCACCAGTCAATTCAGCACCTCATTTTACATAAAATAAGTCCTATAAGTCTACTCTAAATAGTTGATAAAGGTACAAACGAATAAAATGTTTATATATCACATTTTTAAATATCTATTATTCTCCATTTTACTCGATCTCCTAAACGGTTAAAGATAGGACATTGCGGTTTTCACCAGTGGATTCAGCACCCCACCTTACAAAAAATAAGTGTTATAAGTCTACTCTCAAGAGATGATAAAGGTACAAACGAATAAAATGTTTATATATCACATTTTTAAATATCTATTATTCTCCATTTTACTCGATCTCCTAAACGGTTAAATATAGGACATTGCGGTTTTGACCAGTGGATTTAGCACCTCATTTTACATAAAATAAATCCTATTAGTCTATTCTCAAGAGTCATAAAGGTACAAACGAATAAAATGTTTATATATCACATTTTTAAATATCTATTATTCTCCATTTTACTCGATCTCCTAAACGGTTAAAGATAGGACATTGCGGTTTTCACCAGTGGATTTAGCACCCCCTTTTACAAAAAATAAGTCCTATAAGTCTACTCTCAAGAGATGATAAAGGTACAAACGAATAAAATATTTATATATCACAATTTTAAAAATCTATTATTCTCCATTTTACTCGATCTCCTAAACGGTTAAATATAGAACATTGCGGTTTTGACCAGTGGATTTAGCACCTCATTTTACATAAAATAAGACATATAAGTCTATTCTCAAGAGTCATAAAGGTACAAACGAATAAAATGTTTATATATCACATTTTTAAATATCTATTATTCTCCATTTTACTCGATCTCCTAAACGGTTAAAGATAGGACATTGCAGTTTTCACCAGTGGATTTAGCACCCCTTTTTACAAAAAATAAGTCCTATAAGTCTACTCCCAAGAGATGATAAAGGTACAAACGAATAAAATGTTTATGTATCACATTTTTAAATATCTATTATTAACCATTTTACTCGATCTCCTAAACGGTTAAAGATAGGACATTGCGGTTTTCACCAGTGGATTTAGCACCTCATTTTACATAAAATAAGTCCTATAAGTCTAATCTAAATAGTTGATAAAGGTACAAACGAATAAAATGTTTATATATCACACTTTTAAATATCTATTATTCTCCATTTTACTCGATCTCCTAAACGGTTAAATATAGGACATTGCGGTTTGAACCAGTGGATTCAGCACCTCATTTTACATAAAATAAGTTCTATAAGTCTACTCTCAAGAGTTGATAAAGGTACAAACGAATAAAATGTTTATATATCACATTTTTAAATATCTATTATTAACCATTTTACTCGATCTCCTAAACGGTTAAAGATAGCACATTGCAGTTTTCAAAAATGGATTCAGCACCTCACTTTACATAAAATAAGTCCTATAGGTCTATTCTAAAGAGTTGATAAAGGTACAAACGAATAAAATGTTTATATATCACATTTTTAAATATCTATTATTCCCCATTTTACTCGATCTCCTAAACGGTTAAATATAGGACATTGCGGTTTTCAATAGTGGATTTAGCACCTTATTTTACATAAAATAAGTCCTGTTAGTCTACTCTCAAGAGTCATAAAGGTACAAACGAATAAAATGTTTATATATCACATTTTTAAATATCTATTATTCTCCATTTTACTCGATCTCCTAAACGGTTAAATATAGGACATTGCGGTTATCAATAGTGGATTTAGCACCTCATTTTACATAAAATAAGTCTTATAAGTCTACTCTTAAGAGTTGATAAAGGTACAAACGAATAAAATGTTTATATATCACATTTTTAAATATCTATTATTCTCCATTTTACTCGATCTCCTGAACGGTTAAAGATTGGACATTGCGGTTTCACCAGAGAATTCAGCACCTCATTTTACATAATATAAGTCCTATAAGTCTACTCTCAAGAGTTGATAAAGGTACAAACGAATAAAATGTTTATATATCACATTTTTAAATATCTATTATTTTTCATTTTACTCGATCTCCTAAACGGTTAAAGATAGGACATTGCGATTTTCACCAGTAAATTCAGCACCTCATTTTACATAAAATAAGTTCTATAAGTCTACTCTAAATAGTTGATAAAAGTACAAACGAATAAAATGTTTATATATCACATTTTTATATATCTATTATTCACCATTTTACTCGATCTCCTAAACGGTTAAATATAGGACATTGCGGTTTTCAATAGTAAATTTAGCACCTTATTTTACATAAAATAAGTCCTATAAGTCTACTCTCAAGAGTCATAAAGGTACAAACGAATAAAATGTTTATATTTCACATTTTTAAATATCTATTATTCTCCATTTTACTCGATCTCCTAAACGGTTAATGATAGGACATTGCCGTTTTCACCAGTGGATTCAGCACCTTATTTTACATAAAATAAGTCCTATAAGTCTACTCATAAGAGTTGATAAAGGTACAAACGAATAAAATGTTTATATATCACATTTTTAAATATCTGTTATTCTCCATTTAACTCGATCTCCTAAACGGTTAAAGATAGGACATTGCGGTTTTCACCAGTCAATTCAGCACCTCATTTTACATAAAATAAGTCCTATAAGTCTACTCTAAATAGTTGATAAAGGTACAAACGAATAAAATGTTTATATATCACATTTTTAAATATCTATTATTCTCCATTTTACTCGATCTCCTAAACGGTTAAAGATAGGACATTGCGGTTTTCACCAGTGGATTCAGCACCCCACCTTACAAAAAATAAGTGTTATAAGTCTACTCTCAAGAGATGATAAAGGTACAAACGAATAAAATGTTTATATATCACATTTTTAAATATCTATTATTCTCCATTTTACTCGATCTCCTAAACGGTTAAATATAGGACATTGCGGTTTTGACCAGTGGATTTAGCACCTCATTTTACATAAAATAAATCCTATTAGTCTATTCTCAAGAGTCATAAAGGTACAAACGAATAAAATGTTTATATATCACATTTTTAAATATCTATTATTCTCCATTTTACTCGATCTCCTAAACGGTTAAAGATAGGACATTGCGGTTTTCACCAGTGGATTTAGCACCCCCTTTTACAAAAAATAAGTCCTATAAGTCTACTCTCAAGAGATGATAAAGGTACAAACGAATAAAATATTTATATATCACAATTTTAAAAATCTATTATTCTCCATTTTACTCGATCTCCTAAACGGTTAAATAAAGGACATTGCGGTTTTGACCAGTGGATTTAGCACCTCATTTTACATAAAATAAGTCCTATAAGTCTATTCTCAAGAGTCATAAAGGTACAAACGAATAAAATGTTTAAATATCACATTTTTAAATATCTATTATTCTCCATTTTACTCGATCTCCTAAACGGTTAAAGATAGGACATTGCAGTTTTCACCAGTGGATTTAGCACCCCTTTTTACAAAAAATAAGTCCTATAAATCTACTCTCAAGAGATGATAAAGGTACAAACGAATAAAATGTTTATGTATCACATTTTTAAATATCTATTATTAACCTTTTTACTCGATCTCCTAAACGGTTAAAGATAGGACATTGCGGTTTTCACCAGTGGATTTAGCACCTCATTTTACATAAAATAAGTCCTATAAGTCTATTCTAAATAGTTGATAAAGGTACAAACGAATAAAATGTTTATATATCACACTTTTAAATATCTGTTATTCTCCATTTAACTCGATCTCCTAAACGGTTAAAGATAGGACATTGCGGTTTTCACCAGTCAATTCAGCACCTCATTTTACATAAAATAAGTCCTATAAGTCTACTCTAAATAGTTGATAAAGGTACAAACGAATAAAATGTTTATATATCACATTTTTAAATATCTATTATTTTCCATTTTACTCGATCTCCTAAACGGTTAAAGATAGGACATTGCGGTTTTCACCAGTGGATTCAGCACCCCACCTTACAAAAAATAAGTGTTATAAGTCTACTCTCAAGAGATGATAAAGGTACAAACGAATAAAATGTTTATATATCACATTTTTAAATATCTATTATTCTCCATTTTACTCGATCTCCTAAACGGTTAAATATAGGACATTGCGGTTTTGACCAGTGGATTTAGCACCTCATTTTACATAAAATAAATCCTATTAGTCTATTCTCAAGAGTCATAAAGGTACAAACGAATAAAATGTTTATATATCACATTTTTAAATATCTATTATTCTCCATTTTACTCGATCTCCTAAACGGTTAAAGATAGGACATTGCGGTTTTCACCAGTGGATTTAGCACCCCCTTTTACAAAAAATAAGTCCTATAAGTCTACTCTCAAGAGATGATAAAGGTACAAACGAATAAAATATTTATATATCACAATTTTAAAAATCTATTATTCTCCATTTTACTCGATCTCCTAAACGGTTAAATATAGGACATTGCGGTTTTGACCAGTGGATTTAGCACCTCATTTTACATAAAATAAGACATATAAGTCTATTCTCAAGAGTCATAAAGGTACAAACGAATAAAATGTTTATATATCACATTTTTAAATATCTATTATTCTCCATTTTACTCGATCTCCTAAACGGTTAAATATAGGACATTGCGGTTTGAACCAGTGGATTCAGCACCTCATTTTACATAAAATAAGTTCTATAAGTCTACTCTCAAGAGTTGATAAAGGTACAAACGAATAAAATGTTTATATATCACATTTTTAAATATCTATTATTAACCATTTTACTCGATCTCCTAAACGGTTAAAGATAGCACATTGCAGTTTTCAAAAATGGATTCAGCACCTCACTTTACATAAAATAAGTCCTATAGGTCTATTCTAAAGAGTTGATAAAGGTACAAACGAATAAAATGTTTATATATCACATTTTTAAATATCTATTATTCTCCATTTTACTCGATCTCCTAAACGGTTAAATATAGGACATTGCGGTTTTCAATAGTGGATTTAGCACCTTATTTTACATAAAATAAGTCCTGTAAGTCTACTCTCAAGAGTCATAAAGGTACAAACGAATAAAATGTTTATATATCACATTTTTAAATATCTATTATTCTCCATTTTACTCGATCTCCTAAACGGTTAAATATAGGACATTGCGGTTATCAATAGTGGATTTAGCACCTCATTTTACATAAAATAAGTCTTATAAGTCTACTCTTAAGAGTTGATAAAGGTACAAACGAATAAAATGTTTATATATCACATTTTTAAATATCTATTATTCTCCATTTTACTCGATCTCCTGAACGGTTAAAGATTGGACATTGCGGTTTCACCAGAGAATTCAGCACCTCATTTTACATAATATAAGTCCTATAAGTCTACTCTCAAGAGTTGATAAAGGTACAAACGAATAAAATGTTTATATATCACATTTTTAAATATCTATTATTTTTCATTTTACTCGATCTCCTAAACGGTTAAAGATAGGACATTGCGATTTTCACCAGTAAATTCAGCACCTCATTTTACATAAAATAAGTCCTATAAGTCTACTCTAAATAGTTGATAAAAGTACAAACGAATAAAATGTTTATATATCACATTTTTATATATCTATTATTCACCATTTTACTCGATCTCCTAAACGGTTAAAGATAGGACATTGCGGTTTTCACCAGTGGATTCAGCACCTCATTTTACATAAAATAAGTTTTATAAGTCTACTCTCAAGAGTTGAGAAAGGTACAAACGAATAAAATGTTTATATATCACATTTTTAAATATCTATTATTCACCATTTTACTCGATGTCCTAAACGGTTAAAGATAGGACATTGCGGTTTTAAAAAATGGATTTAGCACCTCATTTTACATAAAATAAGTTCTATAGGTCTACTCTTAAGAGTTGATAAAGGTACAAACGAATAAAATGTTTATATATCACATTTTTATATATCTATTATTCTCCATTTTACTCGATCTCGTAAACAGTTAAATATAGGACATTGCGGATTTTATCAGTATATTTAGCACCTCATTTTACATAAAATAAGTCCTATAAGTCTACTCTCAAGAGTCATAAAGGTACAAATGAATAAAATGTTTATATATCACATTTTTAAATATCTATTATTCTCCATTTTACTCGATCTCCTAAACGGTTAAAGATAGGACATTGCGGTTTTCACCAGCGGATTTAGCACCTTATTTTACAAATAATAAGACCTATAAGTCTACTCTCAAGAGATAATAAAGGTACAAACGAATAAAATATTTATATATCACATTTTTAAATATCTATTATTCACCATTTTACTCGATCTCCTAAACGGTTAAAGATAGGACATTGTGGTTTTCACCAGTGAATTCAGCACCTCATTTTACATAAAATAAGTTCTACAAGTCTACTCTCAAGAGTTGATAAAGGAACAAACGGATAAAATGTTTATATATCACATTTTTAAATATCTATTATTCTCCATTTTACTCGATCTCCTAAACGGTTAAAGATAGGACATTGCGGTTTTCACCAGCGGATTTAGCACCTTATTTTACAAATAATATGACCTATAAGTCTACTCTCAAGAGATAATAAAGGTACAAACGAATAAAATATTTATATATCACATTTTTAAATATCTATTATTCACCATTTTACTCGATCTCCTAAACGGTTAAAGATAGGACATTGCGGTTTTCACCAGTGGATTTAGCACCTCATTTTACATAAAATAAGTCCTATAAGTCTATTCTAAATAGTTGATAAAGGTACAAACGAATAAAATGTTTATATATCACACTTTTAAATATCTATTATTCTCCATTTTACTCGATCTCCTAAACGGTTAAATATAGGACATTGCGGTTTGAACCAGTGGATTCAGCACCTCATTTTTCATAAAATAAGTTCTATAAGTCTACTCTCAAGAGTTGATAAAGGTACAAACGGATAAAATGTTTATATATCACATTTTTAAATATCTATTATTAACCATTTTACTCGATCTCCTAAACGGTTAAAGATAGCACATTGCAGTTTTCAAAAATGGATTCAGCACCTCACTTTACATAAAATAAGTCCTATAGGTCTATTCTTAAAAGTTGATAAAGGTACAAACGAATAAAATGTTTATATATCACATTCTTAAATATCTATTATTCTCCAATTTACTCGATCTCCTAAACGGTTAAATATAGGACATTGCGGTTTTCAATAGTGGATTTAGCACCTTATTTTACATAAAATAAGTCCTATAAGTCTACTCTCAAGAGTCATAAAGGTACAAACGAATAAAATGTTTATATTTCACATTTTTAAATATCTATTATTCTCCATTTTACTCGATCTCCTAAACGGTTAAAGATAGGACATTGCCGTTTTCACCAGTGGATTCAGCACCTTATTTTACATAAAATAAGTCCTATAAGTCTACTCATAAGAGTTGATAAAGGTACAAACGAATAAAATGTTTATATATCACATTTTTAAATATCTGTTATTCTCCATTTAACTCGATCTCCTAAACGGTTAAAGATAGGACATTGCGGTTTTCACCAGTCAATTCAGCACCTCATTTTACATAAAATAAGTCCTATAAGTCTACTCTAAATAGTTGATAAAGGTACAAACGAATAAAATGTTTATATATCACATTTTTAAATATCTATTATTCTCCATTTTACTCGATCTCCTAAACGGTTAAAGATAGGACATTGCGGTTTTCACCAGTGGATTCAGCACCCCACCTTACAAAAAATAAGTGTTATGAGTCTACTCTCAAGAGATGATAAAGGTACAATCGAATAAAATGATTATATATCACATTTTTAAATATCTATTATTCTCCATTTTACTCGATCTCCTAAACGGTTAAATATAGGACATTGCGGTTTTGACCAGTGGATTTAGCACCTCATTTTACATAAAATAAATCCTATTAGTCTTTTCTCAAGAGTCATAAAGGTACAAACGAATAAAATGTTTATATATCACATTTTTAAATATCTATTATTCTCCATTTTACTCGATCTCCTAAACGGTTAAAGATAGGACATTGCGGTTTTCACCAGTGGATTTAGCACCCCCTGTTACAAAAAATAAGTCCTATAAGTCTACTCTCAAGAGATGATAAAGGTACAAACGAATAAAATATTTATATATCACAATTTTAAATATCTATTATTCTCCATTTTACTTGATCTCCTAAACGGTTAAATATAGGACATTGCGGTTTTGACCAGTGGATTTAGCACCTCATTTTACATAAAATAAGACCTATAAGTCTATTCTCAAGAGTCATAAAGGTACAAACGAATAAAATGTTTATATATCACATTTTTAAATATCTATTATTAACCATTTTACTCGATCTCCTAAACGGTTAAAGATAGCACATTGCAGTTTTCAAAAATGGATTCAGCACCTCACTTTACATAAAATAAGTCCTATAGGTCTATTCTAAAGAGTTGATAAAGGTACAAACGAATAAAATGTTTATATATCACATTTTTAAATATCTATTATTCTCCATTTTACTCGATCTCCTAAACGGTTAAATATAGGACATTGCGGTTTTCAATAGTGGATTTAGCACCTTATTTTACATAAAATAAGTCCTATAAGTCTACTCTCAAGAGTCATAAAGGTACAAACGAATAAAATGTTTATATATCACATTTTTAAATATCTATTATTCTCCATTTTACTCGATCTCCTAAACGGTTAAATATAGGACATTGCGGTTATCAATAGTGGATTTAGCACCTTATTTTACATAAAATAAGTCCTATAAGTCTACTCTCAAGAGTCATAAAGGTACAAACGAATAAAATGTTTATTTATCACATTTTTAAATATCTATTATTCTCCATTTTACTCGATCTCCTAAACGGTTAAAGATAGGACATTGCCGTTTTCACCAGTGGATTCAGCACCTTATTTTACATAAAATAAGTCCTATAAGACTACTCATAAGAGTTGATAAAGGTACAAACGAATAAAATGTTTATATATCACATTTTTAAATATCTATTATTCTCCATTTTACTCGATCTCCTAAACGGTTAAATATAGGACATAGCGGTTTTCAATAGTGGATTTAGCACCTCATTTTACATAAAATAAGTCCTATAAGTCTACTCTAAATAGTTGATAAAGGTACAAACGAATAAAATGTTTATATATCACATTTTTAAATATCTGTTATTCTCCATTTAACTCGATCTCCTAAACGGTTAAAGATAGGACATTGCGGTTTTCACCAGTCAATTCAGCACCTCATTTTACATAAAATAAGTCCTATAAGTCTACTCTAAATAGTTTATAAAGGTACAAACGAATAAAATGTTTATATATCACATTTTTAAATATCTATTATTCTCCATTTTACTCGATCTCCTAAACGGTTAAAGATAGGACATTGCGGTTTTCACCAGTGGATTCAGCACCCCACTTTACAAAAAATAAGTGTTATAAGTCTACTATCAAGAGATGATAAAGGTACAAACGACTAAAATGTTTATATATCGCATTTTTAAATATTTATTATTCACCATTTTACTCGATCTCCTAAACGGTTAAAGATAGGACATTGTGGTTTTCATCAGTGGATTCAGCAATTCATTTTACATAAAATAAGTTTTATAAGTCTACTCTCAAGAGTCATAAAGGTACAAACGAATAAAATGTTTATATATCACATTTTTAAATATCTATTATTCTCCATTTTACTCGATCTCCTAAACGGTTAAAGATAGGACATTGCGGTTTTCACCAGTGGATTCAGCACCCCACTTTACAAAAAATAAGTGATATAAGTCTACTCTCAAGAGATGATAAAGGTACAAACGTATAAAATGTTTATATATCACATTTTTGAATATTTATTATTCACCATTTTACTCGATCTCCTAAACGGTTAAAGATAGAACATTGTGGTTTTCACCAGTGGATTCAGCACCTCATTTTACATAAAATAAGTTTTATAAGTCTACTCTCAAGAGTTGATAAAGGTACAAACGAATAAAATGTTTATATATCTCATTTTTAAATATCTATTATTTTCCATTTTACTCGATCTCCTAAACGGTTATAGATAGGACATTGCGGTTTTCACCAGTGGATTCAGCACCTTATTTTACATAAAATAAGTCCTATAAGTCTTCTCATAAGAGTTGATAAAGGTACAAACGAATAAAATGTTTATATATCACATTTTTAAATATCTATTGTTCTCCATTTTACTCGATCTCCTAAACGGTTAAATATAGGACATTGCGGTTTTCAATAGTGGATTTAGCACCTCATTTTACATAAAATAAGTCCTATAAGTCTACTCTAAATAGTTGATAAAGGTACAAACGAATAAAATGTTTATATATCACATTTTTAAATATCTGTTATTCTCCATTTAACTCGATCTCCTAAACGGTTAAAGATAGGACATTGCGGTTTTCACCAGTCAATTCAGCACCTCATTTTACATAAAATAAGTCCTATAAGTCTACTCTAAATAGTTTATAAAGGTACAAACGAATAAAATGTTTATATATCACATTTTTAAATATCTATTATTCTCCATTTTACTGGATCTCCTAAACGGTTAAAGATAGGACATTGCGGTTTTCACCAGTGGATTCAGCACCCCACTTTACAAAAAATAAGTGTTATAAGTCTACTCTCAAGAGATGATAAAGGTACAAACGACTAAAATGTTTATATATCGCATTTTTAAATATTTATTATTCACCATTTTACTCGATCTCCTAAACGGTTAAAGATAGGACATTGTGGTTTTCATCAGTGGATTCAGCACCTCATTTTACATAAAATAAGTTTTATAAGTCTACTCTCAAGAGTCATAAAGGTACAAACGAATAAAATGTTTATATATCACATTTTTAAATATCAATTATTCTCCATTTTACTCGATCTCCTAAACGGTTAAAGATAGGACATTGCGGTTTTCACCAGTGGATTCAGCACCCCACTTTACAAAAAATAAGTGATATAAGTCTACTCTCAAGAGATGATAAAGGTACAAACGTATAAAATGTTTATATATCACATTTTTAAATATTTATTATTCACCATTTTACTCGATCTCCTAAACGGTTAAAGATAGAACATTGTGGTTTTCACCAGTGGATTCAGCACCTCATTTTACATAAAATAAGTTTTATAAGTCTACTCTCAAGAGTTGATAAAGGTACAAACGAATAAAATGTTTATATATCACATTTTTAAATATCTATTATTTTCCATTTTACTCGATCTCCTAAACGGTTATAGATAGGACATTGCGGTTTTCACCAGTGGATTCAGCTTCTCATTTTACATAAAAAAAGTCCTATAAGTCATCTCTCAAGAGTTGATAAAGGTACAAACGAATAAAATGTTTATATATAACATTTTTAAATATCTATTATTCTCCATTTTACTTTATCTCCTAAACGGTTAAAGATAGGACATTGCGGTTTTCACCAGTAAATTCAGCACCTCATTTTACATAAAATTAGTCCTATAGGTCTACTCTTAAGAGTTGATAAAGGTACAAACGAATAAAATGTTTGTATATCACATTTTTAAATACCTATTATTCTCCATTTTACTCGATCTCCTAAACAGTTAAATATAGGACATTGCGGTTTTCACCAGTGGATTCAGCACCCCACTTTACAAAAAATAAGTGATATAAGTCTACTCTCAAGAGATGATAAAGGTACAAACGAATAAAATGTTTATATATCACATTTTTAAATATCTGTTATTCTCCATTTTACTCGATCTCCTAAACGGTTAAATATAGGACATTGCGGTTTTGACCAGTGGATTTAGCACCTCATTTTACATAAAATAAATCCTATTAGTCTATTCTCAAGAGTCATAAAGGTACAAACGAATAAAATGTTTATATATCACATTTTTAAATATCTATTATTCTCCATTTTACTCGATCTCCTAAACGGTTAAAGATAGGACATTGCGGTTTTCACCAGTGGATTTAGCACCCCCTTTTACAAAAAATAAGTCCTATAAGTCTACTCTCAAGAGATGATAAAGGTACAAACGAATAAAATATTTATATATCACAATTTTAAATATCTATTATTCTCCATTTTACTCGATCTCCTAAACGGTTAAATATAGGACATTGCGGTTTTGACCAGTGGATTTAGCACCTCATTTTACATAAAATAAGACCTATAAGTCTATTCTCATGAGTCATAAAGGTACAAACGAATAAAATGTTTATATATCACATTTTTAAATATCTATTATTCTCCATTTTACTCGATCTCCTAAACGGTTAAAGATAGGACATTGCAGTTTTCACCAGTGGATTTAGCACCCCTTTTTACAAAAAATAAGTCCTATAAGTCTACTCTCAAGAGATGATAAAGGTACAAACGAATAAAATGTTTATGTATCACATTTTTAAATATCTATTATTAACCATTTTACTCGATCTCCTAAACGGTTAAAGATAGGACATTGCGGTTTTCACCAGTGGATTTAGCACCTCATTTTACATAAAATAAGTCCTATAAGTCTAATCTAAATAGTTGATAAAGGTACAAACGAATAAAATGTTTATATATCACACTTTTAAATATCTATTATTCTCCATTTTACTCGATCTCCTAAACGGTTAAATATAGGACATTGCGGTTTGAACCAGAGGATTCAGCACCTCATTTTACATAAAATAAGTTCTATAAGTCTACTCTCAAGAGTTGATAAAGGTACAAACGAATAAAATGTTTATATATCACATTTTTAAATATCTATTATTAACCATTTTACTCGATCTCCTAAACGGTTAAAGATAGCACATTGCAGTTTTCAAAAATGGATTCAGCACGTCACTTTACATAAAATAAGTCCTATAGGTCTATTCTAAAGAGTTGATAAAGGTACAAACGAATAAAATGTTTATATATCACATTTTTAAATATCTATTATTCTCCATTTTACTCGATCTCCTAAACGGTTAAATATAGGACATTGCGGTTTTCAATAGTGGATTTAGCAGCTTATTTTACATAAAATAAGTCCTATAAGTCTACTCTCAAGAGTCATAAAGGTACAAACGAATAAAATGTTTATATATCACATTTTTAAATATCTATTATTCTCCATTTTACTCGATCTCCTAAACGGTTAAATATAGGACATTGCGGTTATCAATAGTGGATTTAGCACCTTATTTTACATAAAATAAGTCCTATAAGTCTACTCTCAAGAGTCATAAAGGTACAAACGAATAAAATGTTTATATATCACATTTTTAAATATCTATTATTCTCCATTTTACTCGATCTCCTAAACGGTTAAAGATAGGACATTGCCGTTTTCACCAGTGGATTCAGCACCTTATTTTACATAAAATAAGTCCTATAAGTCTACTCATAAGAGTTGATAAAGGTACAAACGAATAAAATGTTTATATATCACATTTTTAAATATCTATTATTCTCCATTTTACTCGATCTCCTAAACGGTTAAATATAGGACATTGCGGTTTTCACCAGTGGATTCAGCACCTCATTTTACATAAAATAAGTTTTATAAGTCTACTCTCAAGAGTTGATAAAGGTACAAACGAATAAAATGTTTATATATCACATTTTTAAATATCTATTATTCTCCATTTTACTCGATCTCCTAAACGGTTAAAGATAGGACATTGCGGTTTTCACCAGTGGATTCAGCACCCCACTTTACAAAAAATAAGTGTTATAAGTCTACTCTCAAGAGATGATAAAGGTACAAACGACTAAAATGTTTATATATCGCATTTTTAAATATTTATTATTCACCATTTTACTCGATCTCCTAAACGGTTAAAGATAGGACATTGTGGTTTTCATCAGTGGATTCAGCAAATCATTTTACATAAAATAAGTTTTATAAGTCTACTCTCAAGAGTCATAAAGGTACAAACGAATAAAATGTTTATATATCACATTTTTAAATATCAATTATTCTCCATTTTACTCGATCTCCTGAACGGTTAAAGATAGGACATTGCGGTTTTCACCAGTGGATTCAGCACCCCACTTTACAAAAAATAAGTGATATAAGTCTACTCTCAAGAGATGATAAAGGTACAAACGTATAAAATGTTTATATATCACATTTTTAAATATTTATTATTCACCATTTTACTCGATCTCCTAAACGGTTAAAGATAGAACATTGTGGTTTTCACCAGTGGATTCAGCACCTCATTTTACATAAAATAAGTTTTATAAGTCTACTCTCAAGAGTTGATAAAGGTACAAACGAATAAAATGTTTATATATCACATTTTTAAATATCTATTATTTTCCATTTTACTCGATCTCCTAAACGGTTATAGATAGGACATTGCGGTTTTCACCAGTCAATTCAGCACCTCATTTTACATAAAATAAGTCCTATAAGTCTACTCTAAATAGTTTATAAAGGTACAAACGAATAAAATGTTTATATATCACATTTTTAAATATCTATTATTCTCCATTTTACTCGATCTCCTAAACGGTTAAAGATAGGACTTTGCATTTTTCACCAGTGGATTCAGCACCCCACTTTACAAAAAATAAGTGTTATAAGTCTACTCTCAAGAGATGATAAAGGTACAAACGACTAAAATGTTTATATATCGCATTTTTAAATATTTATTATTCACCATTTTACTCGATCTCCTAAACGGTTAAAGATAGGACATTGTGGTTTTCATCAGTGGATTCAGCAAATCATTTTACATAAAATAAGTTTTATAAGTCTACTCTCAAGAGTCATAAAGGTACAAACGAATAAAATGTTTATATATCACATTTTTAAATATCTATTATTCTCCATTTTACTCGATCTCCTAAACGGTTAAAGATAGGACATTGCGGTTTTCACCAGTGGATTCAGCACCCCACTTTACAAAAAATAAGTGATATAAGTCTACTCTCAAGAGATGATAAAGGTACAAACGTATAAAATGTTTATATATCACATTTTTAAATATTTATTATTCACCATTTTACTCGATCTCCTAAACGGTTAAAGATAGAACATTGTGGTTTTCACCAGTGGATTCAGCACCTCATTTTACATAAAATAAGTTTTATAAGTCTACTCTCAAGAGTTGATAAAGGTACAAACGAATAAAATGTTTATATATCACATTTTTAAATATCTATTATTTTCCATTTTACTCGATCTCCTAAACGGTTATAGATAGGACATTGCGGTTTTCACCAGTGGATTCAGCACCTTATTTTACATAAAATAAGTCCTATAAGTCTACTCATAAGAGTTGATAAAGGTACAAACGAATAAAATGTTTATATATCACATTTTTAAATATCTATTATTCTCCATTTTACTCGATCTCCTAAACGGTTAAATATAGGACATTGCGGTTTTCAATAGTGGATTTAGCACCTCATTTTACATAAAATAAGTCCTATAAGTCTACTCTCAAGAGTCATAAAGGTACAAACGAATAAAATGTTTATATATCACATTTTTAAATATCTATTATCCTCCATTTTACTCGATCTCCTAAACGGTTAAAGATAGGACATTGCGGTTTTCACCAGTGGATTCAGCACCCCACTTTACAAAAAATAAGTGTTATAAGTCTACTCTCAAGAGATGATAAAGGTACAAACGAATAAAATGTTTATATATCGCATTTTTAAATATTTATTATTCACCATTTTACTCGATCTCCTAAACGGTTAAAGATAGGACATTGTGGTTTTCACCAGTGGATTCAGCACCTCATTTTACATAAAATAAGTTTTATAAGTCTACTCTCAAGAGTCATAAAGGTACAAACGAATAAAATGTTTATATATCACATTTTTAAATATCTATTATTCTCCATTTTACTCGATCTCCTAAACGGTTAAAGATAGGACATTGCGGTTTTTACTAGTGGATTCAGCACCTCATTTTACATAAAATAAGTTCTATAAGTCTACTCTCAAGAGTTGATAAAGGAACAAACGGAAAAAATGTTTGTATATCACATTTTTAAATATCTATTATTCACCATTTTACTCGATCTCCTAAACGGTTAAAGATAGGACATTGCGGTTTTAAAAAATGGATTCAGCACCTCATTTTACATAAAATAAGTTCTATAGGTCTACTCTTAAGAGTTGATAAAGGTACAAACGAATAAAATGTTTATATATCACATTTTTATATATCTATTATTCTCCATTTTACTCGATCTCCTAAACGGTTAAAAATAGGACATTGCCGTTTTCACCAGTGGATTCAGCACCTCATTTTACATAAAATAAGTTCTATAAGTCTACTCTCAAGAGTTGATAAAGGAACAAACGGATAAAATGTTTATATATCACATTTTTAAAATATCTATTATTTTCCATTTTCCTCGATCTCCTAAACGGTTATACATAGGACATTGCGGTTTTCACCAGTGGATTTAGCACCTCATTTTACATAAAATTAGTCCTATAGGTCTACTCTTAAGAGTTGATAAAGGTACAAACGAATAAAATGTTTGTATATAACATTTTTAAATACCTATTATTCTCCATTTTACTCGATCTCCTAAACAGTTAAATATAGGACATTGCGGTTTGAACCAGTGGATTCAGCACCTTATTTTACATAAAATAAGTCCTATAAGTCTACTCTTAAGAGTTGATAAAGGTACAAACGAATAAAATGTTTATATATCACATTTTTAAATATCTATTATTCTCCATTTTACTCGATCTCCTAAACGGTTAAAGATAGGACATTG
Organism: Silvanus unidentatus; assembly: GCA_963930825.1. Taxonomy (NCBI): domain Eukaryota; kingdom Metazoa; phylum Arthropoda; class Insecta; order Coleoptera; family Silvanidae; genus Silvanus; species Silvanus unidentatus. Next base: position 12,405,909 of record OZ005761.1, read on the forward strand.
CGATTTTCACCAGTAAATTCAGCACCTCATTTTACATAAAATAAGTCCTATAAGTCTACTCTAAATAGTTGATAAAAGTACAAACGAATAAAATGTTTATATATCACATTTTTATATATCTATTATTCACCATTTTACTCGATCTCCTAAACGGTTAAAGATAGGACATTGCGGTTTTCACCAGTGGATTCAGCACCTCATTTTACATAAAATAAGTTTTATAAGTCTACTCTCAAGAGTTGATAAAGGTACAAACGACTAAAATGTTTATATATCACATTTTTAAATATCTATTATTCTCCATTTTACTCGATCTCCTAAACGGTTAAAGATAGGACATTGCGGTTTTCACCAGTGGATTTAGCACCCCCTTTTACAAAAAATAAGTCCTATAAGTCTACTCTCAAGAGATGATAAAGGTACAAACGAATAAAATATTTATATATCACAATTTTAAATATCTATTATTCTCCATTTTACTCGATCTCCTAAACGGTTAAATATAGGACATTGCGGTTTTGACCAGTGGATTTAGCACCTCATTTTACATAAAATAAGTCCTATAAGTCTATTCTCAAGAGTCATAAAGGTACAAACGAATAAAATGTTTATATATCACATTTTTAAATATCTATAATTCTCCATTTTACTCGATCTCCTAAACGGTTAAAGATAGGACATTGCAGTTTTCACCAGTGGATTTAGCACCCCTTTTTACAAAAAATAAGTCCTATAAGTCTACTCTCAAGAGATGATAAAGGTACAAACGAATAAAATGTTTATATATCACATTTTTAAATATCTATTATTAATCATTTTACTCGATCTCCTAAACGGTTAAATATAGGACATTGCGGTTTTCACCAGTGGATTTAGCACCTCATTTTACATAAAATAAGTCCTATAAGTCTATTCTAAATAGTTGATAAAGGTACAAACGAATAAAATGTTTATATATCACACTTTTGAATATCTATTATTCTCCATTTTACTCGATCTCCTAAACGGTTAAAGATAGGACATTGCGGTTTTCAAAAATGGATTCAGCATTTCATTTTACATAAAATAAGTTCTATAGGTCTACTCTTAAGAGTTGATAAAGGTACAAACGAATAAAATGTTTATATATCACATTTTTATATATCTATTATTCTCCATTTTACTCGATCTCGTAAACAGTTAAATATAGGACATTGCGGATTTTATCAGTATATTTAGCAACTCATTTTACATAAAATAAATCCTATTAGTCTATTCTCAAGAGTCATAAAGGTACAAACGAATAAAATGTTTATATATCACATTTTTAAAAATTTATTATTCTCCATTTTACTCGATCTCCTAAACAGTTAAATATAGGACATTGCGGTTTTGACCAGTGGATTTAGCACCTCATTTTACATAAAATAAATCCTATTAGTCTATTCTCAAGAGTCATAAAGGTACAAACGAATAAAATGTTTATATATCACATTTTTAAATATATATTATTCTCCATTTTACTCGATCTCCTAAACGGTTAAAGATAGGACATTGCGGTTTTCACCAGTGGATTTAGCACCCCCTTTTACAAAAAATAAGTCCTATAAGTCTACTCTCAAGAGATGATAAAGGTACAAACGAATAAAATAATTATATATCACAATTTTAAATATCTATTATTCTCCATTTTACTCGATCTCCTAATCGGTTAAATATAGGACATTGCGGTTTTGACCAGTGGATTTAGCACCTCATTTTACATAAAATAAGTCCTATAAGTCTATTCTCAAGAGTCATAAAGGTACAAACGAATAAAATGTTTAAATATCACATTTTTAAATATCTATTATTCTCCATTTTACTCGATCTCCTAAACGGTTAAAGATAGGACATTGCAGTTTTCACCAGTGGATTTAGCACCCCTTTTTACAAAAAATAAGTCCTATAAATCTACTCTCAAGAGATGATAAAGGTACAAACGAATAAAATGTTTATGTATCACATTTTTAAATATCTATTATTAACCATTTTACTCGATCTCCTAAACGGTTAAAGATAGGACATTGCGGTTTTCACCAGTGGATTTAGCACCTCATTTTACATAAAATAAGTCCTATAAGTCTATTCTAAATAGATGATAAAGGTACAAACGAATAAAATGTTTATATATCACACTTTTAAATATCTATTATTCTCCATTTTACTCGATCTCCTAAACGGTTAAATATAGGACATTGCGGTTTGAACCAGTGGATTAAGCACCTCAATTTACATAAAATAAGTTCTATAAGTCTACTCTCAAGAGTTGATAAAGGTACAAACGGATAAAATGTTTATATATCACATTTTTAAATATCTATTATTAACCATTTTACTCGATCTCCTAAACGGTTAAAGATAGCACATTGCAGTTTTCAAAAATGGATTCAGCACCTCACTTTACATAAAATAAGTCCTATAGGTCTATTCTTAAGAGTTGATAAAGGTACAAACGAATAAAATGTTTATATATCACATTTTTAAATATCTATTATTCTCCAATTTACTCGATCTCCTAAACGGTTAAATTTAGGACATTGCGGTTTTCAATAGTGGATTTAGCACCTTATTTTACATAAAATAAGTCCTATAAGTCTACTCTCAAGAGTCATAAAGGTACAAACGAATAAAATGTTTATATTTCACATTTTTAAATATCTATTATTCTCCATTTTACTCGATCTCCTAAACGGTTAAAGATAGGACATTGCCGTTTTCACCAGTGGATTCAGCACCTTATTTTACATAAAATAAGTCCTATAAGTCTACTCATAAGAGTTGATAAAGGTACAAACGAATAAAATGTTTATATATCACATTTTTAAATATCTGTTATTCTCCATTTAACTCGATCTCCTAAACGGTTAAAGATAGGACATTGCGGTTTTCACCAGTCAATTCAGCACCTCATTTTACATAAAATAAGCCCTATAAGTCTACTCTAAATAGTTGATAAAGGTACAAACGAATAAAATGTTTATATATCACATTTTTAAATATCTATTATTCTCCATTTTACTCGATCTCCTAAACGGTTATAGATAGGACATTGCGGTTTTCACCAGTGGATTCAGCACCCCACTTTACAAAAAATAAGTGTTATAAGTCTACTCTCAAGAGATGATAAAGGTACAAACGAATAAAATGTTTATATACCGCATTTTTAAATATTTATTATTCACCATTTTACTCGATCTCCTAAACGGTTAAAGATAGGACATTGTGGTTTTCACCAGTGGATTCAGCACCTCATTTTACATAAAATAAGTTTTATAAGTCTACTCTCAAGAGTCATAAAGGTACAAACGAATAAAATGTTTATATATTACATTTTTAAATATCTATTATTCTCCATTTTACTCGATCTCCTAAACGGTTAAAGATAGGACATTGTGGTTTTCACCAGTGGTTTCAGCACCCCACTTTACAAGAAATAAGTGATATAAGTCTACTCTCAAGAGTTGATAAAGGTACAAACGAATAAAATGTTTATATATCACATTTTTAAATATCTATTATTTTCCATTTTACTCGATCTCCTAAACGGTTATAGATAGGACATTGCGGTTTTCACCAGTGGATTCAGCTCCTCATTTTACATAAAAAAAGTCCTATAAGTCATCTCTCAAGAGTTGATAAAGGTACAAACGAATAAAATGTTTATATATAACATTTTTAAATATCTATTATTCTCCATTTTACTTTATCTCCTAAACGGTTAAAGATAGGACATTGCGGTTTTCACCAGTAAATTCAGCACCTCATTTTACATAAAATTAGTCCTATAGGTCTACTCTTACGAGTTGATAAAGGTACAAACGAATAAAATGTTTGTATATCACATTTTTAAATACCTATTATTCTCCATTTTACTCGATCTCCTAAACAGTTAAATATAGGACATTGCGGTTTGAACCAGTGGATTCAGCACCTTATTTACATAAAATAAGTCCTATAAGTCTACTCTTAAGAGTTGATAAAGGTACAAACGAATAAAATGTTTATATATCACATTTTTAAATATCTATTATTCTCCATTTTACTCGATCTCCTAAACGGTTAAATATAGGACATTGCGGTTTTGACCAGTGGATTTAGCACCTCATTTTACATAAAATAAATCCTATTAGTCTATTCTCAAGAGTCATAAAGGTACAAACGAATAAAATGTTTATATATCACATTTTTAAATATCTATTATTCTCCATTTTACTCGATCTCCTAAACGGTTAAAGATAGGACATTGCGGTTTTCACCAGTGGATTTAGCGCCCCCTTTTCCAAAAAATAAGTCCTATAAGTCTACTCTCAAGAGATGATAAAAGTACAAACGAATAAAATATTTATATATCACAATTTTAAATATCTATTATTCTCCATTTTACTCGATCTCCTAAACGGTTAAATAAAGGACATTGCGGTTTTGACCAGTGGATTTAGCACCTCATTTTACATAAAATAAGTCCTATAAGTCTATTCTCAAGAGTCATAAAGGTACAAACGAATAAAATGTTTAAATATCACATTTTTAAATATCTATTATTCTCCATTTTACTCGATCTCCTAAACGGTTAAAGATAGGACATTGCAGTTTTCACCAGTGGATTTAGCACCCCTTTTTACAAAAAATAAGTCCTATAAATCTACTCTCAAGAGATGATAAAGGTACAAACGAATAAAATGTGTATATATCACATTTTTAAATATCTATTATTAACCATTTTACTCGATCTCCTAAACGGTTAAAGATAGCACATTGCAGTTTTCAAAAATGGATTCAGCACCTCACTTTACATAAAATAAGTCCTATAAGTCTATTTTAAATAGTTGATAAAGGTACAAACGAATAAAATGTTTATATATCACACTTTTAAATATCTATTATTCTCCATTTTACTCGATCTCCTAAACGGTTAAATATAGGACATTGCCGTTTTCAATAGTGGATTTAGCACCTCATTTTACATAAAATAAGTCCTATAAGTCTACTCTCAAGAGTCATAAAGGTACAAACGAATAAAATGTTTATATATCACATTTTTAAATATCTATTATCCTCCATTTTACTCGATCTCCTAAACGGTTAAAGATAGGACATTGCGGTTTTCACCAGTGGATTCAGCACCCCACTTTACAAAAAATAAGTGTTATAAGTCTACTCTCAAGAGATGATAAAGGTACAAACGAATAAAATGTTTATATATCGCATTTTTAAATATTTATTATTCACCATTTTACTCGATCTCCTAAACGGTTAAAGATAGGACATTGTGGTTTTCACCAGTGGATTCAGCACCTCATTTTACATAAAATAAGTTTTATAAGTCTACTCTCAAGAGTCATAAAGGTACAAACGAATAAAATGTTTATATATCACATTTTTAAATATCTATTATTCTCCATTTTACTCGATCTCCTAAACGGTTAAAGATAGGACATTGCGGTTTTTACTAGTGGATTCAGCACCTCATTTTACATAAAATAAGTTCTATAAGTCTACTCTCAAGAGTTGATAAAGGAACAAACGGAAAAAATGTTTGTATATCACATTTTTAAATATCTATTATTCACCATTTTACTCGATCTCCTAAACAGTTAAATATAGGACATTGCGGTTTGAACCAGTGGATTCAGCACCTTATTTTACATAAAATAAGTCCTATAAGTCTACTCTTAAGAGTTGATAAAGGTACAAACGAATAAAATGTTTATATATCACATTTTTAAATATCTATTATTCTCCATTTTACTCGATCTCCTAAACGGTTAAAGATAGGACATTGCGATTTTCACCAGTAAATTCAGCACCTCATTTTACATAAAATAAGTCCTATAAGTCTACTCTAAATAGTTGATAAAAGTACAAACGAATAAAATGTTTATATATCACATTTTTATATATCTATTATTCACCATTTTACTCGATCTCCTAAACGGTTAAAGATAAGACATTGCGGTTTTCACCAGTGGATTCAGCACCTCATTTTACATAAAATAAGTTTTATAAGTCTACTCTCAAGAGTTGATAAAGGTACAAACGACTAAAATGTTTATATATCACATTTTTAAATATCTATTATTCTCCATTTTACTCGATCTCCTAAACGGTTAAAGATAGGACATTGCGGTTTTCACCAGTGGACTTAGCACCCCCTTTTACAAAAAATAAGTCCTATAAGTCTACTCTCAAGAGATGATAAAGGTACAAACGAATAAAATATTTTTATATCACAATTTTAAATATCTATTATTCTAAATTTTACTCGATCTCCTAAACGGTTAAATATAGAACATTGCGGTTTTGACCAGTGGATTTAGCACCTCATTTTACATAAAATAAGTCCTATAAGTCTATTCTCAAGAGTCATAAAGGTACAAACGAATAAAATGTTTATATATCACATTTTTAAATATCTATTATTCTCCATTTTACTCGATCTCCTAAACGGTTAAAGATTGGACATTGCAGTTTTCACCAGTGGATTTAGCACCCCTTTTTACAAAAAATAAGTCCTATAAGTCTACTCTCAAGAGATGATAAAGGTACAAACGAATAAAATGTTTATATATCACATTTTTAAATATCTATTATTAATCATTTTACTCGATCTCCTAAACGGTTAAATATAGGACATTGCGGTTTTCACCAGTGGATTTAGCACCTCATTTTACATAAAATAAGTCCTATAAGTCTATTCTAAATAGTTGATAAAGGTACAAACGAATAAAATGTTTATATATCACACTTTTGAATATCTATTATTCTCCATTTTACTCGATCTCCTAAACGGTTAAAGATAGGACATTGCGGTTTTCAAAAATGGATTCAGCACCTCATTTTACATAAAATAAGTTCTATAGGTCTACTCTTAAGAGTTGATAAAGGTACAAACGAATAAAATGTTTATATATCACATTTTTATATATCTATTATTCTCCATTTTAGTCGATCTCGTAAACAGTTAAATATAGGACATTGCGGATTTTATCAGTATATTTAGCAACTCATTTTACATAAAATAAATCCTATTAGTCTATTCTCAAGAGTCATAAAGGTACAAACGAATAAAATGTTTATATATCACATTTTTAAAAATTTATTATTCTCCATTTTACTCGATCTCCTAAACAGTTAAATATAGGACATTGCGGTTTTGACCAGTGGATTTAGCACCTCATTTTACATAAAATAAATCCTATTAGTCTATTCTCAAGAGTCATAAAGGTACAAACGAATAAAATGTTTATATATCACATTTTTAAATATATATTATTCTCCATTTTACTCGATCTCCTAAACGGTTAAAGATAGGACATTGCGGTTTTCACCAGTGGATTTAGCACCCCCTTTTACAAAAAATAAGTCCTATAAGTCTACTCTCAAGAGATGATAAAGGTACAAACGAATAAAATATTTATATATCACAATTTTAAATATCTATTATTCTCCATTTTACTCGATCTCCTAATCGGTTAAATATAGGACATTGCGGTTTTGACCAGTGGATTTAGAACCTCATTTTACATAAAATAAGTCCTATAAGTCTATTCTCAAGAGTCATAAAGGTACAAACGAATAAAATGTTTAAATATCACATTTTTAAATATCTATTATTCTCCATTTTACTCGATCTCCTAAACGGTTAAAGATAGGACATTGCAGTTTTCACCAGTGGATTTAGCACCCCTTTTTACAAAAAATAAGTCCTATAAATCTACTCTCAAGAGATGATAAAGGTACAAACGAATAAAATGTTTATGTATCACATTTTTAAATATCTATTATTAACCATTTTACTCGATCTCCTAAACGGTTAAAGATAGGACATTGCGGTTTTCACCAGTGGATTTAGCACCTCATTTTACATAAAATAAGTCCTATAAGTCTATTCTAAATAGTTGATAAAGGTACAAACGAATAAAATGTTTATATATCACACTTTTAAATATCTATTATTCTCCATTTTACTCGATCTCCTAAACGGTTAAAGATAGGACATTGCGGTTTTCACCAGTGGATTTAGCACCTCATTTTACATAAAATAAGTCCTATAAGTCTATTCTAAATAGTTGATAAAGGTACAAACGGATAAAATGTTTATATATCACATTTTTAAATATCTATTATTAACCATTTTACTCGATCTCCTAAACGGTTAAAGATAGCACATTGCAGTTTTCAAAAATGGATTCAGCACCTCACTTTACATAAAATAAGTCCTATAGGTCTATTCTTAAGAGTTGATAAAGGTACAAACGAATAAAATGTTTATATATCACATTTTTAAATATCTATTATTCTCCAATTTACTCGATCTCCTAAACGGTTAAATTTAGGACATTGCGGTTTTCAATAGTGGATTTAGCACCTTATTTTACATAAAATAAGTCCTATAAGTCTACTCTCAAGAGTCATAAAGGTACAAACGAATAAAATGTTTATATTTCACATTTTTAAATATCTATTATTCTCCATTTTACTCGATCTCCTAAACGGTTAAAGATAGGACATTGCCGTTTTCACCAGTGGATTCAGCACCTTATTTTACATAAAATAAGTCCTATAAGTCTACTCATAAGAGTTGATAAAGGTACAAACGAATAAAATGTTTATATATCACATTTTTAAATATCTGTTATTCTCCATTTAACTCGATCTCCTAAACGGTTAAAGATAGGACATTGCGGTTTTCACCAGTCAATTCAGCACCTCATTTTACATAAAATAAGCCCTATAAGTCTACTCTAAATAGTTGATAAAGGTACAAACGAATAAAATGTTTATATATCACATTTTTAAATATCTATTATTCTCCATTTTACTCGATCTCCTAAACGGTTATAGATAGGACATTGCGGTTTTCACCAGTGGATTCAGCACCCCACTTTACAAAAAATAAGTGTTATAAGTCTACTCTCAAGAGATGATAAAGGTACAAACGAATAAAATGTTTATATATCGCATTTTTAAATATTTATTATTCACCATTTTACTCGATCTCCTAAACGGTTAAAGATAGGACATTGTGGTTTTCACCAGTGGATTCAGCACCTCATTTTACATAAAATAAGTTTTATAAGTCTACTCTCAAGAGTCATAAAGGTACAAACGAATAAAATGTTTATATATTACATTTTTAAATATCTATTATTCTCCATTTTACTCGATCTCCTAAACGGTTAAAGATAGGACATTGTGGTTTTCACCAGTGGTTTCAGCACCCCACTTTACAAGAAATAAGTGATATAAGTCTACTCTCAAGAGTTGATAAAGGTACAAACGAATAAAATGTTTATATATCACATTTTTAAATATCTATTATTTTCCATTTTACTCGATCTCCTAAACGGTTATAGATAGGACATTGCGGTTTTCACCAGTGGATTCAGCTCCTCATTTTACATAAAAAAAGTCCTATAAGTCATCTCTCAAGAGTTGATAAAGGTACAAACGAATAAAATGTTTATCTATAACATTTTTAAATATCTATTATTCTCCATTTTACTTTATCTCCTAAACGGTTAAAGATAGGACATTGCGGTTTTCACCAGTAAATTCAGCACCTCATTTTACATAAAATTAGTCCTATAGGTCTACTCTTACGAGTTGATAAAGGTACAAACGAATAAAATGTTTGTATATCACATTTTTAAATACCTATTATTCTCCATTTTACTCGATCTCCTAAACAGTTAAATATAGGACATTGCGGTTTGAACCAGTGGATTCAGCACCTTATTTACATAAAATAAGTCCTATAAGTCTACTCTTAAGAGTTGATAAAGGTACAAACGAATAAAATGTTTATATATCACATTTTTAAATATCTATTATTCTCCATTTTACTCGATCTCCTAAACGGTTAAATATAGGACATTGCGGTTTTGACCAGTGGATTTAGCACCTCATTTTACATAAAATAAATCCTATTAGTCTATTCTCAAGAGTCATAAAGGTACAAACGAATAAAATGTTTATATATCACATTTTTAAATATCTATTATTCTCCATTTTACTCGATCTCCTAAACGGTTAAAGATAGGACATTGCGGTTTTCACCGGTGGATTTAGCGCCCCCTTTTCCAAAAAATAAGTCCTATAAGTCTACTCTCAAGAGATGATAAAGGTACAAACGAATAAAATATTTATATATCACAATTTTAAATATCTATTATTCTCCATTTTACTCGATCTCCTAAACGGTTAAATAAAGGTCATTGCGGTTTTGACCAGTGGATTTAGCACCTCATTTTACATAAAATAAGTCCTATAAGTCTATTCTCAAGAGTCATAAAGGTACAAACGAATAAAATGTTTAAATATCACAATTTTAAATATCTATTATTCTCCATTTTACTCGATCTCCTAAACGGTTAAAGATAGGACATTGCAGTTTTCACCAGTGGATTTAGCACCCCTTTTTACAAAAAATAAGTCCTATAAGTCTACTCTCAAGAGATGATAAAGGTACAAACGAATAAAATGTTTATATATCACATTTTTAAATATCTATTATTAATCATTTTACTCGATCTCCTAAACGGTTAAATATAGGACATTGCGGTTTTGACCAGTGGATTTAGCACCTCATTTTACATAAAATAAGTCCTATAAGTCTATTCTCAAGAGTCATAAAGGTACAAACGAATAAAATGTTTATATATCACATTTTTAAATATCTATTATTAATCATTTTACTCGATCTCCTAAACGGTTAAATATAGAACATTGCGGTTTTGACCAGTGGATTTAGCACCTCATTTTACATAAAATAAGTCCTATAAGTCTATTCTCAAGAGTCATAAAGGTACAAACGAATAAAATGTTTATATATCACATTTTTAAATATCTATTATTCTCCATTTTACTCGATCTCCTAAACGGTTAAAGATAGGACATTGCAGTTTTCACCAGTGGATTTAGCACCCCTTTTTACAAAAAATAAGTCCTATAAGTCTACTCTCAAGAGATGATAAAGGTACAAACGAATAAAATGTTTATATATCACATTTTTAAATATCTATTATTAATCATTTTACTCGATCTCCTAAACGGTTAAATATAGGACATTGCGGTTTTCACCAGTGGATTTAGCACCTCATTTTACATAAAATAAGTCCTATAAGTCTATTCTAAATAGTTGATAAAGGTACAAACGAATAAAATGTTTATATATCACACTTTTGAATATCTATTATTCTCCATTTTACTCGATCTCCTAAACGGTTAAAGATAGGACATTGCGGTTTTCAAAAATGGATTCAGCACCTCATTTTACATAAAATAAGTTCTATAGGTCTACTCTTAAGAGTTGATAAAGGTACAAACGAATAAAATGTTTATATATCACATTTTTATATATCTATTATTCTCCATTTTAGTCGATCTCGTAAACAGTTAAATATAGGACATTGCGGATTTTATCAGTATATTTAGCAACTCATTTTACATAAAATAAATCCTATTAGTCTATTCTCAAGAGTCATAAAGGTACAAACGAATAAAATGTTTATATATCACATTTTTAAAAATTTATTATTCTCCATTTTACTCGATCTCCTAAACAGTTAAATATAGGACATTGCGGTTTTGACCAGTGGATTTAGCACCTCATTTTACATAAAATAAATCCTATTAGTCTATTCTCAAGAGTCATAAAGGTACAAACGAATAAAATGTTTATATATCACATTTTTAAATATATATTATTCTCCATTTTACTCGATCTCCTAAACGGTTAAAGATAGGACATTGCGGTTTTCACCAGTGGATTTAGCACCCCCTTTTACAAAAAATAAGTCCTATAAGTCTACTCTCAAGAGATGATAAAGGTACAAACGAATAAAATATTTATATATCACAATTTTAAATATCTATTATTCTCCATTTTACTCGATCTCCTAATCGGTTAAATATAGGACATTGCGGTTTTGACCAGTGGATTTAGAACCTCATTTTACATAAAATAAGTCCTATAAGTCTATTCTCAAGAGTCATAAAGGTACAAACGAATAAAATGTTTAAATATCACATTTTTAAATATCTATTATTCTCCATTTTACTCGATCTCCTAAACGGTTAAAGATAGGACATTGCAGTTTTCACCAGTGGATTTAGCACCCCTTTTTACAAAAAATAAGTCCTATAAATCTACTCTCAAGAGATGATAAAGGTACAAACGAATAAAATGTTTATGTATCACATTTTTAAATATCTATTATTAACCATTTTACTCGATCTCCTAAACGGTTAAAGATAGGACATTGCGGTTTTCACCAGTGGATTTAGCACCTCATTTTACATAAAATAAGTCCTATAAGTCTATTCTAAATAGTTGATAAAGGTACAAACGAATAAAATGTTTATATATCACACTTTTAAATATCTATTATTCTCCATTTTACTCGATCTCCTAAACGGTTAAAGATAGGACATTGCGGTTTTCACCAGTGGATTTAGCACCTCATTTTACATAAAATAAGTCCTATAAGTCTATTCTAAATAGTTGATAAAGGTACAAACGGATAAAATGTTTATATATCACATTTTTAAATATCTATTATTAACCATTTTACTCGATCTCCTAAACGGTTAAAGATAGCACATTGCAGTTTTCAAAAATGGATTCAGCACCTCACTTTACATAAAATAAGTCCTATAGGTCTATTCTTAAGAGTTGATAAAGGTACAAACGAATAAAATGTTTATATATCACATTTTTAAATATCAATTATTCTCCAATTTACTCGATCTCCTAAACGGTTAAATTTAGGACATTGCGGTTTTCAATAGTGGATTTAGCACCTTATTTTACATAAAATAAGTCCTATAAGTCTACTCTCAAGAGTCATAAAGGTACAAACGAATAAAATGTTTATATTTCACATTTTTAAATATCTATTATTCTCCATTTTACTCGATCTCCTAAACGGTTAAAGATAGGACATTGCCGTTTTCACCAGTGGATTCAGCACCTTATTTTACATAAAATAAGTCCTATAAGTCTACTCATAAGAGTTGATAAAGGTACAAACGAATAAAATGTTTATATATCACATTTTTAAATATCTGTTATTCTCCATTTAACTCGATCTCCTAAACGGTTAAAGATAGGACATTGCGGTTTTCACCAGTCAATTCAGCACCTCATTTTACATAAAATAAGCCCTATAAGTCTACTCTAAATAGTTGATAAAGGTACAAACGAATAAAATGTTTATATATCACATTTTTAAATATCTATTATTCTCCATTTTACTCGATCTCCTAAACGGTTATAGATAGGACATTGCGGTTTTCACCAGTGGATTCAGCACCCCACTTTACAAAAAATAAGTGTTATAAGTCTACTCTCAAGAGATGATAAAGGTACAAACGAATAAAATGTTTATATATCGCATTTTTAAATATTTATTATTCACCATTTTACTCGATCTCCTAAACGGTTAAAGATAGGACATTGTGGTTTTCACCAGTGGATTCAGCACCTCATTTTACATAAAATAAGTTTTATAAGTCTACTCTCAAGAGTCATAAAGGTACAAACGAATAAAATGTTTATATATTACATTTTTAAATATCTATTATTCTCCATTTTACTCGATCTCCTAAACGGTTAAAGATAGGACATTGTGGTTTTCACCAGTGGTTTCAGCACCCCACTTTACAAGAAATAAGTGATATAAGTCTACTCTCAAGAGTTGATAAAGGTACAAACGAATAAAATGTTTATATATCACATTTTTAAATATCTATTATTTTCCATTTTACTCGATCTCCTAAACGGTTATAGATAGGACATTGCGGTTTTCACCAGTGGATTCAGCTCCTCATTTTACATAAAAAAAGTCCTATAAGTCATCTCTCAAGAGTTGATAAAGGTACAAACGAATAAAATGTTTATCTATAACATTTTTAAATATCTATTATTCTCCATTTTACTTTATCTCCTAAACGGTTAAAGATAGGACATTGCGGTTTTCACCAGTAAATTCAGCACCTCATTTTACATAAAATTAGTCCTATAGGTCTACTCTTACGAGTTGATAAAGGTACAAACGAATAAAATGTTTGTATATCACATTTTTAAATACCTATTATTCTCCATTTTACTCGATCTCCTAAACAGTTAAATATAGGACATTGCGGTTTGAACCAGTGGATTCAGCACCTTATTTACATAAAATAAGTCCTATAAGTCTACTCTTAAGAGTTGATAAAGGTACAAACGAATAAAATGTTTATATATCACATTTTTAAATATCTATTATTCTCCATTTTACTCGATCTCCTAAACGGTTAAATATAGGACATTGCGGTTTTGACCAGTGGATTTAGCACCTCATTTTACATAAAATAAATCCTATTAGTCTATTCTCAAGAGTCATAAAGGTACAAACGAATAAAATGTTTATATATCACATTTTTAAATATCTATTATTCTCCATTTTACTCGATCTCCTAAACGGTTAAAGATAGGACATTGCGGTTTTCACCGGTGGATTTAGCGCCCCCTTTTCCAAAAAATAAGTCCTATAAGTCTACTCTCAAGAGATGATAAAGGTACAAACGAATAAAATATTTATATATCACAATTTTAAATATCTATTATTCTCCATTTTACTCGATCTCCTAAACGGTTAAATAAAGGTCATTGCGGTTTTGACCAGTGGATTTAGCACCTCATTTTACATAAAATAAGTCCTATAAGTCTATTCTCAAGAGTCATAAAGGTACAAACGAATAAAATGTTTAAATATCACATTTTTAAATATCTATTATTCTCCATTTTACTCGATCTCCTAAACGGTTAAAGATAGGACATTGCAGTTTTCACCAGTGGATTTAGCACCCCTTTTTACAAAAAATAAGTCCTATAAATCTACTCTCAAGAGATGATAAAGGTACAAACGAATAAAATGTTTATGTATCACATTTTTAAATATCTATTATTAACCATTTTTCTCGATCTCCTAAACGGTTAAAGATAGGACATTGCGGTTTTCACCAGTGGATTTAGCGCCCCCTTTTCCAAAAAATAAGTCCTATAAGTCTACTCTCAAGAGATGATAAAGGTACAAACGAATAAAATATTTATATATCACAATTTTAAATATCTATTATTCTCCATTTTACTCGATCTCCTAAACGGTTAAAGATAGGACATTGCGGTTTTCACCAGTGGATTTAGCACCTCATTTTACATAAAATAAGTCCTATAAGTCTATTCTAAATAGTTGATAAAGGTACAAACGGATAAAATGTTTATATATCACATTTTTAAATATCTATTATTAACCATTTTACTCGATCTCCTAAACGGTTAAAGATAGCACATTGCAGTTTTCAAAAATGGATTCAGCACCTCACTTTACATAAAATAAGTCCTATAGGTCTATTCTTAAGAGTTGATAAAGGTACAAACGAATAAAATGTTTATATATCACATTTTTAAATATCTATTATTCTCCAATTTACTCGATCTCCTAAACGGTTAAATTTAGGACATTGCGGTTTTCAATAGTGGATTTAGCACCTTATTTTACATAAAATAAGTCCTATAAGTCTACTCTCAAGAGTCATAAAGGTACAAACGAATAAAATGTTTATATTTCACATTTTTAAATATCTATTATTCTCCATTTTACTCGATCTCCTAAACGGTTAAAGATAGGACATTGCCGTTTTCACCAGTGGATTCAGCACCTTATTTTACATAAAATAAGTCCTATAAGTCTACTCATAAGAGTTGATAAAGGTACAAACGAATAAAATGTTTATATATCACATTTTTAAATATCTGTTATTCTCCATTTAACTCGATCTCCTAAACGGTTAAAGATAGGACATTGCGGTTTTCACCAGTCAATTCAGCACCTCATTTTACATAAAATAAGCCCTATAAGTCTACTCTAAATAGTTGATAAAGGTACAAACGAATAAAATGTTTATATATCACATTTTTAAATATCTATTATTCTCCATTTTACTCGATCTCCTAAACGGTTATAGATAGGAAATTGCGGTTTTCACCAGTGGATTCAGCACCCCACTTTACAAAAAATAAGTGTTATAAGTCTACTCTCAAGAGATGGTAAAGGTACAAACGAATAAAATGTTTATATATCGCATTTTTAAATATTTATTATTCACCATTTTACTCGATCTCCTAAACGGTTAAAGATAGGACATTGTGGTTTTCACCAGTGGATTCAGCACCTCATTTTACATAAAATAAGTTTTATAAGTCTACTCTCAAGAGTCATAAAGGTACAAACGAATAAAATATTTATATATTACATTTTTAAATATCTATTATTCTCCATTTTACTCGATCTCCTAAACGGTTAAAGATAGGACATTGTGGTTTTCACCAGTGGTTTCAGCACCCCACTTTACAAGAAATAAGTGATATAAGTCTACTCTCAAGAGTTGATAAAGGTACAAACGAATAAAATGTTTATATATCACATTTTTAAATATCTATTATTTTCCATTTTACTCGATCTCCTAAACGGTTATAGATAGGACATTGCGGTTTTCACCAGTGGATTCAGCTCCTCATTTTACATAAAAAAAGTCCTATAAGTCATCTCTCAAGAGTTGATAAAGGTACAAACGAATAAAATGTTTATATATAACATTTTTAAATATCTATTATTCTCCATTTTACTTTATCTCCTAAACGGTTAAAGATAGGACATTGCGGTTTTCACCAGTAAATTCAGCACCTCATTTTACATAAAATTAGTCCTATAGGTCTACTCTTACGAGTTGATAAAGGTACAAACGAATAAAATGTTTGTATATCACATTTTTAAATACCTATTATTCTCCATTTTACTCGATCTCCTAAACAGTTAAATATAGGACATTGCGGTTTGAACCAGTGGATTCAGCACCTTATTTACATAAAATAAGTCCTATAAGTCTACTCTTAAGAGTTGATAAAGGTACAAACGAATAAAATGTTTATATATCACATTTTTAAATATCTATTATTCTCCATTTTACTCGATCTCCTAAACGGTTAAATATAGGACATTGCGGTTTTGACCAGTGGATTTAGCACCTCATTTTACATAAAATAAATCCTATTAGTCTATTCTCAAGAGTCATAAAGGTACAAACGAATAAAATGTTTATATATCACATTTTTAAATATCTATTATTCTCCATTTTACTCGATCTCCTAAACGGTTAAAGATAGGACATTGCAGTTTTCACCAGTGGATTTAGCACCCCTTTTTACAAAAAATAAGTCCTATAAATCTACTCTCAAGAGATGATAAAGGTACAAACGAATAAAATGTTTATGTATCACATTTTTAAATATCTATTATTAACCATTTTACTCGATCTCCTAAACGGTTAAAGATAGGACATTGCGGTTTTCACCAGTGGATTTAGCGCCCCCTTTTCCAAAAAATAAGTCCTATAAGTCTACTCTCAAGAGATGATAAAGGTACAAACGAATAAAATATTTATATATCACAATTTTAAATATCTATTATTCTCCATTTTACTCGATCTCCTAAACGGTTAAATAAAGGACATTGCGGTTTTGGCCAGTGGATTTAGCACCTCATTTTACATAAAATAAGTCCTATAAGTCTATTCTCAAGAGTCATAAAGGTACAAACGAATAAAATGTTTAAATATCACATTTTTAAATATCTATTATTCTCCATTTTACTCGATCTCCTAAACGGTTAAAGATAGGACATTGCAGTTTTCACCAGTGGATTTAGCACCCCTTTTTACAAAAAATAAGTCCTATAAATCTACTCTCAAGAGATGATAAAGGTACAAACGAATAAAATGTTTATGTATCACATTTTTAAATATCTATTATTAACCATTTTACTCGATCTCCTAAACGGTTAAAGATAGGACATTGCGGTTTTCACCAGTGGATTTAGCACCTCATTTTACATAAAATAAGTCCTATAAGTCTATTCTAAATAGTTGATAAAGGTACAAACGAATAAAATGTTTATATATCACACTTTTAAATATCTATTATTCTCCATTTTACTCGATCTCCTAAACGGTTAAATATAGGACATTGCGGTTTGAACCAGTGGATTCAGCACATCATTTTACATAATATAAGTTCTATAAGTCTACTCTCAAGAGTTGATAAAGGTACAAACGGATAAAATGTTTATATATCACATTTTTAAATATCTATTATTAACCATTATACTCGATCTCTTAAACGGTTAAAGATAGCACATTGCAGTTTTCAAAAATGGATTCAGCACCTCACTTTACATAAAATAAGTCCTATAGGTCTATTCTTAAGAGTTGATAAAGGTACAAACGAATAAAATGTTTATATATCACATTTTTAAATATCTATTATTCTCCATTTTACTCGATCTCCTAAACTGTTAAAGATAGGACATTGCGGTTTTCAAAAATGGATTCAGCACCCCATTTTACATAAAATAAGTTCTATAGGTCTACTCTTAAGAGTTGATAAAGGTACAAACGAATAAAATGTTTATATATCACATTTTTATATATCTATTATTCTCCATTTTACTCGATCTCGTAAACAGTTAAATATAGAACATTGCGGATTTTATCAGTATATTTAGCACCTCATTTTACATAAAATAAATCCTATTAGTCTATTCTCAAGAGTCATAAAGGTACAAACGAATAAAATGTTTATATATCACATTTTTAAAAATCTATTATTCTCCATTTTACTCGATCTCCTAAACGGTTAAATATAGGACATTGCGGTTTTGACCAGTGGATTTAGCACCTCATTTTACATAAAATAAATCCTATTAGTCTATTCTCAAGAGTCATAAAGGTACAAACGAATAAAATGTTTATATTTCACATTTTTAAATATCTATTATTCTCCATTTTACTCGATCTCCTAAACGGTTAAAGATAGGACATTGCCGTTTTCACCAGTGGATTCAGCACCTTATTTTACATAAAATAAGTCCTATAAGTCTACTCATAAGAGTTGATAAAGGTACAAACGAATAAAATGTTTACATATCACATTTTTAAATATCTATTATTCTCCAATTTACTCGATCTCCTAAACGGTTAAATATAGGACATTGCGGTTTTCAATAGTGGATTTAGCACCTTATTTTACATAAAATAAGTCCTATAAGTCTACTCTCAAGAGTCATAAAGGTACAAACGAATAAAATGTTTATATTTCACATTTTTAAATATCTATTATTCTCCATTTTACTCGATCTCCTAAACGGTTAAAGATAGGACATTGCCGTTTTCACCAGTGGATTCAGCACCTTATTTTACATAAAATAAGTCCTATAAGTCTACTCATAAGAGTTGATAAAGGTACAAACGAATAAAATGTTTATATATCACATTTTTAAATATCTGTTATTCTCCATTTAACTCGATCTCCTAAACGGTTAAAGATAGGACATTGCGGTTTTCACCAGTGGATTCAGCACCTCATTTTACATAAAATAAGTTCTATAAGTCTACTCTCAAGAGTTGATAAAGGAACAAACGGATAAAATGTTTATATATCACATTTTTAAAATATCTATTATTTTCCATTTTCCTCGATCTCCTAAACGGTTATACATAGGACATTGCGGTTTTCACCAGTGGATTTAGCACCTCATTTTACATAAAATAAGTCCTATAAGTCTACTCTCAAGAGTCATAAAGGTACAAACGAATAAATTGTTTATATATCACATTTTTAAATATCTATTATTCACCATTTTACTCGATCTCCTAAACGGTTAAAGATAGGACATTGTGGTTTTTACCAGTGGATTCAGCACCTCATTTTACATAAAATAAGTCCTATAAGTCTACTCTCAAGAGTTGATAAAGGTACAAACGAATAAAATGTTTATATATCACATTTTTAAATATCTATTATTCTCCATTTTACTCGATCTCCTAAACGGTTAAAGATAGGACATTGCGATTTTCACCAGTAAATTTAGCACCTCATTTTACATAAAATAAGTCCTATAAGTCTACTCTAAATAGTTGATAAAAGTACAAACGAATAAAATGTTTATATATCACATTTTTATATATCTATTATTCACCATTTTACTCGATCTCCTAAACGGTTAAAGATAGGACATTGCGATTTTCACCAGTAAATTTAGCACCTCATTTTACATAAAATAAGTCCTATAAGTCTACTCTAAATAGTTGATAAAGGTACAAACGAATAAAATGTTTATATATCACATTTTTATATATCTATTATTCTCCATTTTACTCGATCTCGTAAACAGTTAAATATAGGACATTGCGGATTTTATCAGTATATTTAGCACCTCATTTTACATAAAATAAATCCTATTAGTCTATTCTCAAAAGTCATAAAGGTACAAACGAATAAAATGTTTATATATCACATTTTTAAAAATCTATTATTCTCCATTTTACTCGATCTCCTAAACAGTTAAATATAGGACATTGCGGTTTTGACCAGTGGATTTAGCACCTCATTTTACATAAAATAAATCCTATTAGTCTATTCTCAAGAGTCATAAAGGTACAAACGAATAAAATGTTTATATATCACATTTTTAAATATCTATTATTCTCCATTTTACTCGATCTCCTAAACGGTTAAAGATAGGACATTGCGGTTTTCACCAGTGGATTTAGCACCCCCTTTTACAAAAAATAAGTCCTATAAGTCTACTCTCAAGAGATGATAAAGGTACAAACGAATAAAATATTTATATATCACAATTTTAAATATCTATTATTCTCCATTTTACTCGATCTCCTAAACGGTTAAATATAGGACATTGCGGTTTTGACCAGTGGATTTAGCACCTCATTTTACATAAAATAAGTCCTATAAGTCTATTCTCAAGAGTCATAAAGGTACAAACGAATAAAATGTTTATATATCACATTTTTAAATATATATTATTCTCCATTTTACTCGATCTCCTAAACGGTTAAAGATAGGACATTGCAGTTTTCACCAGTGGATTTAGCACCCCTTTTTACAAAAAATAAGTCCTATAAGTCTACTCTCAAGAGATGATAAAGGTACAAACGAATAAAATGTTTATATATCACATTTTTAAATATCTATTATTAATCATTTTACTCGATCTCCTAAACGGTTAAAGATAGGACATTGCGGTTTTCACCAGTGGATTTAGCACCTCATTTTACATAAAATAAGTCCTATAAGTCTACTCTCAAGAGTCATAAAGGTACAAACGAATAAAATGTTTATATATCACATTTTTAAATATCTATTATTAATCATTTTACTCGATCTCCTAAACGGTTAAAGATAGGACATTGCGGTTTTCACCAGTGGATTTAGCACCTCATTTTACATAAAATAAGTCCTATAAGTCTATTCTCAAAAGTCATAAAGGTACAAACGAATAAAATGTTTATATATCACATTTTTAAAAATCTATTATTCTCCATTTTACTCGATCTCCTAAACAGTTAAATATAGGACATTGCGGTTTTGACCAGTGGATTTAGCACCTCATTTTACATAAAATAAATCCTATTAGTCTATTCTCAAGAGTCATAAAGGTACAAACGAATAAAATGTTTATATATCACATTTTTAAATATCTATTATTCTCCATTTTACTCGATCTCCTAAACGGTTAAAGATAGGACATTGCGGTTTTCACCAGTGGATTTAGCACCCCCTTTTACAAAAAATAAGTCCTATAAGTCTACTCTCAAGAGATGATAAAGGTACAAACGAATAAAATATTTATATATCACACTTTTAAATATCTATTATTCTCCATTTTACTCGATCTCCTAAACGGTTAAATATAGGACATTGCGGTTTTGACCAGTGGATTTAGCACCTCATTTTACATAAAATAAGTCCTATAAGTCTATTCTCAAGAGTCATAAAGGTACAAACGAATAAAATGTTTATATATCACATTTTTAAATATATATTATTCTCCATTTTACTCGATCTCCTAAACGGTTAAAGATAGGACATTGCAGTTTTCACCAGTGGATTTAGCACCCCTTTTTACAAAAAATAAGTCCTATAAGTCTACTCTCAAGAGATGATAAAGGTACAAACGAATAAAATGTTTATATATCACATTTTTAAATATCTATTATTAATCATTTTACTCGATCTCCTAAACGGTTAAAGATAGGACATTGCGGTTTTCACCAGTGGATTTAGCACCTCATTTTACATAAAATAAGTCCTATAAGTCTATCCTAAATAGTTGATAAAGGTACAAACCAATAAAATGTTTATATACCACACTTTTAAATATCTATTATTCTCCATTTTACTCGATCTCCTAAACGGTTAAATATAGGACATTGCGGTTTGAACCAGTGGATTCAGCACCTCATTTTACATAAAAAAAGTTCTATAAGTCTACTCCCAAGAGTTGATAAAGGTACAAACGAATAAAATGTTTATATATCACATTTTTAAATATCTATTATTCTCCATTTTACTCGATCTCCTAAACGGTTAAATATAGGACATTGCGGTTTTCAATAGTGGATTTAGCACCTTATTTTACATAAAATAAGTCCTATAAGTCTACTCTCAAGAGTCATAAAGGTACAAACGAATAAAATGTTTATATATCACATTTTTAAATATCTATTATTCTCCATTTTACTCGATCTCCTAAACGGTTAAAGATAGGACATTGCCGTTTTCACCAGTGGATTCAGCACCTTATTTTACATAAAATAAGTCCTATAAGTCTACTCATAAGAGTTGATAAAGGTACAAACGAATAAAATGTTTATATATCACATTTTTAAATATCTGTTATTCTCCATTTAACTCGATCTCCTAAACGGTTAAAGATAGGACATTGCGGTTTTCACCAGTCAATTCAGCACCTCATTTTACATAAAATAAGTCCTATAAGTCTACTCTAAATAGTTGATAAAGGTACAAACGAATAAAATGTTTATATATCACATTTTTAAATATCTATTATTCTCCATTTTACTCGATCTCCTAAACGGTTAAATATAGGACATTGCGGTTTTCAATAGTGGATTTAGCACCTCATTTTACATAAAATAAGTTCTATAAGTCTACTCTCAAGAGTCATAAAGGTACAAACGAATAAAATGTTTATATATCACATTTTTAAATATCTATTATTCTCCATTTTACGCGATTTCCTAAACGGTTAAAGATAGGACATTGCGGTTTTCACCAGTGGATTCAGCACCCCACTTTACAAAAAATAAGTGT
Organism: Silvanus unidentatus; assembly: GCA_963930825.1. Lineage (NCBI taxonomy): Eukaryota > Metazoa > Arthropoda > Insecta > Coleoptera > Silvanidae > Silvanus > Silvanus unidentatus. The sequence goes on from OZ005761.1 coordinate 12,429,166, forward strand.
TATAAGTCTACTCTCAAGAGATGATAAAGGTACAAACGAATAAAATGTTTATATATCGCATTTTTAAATATTTATTATTCACCATTTTACTCGATCTCCTAAACGGTTAAAGATAGGACATTGTGGTTTTCACCAGTGGATTCAGCTCCTCATTTTACATAAAATAAGTTTTATAAGTCTACTCTCAAGAGTTGATAAAGGTACAAACGAATAAAATGTTTATATATCACATTTTTAAATATCTATTATTTTCCATTTTACTCGATCTCCTAAACGGTTATAGATAGAACATTGCGGTTTTCACCAGTGGATTCAGCTCCTCATTTTATATAAAAAAAGTCCTATAAGTCATCTCTCAAGAGTTGATAAAGGTACAAACGAATAAAATGATTATATATAACATTTTTAAATACCTATTATTCTCCATTTTACTTTATCTCCTAAACGGTTAAAGATAGGACATTGCGGTTTTCACCAGTAAATTCAGCACCTCATTTTACATAAAATTAGTCCTATAGGTCTACTCTTAAGAGTTGATAAAGGTACCAACGAATAAAATGTTTGTATATCACATTTTTAAATACCTATTATTCTCCATTTTACTCGATCTCCTAAACAGTTAAATATAGGACATTGCGGTTTGAACCAGTGGATTCAGCACCTTATTTTACATAAAATAAGTCCTATAAGTCTACTCTTAAGAGTTGATAAAGGTACAAACGAATAAAATGTTTATATATCACATTTTTAAATATCTATTATTCTCCATTTTACTCGATCTCCTAAACGGTTAAATATAGGACATTGCGGTTTTGACCAGTGGATTTAGCACCTCATTTTACATAAAATAAATCCTATTAGTCTATTCTCAAGAGTCATAAAGGTACAAACGAATAAAATGTTTATATATCACATTTTTAAATATCTATTATTCTCCATTTTACTCGATCTCCTAAACGGTTAAAGATAGGACATTGCGGTTTTCACCAGTGGATTTAGCGCCCCCTTTTCCAAAAAATAAGTCCTATAAGTCTACTCTCAAGAGATGATAAAGGTACAAACGAATAAAATATTTATATATCACAATTTTAAATATCTATTATTCTCCATTTTACTCGATCTCCTAAACGGTTAAATAAAGGACATTGCGGTTTTGACCAGTGGATTTAGCACCTCATTTTACATAAAATAAGTCCTATAAGTCTATTCTCAAGAGTCATAAAGGTACAAACGAATAAAATGTTTAAATATCACATTTTTAAATATCTATTATTCTCCATTTTACTCGATCTCCTAAACGGTTAAAGATAGGACATTGCAGTTTTCACCAGTGGATTTAGCACCCCTTTTTACAAAAAATAAGTCCTATAAATCTACTCTCAAGAGATGATAAAGGTACAAACGAATAAAATGTTTATGTATCACATTTTTAAATATCTATTATTAACCATTTTACTCGATCTCCTAAACGGTTAAAGATAGGACATTGCGGTTTTCACCAGTGGATTTAGCACCTCATTTTACATAAAATAAGTCCTATAAGTCTATTCTAAATAGTTGATAAAGGTACAAACGAATAAAATGTTTATATATCACATTTTTAAATATCTATTATTCTCCAATTTACTCGATCTCCTAAACGGTTAAATATAGGACATTGCGGTTTTCAATAGTGGATTTAGCACCTTATTTTACATAAAATAAGTCCTATAAGTCTACTCTCAAAAGTCATAAAGGTACAAACGAATAAAATGTTTATATTTCACATTTTTAAATATCTATTATTCTCCATTTTACTCGATCTCCTAAACGGTTAAAGATAGGACATTGCCGTTTTCACTAGTGGATTCAGCACCTTATTTTACATAAAATAAGTCCTATAAGTCTACTCATAAGAGTTGATAAAGGTACAAACGAATAAAATGTTTATATATCACATTTTTAAATATCTGTTATTCTCCATTTAACTCGATCTCCTAAACGGTTAAAGATAGGACATTGCGGTTTTCACCAGTCAATTCAGCACCTCATTTTACATAAAATAAGTCCTATAAGTCTACTCTAAATAGTTGATAAAGGTACAAACGAATAAAATGTTTATATATCACATTTTTAAATATCTATTATTCTCCATTTTACTCGATCTCCTAAACGGTTAAAGATAGGACATTGCGGTTTTCACCAGTGGATTCAGCACCCCACTTTACAAAAAATAAGTGTTATAAGTCTACTCTCAAGAGATGATAAAGTTACAAACGAATAAAATGTTTATATATCGCATTTTTAAATATTTATTATTCACCATTTTACTCGATCTCCTAAACGGTTAAAGATAGGACATTGTGGTTTTCACTAGTGGATTCAGCACCTCATTTTACATAAAATAAGTTTTATAAGTCTACTCTCAAGAGTCATAAAGGTACAAACGAATAAAATGTTTATATATCACATTTTTAAATATCTATTATTCTCCATTTTACTCGATCTCCTAAACGGTTAAAGATAGGACATTGTGGTTTTCACCAGTGGATTCAGCACCCCACTTTACAAAAAATAAGTGATATAAGTCTACTCTCAAGAGTTGATAAAGGTACAAACGAATAAAATGTCTATATATCACATTTTTAAATATCTATTATTTTCCATTTTACTCGATCTCCTAAACGGTTATAGATAGGACATTGCGGTTTTCACCAGTGGATTCAGCTCCTCATTTTACATAAAAAAAAGTCCTATAAGTCATCTCTCAAGAGTTGATAAAGGTACAAACGAATAAAATGTTTATATATAACATTTTTAAATATCTATTATTCTCCATTTTACTTTATCTCCTAAACGGTTAAAGATAGGACATTGCGGTTTTCACCAGTAAATTCAGCACCTCATTTTACATAAAATTAGTCCTATAGGTCTACTCTTACGAGTTGATAAAGGTACAAACGAATAAAATGTTTGTATATCACATTTTTAAATACCTATTATTCTCCATTTTACTCGATCTCCTAAACAGTTAAATATAGGACATTGCGGTTTGAACCAGTGGATTCAGCACCTTATTTACATAAAATAAGTCCTATAAGTCTACTCTTAAGAGTTGATAAAGGTACAAACGAATAAAATGTTTATATATCACATTTTTAAATATCTATTATTCTCCATTTTACTCGATCTCCTAAACGGTTAAATAAAGGACATTGCGGTTTTGACCAGTGGATTTAGCACCTCATTTTACATAAAATAAATCCTATTAGTCTATTCTCAAGAGTCATAAAGGTACAAACGAATAAAATGTTTATATACCACATTTTTAAATATCTATTATTCTCCATTTTACTCGATCTCCTAAACGGTTAAAGATAGGACATTGCGGTTTTCACCAGTGGATTTAGCACCCCCTTTTACAAAAAATAAGTCCTATAAGTCTACTCTCAAGAGATGATAAAGGTACAAACGAATAAAATATTTATATATCACAATTTTAAATATCTATTATTCTCCATTTTACTCGATCTCCTAAACGGTTAAATATAGGACATTGCGGTTTTGACCAGTGGATTTAGCACCTCATTTTACATAAAATAAGACCTATAAGTCTATTCTCAAGAGTCATAAAGGTACAAACGAATAAAATGTTTATATATCACATTTTTAAATATCTATTATTCTCCATTTTACTCGATCTCCTAAACGGTTAAAGATAGGACATTGCAGTTTTCACCAGTGGATTTAGCACCCCTTTTTACAAAAAATAAGTCCTATAAGTCTACTCTCAAGTGATGATAAAGGTACAAACGAATAAAATGTTTATATATCACATCTTTAAATATCTATTATTAACCATTTTACTCGATCTCCTAAACGGTTAAAGATAGGACATTGCGGTTTTCACCAGTGGATTTAGCACCTCATTTTACATAAAATAAGTCCTATAAGTCTAATCTAAATAGTTGATAAAGGTACAAACGAATAAAATGTTTATATATCACACTTTTAAATATCTATTATTCTCCATTTTACTCGATCTCCTAAACGGTTAAAGATAGGACATTGCGGTTTTCACCAGTAAATTCAGCACCTCATTTTACATAAAATTAGTCCTATAGGTCTACTCTTACGAGTTGATAAAGGTACAAACGAATAAAATGTTTGTATATCACATTTTTAAATACCTATTATTCTCCATTTTACTCGATCTCCTAAACAGTTAAATATAGGACATTGCGGTTTGAACCAGTGGATTCAGCACCTTATTTACATAAAATAAGTCCTATAAGTCTACTCTTAAGAGTTGATAAAGGTACAAACGAATAAAATTTTTATATATCACATTTTTAAATATCTATTATTCTCCATTTTACTCGATCTCCTAAACGGTTAAATAAAGGACATTGCGGTTTTGACCAGTGGATTTAGCACCTCATTTTACATAAAATAAATCCTATTAGTCTATTCTCAAGAGTCATAAAGGTACAAACGAATAAAATGTTTATATATCACATTTTTAAATATCTATTATTCTCCATTTTACTCGATCTCCTAAACGGTTAAAGATAGGACATTGCGGTTTTCACCAGTGGATTTAGCACCCCCTTTTACAAAAAATAAGTCCTATAAGTCTACTCTCAAGAGATGATAAAGGTACAAACGAATAAAATATTTATATATCACAATTTTAAATATCTATTATTCTCCATTTTACTCGATCTCCTAAACGGTTAAATATAGGACATTGCTTTTTTGACCAGTGGATTTAGCACCTCATTTTACATAAAATAAGACCTATAAGTCTATTCTCAAGAGTCATAAAGGTACAAACGAATAAAATGTTTATATATCACATTTTTAAATATCTATTATTCTCCATTTTACTCGATCTCCTAAACGGTTAAAGATAGGACATTGCAGTTTTCACCAGTGGATTTAGCACCCCTTTTTACAAAAAATAAGTCCTATAAGTCTACTCTCAAGAGATGATAAAGGTACAAACGAATAAAATGTTTATGTATCACATTTTTAAATATCTATTATTAACCATTTTACTCGATCTCCTAAACGGTTAAAGATAGGACATTGCGGTTTTCACCAGTGGATTTAGCACCTCATTTTACATAAAATAAGTCCTATAAGTCTAATCTAAATAGTTGATAAAGGTACAAACGAATAAAATGTTTATATATCACACTTTTAAATATCTATTATTCTCCATTTTACTCGATCTCCTAAACGGTTAAATATAGGACATTGCGGTTTGAACCAGTGGATTCAGCACCTCATTTTACATAAAATAAGTTCTATAAGTCTACTCTCAAGAGTTGATAAAGGTACAAACGAATAAAATGTTTATATATCACATTTTTAAATATCTATTATTAACCATTTTACTCGATCTCCTAAACGGTTAAATATAGGACATTGCGGTTTTCAATAGTGGATTTAGCACCTCACTTTACATAAAATAAGTCCTATAGGTCTATTCTTAAGAGTTGATAAAGGTACAAACGAATAAAATGTTTATATATCACATTTTTAAATATCTATTATTCTCCATTTTACTCGATCTCCTAAACGGTTAAATATAGGACATTGCGGTTTTCAATAGTGGATTTAGCACCTTATTTTACATAAAATAAGCCCTATAAGTCTACTCTCAAGAGTCATAAAGGTACAAACGAATAAAATGTTTATATATCACATTTTTAAATATCTATTATTCTCCATTTCACTCGATCTCCTAAACGGTTAAATATAGGACATTGCGGTTATCAATAGTGGATTTAGCACCTTATTTTACATAAAATAAGTCCTATAAGTCTACTCTCAAGAGTCATAAAGGTGCAATCGAATAAAATGTTTATATATCACATTTTTAAATATCTATTATTCTCCATTTTACTCGATCTCCTAAACGGTTAAAGATAGGACATTGCCGTTTTCACCAGTGGATTCAGCACCTTATTTTACATAAAATAAGTCCTATAAGTCTACTCATAAGAGTTGATAAAGGTACAAACGAATAAAATGTTTATATATCACATTTTTAAATATCTATTATTCACCATTTTACTCGATCTCCTAAACGGTTAAATATAGGACATTGCGGTTTTCAATAGTGGATTTAGCACCTCATTTTACATAAAATAAGTCCTATAAGTCTACTCTAAATAGTTGATAAAGGTACAAACGAATAAAATGTTTATATATCACATTTTTAAATATCTGTTATTCTCCATTTATCTCGATCTCCTAAACGGTTAAAGATAGGACATTGCGGTTTTCACCAGTCAATTCAGCACCTCATTTTACATAAAATAAGTCCTATAAGTCTACTCTAAATAGTTGATATAGGTACAAACGAATAAAATGTTTATATATCACATTTTTAAATATCTATTATTCTCCATTTTACTCGATCTCCTAAACGGTTAAAGATAGGACATTGCGGTTTTACCAGTGGATTCAGCACCCCACTTTACAAAAAATAAGGGTTGTAAGTCTACTCTCAAGAGATGATAAAGGTACAAACGACTAAAATGTTTATATATCGCATTTTTAAATATTTATTATTCACCATTTTACTCGATCTCCTAAACGGTTAAAGATAGGACATTGTGGTTTTCATCAGTGGATTCAGCACCTCATTTTACATAAAATAAGTTTTATAAGTCTACTCTCAAGAGTCATAAAGGTACAAACGAATAAAATGTTTATATATCACATTTTTAAATATCTCTTATTCTCCATTTTACTCGATCTCCTAAACGGTTAAAGATAGGACATTGCGGTTTTCACCAGTGGATTCAGCACCCCACTTTACAAAAAATAAGTGATTTAAGTCTACTCTCAAGAGATGATAAAGGTACAAACGTATAAAATGTTTATATATCACATTTTTAAATATTTATTATTCACCATTTTACTCGATCTCCTAAACGGTTAAAGATAGAACATTGTGGTTTTCACCAGTGGATTCAGCACCTCATTTTACATAAAATAAGTTTTATAAGTCTACTCTCAAGAGTTGATAAAGGTACAAACGAATAAAATGTTTATATATCACATTTTTAAATATCTATTATTTTCCATTTTACTCGATCTCCTAAACGGTTATAGATAGGACATTGCGGTTTTCACCAGTGGATTCAGCTTCTCATTTTACATAAAAAAAGTCCTATAAGTCATCTCTCAAGAGTTGATAAAGGTACAAACGAATAAAATGTTTATATATAACATTTTTAAATATCTATTATTCTCCATTTTACTTTATCTCCTAAACGGTTAAAGATAGGACATTGCGGTTTTCACCAGTAAATTCAGCACCTCATTTTACATAAAATTAGTCCTATAGGTCTACTCTTAAGAGTTGATAAAGGTACAAACGAATAAAATGTTTGTATATCACATTTTTAAATACCTATTATTTTCCATTTTACTCGATCTCCTAAACAGTTAAATATAGGACATTGCGGTTTGAACCAGTGGATTCAGCACCTTATTTTACATAAAATAAGTCCTATAAGTCTACTCTCAAGAGTCATAAAGGTACAAACGAATAAAATGTTTTTATATCACATTTTTAAATATCTGTTATTCTCCATTTATCTCGATCTCCTAAACGGTTAAAGATAGGACATTGCGGTTTTCACCAGTCAATTCAGCACCTCATTTTACATAAAATAAGTCCTATAAGTCTACTCTAAATAGTTGATAAAGGTACAAACGAATAAAATGTTTATATATCACATTTTTAAATATCTGTTATTCTCCATTTATCTCGATCTCCTAAACGGTTAAAGATAGGACATTGCGGTTTTCACCAGTCAATTCAGCACCTCATTTTACATAAAATAAGTCCTATAAGTCTACTCTAAATAGTTGATATAGGTACAAACGAATAAAATGTTTATATATCACATTTTTAAATATCTATTATTCTCCATTTTACTCGATCTCCTAAACGGTTAAAGATAGGACATTGCGGTTTTCACCAGTGGATTCAGCACCCCACTTTACAAAAAATAAGTGTTGTAAGTCTACTCTCAAGAGATGATAAAGGTACAAACGACTAAAATGTTTATATATCGCATTTTTAAATATTTATTATTCACCATTTTACTCGATCTCCTAAACGGTTAAAGATAGGACATTGTGGTTTTCATCAGTGGATTCAGCACCTCATTTTACATAAAATAAGTTTTATAAGTCTACTCTCAAGAGTCATAAAGGTACAAACGAATAAAATGTTTATATATCACATTTTTAAATATCTATTATTCTCCATTTTACTCGATCTCCTAAACGGTTAAAGATAGGACATTGCGGTTTTCACCAGTGGATTCAGCACCCCACTTTACAAAAAATAAGTGATTTAAGTCTACTCTCAAGAGATGATAAAGGTACAAACGTATAAAATGTTTATATATCACATTTTTAAATATTTATTATTCACCATTTTACTCGATCTCCTAAACGGTTAAAGATAGAACATTGTGGTTTTCACCAGTGGATTCAGCACCTCATTTTACATAAAATAAGTTTTATAAGTCTACTCTCAAGAGTTGATAAAGGTACAAACGAATAAAATGTTTATATATCACATTTTTAAATATCTATTATTTTCCATTTTACTCGATCTCCTAAACGGTTATAGATAGGACATTGCGGTTTTCACCAGTGGATTCAGCTTCTCATTTTACATAAAAAAAGTCCTATAAGTCATCTCTCAAGAGTTGATAAAGGTACAAACGAATAAAATGTTTATATATAACATTTTTAAATATCTATTATTCTCCATTTTACTTTATCTCCTAAACGGTTAAAGATAGGACATTGCGGTTTTCACCAGTAAATTCAGCACCTCATTTTACATAAAATTAGTCCTATAGGTCTACTCTTAAGAGTTGATAAAGGTACAAACGAATAAAATGTTTGTATATCACATTTTTAAATACCTATTATTTTCCATTTTACTCGATCTCCTAAACAGTTAAATATAGGACATTGCGGTTTGAACCAGTGGATTCAGCACCTTATTTTACATAAAATAAGTCCTATAAGTCTACTCTTAAGAGTTGATAAAGGTACAAACGAATAAAATGTTTGTATATCACATTTTTAAATACCTATTATTTTCCATTTTACTCGATCTCCTAAACGGTTAAAGATAGGACATTGCGGTTTTCACCAGTGGATTTAGCACCCCCTTTTACAAAAAATAAGTCCTATAAGTCTACTTTCAAGAGATGATAAAGGTACAAACGAATAAAATATTTATATATCACAATTTTAAATATCTATTATTCTCCATTTTACTCGATCTCCTAAACGGTTAAATATAGGACATTGCGGTTTTGACCAGTGGATTTAGCACCTCATTTTACATAAAATAAGTCCTATAAGTCTATTCTCAAGAGTCATAAAGGTACAAACGAATAAAATGTTTATATATCACATTTTTAAATATCTATTATTCTCCATTTTACTCGATCTCCTAAACTGTTAAAGATAGGACATTGCAGTTTTCACCAGTGGATTTAGCACCCCTTTTTACAAAAAATAAGTCCTATAAGTCTACTCTCAAGAGATGATAAAGGTACAAACGAATAAAATGTTTATATATCACATTTTTAAATATCTATTATTAACCATTTTTCTCGATCTCCTAAACGGTTAAAGATAGGACATTGCGGTTTTCACCAGTGGATTTAGCACCTCATTTTACATAAAATAAGTCCTATAAGTCTATTCTAAATAGTTGATAAAGGTACAAACGAATAAAATGTTTATATATCACACTTTTAAATATCTATTATTCTACATTTTACTCGATCTCCTAAACGGTTAAATATAGGACATTGCGGTTTGAACCAGTGGATTCAGCACCTCATTTTACATAAAATATGTTCTATAAGTCTACTCTCAAGAGTTGATAAAGGTACAAACGAATAAAATGTTTATATATCACATTTTTAAATATCTATTATTAACCATTTTACTCGATCTCCTAAATGGTTAAAGATAGCACATTGCAGTTTTCAAAAATGGATTCAGCACCTCACTTTACATAAAATAAGTCCTATAGGTCTACTCTCAAAAGTTGATAAAGGTACAAACGGATAAAATGTTTATATATCACATTTTTAAATATCTATTATTTTCCATTTTACTCGATCTCCTAAACGGTTAAAGATAGGACATTTCAGTTTTCACCAGTGGATTTAGCACCCCTTTTTACAAAAAATAAGTCCTATAAGTCTACTCTCAAGAGATGATAAAGGTACAAACGAATAAAATATTTATATATCACAATTTTAAATATCTATTATTCTCCATTTTACTCGATCTCCTAAACGGTTAAAGATAAGACATTGCGGTTTGTACCAGTGGATTCAGCACCTCATTTTACATAAAATAAGTTCTATAAGTCTACTCTCAAGAGTCATAAAGGTACAAACGAATAAAATGTTTTTATATCACATTTTTAAATATATATTATTCTCCATTTTCCTCGATCTCCTAAACGGTTAAATATAGGACATTGCGATTTGAACCAGTGGATTCAGCACCTCATTTTACATAAAATAAGTTCTATAAGTCTACTCTCAAGAGTCATAAAGGTACAAACGAATAAAATGTTTTTATATCACATTTTTAAATATATATTATTCTCCATTTTCCTCGATCACCTAAACGGTTAAATATAGGACATTGCGATTTGAACCAGTGGATTCAGCACCTCATTTTACATAAAATAAGTTCTATAAGTCTACTCTCAAAAGTTGATAAAGGTACAAACGGATAAAATGTTTATATATCACATTTTTAAATATCTATTATTTTCCATTTTACTCGATCTCCTAAACGGTTATAGATAGGACATAGCGGTTTTCACCAGTGGATTCAGCACCTCATTTTACATAAAAGAAGTCCTATATGTCTACTCTCAAGAGTTGATTAAGGTACAAACGAATAAAACGTATATATATCACATTTTTAAATATCTATTATTTTATATATTACTCGATCTCCTAACCGGTTAAAGACTGGACATTGCGGTTTTTACCAGAGAATTCAGCACCTCATTTTACATAAATTAAGTCCTATAAGTCTACTCTCAAGTGTTGATAAAGATACAAACGAATAAAATGTTTATATATCACATTTTTAAATATCTATTATTCACCATTTTACTCGATCTCCTAACCGGTTAAAGATAGGACATTGTGGTTTTCATCAGTGGATTTAGCACCTCATTTTACATAAATTAAGTCCTATAAGTCAACTCTCAACAGTTGATAAAGGTACAAACGAATAAAATGTTTATATATCACATTTTTAAATATCTATTATTCACCATTTTACTCGATCACCTAAACGGTTAAAGATAGGACATTAGAGTTTTCAAAAATGGATTCAGCACCTCATTTTACATAAAAGAAGTCCTATATGTCTACTCTCAAGAGTTGATAAAGGTACAAACGAATAAAACGTTTATATATCACATTTTTAAATACCTATTATTTTCCATTTTACTCGATCTCCTAAACGGTTAAAGATTGGACATTGCGGTTTTTACCAGAGAATTCAGCACCTCATTTTACATAAATTAAGTTCAATAAGTCTACTCTTAAGAGTTGATAAAGGTACAAACGAATAAAATGTTTATATAACACATTTTTAAATATCTATTATTCACCATTTTACTCGATCTCCTAACCGGTTAAAGATAGGACATTACGGTTTTCACCAGAGAATTCAGCACCTCATTTTACATAAAATAAGTTCTATAAGTCTACTCTCAAGAGTTGATAAAGGAACAAACGGATAAAATGTTTATATATCACATTTTTAAATATCTATTATTCTCCATTTTACTCGATCTCCTAAACGGTTAAAAATAGGACCTTGCCGTTTTTACCTGTGGATTCAGCACCTCATTTTACAAAAAATAAGTCCTATAAGTCTACTCTCAAGAGTCATTAAGGTACAAACGAATAAATTGTTTATATTTCACATTTTTAAATATCTATTATTCACCATTTTACTCGATCTCCTAAACGGTTAAAGATTGGACATTGCGGTTTTCACCAGAGAATTCAGCACCTCATTTTACATAATATAAGTCCTATAAGTCTACTCTCAAGAGTTGATAAAGGTACAAACGAATAAAATGTTTATATATCACATTTTTAAATATCTATTACTCTTCATTTTACTCGATCTCCTAAACGGTTAAAGATAGGACATTGCGGTTTTCACCAGTAAATTCAGCACCTCATTTTACATAAAACAAGTCCTATAAGTCTACTCTAAATAGTTGATAAAGGTACAAACGAATAAAATGTTTATATATCACATTTTTAAATATCTATTATTCTCCATTTTACTCGATCTCCTAAACGGTTAAATATAGGACATTGCGGTTTGAACCAGTGTATTCAGCACCTTATTTTACATAAAATAAGTCCTATAAGTCTACTCTAAATAGTTGATAAAAGTACAAACGAATAAAATGTTTATATATCACATTTTTATATATCTATTATTCTCCATTTTACTCGATCTCCTAAACAGTTAAATATAGGACATTGCGGTTTTCAACAGTGGATTAAACACCTCATTTTACATAAAACAAGTCCTATAAGTCTACCCTCAAGAGTCATAAAGGTACAAACGAATAAAATGTTTATATATCACATTTTTAAATATCTATTATTCACCATTTTACTCGATCACCTAAACGGTTAAAGATAGGACATTGTGGTTTTCATCAGTGGATTTAGCACCTCATTTTACATAAAATAAGTCCTATAAGTCTACTCTCAAGAGTCATAAAGGTACAAACGGATAAAATGTTTATATATCACATTTTTAAATATCTATTATTCTCCATTTTACTCGATCTCCTAACCGGTTAAAGATAGGACATTGCGGTTTTCACCAGAGAATTCAGTACCTCATTTTACATAAATTAAGTCCTATAAGTCTACTCTCAACAGTTGATAAAGGTACAAACGAATAAAATGTTTATATATCACATTTTTAAATATCTATTATTCACCATTTTACTCGATCACCTAAACGGTTAAAGATAGGACATTAGAGTTTTCAAAAATGGATTCAGCACCTCATTTTACATAAAAGAAGTCCTATATGTCTACTCTCAAGAGTTGATAAAGGTACAAACGAATAAAACGTTTATATATCACATTTTTAAATACCTATTATTTTCCATTTTACTCGATCTCCTAAACGGTTAAAGATTGGACATTGCGGTTTTTACCAGAGAATTCAGCACCTCATTTTACATAAATTAAGTTCAATAAGTCTACTCTTAAGAGTTGATAAAGGTACAAACGAATAAAATGTTTATATAACACATTTTTAAATATCTATTATTCACCATTTTACTCGATCTCCTAACCAGTTAAAGATAGGACATTACGGTTTTCACCAGAGAATTCAGCACCTTATTTTACATAAAATAAGTTCTATAAATCTACTCTCAAGAGTTGATAAAGGAACAAACGGATAAAATGTTTATATATCACATTTTTAAATATCTATTATTTTCCATTTTCCTCGATCTCCTAAACGGTTGTAGATATTACATTGCGGTTTTCACCAGTGGATTTAGCACCTCATTTTACATAAAATAAGTCCTATAAGTCTACTCTCAAGAGTCATAAAGGTACAAACGAATAAAATGTTTATATATCACATTTTTAAATATCTATTATTCTCAATTTTACTCGATCTCCTAAACGGTTAAAAATAGGACCTTGCCGTTTTTACCTGTGGATTCAGCACCTCATTTTACAAAAAATAAGTCCTATAAGTCTACTCTCAAGAGTCATAAAGGTACAAACGAATAAATTGTTTATATTTCACATTTTTAAATATCTATTATTCACCATTTTACTCGATCTCCTAAACGGTTAAAGATTGGACATTGCGGTTTTCACCAGAGAATTCAGCACCTCATTTTACATAATATAAGTCCTATAAGTCTACTCTCAAAAGTTGATAAAGGTACAAACGAATAAAATGTTTATATATCACATTTTTAAATATCTATTACTTTTCATTTTACTCGATCTCCTAAACGGTTAAAGATAGGACATTGCGGTTTTCACCAGTAAATTCAGCACCTCATTTTACATAAAACAAGTCCTATAAGTCTACTCTAAATAGTTGATAAAGGTACAAACGAATAAAATGTTTATATATCACATTTTTAAATATCTATTATTCTCCATTTTACTCGATCTCCTAAACAATTAAATATAGGACATTGCGGTTTGAACCAGTGTATTCAGCACCTTATTTTACATAAAATAAGTCCTATAAGTCTACTCTAAATAGTTGATAAAAGTACAAACGAATAAAATGTTTATATATCACATTTTTATATATCTATTATTCTCCATTTTACTCGATCTCCTAAACAGTTAAATATAGGACATTGCGGTTTTCAACAGTGGATTAAACACCTCATTTTACATAAAACAAGTCCTATAAGTCTACCCTCAAGAGTCATAAAGGTACAAACGAATAAAATGTTTACATATCACTTTTTTAAATATCTATTATTCTCCATTTTACTCGATCTCCTAAACGGTTAAAGATAGGACATTGCGGTTTTCACCAGTGGATTTAGCACCTCATTTTACATAAAATAAGTCCTATAAATCTACTCTCAAAAATCATAAAGGTACAAACGAATAAATTGTTTATATATCACATTTTTAAATATCTATTATTCACCAGTTTACTCGATCTCCTAAACGGTTAAAGATAGGACATTGTGGTTCTCACCAGTGGATTTAGCACCTCATTTTACATAAAATAAGTTCTATAAGTCTACTCTCAAGAGTTGATAAAGGTACAAACGGATAAAATGTTTATATATCACATTTTCAAATATCTATGATTCTCCATTTTACTCGATCTCTTAAACAGTTAAAGATAGGACATTGCGGTTTTCACCAGTGGATTCAGCACCTCATTTTACATAAAATAAGTCCTATAAGTCTACTCTCAAGAGTTGATAAAGGTACAAACGAATAAAATGTTTATATATCACATTTTTAAATATCTATTATTCACCATTTTACTCGATCTCCTAAACGGTTAAAAATAGGACATTGCCGTTTTCACCAGTGGATTCAGCACTTTATCTTACATAAAATAAGTATTATAAGTCTACTCTAAATAGTTGATAAAGGTACAAACGAATAAAATGTTTATATATATTATTTTTAAATATCTATTATTCTCCATTTTACTCGATCTCCTAAACGGTTAAATATAGGATATTGCGGTTTTCACCAGTGGATTTAGCACCTCATTTTACATAAAATAAGTCCTATGAGTCTACTCTTAAGAGTTGATAAAGGTACAAACGAATAAAATGTTTATATATCACATTTTTATATATCTATTATTCTCCATTTTACTCGATCTCCTAAACAGTTAAATATAGGACATTGCGGTTTTTATCAGTGGATTTAGCACCTCATTTTACATAAAATAAGTCCTATAAGTCTACTCTAAATAGTTGATAAAGGTACGAACGAATAAAATGTTTATATATCACATTTTTATATCTATTATTTTCCATTTTACTCGATCTCCTAAACAGATAAATATAGGACATTGCGGTTTTTATCAGTGGATTTAGCACCTCATTTTACATAAAATAAGTCCTATAGGTCTACTCTTAAGAGTTGATAAAGGTACAAACGAATAAAATGTTTATATATCACATTTTTATATCTATTATTTTCCATTTTACTCGATCTCCTAAACAGATAAATATAGGACATTGCGGTTTTTATCAGTGGATTTAGCACCTCATTTTACATAAAATAAGTTCTATAGGTCTACTCTTAAGAGTTGATAAACGTACAAACGAATAAAATGTTTATATATCACATTTTTATATATCTATTATTCTCCATTTTCCTCGATCTCGTAAACAGTTAAATATAGGACATTGCGGATTTTATCAGTATATTTAGCACCTCATTTTACATAAAATAAGTCCAATAAGTCTACTCTCAAGAGTCATAAAGGTACAAATGAATAAAATGTTTATATATCACATTTTTAAATATCTATTATTCTCCATTTTACTCGATCTCCTAAACGGTTAAAGATAGGACATTGCGGTTTTCACCAGCGGATTTAGCACCTTATTTTACAAATAATAAGACCTATAAGTCTACTCTCAAGTGATAATAAAGGTACAAACGAATAAAATATTTATATATCACATTTTTAAATATCCATTATTCACCATTTTACTCGATCTCCTAAACGGTTAAAGATAGGACATTGTGGTTTTCACCAGTGAATTCAGCACCTCATTTTACATAAAATAAGTTCTACAAGTCTACTCTCAAGAGTTGATAAAGGAACAAACGGATAAAATGTTTATATATCACATTTTTAAATATCTATTATTTTCCATTTTCCTCGATCTCCTAAACGGTTATAGATAGGACATTGCGGTTTTCACCAGTGGATTCAGCACCTCATTTTACATAAAATAAGTCCTATAAGTCTACTCTAAATAGTTGATAAAGGTACAAACGAATAAAATGTTTATATATCACATTTTTTAATATCTATTATTCTCCATTTTACTCGATCTCCTAAACGGTTAAATATAGGACATTGCGGTTTTCAATAGTGGATTTAGCACCTCATTTTACATAAAATAAGTCCTATAAGTCTACTCTCAAGAGTCATAAAGGTACAAACGAATAAAATGTTTATATATCACATTTTTAAATATCTATTATTCTCCATTTTACTCGATCTCCTAAACGGTTAAAGATAGGACATTGCGGTTTTCACCAGTGGATTCAGCACCCCACTTTACAAAAAATAAGTGTTATAAGTCTACTCTCAAGAGATGATAAAGGTACAAACGAATAAAATGTTTATATATCGCATTTTTAAATATTTATTATTCACCATTTTACTCGATCTCCTAAACGGTTAAAGATAGGACATTGTGGTTTTCACCAGTGTATTCAGCACCTCATTTTACATAAAATAAGTTTTATAAGTCTACTCTCAAGAGTCATAAAGGTACAAACGAATAAAATGTTTATATATCACATTTTTAAATATCTATTATTCTCCATTTTACTCGATCTCCTAAACGGTTAAAGATAAGACATTGCGGTTTTCACCAGTGGATTCAGCACCTCATTTTACATAAAATAAGTTCTATAAGTCTACTCTCGAGAGTTGATAAAGGAACAAACGGAAAAAATGTTTGTATATCCCATTTTTAAATATCTATTATTCACCATTTTACTCGATCTCCTAAACGGTTAAAGATAGGACATTGCGGTTTTCACCAGTGGGTTCAGCACCTCATTTTACATAACAAAAGTCCTATAAGTCTACTCTCAAGAGTCATAAAGGTACAAACGATTAAATTGTTTATATATCACATTTTTAAATATCTATTATTCTCCATTTTACTCGATCTCCTAAACGGTTAAAGATAGGACATTGCGGTTTTCACCAGTGGATTCAGCACCTCATTTTACATAAAATAAGTTCTATAAGTCTACTCTCAAGAGTTGATAAAGGAACAAACGGATAAAATGTTTATATATCACATTTTTAAATATCTATTATTTTCCATTTTCCTCGATCTCCTAAACGGTTATACATAGGACATTGCGGTTTTCACCAGTGGATTTAGCACCTCATTTTACATAAAATAAGTCCTATAAGTCTACTCTTAAGAGTCATAAAGGTACAAACGAATAAATTGTTTATATATCACATTTTTAAATATCTATTATTCACCATTTTACTCGATCTCCTAATCGGTTAAAGATAGGACATTGTGGTTTTTACCAGTGGATTCAGCACCTCATTTTACATAAAATAAGTCCTATAAGTCTACTCTCAAGAGTTGATAAAGGTACAAACGAATAAAATGTTTATATATCACAATTTTAAATATCTATTAATCTCCATTTTACTCGATCTCCTAAACGGTTAAAGATAGGACATTGCGATTATCACCAGTAAATTCAGCACCTCATTTTACATAAAATAAGTCCTATAAGTCTACTCTCAAGAGTTGATAAAGGAACAAACGGATAAAATGTTTATATATCACATTTTTAAATATCTATTATTTTCCATTTTCCTCGATCTCCTAAACGGTTATACATAGGACATTGCGGTTTTCACCAGTGGATTCAGCACCTCATTTTACATAAAATAAGTCCTATAAGTCTACTCTAAATAGTTGATAAAGGTACGAACGAATAAAATGTTTATATATCACACTTTTAAATATCTATTATTCTCCATTTTACTCGATCTCCTACACGGATAAATATAGGACATTGCGGTTTGAACCAGTAGATTCAGCACCATATTTTACATAAAATAAGTCCTATAAGTCTACTCTCAAGAGTTGATAAAGGTACAAACGAATAAAATGTTTATATATCACATTTTTAAATATCTATTATTCTCCATTTTACTCGATCTCCTAAACGGTTAAAGATAGGACATTGTGGTTTTCACCAGTGGATTCAGCACCTCATTTTACATAAAATAAGTTTTATAAGTCTACTCTCAAAAGTTGATAAAGGTACTAACGAATAAAATGTTTATATATCACATTTTTAAATATCTATTATTTTCCATTTTCCTCGATCTCCTAAACGGTTATACATAGGACATTGCGGTTTTCACCAGTGGATTTAGCACCTCATTTTACATAAAATAAGTCCTATAAGTCTACTCTCAAGAGTCATAAAGGTACAAACGAATAAATTGTTTATATATCACATTTTTAAATATCTATTATTCACCATTTTACTCGATCTCCTAAACGGTTAAAGATAGGACATTGTGGTTTTTACCAGTGGATTCAGCACCTCATTTTACATAAAATAAGTCCTATAAGTCTACTCTCAAGAGTTGATAAAGGTACAAACGAATAAAATGTTTATATATCACATTTTTAAATATCTATTAATCTCCATTTTACTCGATCTCCTAAACGGTTATAGATAGGACATTGCGATTTTCACCAGTAAATTCAGCACCTCATTTTACATAAAATAAGTCCTATAAGTCTACACTAAATAGTTGATAAAAGTACAAACGAATAAAATGTTTATATATCACATTTTTAAATATCTATTATTCACCATTTTACTCGATCTCCTAAACGGTTAAAGATAGGACATTGCGGTTTTCACCAGTGGATTCAGCACCCCACTTTACAAAAAATAAGTGTTATAAGTCTACTCTCAAGAGATGATAAAGGTACAAACGAATAAAATGTTTATATATCGCATTTTTAAATATTTATTATTCACCATTTTACTCGATCTCCTAAACGGTTAAAGATAGGACATTTTGGTTTTCACCAGTGGATTCAGCACCTCATTTTACATAAAATAAGTTTTAAAAGTCTACTCTCAAGAGTCATAAAGGTACAAACGAATAAAATGTTTATATATCACATTTTTAAATATCTATTATTTTCCATTTTACTCGATCTCCTAAACGGTTATAGATAGGACATTGCGGTTTTCACCAGTGGATTCAGCACCTCATTTTACATAAAATAAGTTTTATAAGTCTACTCTCAAAAGTTGATAAAGGTACAAACGAATAAAATGTTTATATATCACATTTTTAAATATCTATTATTCTTCATTTTACTCGATCTCCTAAACGGTTAAAGATAGGACATTGCGATTTTCACCAGTAAATTCGGCACCTCATTTTACATAAAATAAGTCCTATAAGACTACTCTAAATAGTTGATAAAAGTACAAACGAATAAAATGTTTATATATCACATTTTTATATATCTATTATTCACCATTTTACTCGATCTCCTAAACGGTTAAAGATAGGACATTGCGGTTTTCACCAGTGGATTCAGCACCTCATTTTACATAAAATAAGTTTTATAAGTCTACTCTCAAGAGTTGATAAAGGTACAAACGAATAAAAAGTTTATATTTCACATTTTTAAATATCTATTATTTTCCATTTTACTCGATCTCCTAAACGTTTATAGATAGGACATTGCGGTTTTCACCAGTGGATTCAGCACCTCATTTTACATAACATAAGTCCTATTAGTCTACTCATAAGAGTTGAGAAAGTTACAAACGAATAAAATGTTTATATATCACATTTTTAAATATCTATTATTCACCATTTTACTCGATCTCCTAAACGGTAAAAGATAGGACATTGCGGTTTTCAAAAATGGATTCAGCACCTCATTTTACATACAATAAGTTCTATAGGTCTACTCTTAAGAGTTGATAAAGGTACAAACGAATAAAATGTTTTTATATCACATTTTTAAATATCTAATATTCTCCATTTTACTCGATCTCCTAAACGGTTAAAGATTGGACATTGCGGTTTTCACCAGTGGATTCAGCACCTCATTTTACATAAAATAAGTTCTATCAGTCTACTCTCAAGAGTTGATAAAGGAACAAACGGAAAAAATGTTTGTATATCCCATTTTTAAATATCTATTATTCACAATTTTACTCGATCTCCTAAACCGTTAAAGATAGGACATTGCGGTTTTCACCAGTGGGTTCTGCACCTCATTTTACATAACAAAAGTCCTATAAGTCTACTCTCGAGAGTCATAAAGGTACAAACGATTAAATTGTTTATATATCACATTTTTAAATATCTATTATTCTCCATTTTACTCGATCTTATAAACGGTTAAAGATAGGACATTGCGGTTTTCACCAGTGGATTCAGCACCTCATTTTACATAAAATAAGTTCTATAAGTCTACTCTCAAGAGTTGATAAAGGAACAAACGGATAAAATGTTTATATATCACATTTTTAAATATCTATTATTTTCCATTTTCCTCGATCTCCTAAACGGTTATACATAGGACATTGCGGTTTTCACCAGTGGATTTAGCACCTCATTTTACATAAAATAAGTCCAATAAGTCTACTCTCAAGAGTCATAAAGGTACAAACGAATAAATTGTTTATATATCACATTTTTAAATATCTATTATTCACCATTTTACTCGATCTCCTAAACGGTTAAAGATAGGACATTGTGGTTTTTACCAGTGGATTCAGCACCTCATTTTACATAAAATAAGTCCTATAAGTCTACTCTCAAGAGTTGATAAAGGTACAAACGAATAAAATGTTTATATATCACATTTTTAAATATCTATTATTCTCCATTTTACTCGATCTCCTAAACGGTTAAAGATAGGACATTGCGATTTTCACCAGTAAATTCAGCACCTCATTTTACATAAAATAAGTCCTATAAGTCTACTCTAATTAGTTGATAAAAGTACAAACGAATAAAATGTTTATATATCACATTTTTATATATCTATTGTTCACCATTTTACTCGATCTCCTAAACGGTAAAAGATAGGACATTGCGGTTTTCACCAGTGGATTCAGCACCTCATTTTACATAAAATAAGTTTTATAAGTCTACTCTCAAGAGTTGATAAAGGTACAAACGGATAAAAAGTTTATATATCACATTTTTAAATATCTATTATTTTCCATTTTACTCGATCTCCTAAACGGTTATAGATAGGACATTGCGGTTTTCACCAGTGGATTTAGCACCTCATTTTACATAACATAAGTCCTATAAGTCTACTCATAAGAGTTGAGAAAGGTACAAACGAATAAAATGTTTATATATCACATTTTTAAATATCTATTATTCACCATTTTACTCGATCTCCTAAACGGTTAAAGATAGGACATTGCGGTTTTCAAAAATGGATTCAGCACCTCATTTTACATACAATAAGTTCTATAGGTCTACTCTTAAGAGTTGATAAAGGTACAAACGAATAAAATGTTTTTATATCACATTTTTAAATATCTAATATTCTCCATTTTACTCGATCTCCTAAACGGTTAAAGATTGGACATTGCGGTTTCACCAGAGAATTCAGCACCTCATTTTACATAATATAAGTCCTATAAGTCTACTCTCAAGAGTTGATAAAGGTACAAACGAATAAAATGTTTATATATCCCATTTTTAAATATCTATTATTCTTCATTTTACTCGATCTCCTAAACGGTTAAAGATAGGACATTGCGATTTTCACCAGTAAATTCAGCACCCCATTTTACATAAAATAAGTCCTATAAGTCTACTCTAAATAGTTGATAAAAGTACAAACGAATAAAATGTTTATATATCACATTTTTATATATCTATTATTCACCATATTACTCGATCTCCTAAACGGTTAAAGATAGGACATTGCGGTTTTCACCAGTGGATTCAGCACCTCATTTTACATAAAATAAGTTCTATAGGTCTACTCTTAAGAGTTGATAAACGTACAAACGAATAAAATGTTTATATATCTCATTTTTATATATCTATTATTCTCCATTTTACTCGATCTCGTAAACAGTTAAATATAGGACATTGCGGATTTTATCAGTATATTTAGCACCTCATTTTACATAAAATAAGTCCTATAAGTCTACTCTCAAGAGTCATAAAGGTACAAATGAATAAAATGTTTATATATCACATTTTTAAATATCTATTATTCTCCATTTTACTCGATCTCCTAAACGGTTAAAGATAGGACATTGCGGTTTTCACCAGCGGATTTAGCACCTTATTTTACAAATAATAAGACCTATAAGTCTACTCTCAAGAGATAATAAAGGTACAAACGAATAAAATATTTATATATCACATTTTTAAATATCTATTATTCACCATTTTACTCGATCTCCTAAACGGTTAAAGATAGGACATTGTGGTTTTCACCAGTGAATTCAGCACCTCATTTTACATAAAATAAGTTCTACAAGTCTACTCTCAAGAGTTGATAAAGGAACAAACGGATAAAATGTTTATATATCACATTTTTAAATATCTATTATTTTCCATTTTCCTCGATCTCCTAAACGGTTATAGATAGGACATTGCGGTTTTCACCAGTGGATTCAGCACCTCATTTTACATAAAATAAGTCCTATAAGTCTACTCTAAATAGTTGATAAAGGTACAAACGAATAAAATGTTTATATATCACATTTTTTAATATCTATTATTCTCCATTTTACTCGATCTCCTAAACGGTTAAATATAGGACATTGCGGTTTTCAATAGTGGATTTAGCACCTCATTTTACATAAAATAAGTCCTATAAGTCTACTCTCAAGAGTCATAAAGGTACCAACGAATAAAATGTTTATATATCACATTTTTAAATATCTATTATTCTCCATTTTACTCGATCTCCTAAACGGTTAAAGATAGGACATTGCGGTTTTCACCAGTGGATTCAGCACCCCACTTTACAAAAAATAAGTGTTATAAGTCTACTCTCAAGAGATGATAAAGGTACAAACGAATAAAATGTTTATATATCGCATTTTTAAATATTTATTATTCACCATTTTACTCGATCTCCTAAACGGTTAAAGATAGGACATTGTGGTTTTCACCAGTGGATTCAGCACCTCATTTTACATAAAATAAGTTTTATAAGTCTACTCTCAAGAGTCATAAAGGTACAAACGAATAAAATGTTTATATATCACATTTTTAAATATCTATTATTCTCCATTTTACTCGATCTCCTAAACGGTTAAAGATAGGACATTGCGGTTTTCACCAGTGGATTCAGCACCTCATTTTACATAAAATAAGTTCTATAAGTCTACTCTTAAGAGTTGATAAAGGAACAAACGGAAAAAATGTTTGTATATCCCATTTTTAAATATCTATTATTCACCATTTTACTCGATCTCCTAAACGGTTAAAGATAGGACATTGCGGTTTTCACCAGTGGGTTCAGCACCTCATTTTACATAACAAAAGTCCTATAAGTCTACTCTCAAGAGTCATAAAGGTACAAACGATTAAATTGTTTATATATCACATTTTTAAATATCTATTATTCTCCATTTTACTCGATCTCCTAAACGGTTAAAGATAGGACATTGCGGTTTTCACCAGTGGATTCAGCACCTCATTTTACATAAAATAAGTTCTATAAGTCTACTCTCAAGAGTTGATAAATTAACAAACGGATAAAATGTTTATATATCACATTTTTAAATATCTATTATTTTCCATTTTCCTCGATCTCCTAAACGGTTATACATAGGACATTGCGGTTTTCACCAGTGGATTTAGCACCTCATTTTACATAAAATAAGTCCTATAAGTCTACTCTCAAGAGTCATAAAGGTACAAACGAATAAATTGTTTATATATCACATTTTTAAATATCTATTATTCACCATTTTACTCGATCTCCTAAACGGTTAAAGATAGGACATTGTGGTTTTTACCAGTGGATTCAGCACCTCATTTTACATAAAATAAGTCCTATAAGTCTACTCTCAAGAGTTGATAAAGGTACAAACGAATAAAATGTTTATATATCACATTTTTAAATATCTATTATTCTCCATTTTACTCGATCTCCTAAACGGTTAAAGATAGAACATTGCGATTTTCACCAGTAAATTCAGCACCTCATTTTACATAAAATAAGTCCTATAAGTCTACTCTAAATAGTTGATAAAAGTACAAACGAATAAAATGTTTATATATCACATTTTTATATATCTATTATTCACCATTTTACTCGATCTCCTAAACGGTTAAAGATAGGACAATGCGGTTTTCACCAGTGGATTCAGCACCTCATTTTACATAAAATAAGTTTTATAAGTCTACTCTCAAGAGTTGATAAAGGTACAAACGGATAAAAAGTTTATATATCACATTTTTAAATATCTATTATTTTCCATTTTACTCGATCTCCTAAACGGTTAAAGATAGGACATTGCGGTTTTCAAAAATGGATTCAGCACCTCATTTTACATAAAATAAGTTCTATAGGTCTACTCTTAAGAGTTGATAAAGGTACAAACGAATAAAATGTTTATATATCACATTTTTATATATCTATTATTCTCCATTTTACTCGATCTCGTAAACAGTTAAATATAGGACATTGCGGATTTTATCAGTATATTTAGCACCTCATTTTACATAAAATAAGTCCTATAAGTCTACTCTCAAGAGTCATAAAGGTACAAATGAATAAAATGTTTATATATCACATTTTTAAATATCTATTATTCTCCATTTTACTCGATCTCCTAAACGGTTAAAGATAGGATATTGCGGTTTTCACCAGCGGATTTAGCACCTTATTTTACAAATAATAAGACCTATAAGTCTACTCTCAAGAGATAATAAAGGTACAAACGAATAAAATATTTATATATCACATTTTTAAATATCTATTATTCACCATTTTACTCGATCTCCTAAACGGATAAAGATAGGACATTGCGGTTTTCAAAAATGGATTCAGCACCTCATTTTACATAAAATAAGTCCTATAGGTCTACTCTTAAGGGTTGATAAAGGTACAAACGAATAAAATGTTTATATATCACATTTTTATATATCTATTATTCTCCATTTTACTCGATCTCCTAAACAGTTAAATATAGGACATTGCGGTTTTTATCAGTGGATTTAGCACCTCATTTTACATAAAATAAGTCCTATAAGTCTACTCTCAAGTGTCATAAAGGTACAAACGAATAAAATGTTTATATATCACATTTTTAAATATCTATTATTCTCCATTTTACTCGATCTCCTAAACGGTTAAAGATAGGACATTGCGGTTTTCACCAGCGGATTTAGCACCTTATTTTACAAAAAATAAGTCCTATATGTCTACTCTCAAGAGATAATAAAGGTACAAACGAATAAAATATTTATATATCACATTTTTAAATATCTATTATTTACCATTTTACTCGATCTCCTAAACGGTTAAAGATAGGACATTGCGGTTTTCACCAGTGGATTCAGCACCTCATTTTACATAAAATAAGTTCTATAAGTCTACTCTCAAGAGTTGATAAAGGAACAAACGGAAAAAATGTTTGTATATCACATTTTTAAATATCTATTATTCACCATTTTACTCGATCTCCTAAACGGTTAAAGATAGGACATTGCGGTTTTCACCAGTGGATTCAGCACCTCATTTTACATAAAATAAGTTTTATAAGTCTACTCTCAAGAGTTGATAAAGGTACAAACGGATAAAAAGTTTATATATCACATTTTTAAATATCTATTATTTTCCATTTTACTCGATCTCCTAAACGGTTATAGATAGGACATTGCGGTTTTCACCAGTGGATTCAGCACCTCATTTTACATAACATAAGTAATATAAGTCTACTCTCAAGTGTCATAAAGGTACAAACGAATAAAATGTTTATATATCACATTTTTAAATATCTATTATTCTCCATTTTACTCGATCTCCTAAACAGTTAAATATAGGACATTGCGGTTTTTATCAGTGGATTTAGCACCTCATTTTACATAAAATAAGTCCTATAAGTCTACTCTCAAGTGTCATAAAGGTACAAACGAATAAAATGTTTATATATCACATTTTTAAATATCTATTATTCACCATTTTACTCGATCTCCTAAACGGTTAAAGATAGGACATTGCGGTTTTCAAAAATGGATTCAGCACCTCATTTTACATAAAATAAGTTCTATAGGTCTACTCTTAAGGGTTGATAAAGGTACAAACGAATAAAATGTTTATATATCACATTTTTATATATCTATTATTCTCCATTTTACTCGATCTCCTAAACAGTTAAATATAGGACATTGCGGTTTTTATCAGTGGATTTAGCACCTCATTTTACATAAAATAAGTCCTATAAGTCTACTCTCAAGTGTCATAAAGGTACAAACGAATAAAATGTTTATATATCACATTTTTAAATATCTATTATTCTCTATTTTACTCGATCTCGTAAACAGTTAAATATAGGACATTGCGGATTTTATCAGTATATTTAGCACCTCATTTTACATAAAATAAGTCCTATAAGTCTACTCTCAAGAGTCATAAAGGTACAAATGAATAAAATGTTTATATATCACATTTTTAAATATCTATTATTCTCCATTTTACTCGATCTCCTAAACGGTTAAAGATAGGACATTGCGGTTTTCACCAGCGGATTTAGCACCTTATTTTACAAAAAATAAGTCCTATATGTTTACTCTCAAGAGGTAATAAAGGTACAAACGAATAAAATATTTATATATCACATTTTTAAATATCTATTATTCACCATTTTACTCGATCTCCTAAACGGTTAAAGATAGGACATTGCGGTTTTCACCAGTGGATTCAGCACCTCATTTTACATAAAATAAGTTCTATAAGTCTACTCTCAAGAGTTGATAAAGGAACAAACGGAAAAAATGTTTGTATATCTCATTTTTAAATATCTATTATTCACCATTTTACTCGATCTCCTAAACGGTTAAAGATAGGACATTGCGGTTTTCACCAGTGGATTCAGCACCTCATTTTACATAACAAAAGTCCTATAAGTCTACTCTCAAGAGTCATAAAGGTACAAACGATTAAATTGTTTATATATCACATTTTTAAATATCTATTATTCTCCATTTTACTCGATCTCCTAAACGGTTAAAGATAGGACATTGCGGTTTTCACCAGTGGATTCAGCACCTCATTTTACATAAAATAAGTTCTATAAGTCTACTCTCAAGAGTTGATAAAGGAACAAACGGATAAAATGTTTATATGTCACATTTTTAAATATCTATTATTTTCCATTTCCCTCGATCTCCTAAACGGTTATACATAGGACATTGCGGTTTTCACCAGTGGATTTAGCACCTCATTTTACATAAAATAAGTCCTATAAGTCTACTCTCAAGAGTCATAAAGGTACAAACTAATAAATTGTTTATATATCACATTTTTAAATATCTATTATTCACCATTTTACTCGATCTCCTAAACGGTTAAAGATAGGACATTGTTGTTTTTACCAGTGGATTCAGCACCTCGTTTTACATAAAATAAGTCCTATAAGTCTACTCTCAAGAGTTGATAAAGGTACAAACGAATAAAATGTTTATATATCACATTTTTAAATATCTATTATTCTCCATTTTACTTGATCTCCTAAACGGTTAAAGATAGGACATTGCGGTTTTCACCAGTAAATTCAGCACCTCATTTTACATAAAATAAGTCCTATAAGTCTACACTAAATAGTTGATAAAGGTACGAACGAATAAAATGTTTATATATCACACTTTTAAATATCTATTTTTCTCCATTTTACTCGATCTCCTACACGGTTAAATATAGGACATTGCGGTTTGAACCAGTAGATTCAGCACCATATTTTTCATAAAATAAGTCCTATAAGTCTACTCTAAATAGTTGATAAAGGTACAAACGAATAAAATGTTTATATATCCCATTTTTAAATATCTAATATTCTCCATTTTACTCGATCTCCTAAACGGTTAAATATAGGACATTGCGGTTTTCACCAGTGGATTTAGCACCTCATTTTACATAAAATAAGTCCTATAAGTCTACTCTCAAAAGTCATAAAGGTACAAACGAATAAAATGTTTATATATCACATTTTTAAATATCTATTATTCTCCATTTTACTCGATCTCCTAAACGGTTAAAGATAGGACATTGCGGTTTTCACCAGTGGATTCAGCACCTCATTTTACATAAAATAAGTTCTATAAGTCTACTCTCAAGAGTTGATAAAGGAACAAACGGAAAAAATGTTTGTATATCACATTTTTAAATATCTATTATTCACCATTTTACTCGATCTCCTAAACGGTTAAAGATAGGACATTGCGGTTTTCACCAGTGGATTCAGCACCTCATTTTACATAACAAAAGTCCTATAAGTCTACTCTCAAGAGTCATAAAGGTACAAACGATTAAATTGTTTATATATCACATTTTTAAATATCTATTATTCTCCATTTTACTCGATCTCCTAAACGGTTAAAGATAGGACATTGCGGTTTTCACCAGTGGATTCAGCACCTCATTTTACATAAAATAAGTTCTATAAGTCTACTCTCAAGAGTTGATAAAGGAACAAACGGATAAAATGTTTATATATCACATTTTTAAATATCTATTATTTTCCATTTCCCTCGATCTCCTAAACGGTTATACATAGGACATTGCGGTTTTCACCAGTGGATTTAGCACCTCATTTTACATAAAATAAGTCCTATAAGTCTACTCTCAAGAGTCATAAAGGTACAAACTAATAAATTGTTTTTATATCACATTTTTAAATATCTATTATTCACCATTTTACTCGATCTCCTAAACGGTTAAAGATAGGACATTGTTGTTTTTACCAGTGGATTCAGCACCTCATTTTACATAAAATAAGTCCTATAAGTCTACTCTCAAGAGTTGATAAAGGTACAAACGAATAAAATGTTTATATATCACATTTTTAAATATCTATTATTCTCCATTTTACTTGATCTCCTAAACGGTTAAAGATAGGACATTGCGGTTTTCACCAGTAAATTCAGCACCTCATTTTACATAAAATAAGTCCTATAAGTCTACACTAAATAGTTGATAAAGGTACGAACGAATAAAATGTTTATATATCACACTTTTAAATATCTATTATTCTCCATTTTACTCGATCTCCTACACGGTTAAATATAGGACATTGCGGTTTGAACCAGTAGATTCAGCACCATATTTTTCATAAAATAAGTCCTATAAGTCTACTCTAAATAGTTGATAAAGGTACAAACGAATAAAATGTTTATATATCCCATTTTTAAATATCTAATATTCTCCATTTTACTCGAGCTCCTAAACGGTTAAATATAGGACATTGCGGTTTTCACCAGTGGATTTAGCACCTCATTTTACATAAAATAAGTCCTATAAGTCTACTCTCAAAAGTCATAAAAGTACAAACGAATAAAATGTTTATATATCACATTTTTAAATATCTATTATTCTCCATTTTACTCGATCTCCTAAACGGTTAAAGATAGGACATTGCGGTTTTCACCAGTGGATTCAGCACCCCACTTTACAAAAAATAAGTGTTATAAGTCTACTCTCAAGAGATGATAAAGGTACAAACGAATAAAATGTTTATATATCACATTTTTAAATATTTATTATTCACCATTTTACTCGATCTCCTAAACGGTTAAAGATAGGACATTGTGGTTTTCACCAGTGGATTCAGCACCTCATTTTACATAAAATAAGTTCTACAAGTCTACTCTCAAGAGTTGATAAAGGAACAAACGGATAAAATGTTTATATATCACATTTTTAAATATCTATTATTCTCCATTTTACTCGATCTCCTAAACGGTTAAAGATAGGACATTGCGGTTTTCACCAGTGGATTCAGCACCCCACTTTACAAAAAATAAGTGTTATAAGTCTACTCTCAAGAGATGATAAAGGTACAAACGAATAAAATGTTTATATATCACATTTTTAAATATCTATTATTCTCCATTTTACTCGATCTCCTAAACGGTTAAAGATAGGACATTGTGGTTTTCACCAGTGGATTCAGCACCTCATTTTACATAAAATAAGTTTTATAAGTCTACTCTCAAAAGTTGATAAAGGTACAAACGAATAAAATGTTTATATATCACATTTTTAAATATCTATTATTTTCCAGTTTACTCGATCTCCTAAACGGTTATAGATAGGACATTGCGGTTTTCACCAGTGGATTCAGCACCTCATTTTACATAAAATAAGTTTTATAAGTCTACTCTCAAAAGTTGATAAAGGTACAAACGAATAAAATGTTTATATATCACATTTTTAAATATCTATTATTTTCCAGTTTACTCGATCTCCTAAACGGTAAAAGATAGGACATTGCGGTTTTCAAAAATGGATTCAGCACCTCATTTTACATACAATAAGTTCTATAGGTCTACTCTTAAGAGTTGATAAAGGTACAAACGAATAAAATGTTTTTATATCACATTTTTAAATATCTAATATTCTCCATTTTACTCGATCTCCTAAACGGTTAAAGATTGGACATTGCGGTTTCACCAGAGAATTCAGCACCTCATTTTACATAATATAAGTCCTATAAGTCTACTCTCAAGAGTTGATAAAGGTACAAACGAATAAAATGTTTATATATCCCATTTTTAAATATCTATTATTCTTCATTTTACTCGATCTCCTAAACGGTTAAAGATAGGACATTGCGATTTTCACCAGTAAATTCAGCACCTCATTTTACATAAAATAAGTCCTATAAGTCTACTCTAAATAGTTGATAAAAGTACAAACGAATAAAATGTTTATATATCACATTTTTATATATCTATTATTCACCATATTACTCGATCTCCTAAACGGTTAAAGATAGGACATTGCGGTTTTCACCAGTGGATTCAGCACCTCATTTTACATAAAATAAGTTTTATAAGTCTACTCTCAAGAGTTGATAAAGGTACAAACGGATAAAAAGTTTATATATCACATTTTTAAATATCTATTATTTTCCATTTTACTCGATCTCCTAAACGGTTATAGATAGGACATTGCGGTTTTCACCAGTGGATTCAGCACCTCATTTTACCTAACATAAGTCCTATAAGTCTACTCATAATAGTTGAGAAAGGTACAAACGAATAAAATGTTTATATATCACATTTTTAAATATCTATTATTCACCATTTTACTCGATCTCCTAAACGGTTAAAGATAGGACATTGCGGTTTTAAAAAATGGATTCAGCACCTCATTTTACATAAAATAAGTTCTATAGGTCTACTCTTAAGAGTTGATAAACGTACAAACGAATAAAATGTATATATATCACATTTTTATATATCTATTATTCTCCATTTTACTCGATCTCGTAAACAGTTAAATATAGGACATTGCGGATTTTATCAGTATATTTAGCACCTCATTTTACATAAAATAAGTCCTATAAGTCTACTCTCAAGAGTCCTAAAGGTACAAATGAATAAAATGTTTATATATCACATTTTTAAATATCTATTATTCTCCATTTTACTCGATCTCCTAAACGGTTAAAGATAGGACATTGCGGTTTTCACCAGCGGATTTAGCACCTTATTTTACAAATAATAAGACCTATAAGTCTACTCTCAAGAGATAATAAAGGTACAAATGAATAAAATATTTATATATCACATTTTTAAATATCTATTATTCACCATTTTACTCGATCTCCTAAACGGTTAAAGATAGGACATTGTGGTTTTCACCAGTGAATTCAGCACCTCATTTTACATAAAATAAGTTCTACAAGTCTACTCTCAAGAGTTGATAAAGGAACAAACGGATAAAATGTTTATATATCACATTTTTAAATATCTATTATTTTCCATTTTCCTCGATCTCCTAAACGGTTATAGATAGGACATTGCGGTTTTCACCAGTGGATTCAGCACCTTATTTTACATAAAATAAGTCCTATAAGTCTACTCTAAATAGTTGATAAAGGTACAAACGAATAAAATGTTTATATATCACATTTTTTAATATCTATTATTCTCCATTTTACTCGATCTCCTAAACGGTTAAATATAGGACATTGCGGTTTTCAATAGTGGATTTAGCACCTCATTTTACATAAAATAAGTCCTATAAGTCTACTCTCAAGAGTCATAAAGGTACCAACGAATAAAATGTTTATATATCACATTTTTAAATATCTATTATTCTCCATTTTACTCGATCTCCTAAACGGTTAAAGATAGGACATTGCGGTTTTCACCAGTGGATTCAGCACCCCACTTTACAAAAAATAAGTGTTATAAGTCTACTCTCAAGAGATAATAAAGGTACAAACGAATAAAATATTTATATATCACATTTTTAAATATCTATTATTTACCATTTTACTCGATCTCCTAAACGGTTAAAGATAGGACATTGCGGTTTTCACCAGTGGATTCAGCACCTCATTTTACATAAAATAAGTTCTATAAGTCTACTCTCAAGAGTTGATAAAGGAACAAACGGAAAAAATGTTTGTATATCACATTTTTAAATATCTATTATTCACCATTTTACTCGATCTCCTAAACGGTTAAAGATAGGACATTGCGGTTTTCACCAGTGGATTCAGCACCTCATTTTACATAAAATAAGTTTTATAAGTCTACTCTCAAGAGTTGATAAAGGTACAAACGGATAAAAAGTTTATATATCACATTTTTAAATATCTATTATTTTCCATTTTACTCGATCTCCTAAACGGTTATAGATAGGACATTGCGGTTTTCACCAGTGGATTCAGCACCTCATTTTACATAACATAAGTCCTATAAGTCTACTCTCAAGTGTCATAAAGGTACAAACGAATAAAATGTTTATATATCACATTTTTAAATATCTATTATTCACCATTTTACTCGATCTCCTAAACGGTTAAAGATAGGACATTGCGGTTTTCAAAAATGGATTCAGCACCTCATTTTACATAAAATAAGTCCTATAGGTCTACTCTTAAGGGTTGATAAAGGTACAAACGAATAAAATGTTTATATATCACATTTTTATATATCTATTATTCTCCATTTTACTCGATCTCCTAAACACTTAAATATAGGACATTGCGGTTTTTATCAGTGGATTTAGCACCTCATTTTACATAAAATAAGTCCTATAAGTCTACTCTCAAGTGTCATAAAGGTACAAACGAATAAAATGTTTATATATCACATTTTTAAATATCTATTATTCTCTATTTTACTCGATCTCGTAAACAGTTAAATATAGGACATTGCGGATTTTATCAGTATATTTAGCACCTCATTTTACATAAAATAAGTCCTATAAGTCTACTCTCAAGAGTCATAAAGGTACAAATGAATAAAATGTTTATATATCACATTTTTAAATATCTATTATCTTCCATTTTACTCGATCTCCTAAACGGTTAAAGATAGGACATTGCGGTTTTCACCAGCGGATTTAGCACCTTATTTTACAAAAAATAAGTCCTATATGTCTACTCTCAAGAGGTAATAAAGGTACAAACGAATAAAATATTTATATATCACATTTTTAAATATCTATTATTCACCATTTTACTCGATCTCCTAAACGGTTAAAGATAGGACATTGCGGTTTTCACCAGTGGATTCAGCACCTCATTTTACATAAAATAAGTTCTATAAGTCTACTCTCAAGAGTTGATAAAGGAACAAACGGAAAAAATGTTTGTATATCACATTTTTAAATATCTATTATTCACCATTTTACTCGATCTCCTAAACGGTTAAAGATAGGACATTGCGGTTTTCACCAGTGGATTCAGCACCTCATTTTACATAACAAAAGTCCTATAAGTCTACTCTCAAGAGTCATAAAGGTACAAACGATTAAATTGTTTATATATCACATTTTTAAATATCTATTATTCTCCATTTTACTCGATCTCCTAAACGGTTAAAGATAGGACATTGCGGTTTTCACCAGTGGATTCAGCACCTCATTTTACATAAAATAAGTTCTATAAGTCTACTCTCAAGAGTTGATAAAGGAACAAACGGATAAAATGTTTATATATCACATTTTTAAATATCTATTATTTTCCATTTCCCTCGATCTCCTAAACGGTTATACATAGGACATTGCGGTTTTCACCAGTGGATTTAGCACCTCATTTTACATAAAATAAGTCCTATAAGTCTACTCTCAAGAGTCATAAAGGTACAAACTAATAAATTGTTTATATATCACATTTTTAAATATCTATTATTCACCATTTTACTCGATCTCCTAAACGGTTAAAGATAGGACATTGTTGTTTTTACCAGTGGATTCAGCACCTCATTTTACATAAAATAAGTCCTATAAGTCTACTCTCAAGAGTTGATAAAGGTACAAACGAATAAAATGTATATATATCACATTTTTAAATATCTATTATTCTCCATTTTACTTGATCTCCTAAACGGTTAAAGATAGGACATTGCGGTTTTCACCAGTAAATTCAGCACCTCATTTTACATAAAATAAGTCCTATAAGTCTACACTAAATAGTTGATAAAGGTACGAACGAATAAAATGTTTATATATCACACTTTTAAATATCTATTATTCTCCATTTTACTCGATCTCCTACACGGTTAAATATAGGACATTGCGGTTTGAACCAGTAGATTCAGCACCATATTTTTCATAAAATAAGTCCTATAAGTCTACTCTAAATAGTTGATAAAGGTACAAACGAATAAAATGTTTATATATCCCATTTTTAAATATCTAATATTCTCCATTTTACTCGATCTCCTAAACGGTTAAATATAGGACATTGCGGTTTTCACCAGTGGATTTAGCACCTCATTTTACATAAAATAAGTCCTATAAGTCTACTCTCAAAAGTCATAAAGGTACAAACGAATAAAATGTTTATATATCACATTTTTAAATATCTATTATTCTCCATTTTACTCGATCTCCTAAACGGTTAAAGATAGGACATTGCGGTTTTCACCAGTGGATTCAGCACCCCACTTTACAAAAAATAAGTGTTATAAGTCTACTCTCAAGAGATGATAAAGGTACAAACGAATAAAATGTTTATATATCACATTTTTAAATATTTATTATTCACCATTTTACTCGATCTTCTAAACGGTTAAAGATAGGACATTGTGGTTTTCACCAGTGGATTCAGCACCTCATTTTACATAAAATAAGTTCTACAAGTCTACTCTCAAGAGTTGATAAAGGAACAAACGGATAAAATGTTTATATATCACATTTTTAAATATCTATTATTCTCCATTTTACTCGATCTCCTAAACGGTTAAAGATAGGACATTGCGGTTTTCACCAGTGGATTCAGCACCCCACTTTACAAAAAATAAGTGTTATAAGTCTACTCTCAAGAGATGATAAAGGTACAAACGAATAAAATGTTGATATATCACATTTTTAAATATCTATTATTCTCCATTTTACTCGATCTCCTAAACGGTTAAATATAGGACATTGCGGTTTTCAATAGTGGATTTAGCACCTCATTTTACATAAAATAAGTCCTATAATTCTACTCTCAAAAGTCATAAAGGTACAAACGAATAAAATGTTTATATATCACATTTTTAAATATCTATTATTCTCCATTTTACTCGATCTCCTAAACGGTTAAAGATAGGACATTGTGGTTTTCACCAGTGGATTCAGCACCTCATTTTACATAAAATAAGTTTTATAAGTCTACTCTCAAAAGTTGATAAAGGTACAAACGAATAAAATGTTTATATATCACATTTTTAAATATCTATTATTTTCCATTTTACTCGATCTCCTAAACGGTTATAGATAGGACATTGCGGTTTTCACCAGTGGATTCAGCACCTCATTTTACATAAAATAAGTTTTATAAGTCTACTCTCAAAAGTTGATAAAGGTACAAACGAATAAAATGTTTATATATCACATTTTTAGATATCTATTATTTTCCATTTTACTCGATCTCCTAAACGGTTATAGATAGGACATTGCGGTTTTCACCAGTGGATTCAGCACCTCATTTTACATAAAATAAGTCTTATAAGTCTACTCTTAAGAGTTGATAAAGGTACAAACGAATAAAATGTTTATATATCACATTTTTAAATATCTATTATTCTCCATTTTACTCGATCTCCTAAACGGTTAAAGATTGGACATTGCGGTTTCACCAGAGAATTCAGCACCTCATTTTACATAATATAAGTCCTATAAGTCTACTCTCAAGAGTTGATAAAGGTACAAACGACTAAAATGTTTATATATCACATTTTTAAATATCTATTATTTTTCATTTTACTCGATCTCCTAAACGGTTAAAGATAGGACATTGCGATTTTCACCAGTAAATTCGGCACCTCATTTTACATAAAATAAGTCCTATAAGTCTACTCTAAATAGTTGATAAAAGTACAAACGAATAAAATGTTTATATATCACATTTTTATATATCTATTATTCACCATTTTACTCGATCTCCTAAACGGTTAAAGATAGGACATTGCGGTTTTCACCAGTGGATTCAGCACCTCATTTTACATAAAATAAGTTTTATAAGTCTACTCTCAAGAGTTGATAAAGGTACAAACGGATAAAAAGTTTATATATCACATTTTTAAATATCTATTATTTTCCATTTTACTCGATCTCCTAAACAGTTAAAGATAGGACATTGCGGTTTTCAAAAATGGATTCAGCACCTCATTTTACATAAAATAAGTTCTATAGGTCTACTCTTAAGAGTTGATAAAGGTACAAACGAATAAAATGTTTATATATCACATTTTTATATATCTATTATTCTCCATTTTACTCGATCTCGTAAACAGTTAAATATAGGACATTGCGGATTTTATCAGTATATTTAGCACCTCATTTTACATAAAATAAGTCCTATAAGTCTACTCTCAAGAGTCATAAAGGTACAAATGAATAAAATGTTTATATATCACATTTTTAAATATCTATTATTCTCCATTTTACTCGATCTCCTAAACGGTTAAAGATAGGACATTGCGGTTTTCACCAGCGGATTTAGCACCTTATTTTACAAATAATAAGACCTATAAGTCTACTCTCAAGAGATAATAAAGGTACAAACGAATAAAATATTTATATATCACATTTTTAAATATCTATTATTCACCATTTTACTCGATCTCCTAAACGGTTAAAGATAGGACATTGCGGTTTTCAAAAATGGATTCAGCACCTCATTTTACATAAAATAAGTCCTATAGGTCTACTCTTAAGGGTTGATAAAGGTACAAACGAATAAAATGTTTATATATCACATTTTTATATATCTATTATTCTCCATTTTACTCGATCTCCTAAACAGTTAAATATAGGACATTGCGGTTTTTATCAGTGGATTTAGCACCTCATTTTACATAAAATAAGTCCTATAAGTCTACTCTCAAGTGTCATAAAGGTACAAACGAATAAAATGTTTATATATCACATTTTTAAATATCTATTATTCTCCATTTTACTCGATCTCCTAAACGGTTAAAGATAGGACATTGCGGTTTTCACCAGCGGATTTAGCACCTTATTTTACAAAAAATAAGTCCTATATGTCTACTCTCAAGAGATAATAAAGGTACAAACGAATAAAATATTTATATATCACATTTTTAAATATCTATTATTTACCATTTTACTCGATCTCCTAAACGGTTAAAGATAGGACATTGCGGTTTTCACCAGTGGATTCAGCACCTCATTTTACATAAAATAAGTTCTATAAGTCTACTCTCAAGAGTTGATAAAGGAACAAACGGAAAAAATGTTTGTATATCACATTTTTAAATATCTATTATTCACCATTTTACTCGATCTCCTAAACGGTTAAAGATAGGACATTGCGGTTTTCACCAGTGGATTCAGCACCTCATTTTACATAAAATAAGTTTTATAAGTCTACTCTCAAGAGTTGATAAAGGTACAAACGGATAAAAAGTTTATATATCACATTTTTAAATATCTATTATTTTCCATTTTACTCGATCTCCTAAACGGTTATAGATAGGACATTGCGGTTTTCACCAGTGGATTCAGCACCTCATTTTACATAACATAAGTCCTATAAGTCTACTCTCAAGTGTCATAAAGGTACAAACGAATAAAATGTTTATATATCACATTTTTAAATATCTATTATTCTCCATTTTACTCGATCTCCTAAACAGTTAAATATAGGACATTGCGGTTTTTATCAGTGGATTTAGCACCTCATTTTACATAAAGTAAGTCCTATAAGTCTACTCTCAAGTGTCATAAAGGTACAAACGAATAAAATGTTTATATATCACATTTTTAAATATCTATTATTCACCATTTTACTCGATCTCCTAAACGGTTAAAGATAGGACATTGCGGTTTTCAAAAATGGATTCAGCACCTCATTTTACATAAAATAAGTCCTATAGGTCTACTCTTAAGGGTTGATAAAGGTACAAACGAATAAAATGTTTATATATCACATTTTTATATATCTATTATTCTCCATTTTACTCGATCTCCTAAACAGTTAAA
Organism: Silvanus unidentatus; assembly: GCA_963930825.1. Classification (NCBI taxonomy): domain Eukaryota; kingdom Metazoa; phylum Arthropoda; class Insecta; order Coleoptera; family Silvanidae; genus Silvanus; species Silvanus unidentatus. Next base: position 12,468,194 of record OZ005761.1, read on the forward strand.
TATAGGACATTGCGGTTTTTATCAGTGGATTTAGCACCTCATTTTACATAAAATAAGTCCTATAAGTCTACTCTCAAGTGTCATAAAGGTACAAACGAATAAAATGTTTATATATCACATTTTTAAATATCTATTATTCTCCATTTTACTCGATCTCGTAAACAGTTAAATATAGGACATTGCGGATTTTATCAGTATATTTAGCACCTCATTTTACATAAAATAAGTCCTATAAGTCTACTCTCAAGAGTCATAAAGGTACAAATGAATAAAATGTTTATATATCACATTTTTAAATATCTATTATTCTCCATTTTACTCGATCTCCTAAACGGTTAAAGATAGGACATTGCGGTTTTCACCAGCGGATTTAGCACCTTATTTTACAAAAAATAAGTCCTATATGTCTACTCTCAAGAGGTAATAAAGGTACAAACGAATAAAATATTTATATATCACATTTTTAAATATCTATTATTCACCATTTTACTCGATCTCCTAAACGGTTAAAGATAGGACATTGCGGTTTTCACCAGTGGATTCAGCACCTTATTTTACATAAAATAAGTTCTATAAGTCTACTCTCAAGAGTTGATAAAGGAACAAACGGAAAAAATGTTTGTATATCACATTTTTAAATATCTATTATTCACCATTTTACTCGATCTCCTAAACGGTTAAAGATAGGACATTGCGGTTTTCACCAGTGAATTCAGCACCTCATTTTACATAAAATAAGTCCTATAAGTCTACACTAAATAGTTGATAAAGGACGAACGAATAAAATGTTTATATATCACACTTTTAAATATCTATTATTCTCCATTTTACTCGATCTCCTACACGGTTAAATATAGGACATTGCGGTTTGAACCAGTAGATTCAGCACCATATTTTTCTTAAAATAAGTCCTATAAGTCTACTCTAAATAGTTGATAAAGGTACAAACGAATAAAATGTTTATATATCCCATTTTTAAATATCTAATATTCTCCATTTTACTCGATCTCCTAAACGGTTAAATATAGGACATTGCGGTTTTCACCAGTGGATTTAGCACCTCATTTTACATAAAATAAGTCCTATAAGTCTACTCTCAAAAGTCATAAAGGTACAAACGAATAAAATGTTTATATATCACATTTTTAAATATCTATTATTCTCCATTTTACTCGATCTCCTAAACGGTTAAAGATAGGACATTGCGGTTTTCACCAGTGGATTCAGCACCCCACTTTACAAAAAATAAGTGTTATAAGTCTACTCTCAAGAGATGATAAAGGTACAAACGAATAAAATGTTTATATATCACATTTTTAAATATTTATTATTCACCATTTTACTCGATCTCCTAAACGGTTAAAGATAGGACATTGTGGTTTTCACCAGTGGATTCAGCACCTCATTTTACATAAAATAAGTTCTACAAGTCTACTCTCAAGAGTTGATAAAGGAACAAACGGATAAAATGTTTATATATCACATTTTTAAATATCTATTATTCTCCATTTTACTCGATCTCCTAAACGGTTAAAGATAGGACATTGCGGTTTTCACCAGTGGATTCAGCACCCCACTTTACAAAAAATAAGTGTTATAAGTCTACTCTCAAGTGATGATAAAGGTACAAACGAATAAAATGTTTATATATCACATTTTTAAATATCTATTATTCTCCATTTTACTCGATCTCCTAAACGGTTAAATATAGGACATTGCGGTTTTCAATAGTGGATTTAGCACCTCATTTTACATAAAATAAGTCCTATAAGTCTACTCTCAAGAGTTGATAAAGGAACAAACGGAAAAAATGTTTGTATATCACATTTTTAAATATCTATTATTCACCATTTTACTCGATCTCCTAAACGGTTAAAGATAGGACATTGCGGTTTTCACCAGTGGATTCAGCACCTCATTTTACATAAAATAAGTTCTATAAGTCTACTCTCAAGAGTTGATAAAGGAACAAACGGAAAAAATGTTTGTATATCACATTTTTAAATATCTATTATTCACCATTTTACTCGATCTCCTACACGGTTAAAGATAGGACATTGCGGTTTTCACCAGTGGATTCAGCACCTCATTTTACATAAAATAAGTCCTATAAGTCTACACTAAATAGTTGATAAAGGACGAACGAATAAAATGTTTATATATCACACTTTTAAATATCTATTATTCTCCATTTTACTCGATCTCCTACACGGTTAAATATAGGACATTGCGGTTTGAACCAGTAGATTCAGCACCATATTTTTCTTAAAATAAGTCCTATAAGTCTACTCTAAATAGTTGATAAAGGTACAAACGAATAAAATGTTTATATATCCCATTTTTAAATATCTAATATTCTCCATTTTACTCGATCTCCTAAACGGTTAAATATAGGACATTGCGATTTTCACCAGTGGATTTAGCACCTCATTTTACATAAAATAAGTCCTTTAAGTCTACTCTCAAAAGTCATAAAGGTACAAACGAATAAAATGTTTATATATCACATTTTTAAATATCTATTATTCTCCATTTTACTCGATCTCCTAAACGGTTAAAGATAGGACATTGCGGCTTTCACCAGTGGATTCAGCACCCCACTTTACAAAAAATAAGTGTTATAAGTCTACTCTCAAGAGATGATAAAGGTACAAACGAATAAAATGTTTATATATCACATTTTTAAATATTTATTATTCACCATTTTACTCGATCTCCTAAACGGTTAAAGATAGGACATTGTGGTTTTCACCAGTGGATTCAGCACCTCATTTTACATAAAATAAGTTCTACAAGTCTACTCTCAAGAGTTGATAAAGGAACAAACGGATAAAATGTTTATATATCACATTTTTAAATATCTATTATTCTCCATTTTACTCGATCTCCTAAACGGTTAAAGATAGGACATTGCGGTTTTCACCAGTGGATTCAGCACCCCACTTTACAAAAAATAAGTGTTATAAGTCTACTCTCAAGAGATGATAAAGGTACAAACGAATAAAATGTTTATATATCACATTTTTAAATATCTATTATTCTCCATTTTACTCGATCTCCTAAACGGTTAAATATAGGACATTGCGGTTTTCAATAGTGGATTTAGCACCTCATTTTACATAAAATAAGTCCTATAAGTCTACTCTCAAGAGTCATAAAGGTACAAACGAATAAAATGTTTATATATCACATTTTTAAATATCTATTATTCTCCATTTTACTCGATCTCCTAAACGGTTAAAGATAGGACATTGCGGTTTTCACCAGTGGATTCAGCACCCCAATTTACAAAAAATAAGTGTTATAAGTCTACTCTCAAGAGATGATAAAGGTACAAACGAATAAAATGTTTATATATCGCATTTTTAAATATTTATTATTCACCATTTTACTCGATCTCCTAAACGGTTAAAGATAGGACATTGTGGTTTTCACCAGTGGATTCAGCACCTCATTTTACATAAAATAAGTTTTATAAGTCTACTCTCAAGAGTCATAAAGGTACAAACGAATAAAATGTTTATATATCACATTTTTAAATATCTATTATTCTCCATTTTACTCGATCTCCTAAACGGTTAAAGATAGGACATTGCGGTTTTCACCAGTGGATTCAGCACCCCACTTTACAAAAAATAAGTGTTATAAGTCTACTCTCAAGAAATGATAAAGGTACAAACGAATATAATGTTTATATATTACATTTTTAAATATCTATTATTCTCCATTTTTCTCGATCTCCTAATCGGTTAAAGATTGGACATTGCGGTTTCACCAGAGAATTCAGCACCTCATTTTACATAATATAAGTCCTATAAGTCTACTCTCAAGAGTTGATAAAGGTACAAACGAATAAAATGTTTATATATCACATTTTTAAATATCTATTATTCTCCATTTTACTCGAACTCCTAAACGGTTAAAGATAGGACATTGTGGTTCTCACCAGTGAATTCAGCACCTCATTTTACATAAAATAAGTTCTACAAGTCTACTCTCAAGAGTTGATAAAGGAACAAACGGATAAAATGTTTATATATCACATTTTTAAATATCTATTATTTTCCATTTTCCTCGATCTCCTAAACGGTTATAGATAGGACATTGCGGTTTTCACCAGTGGATTCAGCACCTCATTTTACATAAAAAAAGTCCTATAAGTCTACTCTAAATAGTTGATAAAGGTACAAACGAATAAAATGTTTATATATCACATTTTTAAATATCTATTATTCTCCATTTTACTCGATCTCCTAAACGGTTAAATATAGGACATTGCGGTTTTCAATAGTGGATTTAGCACCTCATTTTACATAAAATAAGTCCTATAAGTCTACTCTCAAGAGTCATAAAGGTACAAACGAATAAAATGTTTATATATCACATTTTTAAATATCTATTATTCTCCATTTTACTCGATCTCCTAAACGGTTAAAGATAGGACATTGCGGTTTTCACCAGTAAATTCAGCACCTCATTTTACATAACAAAAGTCCTATAAGTCTACTCTCAAGAGTCATAAAGGTACAAACGATTAAATTGTTTATATATCACATTTTTAAATATCTATTATTCTCCATTTTACTCGATCTCCTAAACGGTTAAAGATAGGACATTGCGGTTTTCACCAGTGGATTCAGCACCTTATTTTACATAAAATAAGTTCTATAAGTCTACTCTCAAGAGTTGATAAAGGAACAAACGGATAAAATGTTTATATATCACATTTTTAAATATCTATTATTTTCCATTTTCCTCGATCTCGTAAACGGTTATACATAGGACATTGCGGTTTTCACCAGTGGATTTAGCACCTCATTTTACATAAAATAAGTCCTATAAGTCTACTCTCAAGAGTCATAAAGGTACAAACGAATAAATTGTTTATATATCACATTTTTAAATATCTATTATTCACCATTTTACTCGATCTCCTAAACGGTCAAAGATAGGACATAGTGGTTTTTACCAGTGGATTCAGCACCTCATTTTACATAAAATAAGTCCTATAAGTCTACTCTCAAGAGTTGATAAAGGTACAAACGAATAAAATGTTTATATATCACATTTTTAAATATCTATTATTCTCCATTTTACTTGATCTCCTAAACAATTAAAGATAGGACATTGCGGTTTTCACCAGTAAATTCAGCACCTCATTTTACATAAAATAAGTCCTATAAGTCTACTCTAAATAGTTGATAAAGGTACGAACGAATAAAATGTTTATATATCACACTTTTAAATATCTATTATTCTCCATTTTACTCGATCTCCTACACGGTTAAATATAGGACATTGCGGTTTGAACCAGTAGATTCAGCACCATATTTTTCATAAAATAAGTCCTATAAGTCTACTCTAAATAGTTGATAAAAGTATAAACGAATAAAATGTTTATATATCCCATTTTTAAATATCTATTATTCTCCATTTTACTCGATCTCCTAAACGGTTAAATATAGGACATTGCGGTTTTCACCAGTGGATTTAGCACCTCATTTTACATAAAATAAGTCCTATAAGTCTACTCTCAAAAGTCATAAAGGTACAAACGAATAAAATGTTTATATATCACATTTTTAAATATCTATTATTCTCCATTTTACTCGATCTCCTAAACGGTTAAAGATAGGACATTGCGGTTTTCACCAGTGGATTCAGCACCCCACTTTACAAAAAATAAGTGTTATAAGTCTACTCTCAAGAGATGATAAAGGTACAAACGAATAAAATGTTTATATATCACATTTTTAAATATTTATTATTCACCATTTTACTCGATCTCCTAAACGGTTAAAGATAGGACATTGTGGTTTTCACCAGTGGATTCAGCACCTCATTTTACATAAAATAAGTTCTACAAGTCTACTCTCAAGAGTTGATAAAGGAACAAACGGATAAAATGTTTATATATCACATTTTTAAATATCTATTATTCTCCATTTTACTCGATCTCCTAAACGGTTAAAGATAGGACATTGCTGTTTTCACCAGTGGATTCAGCACCCCACTTTACAAAAAATAAGTGTTATAAGTCTACTCTCAAGAGATGATAAAGGTACAAACGAATAAAATGTTTATATATCACATTTTTAAATATCTATTATTCTCCATTTTACTCGATCTCCTAAACGGTTAAATATAGGACATTGCGGTTTTCAATAGTGGATTTAGCACCTCATTTTACATAAAATAAGTCCTATAAGTCTACTCTCAAGAGTCATAAAGGTACAAACGAATAAAATGTTTATATATCACATTTTTAAATATCTATTATTCTCCATTTTACTCGATCTCCTAAACGGTTAAAGATAGGACATTGCGGTTTTCACCAGTGGATTCAGCACCCCACTTTACAAAAAATAAGTGTTATAAGTCTACTCTCAAGAGATGATAAAGGTACAAACGAATAAAATGTTTATATATCGCATTTTTAAATATTTATTATTCACCATTTTACTCGATCTCCTAAACGGTTAAAGATTGGACATTGCGGTTTCACCAGAGAATTCAGCACCTCATTTTACATAATATAAGTCCTATAAGTCTACTCTCAAGAGTTGATAAAGGTACAAACGAATAAAATGTTTATATATCCCATTTTTAAATATCTATTATTCTTCATTTTACTCGATCTCCTAAACGGTTAAAGATAGGACATTGCGATTTTCACCAGTAAATTCAGCACCCCATTTTACATAAAATAAGTCCTATAAGTCTACTCTAAATAGTTGATAAAAGTACAAACGAATAAAATGTTTATATATCACATTTTTATATATCTATTATTCACCATATTACTCGATCTCCTAAACGGTTAAAGATAGGACATTGCGGTTTTCACCAGTGGATTCAGCACTTCATTTTACATAAAATAAGTTTTATAAGTCTACTCTCAAGAGTTGATAAAGGTACAAACGGATAAAAAGGTTATATATCACATTTTTAAATATCTATTATTTTCCATTTTACTCGATCTCCTAAACGGTTATAGATAGGACATTGCGGTTTTCACCAGTGGATTCAGCACCTCATTTTACATAACATAAGTCCTATAAGTCTACTCATAAGAGTTGAGAAAGGTACAAACGAATAAAATGTTTATATATCACATTTTTAAATATCTATTATTCACCATTTTACTCGATCTCCTAAACGGTTAAAGATAGGACATTGCGGTTTTAAAAAATGGATTCAGCACCTCATTTTACATAAAATAAGTTCTATAGGTCTACTCTTAAGAGTTGATAAACGTACAAACGAATAAAATGTTTATATATCACATTTATATATATCTATTATTCTCCATTTTACTCGATCTCGTAAACAGTTAAATATAGGACATTGCGGATTTTATCAGTATATTTAGCACCTCATTTTACATAAAATAAGTCCTATAAGTCTACTCTCAAGAGTCATAAAGGTACAAATGAATAAAATGTTTATATATCACATTTTTAAATATCTATTATTCTCCATTTTACTCGATCTCCTAAACGGTTAAAGATAGGACATTGCGGTTTTCACCAGCGGATTTAGCACCTTATTTTAAAAATAATAAGACCTATAAGTCTACTCTCAAGAGATAATAAAGGTACAAACGAATAAAATATTTATATATCACATTTTTAAATATCTATTATTCACCATTTTACTCGATCTCCTAAACGGTTAAAGATAGGACATTGTGGTTTTCACCAGTGAATTCAGCACCTCATTTTACATAAAATAAGTTCTACAAGTCTACTCTCAAGAGTTGATAAAGGAACAAACGGATAAAATGTTTATATATCACATTTTTAAATATCTATTATTTTCCATTTTCCTCGATCTCCTAAACGGTTATAGATAGGACATTGCGGTTTTCACCAGTGGATTCAGCACCTCATTTTACATAAAATAAGTCCTATAAGTCTACTCTAAATAGTTGATAAAGGTACAAACGAATAAAATGTTTATATATCACATTTTTTAATATCTATTATTCTCCATTTTACTCGATCTCCTAAACGGTTAAATATAGGACATTGCGGTTTTCAATAGTGGATTTAGCACCTCATTTTACATAAAATAAGTCCTATAAGTCTACTCTCAAGAGTCATAAAGGTACAAACGAATAAAATGTTTATATATCACATTTTTAAATATCTATTATTCTCCATTTTACTCGATCTCCTAAACGGTTAAAGATAGGACATTGCGGTTTTCACCAGTGGATTCAGCACCCCACTTTACAAAAAATAAGTGTTATAAGTCTACTCTCAAGAGATGATAAAGGTACAAACGAATAAAATGTTTATATATCGCATTTTTAAATATTTATTATTCACCATTTTACTCGATCTCCTAAACGGTTAAAGATAGGACATTGTGGTTTTCACCAGTGGATTCAGCACCTCATTTTACATAAAATAAGTTTTATAAGTCTACTCTCAAGAGTCATAAAGGTACAAACGAATAAAATGTTTATATATCACATTTTTAAATATCTATTATTCTCCATTTTACTCGATCTCCTAAACGGTTAAAGATAGGACATTGCGGTTTTCACCAGTGGATTCAGCACCTCATTTTACATAAAATAAGTTCTATAAGTCTACTCTCAAGAGTTGATAAAGGAACAAACGGAAAAAATGTTTGTATATCCCATTTTTAAATATCTATTATTCACCATTTTACTCGATCTCCTAAACGGTTAAAGATAGGACATTGCGGTTTTCACCAGTGGGTTCTGCACCTCATTTTACATAACAAAAGTCCTATAAGTCTACTCTCAAGAGTCATAAAGGTACAAACGATTAAATTGATTATATATCACATTTTTAAATATCTATTATTCTCCATTTTACTCGATCTCCTAAACGGTTAAAGATAGGACATTGCGGTTTTCACCAGTGGATTCAGCACTTCATTTTACATAAAATAAGTCCTATAAGTCTACTCTAAATAGTTGATAAAGGTACAAACGAATAAAATGTTTATATATGTCACATTTTTTAATATCTATTATTCTCCATTTTACTCGATCTCCTAAACGGTTAAATATAGGACATTGCGGTTTTCAATAGTGGATTTAGCACCTCATTTTACATAAAATAAGTCCTATAAGTCTACTCTCAAGAGTCATAAAGGTACAAACGAATAAAATGTTTATATATCACATTTTTAAATATCTATTATTCTCCATTTTACTCGATCTCCTAAACGGTTAAAGATAGGACATTGCGGTTTTCACCAGTGGATTCAGCACCCCACTTTACAAAAAATAAGTGTTATAAGTCTACTCTCAAGAGATGATAAAGGTACAAACGAATAAAATGTTTATATATCGTATTTTTAAATATTTATTATTCACCATTTTACTCGATCTCCTAAACGGTTAAAGATAGGACATTGTGGTTTTCACCAGTGGATTCAGCACCTCATTTTACATAAAATAAGTTTTATAAGTCTACTCTCAAGAGTCATAAAGGTACAAACGAATAAAATGTTTATATATCACATTTTTAAATATCTATTATTCTCCATTTTACTCGATCTCCTAAACGGTTAAAGATAGGACATTGCGGTTTTCACCAGTGGATTCAGCACCTCATTTTACATAAAATAAGTTCTATAAGTCTACTCTCAAGAGTTGATAAAGGAACAAACGGAAAAAATGTTTGTATATCCCATTTTTAAATATCTATTATTCACCATTTTACTCGATCTCCTAAACGGTTAAAGATAGGACATTGCGGTTTTCACCAGTGGATTTAGCACCTAATTTTACATAAAATAAGTCCTATAAGTCTACTCTCAAGAGTCATAAAGGTACAAACGAATAAATTGTTTATATATCACATTTTTAAATATCTATTATTCACCATTTTACTCGATCTCCTAAACAGTTAAAGATAGGACATTGTGGTTTTTACCAGTGGATTCAGCACCTCATTTTACATAAAATAAGTCCTATAAGTCTACTCTCAAGAGTTGATAAAGGTACAAACGAATAAAATGTTTATATATCACATTTTTAAATATCTATTATTCTCCATTTTACTCGATCTCCTAAACGGTTAAAGATAGGACATTGCGATTTTCACCAGTAAATTCAGCACCTCATTTTACATAAAATAAGTCCTTTAAGTCTACTCTAAATAGTTGATAAAAGTACAAACGAATAAAATGTTTATATATCACATTTTTATATATCTATTATTCACCATTTTACTCGATCTCCTAAACGGTTAAAGATAGGACATTGCGGTTTTCACCAGTGGATTCAGCACCTCATTTTACATAAAATAAGTTTTATAAGTCTACTCTCAAGAGTTGATAAAGGTACAAACGGATAAAAAGTTTATATATCACATTTTTAAATATCTATTATTTTCCATTTTACTCGATCTCCTAAACGGTTATAGATAGGACATTGCGGTTTTCACCAGTGGATTTAGCACCTCATTTTACATAACATAAGTCCTATAAGTCTACTCATAAGAGTTGAGAAAGGTACAAACGAATAAAATGTTTATATATCACATTTTTAAATATCTATTATTCACCATTTTACTCGATCTCCTAAACGGTTAAAGATAGGACATTGCGGTTTTCACCAGTGGATTCAGCACCTCATTTTACATAAAATAAGTCCTATAAGTCTACTCTAAATAGTTGATAAAGGTACGAACGAATAAAATGTTTATATATCGCATTTTTAAATATTTATTATTCACCATTTTACTCGATCTCCTAAACGGTTAAAGATTGGACATTGCGGTTTCACCAGAGAATTCAGCACCTCATTTTACATAATATAAGTCCTATAAGTCTACTCTCAAGAGTTGATAAAGGTACAAACGAATAAAATGTTTATATATCCCATTTTTAAATATCTATTATTCTTCATTTTACTCGATCTCCTAAACGGTTAAAGATAGGACATTGCGATTTTCACCAGTAAATTCAGCACCCCATTTTACATAAAATAAGTCCTATAAGTCTACTCTAAATAGTTGATAAAAGTACAAACGAATAAAATGTTTATATATCACATTTTTATATATCTATTATTCACCATATTACTCGATCTCCTAAACGGTTAAAGATAGGACATTGCGGTTTTCACCAGTGGATTCAGCACCTCATTTTACATAAAATAAGTTTTATAAGTCTACTCTCAAGAGTTGATAAAGGTACAAACGGATAAAAAGTTTATATATCACATTTTTAAATATCTATTATTTTCCATTTTACTCGATCTCCTAAACGGTTATAGATAGGACATTGCGGTTTTCACCAGTGGATTCAGCACCTCATTTTACATAACATAAGTCCTATAAGTCTACTCATAAGAGTTGAGAAAGGTACAAACGAATAAAATGTTTATATATCACATTTTTAAATATCTATTATTCACCATTTTACTCGATCTCCTAAACGGTTAAAGATAGGACATTGCGGTTTTAAAAAATGGATTCAGCACCTCATTTTACATAAAATAAGTTCTATAGGTCTACTCTTAAGAGTTGATAAACGTACAAACGAATAAAATGTTTATATATCACATTTATATATATCTATTATTCTCCATTTTACTCGATCTCGTAAACAGTTAAATATAGGACATTGCGGATATAATCAGTATATTTAGCACCTCATTTTACATAAAATAAGTCCTATAAGTCTTCTCTCAAGAGTCATAAAGGTACAAATGAATAAAATGTTTATATATCACATTTTTAAATATCTATTATTCACCATTTTACTCGATCTCCTAAACGGTTAAAGATAGGACATTGCGGTTTTAAAAAATGGATTCAGCACCTCATTTTACATAAAATAAGTCCTATAAGTCTACTCTAAATAGTTGATAAAGGTACAAACGAATAAAATGTTTATATATCACATTTTTTAATATCTATTATTCTCCATTTTACTCGATCTCCTAAACGGTTAAATATAGGACATTGCGGTTTTCAATAGTGGATTTAGCACCTCATTTTACATAAAATAAGTCCTATAAGTCTACTCTCAAGAGTCATAAAGGTACAAACGAATAAAATGTTTATATATCACATTTTTAAATATCTATTATTCTCCATTTTACTCGATCTCCTAAACGGTTAAAGATAGGACATTGCGGTTTTCACCAGTGGATTCAGCACCCCACTTTACAAAAAATAAGTGTTATAAGTCTACTCTCAAGAGATGATAAAGGTACAAACGAATAAAATGTTTATATATCGCATTTTTAAATATTTATTATTCACCATTTTACTCGATCTCCTAAACGGTTAAAGATAGGACATTGTGGTTTTCACCAGTGGATTCAGCACCTCATTTTACATAAAATAAGTTTTATAAGTCTACTCTCAAGAGTCATAAAGGTACAAACGAATAAAATGTTTATATATCACATTTTTAAATATCTATTATTCTCCATTTTACTCGATCTCCTAAACGGTTAAAGATAGGACATTGCGGTTTTCACCAGTGGATTCAGCACCTCATTTTACATAAAATAAGTTCTATAAGTCTACTCTCAAGAGTTGATAAAGGAACAAACGGAAAAAATGTTTGTATATCCCATTTTTAAATATCTATTATTCACCATTTTACTCGATCTCCTAAACGGTTAAAGATAGGACATTGCGGTTTTCACCAGTGGGTTCTGCACCTCATTTTACATAACAAAAGTCCTATAAGTCTACTCTCAAGAGTCATAAAGGTACAAACGATTAAATTGATTATATATCACATTTTTAAATATCTATTATTCACCATTTTACTCGATCTCCTAAACGGTTAAAGATAGGACATTGCGGTTTTCACCAGTGGATTCAGCACCTCATTTTACATAAAATAAGTTCTATAAGTCTACTCTCAAGAGTTGATAAAGGAACAAACGGATAAAATGTTTATATATCACATTTTTAAATATCTATTATTTTCCATTTTACTCGATCTCCTACACGGTTAAATATAGGACATTGCGGTTTGAACCAGTAGATTCAGCACCATATTTTACATAAAATAAGTCCTATAAGTCTACTCTAAATAGTTGATAAAGTTACAAACGAATAAAATGTTTATATATCCCATTTTTAAATATCTATTATTCTCCATTTTACTCGATCTCCTAAACAGTTAAATATAGGACATTGCGATTTTCACCAGTGGATTTAGCACCTCATTTTACATAAAATAAGTCCTATAAGTCTACTCTAAATAGTTGATAAAGGTACAAACGAATAAAATGTTTATATATCCCATTTTTAAATATCTAATATTCTCCATTTTACTCGATCTCCTAAACGGTTAAATATAGGACATTGCGGTTTTCACCAGTGGATTTAGCACCTCATTTTACATAAAATAAGTCCTATAAGTCTACTCTCAAAAGTCATAAAGGTACAAACGAATAAAATGTTTATATATCACATTTTTAAATATCTATTATTCTCCATTTTACTCGATCTCCTAAACGGTTAAAGATAGGACATTGCGGTTTTCACCAGTGGATTCAGCACCCCACTTTACAAAAAATAAGTGTTATAAGTCTACTCTCAAGAGATGATAAAGGTACAAACGAATAAAATGTTTATATATCACATTTTTAAATATTTATTATTCACCATTTTACTCGATCTCCTAAACGGTTAAAGATAGGACATTGTGGTTTTCACCAGTGGATTCAGCACCTCATTTTACATAAAATAAGTTCTACAAGTCTACTCTCAAGAGTTGATAAAGGAACAAACGGATAAAATGTTTATATATCACATTTTTAAATATCTATTATTCTCCATTTTACTCGATCTCCTAAACGGTTAAAGATAGGACATTGCGGTTTTCACCAGTGGATTCAGCACCCCACTTTACAAAAAATAAGTGTTATAAGTCTACTCTCAAGTGATGATAAAGGTACAAACGAATAAAATGTTTATATATTACATTTTTAAATATCTATTATTCTCCATTTTACTCGATCTCCTAAACGGTTAAATATAGGACATTGCGGTTTTCAATAGTGGATTTAGCACCTCATTTTACATAAAATAAGTCCTATAAGTCTACTCTCAAGAGTTGATAAAGGAACAAACGGAAAAAATGTTTGTATATCACATTTTTAAATATCTATTATTCACCATTTTACTCGATCTCCTAAACGGTTAAAGATAGGACATTGCGGTTTTCACCAGTGGATTCAGCACCTCATTTTACATAAAATAAGTTCTATAAGTCTACTCTCAAGAGTTGATAAAGGAACAAACGGAAAAAATGTTTGTATATCACATTTTTAAATATCTATTATTCACCATTTTACTCGATCTCCTACACGGTTAAAGATAGGACATTGCGGTTTTCACCAGTGGATTCAGCACCTCATTTTACATAAAATAAGTCCTATAAGTCTACACTAAATAGTTGATAAAGGACGAACGAATAAAATGTTTATATATCACACTTTTAAATATCTATTATTCTCCATTTTACTCGATCTCCTACACGGTTAAATATAGGACATTGCGGTTTGAACCAGTAGATTCAGCACCATATTTTTCTTAAAATAAGTCCTATAAGTCTACTCTAAATAGTTGATAAAGGTACAAACGAATAAAATGTTTATATATCCCATTTTTAAATATCTAATATTCTCCATTTTACTCGATCTCCTAAACGGTTAAATATAGGACATTGCGATTTTCACCAGTGGATTTAGCACCTCATTTTACATAAAATAAGTCCTTTAAGTCTACTCTCAAAAGTCATAAAGGTACAAACGAATAAAATGTTTATATATCACATTTTTAAATATCTATTATTCTCCATTTTACTCGATCTCCTAAACGGTTAAAGATAGGACATTGCGGCTTTCACCAGTGGATTCAGCACCCCACTTTACAAAAAATAAGTGTTATAAGTCTACTCTCAAGAGATGATAAAGGTACAAACGAATAAAATGTTTATATATCACATTTTTAAATATTTATTATTCACCATTTTACTCGATCTCCTAAACGGTTAAAGATAGGACATTGTGGTTTTCACCAGTGGATTCAGCACCTCATTTTACATAAAATAAGTTCTACAAGTCTACTCTCAAGAGTTGATAAAGGAACAAACGGATAAAATGTTTATATATCACATTTTTAAATATCTATTATTCTCCATTTTACTCGATCTCCTAAACGGTTAAAGATAGGACATTGCGGTTTTCACCAGTGGATTCAGCACCCCACTTTACAAAAAATAAGTGTTATAAGTCTACTCTCAAGAGATGATAAAGGTACAAACGAATAAAATGTTTATATATCACATTTTTAAATATCTATTATTCTCCATTTTACTCGATCTCCTAAACGGTTAAATATAGGACATTGCGGTTTTCAATAGTGGATTTAGCACCTCATTTTACATAAAATAAGTCCTATAAGTCTACTCTCAAGAGTCATAAAGGTACAAACGAATAAAATGTTTATATATCACATTTTTAAATATCTATTATTCTCCATTTTACTCGATCTCCTAAACGGTTAAAGATAGGACATTGCGGTTTTCACCAGTGGATTCAGCACCCCAATTTACAAAAAATAAGTGTTATAAGTCTACTCTCAAGAGATGATAAAGGTACAAACGAATAAAATGTTTATATATCGCATTTTTAAATATTTATTATTCACCATTTTACTCGATCTCCTAAACGGTTAAAGATAGGACATTGTGGTTTTCACCAGTGGATTCAGCACCTCATTTTACATAAAATAAGTTTTATAAGTCTACTCTCAAGAGTCATAAAGGTACAAACGAATAAAATGTTTATATATCACATTTTTAAATATCTATTATTCTCCATTTTACTCGATCTCCTAAACGGTTAAAGATAGGACATTGCGGTTTTCACCAGTGGATTCAGCACCCCACTTTACAAAAAATAAGTGTTATAAGTCTACTCTCAAGAGATGATAAAGGTACAAACGAATAAAATGTTTATATATCGCATTTTTAAATATCTATTATTCTCCATTTTACTCGATCTCCTAAACGGTTAAAGATAGGACATTGCGGTTTTCACCAGTAAATTCAGCACCTCATTTTACATAACAAAAGTCCTATAAGTCTACTCTCAAGAGTCATAAAGGTACAAACGATTAAATTGTTTATATATCACATTTTTAAATATCTATTATTCTCCATTTTACTCGATCTCCTAAACGGTTAAAGATAGGACATTGCGGTTTTCACCAGTGGATTCAGCACCTTATTTTACATAAAATAAGTTCTATAAGTCTACTCTCAAGAGTTGATAAAGGAACAAACGGATAAAATGTTTATATATCACATTTTTAAATATCTATTATTTTCCATTTTCCTCGATCTCGTAAACGGTTATACATAGGACATTGCGGTTTTCACCAGTGGATTTAGCACCTCATTTTACATAAAATAAGTCCTATAAGTCTACTCTCAAGAGTCATAAAGGTACAAACGAATAAATTGTTTATATATCACATTTTTAAATATCTATTATTCACCATTTTACTCGATCTCCTAAACAGTTAAAGATAGGACATTGTGGTTTTTACCAGTGGATTCAGCACCTCATTTTACATAAAATAAGTTTTATAAGTCTACTCTCAAGAGTTGATAAAGGTACAAACGGATAAAAAGGTTATATATCACATTTTTAAATATCTATTATTTTCCATTTTACTCGATCTCCTAAACGGTTATAGATAGGACATTGCGGTTTTCACCAGTGGATTCAGCACCTCATTTTACATAACATAAGTCCTATAAGTCTACTCATAAGAGTTGAGAAAGGTACAAACGAATAAAATGTTTATATATCACATTTTTAAATATCTATTATTCACCATTTTACTCGATCTCCTAAACGGTTAAAGATAGGACATTGCGGTTTTAAAAAATGGATTCAGCACCTCATTTTACATAAAATAAGTTCTATAGGTCTACTCTTAAGAGTTGATAAACGTACAAACGAATAAAATGTTTATATATCACATTTATATATATCTATTATTCTCCATTTTACTCGATCTCGTAAACAGTTAAATATAGGACATTGCGGATTTTATCAGTATATTTAGCACCTCATTTTACATAAAATAAGTCCTATAAGTCTACTCTCAAGAGTCATAAAGGTACAAATGAATAAAATGTTTATATATCACATTTTTAAATATCTATTATTCTCCATTTTACTCGATCTCCTAAACGGTTAAAGATAGGACATTGCGGTTTTCACCAGCGGATTTAGCACCTTATTTTAAAAATAATAAGACCTATAAGTCTACTCTCAAGAGATAATAAAGGTACAAACGAATAAAATATTTATATATCACATTTTTAAATATCTATTATTCACCATTTTACTCGATCTCCTAAACGGTTAAAGATAGGACATTGTGGTTTTCACCAGTGAATTCAGCACCTCATTTTACATAAAATAAGTTCTACAAGTCTACTCTCAAGAGTTGATAAAGGAACAAACGGATAAAATGTTTATATATCACATTTTTAAATATCTATTATTTTCCATTTTCCTCGATCTCCTAAACGGTTATAGATAGGACATTGCGGTTTTCACCAGTGGATTCAGCACCTCATTTTACATAAAATAAGTCCTATAAGTCTACTCTAAATAGTTGATAAAGGTACAAACGAATAAAATGTTTATATATCACATTTTTTAATATCTATTATTCTCCATTTTACTCGATCTCCTAAACGGTTAAATATAGGACATTGCGGTTTTCAATAGTGGATTTAGCACCTCATTTTACATAAAATAAGTCCTATAAGTCTACTCTCAAGAGTCATAAAGGTACAAACGAATAAAATGTTTATATATCACATTTTTAAATATCTATTATTCTCCATTTTACTCGATCTCCTAAACGGTTAAAGATAGGACATTGCGGTTTTCACCAGTGGATTCAGCACCCCACTTTACAAAAAATAAGTGTTATAAGTCTACTCTCAAGAGATGATAAAGGTACAAACGAATAAAATGTTTATATATCGCATTTTTAAATATTTATTATTCACCATTTTACTCGATCTCCTAAACGGTTAAAGATAGGACATTGTGGTTTTCACCAGTGGATTCAGCACCTCATTTTACATAAAATAAGTTTTATAAGTCTACTCTCAAGAGTCATAAAGGTACAAACGAATAAAATGTTTATATATCACATTTTTAAATATCTATTATTCTCCATTTTACTCGATCTCCTAAACGGTTAAAGATAGGACATTGCGGTTTTCACCAGTGGATTCAGCACCTCATTTTACATAAAATAAGTTCTATAAGTCTACTCTCAAGAGTTGATAAAGGAACAAACGGAAAAAATGTTTGTATATCCCATTTTTAAATATCTATTATTCACCATTTTACTCGATCTCCTAAACGGTTAAAGATAGGACATTGCGGTTTTCACCAGTGGGTTCTGCACCTCATTTTACATAACAAAAGTCCTATAAGTCTACTCTCAAGAGTCATAAAGGTACAAACGATTAAATTGATTATATATCACATTTTTAAATATCTATTATTCTCCATTTTACTCGATCTCCTAAACGGTTAAAGATAGGACATTGTGGTTTTCACCAGTGGATTCAGCACCTCATTTTACATAAAATAAGTTTTATAAGTCTACTCTCAAGAGTCATAAAGGTACAAACGAATAAAATGTTTATATATCACATTTTTAAATATCTATTATTCTCCATTTTACTCGATCTCCTAAACGGTTAAAGATAGGACATTGCGGTTTTCACCAGTGGATTCAGCACCTCATTTTACATAAAATAAGTTCTATAAGTCTACTCTCAAGAGTTGATAAAGGAACAAACGGATAAAATGTTTATATATCACATTTTTAAATATCTATTATTTTCCATTTTCCTCGATCTCCTAAACGGTTATACATAGGACATTGCGGTTTTCACCAGTGGATTTAGCACCTCATTTTACATAAAATAAGTCCTATAAGTCTACTCTCAAGAGTCATAAAGGTACAAACGAATAAATTGTTTATATATCACATTTTTATATATCTATTATTCACCATATTACTCGATCTCCTAAACGGTTAAAGATAGGACATTGCGGTTTTCACCAGTGGATTCAGCACCTCATTTTACATAAAATAAGTTCTATAGGTCTACTCTTAAGAGTTGATAAACGTACAAACGAATAAAATGTTTATATATCACATTTATATATATCTATTATTCTCCATTTTACTCGATCTCGTAAACAGTTAAATATAGGACATTGCGGATTTTATCAGTATATTTAGCACCTCATTTTACATAAAATAAGTCCTATAAGTCTACTCTCAAGAGTCATAAAGGTACAAATGAATAAAATGTTTATATATCACATTTTTAAATATCTATTATTCTCCATTTTACTCGATCTCCTAAACGGTTAAAGATAGGACATTGCGGTTTTCACCAGCGGATTTAGCACCTTATTTTAAAAATAATAAGACCTATAAGTCTACTCTCAAGAGATAATAAAGGTACAAACGAATAAAATATTTATATATCACATTTTTAAATATCTATTATTCACCATTTTACTCGATCTCCTAAACGGTTAAAGATAGGACATTGTGGTTTTCACCAGTGAATTCAGCACCTCATTTTACATAAAATAAGTTCTACAAGTCTACTCTCAAGAGTTGATAAAGGAACAAACGGATAAAATGTTTATATATCACATTTTTAAATATCTATTATTTTCCATTTTCCTCGATCTCCTAAACGGTTATAGATAGGACATTGCGGTTTTCACCAGTGGATTCAGCACCTCATTTTACATAAAATAAGTCCTATAAGTCTACTCTAAATAGTTGATAAAGGTACAAACGAATAAAATGTTTATATATCACATTTTTTAATATCTATTATTCTCCATTTTACTCGATCTCCTAAACGGTTAAATATAGGACATTGCGGTTTTCAATAGTGGATTTAGCACCTCATTTTACATAAAATAAGTCCTATAAGTCTACTCTCAAGAGTCATAAAGGTACAAACGAATAAAATGTTTATATATCACATTTTTAAATATCTATTATTCTCCATTTTACTCGATCTCCTAAACGGTTAAAGATAGGACATTGCGGTTTTCACCAGTGGATTCAGCACCCCACTTTACAAAAAATAAGTGTTATAAGTCTACTCTCAAGAGATGATAAAGGTACAAACGAATAAAATGTTTATATATCGCATTTTTAAATATTTATTATTCACCATTTTACTCGATCTCCTAAACGGTTAAAGATAGGACATTGTGGTTTTCACCAGTGGATTCAGCACCTCATTTTACATAAAATAAGTTTTATAAGTCTACTCTCAAGAGTCATAAAGGTACAAACGAATAAAATGTTTATATATCACATTTTTAAATATCTATTATTCTCCATTTTACTCGATCTCCTAAACGGTTAAAGATAGGACATTGCGGTTTTCACCAGTGGATTCAGCACCTCATTTTACATAAAATAAGTTCTATAAGTCTACTCTCAAGAGTTGATAAAGGAACAAACGGAAAAAATGTTTGTATATCCCATTTTTAAATATCTATTATTCACCATTTTACTCGATCTCCTAAACGGTTAAAGATAGGACATTGCGGTTTTCACCAGTGGGTTCTGCACCTCATTTTACATAACAAAAGTCCTATAAGTCTACTCTCAAGAGTCATAAAGGTACAAACGATTAAATTGATTATATATCACATTTTTAAATATCTATTATTCTCCATTTTACTCGATCTCCTAAACGGTTAAAGATAGGACATTGCGGTTTTCACCAGTGGATTCAGCACTTCATTTTACATAAAATAAGTCCT
The DNA here is from genome assembly GCA_963930825.1 of Silvanus unidentatus. NCBI lineage: Eukaryota > Metazoa > Arthropoda > Insecta > Coleoptera > Silvanidae > Silvanus > Silvanus unidentatus. The sequence continues at coordinate 12,489,075 of OZ005761.1, forward strand.
ATAAGTCTACTCTAAATAGTTGATAAAGGTACAAACGAATAAAATGTTTATATATGTCACATTTTTTAATATCTATTATTCTCCATTTTACTCGATCTCCTAAACGGTTAAATATAGGACATTGCGGTTTTCAATAGTGGATTTAGCACCTCATTTTACATAAAATAAGTCCTATAAGTCTACTCTCAAGAGTCATAAAGGTACAAACGAATAAAATGTTTATATATCACATTTTTAAATATCTATTATTCTCCATTTTACTCGATCTCCTAAACGGTTAAAGATAGGACATTGCGGTTTTCACCAGTGGATTCAGCACCCCACTTTACAAAAAATAAGTGTTATAAGTCTACTCTCAAGAGATGATAAAGGTACAAACGAATAAAATGTTTATATATCGTATTTTTAAATATTTATTATTCACCATTTTACTCGATCTCCTAAACGGTTAAAGATAGGACATTGTGGTTTTCACCAGTGGATTCAGCACCTCATTTTACATAAAATAAGTTTTATAAGTCTACTCTCAAGAGTCATAAAGGTACAAACGAATAAAATGTTTATATATCACATTTTTAAATATCTATTATTCTCCATTTTACTCGATCTCCTAAACGGTTAAAGATAGGACATTGCGGTTTTCACCAGTGGATTCAGCACCTCATTTTACATAAAATAAGTTCTATAAGTCTACTCTCAAGAGTTGATAAAGGAACAAACGGAAAAAATGTTTGTATATCCCATTTTTAAATATCTATTATTCACCATTTTACTCGATCTCCTAAACGGTTAAAGATAGGACATTGCGGTTTTCACCAGTGGATTCAGCACCTCATTTTACATAAAATAAGTTCTATAAGTCTACTCTCAAGAGTTGATAAAGGAACAAACGGATAAAATGTTTATATATCACATTTTTAAATATCTATTATTTTCCATTTTCCTCGATCTCCTAAACGGTTATACATAGGACATTGCGGTTTTCACCAGTGGATTTAGCACCTCATTTTACATAAAATAAGTCCTATAAGTCTACTCTCAAGAGTCATAAAGGTACAAACGAATAAATTGTTTATATATCACATTTTTAAATATCTATTATTCACCATTTTACTCGATCTCCTAAACAGTTAAAGATAGGACATTGTGGTTTTTACCAGTGGATTCAGCACCTCATTTTACATAAAATAAGTCCTATAAGTCTACTCTCAAGAGTTGATAAAGGTACAAACGAATAAAATGTTTATATATCACATTTTTAAATATCTATTATTCTCCATTTTACTCGATCTCCTAAACGGTTAAAGATAGGACATTGCGATTTTCACCAGTAAATTCAGCACCTCATTTTACATAAAATAAGTCCTTTAAGTCTACTCTAAATAGTTGATAAAAGTACAAACGAATAAAATGTTTATATATCACATTTTTATATATCTATTATTCACCATTTTACTCGATCTCCTAAACGGTTAAAGATAGGACATTGCGGTTTTCACCAGTGGATTCAGCACCTCATTTTACATAAAATAAGTTTTATAAGTCTACTCTCAAGAGTTGATAAAGGTACAAACGGATAAAAAGTTTATATATCACATTTTTAAATATCTATTATTTTCCATTTTACTCGATCTCCTAAACGGTTATAGATAGGACATTGCGGTTTTCACCAGTGGATTTAGCACCTCATTTTACATAACATAAGTCCTATAAGTCTACTCATAAGAGTTGAGAAAGGTACAAACGAATAAAATGTTTATATATCACATTTTTAAATATCTATTATTCACCATTTTACTCGATCTCCTAAACGGTTAAAGATAGGACATTGCGGTTTTCACCAGTGGATTCAGCACCTCATTTTACATAAAATAAGTCCTATAAGTCTACTCTAAATAGTTGATAAAGGTACGAACGAATAAAATGTTTATATATCGCATTTTTAAATATTTATTATTCACCATTTTACTCGATCTCCTAAACGGTTAAAGATTGGACATTGCGGTTTCACCAGAGAATTCAGCACCTCATTTTACATAATATAAGTCCTATAAGTCTACTCTCAAGAGTTGATAAAGGTACAAACGAATAAAATGTTTATATATCCCATTTTTAAATATCTATTATTCTTCATTTTACTCGATCTCCTAAACGGTTAAAGATAGGACATTGCGATTTTCACCAGTAAATTCAGCACCCCATTTTACATAAAATAAGTCCTATAAGTCTACTCTAAATAGTTGATAAAAGTACAAACGAATAAAATGTTTATATATCACATTTTTATATATCTATTATTCACCATATTACTCGATCTCCTAAACGGTTAAAGATAGGACATTGCGGTTTTCACCAGTGGATTCAGCACCTCATTTTACATAAAATAAGTTTTATAAGTCTACTCTCAAGAGTTGATAAAGGTACAAACGGATAAAAAGTTTATATATCACATTTTTAAATATCTATTATTTTCCATTTTACTCGATCTCCTAAACGGTTATAGATAGGACATTGCGGTTTTCACCAGTGGATTCAGCACCTCATTTTACATAACATAAGTCCTATAAGTCTACTCATAAGAGTTGAGAAAGGTACAAACGAATAAAATGTTTATATATCACATTTTTAAATATCTATTATTCACCATTTTACTCGATCTCCTAAACGGTTAAAGATAGGACATTGCGGTTTTAAAAAATGGATTCAGCACCTCATTTTACATAAAATAAGTTCTATAGGTCTACTCTTAAGAGTTGATAAACGTACAAACGAATAAAATGTTTATATATCACATTTATATATATCTATTATTCTCCATTTTACTCGATCTCGTAAACAGTTAAATATAGGACATTGCGGATATAATCAGTATATTTAGCACCTCATTTTACATAAAATAAGTCCTATAAGTCTTCTCTCAAGAGTCATAAAGGTACAAATGAATAAAATGTTTATATATCACATTTTTAAATATTTATTATTCTCCATTTTACTCGATCTCCTAAACGGTTAAAGATAGGACATGGCGGTTTTCACCAGCGGATTTAGCACTTTAATTTACAAATAATAAGACCTATAAGTCTACTCTCAAGAGATAATAAAGGTACAAACGAATAAAATATTTATATATCACATTTTTAAATATCTATTATTCACCATTTTACTCGATCTCCTAAACGGTTAAAGATAGGACATTGTGGTTTTCACCAGTGAATTCAGCACCTCATTTTACATAAAATAAGTTCTACAAGTCTACTCTCAAGAGTTGATAAAGGAACAAACGGATAAAATGTTTATATATCACATTTTTAAATATCTATTATTTTCCATTTTCCTCGATCTCCTAAACGGTTATAGATAGGACATTGCGGTTTTCACCAGTGGATTCAGCACCTCATTTTACATAAAATAAGTCCTATAAGTCTACTCTAAATAGTTGATAAAGGTACAAACGAATAAAATGTTTATATATCACATTTTTTAATATCTATTATTCTCCATTTTACTCGATCTCCTAAACGGTTAAATATAGGACATTGCGGTTTTCAATAGTGGATTTAGCACCTCATTTTACATAAAATAAGTCCTATAAGTCTACTCTCAAGAGTCATAAAGGTACAAACGAATAAAATGTTTATATATCACATTTTTAAATATCTATTATTCTCCATTTTACTCGATCTCCTAAACGGTTAAAGATAGGACATTGCGGTTTTCACCAGTGGATTCAGCACCCCACTTTACAAAAAATAAGTGTTATAAGTCTACTCTCAAGAGATGATAAAGGTACAAACGAATAAAATGTTTATATATCGCATTTTTAAATATTTATTATTCACCATTTTACTCGATCTCCTAAACGGTTAAAGATAGGACATTGTGGTTTTCACCAGTGGATTCAGCACCTCATTTTACATAAAATAAGTTTTATAAGTCTACTCTCAAGAGTCATAAAGGTACAAACGAATAAAATGTTTATATATCACATTTTTAAATATCTATTATTCTCCATTTTACTCGATCTCCTAAACGGTTAAAGATAGGACATTGCGGTTTTCACCAGTGGATTCAGCACCTCATTTTACATAAAATAAGTTCTATAAGTCTACTCTCAAGAGTTGATAAAGGAACAAACGGAAAAAATGTTTGTATATCCCATTTTTAAATATCTATTATTCACCATTTTACTCGATCTCCTAAACGGTTAAAGATAGGACATTGCGGTTTTCACCAGTGGGTTCTGCACCTCATTTTACATAACAAAAGTCCTATAAGTCTACTCTCAAGAGTCATAAAGGTACAAACGATTAAATTGATTATATATCACATTTTTAAATATCTATTATTCACCATTTTACTCGATCTCCTAAACGGTTAAAGATAGGACATTGCGGTTTTCACCAGTGGATTCAGCACCTCATTTTACATAAAATAAGTTCTATAAGTCTACTCTCAAGAGTTGATAAAGGAACAAACGGATAAAATGTTTATATATCACATTTTTAAATATCTATTATTTTCCATTTTCCTCGATCTCCTAAACGGTTATACATAGGACATTGCGGTTTTCACCAGTGGATTTAGCACCTCATTTTACATAAAATAAGTCCTATAAGTCTACTCTCAAGAGTCATAAAGGTACAAACGAATAAATTGTTTATATATCACATTTTTAAATATCTATTATTCACCATTTTACTCGATCTCCTAAACAGTTAAAGATAGGACATTGTGGTTTTTACCAGTGGATTCAGCACCTCATTTTACATAAAATAAGTCCTATAAGTCTACTCTCAAGAGTTGATAAAGGTACAAACGAATAAAATGTTTATATATCACATTTTTAAATATCTATTATTCTCCATTTTACTCGATCTCCTAAACGGTTAAAGATAGGACATTGCGATTTTCACCAGTAAATTCAGCACCTCATTTTACATAAAATAAGTCCTATAAGTCTACTCTAAATAGTTGATAAAAGTACAAACGAATAAAATGTTTATATATCACATTTTTATATATCTATTATTCACCATTTTACTCGATCTCCTAAACGGTTAAAGATAGGACATTGCAATTTTCACCAGTGGATTCAGCACCTCATTTTACATAAAATAAGTTTTATAAGTCTACTCTCAAGAGTTGATAAAGGTACAAACGGATAAAAAGTTTATATATCACATTTTTAAATATCTATTATTTTCCATTTTACTCGATCTCCTAAACGGTTATAGATAGGACATTGCGGTTTTCACCAGTGGATTTAGCACCTCATTTTACATAACATAAGTCCTATAAGTCTACTCATAAGAGTTGAGAAAGGTACAAACGAATAAAATGTTTATATATCACATTTTTAAATATCTATTATTCACCATTTTACTCGATCTCCTAAACGGTTAAAGATAGGACATTGCGGTTTTCACCAGTGGATTCAGCACCTCATTTTACATAAAATAAGTCCTATAAGTCTACTTTAAATAGTTGATAAAGGTACGAACGAATAAAATGTTTATATATCACACTTTTAAATATCTATTATTCTCCATTTTACTCGATCTCCTACACGGTTAAATATAGGACATTGCGGTTTGAACCAGTAGATTCAGCACCATATTTTACATAAAATAAGTCCTATAAGTCTACTCTAAATAGTTGATAAAGTTACAAACGAATAAAATGTTTATATATCCCATTTTTAAATATCTATTATTCTCCATTTTACTCGATCTCCTAAACAGTTAAATATAGGACATTGCGATTTTCACCAGTGGATTTAGCACCTCATTTTACATAAAATAAGTCCTATAATTCTACTCTCAAAAGTCATAAAGGTACAAACGAATAAAATGTTTATATATCACATTTTTAAATATCTATTATTCTCCATTTTACTCGATCTCCTAAACGGTTAAAGATAGGACATTGTGGTTTTCACCAGTGGATTCAGCACCTCATTTTACATAAAATAAGTTTTATAAGTCTACTCTCAAAAGTTGATAAAGGTACAAACGAATAAAATGTTTATATATCACATTTTTAAATATCTATTATTTTCCATTTTACTCGATCTCCTAAACGGTTATAGATAGGACATTGCGGTTTTCACCAGTGGATTCAGCACCTCATTTTACATAAAATAAGTTTTATAAGTCTACTCTCAAAAGTTGATAAAGGTACAAACGAATAAAATGTTTATATATCACATTTTTAAATATCTATTATTTTCCATTTTACTCGATCTCCTAAACGGTTAAAGATAGGACATTGCGATTTTCACCAGTAAATTCGGCACCTCATTTTACATAAAATAAGTCCTATAAGTCTACTCTAAATAGTTGATAAAAGTACAAACGAATAAAATGTTTATATATCACATTTTTATATATCTATTATTCACCATTTTACTCGATCTCCTAAACGGTTAAAGATAGGTCATTGCGGTTTTCACCAGTGGATTCAGCACCTCATTTTACATAAAATAAGTTTTATAAGTCTACTCTCAAGAGTTGATAAAGGTACAAACGAATAAAATGTTTATATATCACATTTTTAAATATCTATTATTCACCATTTTACTCGATCTCCTAAACGGTAGAAGATAGGACAATGCGGTTTTCAAAAATGGATTCAGCACCTCATTTTACATACAATAAGTTCTATAGGTCTACTCTTAAGAGTTGATAAAGGTACAAACGAATAAAATGTTTTTATATCACATTTTTAAATATCTAATATTCTCCATTTTACTCGATCTCCTAAACGGTTAAAGATTGGACATTGCGGTTTCACCAGAGAATTCAGCACCTCATTTTACATAATATAAGTCCTATAAGTCTACTCTCAAGAGTTGATAAAGGTACAAACGAATAAAATGTTTATATATCCCATTTTTAAATATCTATTATTCTTCATTTTACTCGATCTCCTAAACGGTTATAGATAGGACATTGCGGTTTTCACCAGTGGATTCAGCACCTCATTTTACATAAAATAAGTTTTATAAGTCTACTCTCAAAAGTTGATAAAGGTACAAACGAATAAAATGTTTATATATCACATTTTTAAATATCTATTATTTTCCATTTTACTCGATCTCCTAAACGGTTATAGATAGGACATTGCGGTTTTCACCAGTGGATTCAGCACCTCATTTTATATAAAATAAGTTTTATAAGTCTACTCTCAAAAGTTGATAAAGGTACAAACGAATAAAATGTTTATATATCACATTTTTAAATATCTATTATTTTCCATTTTACTCGATCTCCTAAACGGTTATAGATAGGACATTGCGGTTTTCACCAGTGGATTCAGCACCTCATTTTACATAAAATAAGTCTTATAAGTCTACTCTTAAGAGTTGATAAAGGTACAAACGAATAAAATGTTTATATATCACATTTTTAAATATCTATTATTCTCCATTTTACTCGATCTCCTAAACGGTTAAAGATTGGACATTGCGGTTTCACCAGAGAATTCAGCACCTCATTTTACATAATATAAGTCCTATAAGTCTACTCTCAAGAGTTGATAAAGGTACAAACGACTAAAATGTTTATATATCACATTTTTAAATATCTATTATTCTTCATTTTACTCGATCTCCTAAACGGTTAAAGATAGGACATTGCGATTTTCACCAGTAAATTCGGCACCTCATTTTACATAAAATAAGTCCTATAAGTCTACTCTAAATAGTTGATAAAAGTACAAACGAATAAAATGTTTATATATCACATTTTTATATATCTATTATTCACCATTTTACTCGATCTCCTAAACGGTTAAAGATAGAACATTGCGGTTTTCACCAGTGGATTCAGCACCTCATTTTACATAACATAAGTCCTATAAGTCTACTCATAAGAGTTGAGAAAGTTGCAAACGAATAAAATGTTTATATATCACATTTTTAAATATCTATTATTTACCATTTTACTCGATCTCCTAAACGGTAAAAGATAGGACATTGCGGTTTTCAAAAATGGATTCAACACCTCATTTTACATACAATAAGTTCTATAGGTCTACTCTTAAGAGTTGATAAAGGTACAAACGAATAAAATGTTTTAATATCACATTTTTAAATATCTAATATTCTCCATTTTACTCGATCTCCTAAACGGTTAAAGATTGGACATTGCGGTTTCACCAGAGAATTCAGCACCTCATTTTACATAATATAAGTCCTATAAGTCTACTCTCAAGAGTCATAAAGGTACAAACGATTAAATTGATTATATATCACATTTTTAAATATCTATTATTCTCCATTTTACTCGATCTCCTAAACGGTTAAAGATAGGACATTGCGGTTTTCACCAGTGGATTCAGCACCTCATTTTACATAAAATAAGTTCTATAAGTCTACTCTCAAGAGTTGATAAAGGAACAAACGGATAAAATGTTTATATATCACATTTTTAAATATCTATTATTTTCCATTTTCCTCGATCTCCTAAACGGTTATACATAGGACATTGCGGTTTTCACCAGTGGATTTAGCACCTCATTTTACATAAAATAAGTCCTATAAGTCTACTCTCAAGAGTCATAAAGGTACAAACGAATAAATTGTTTATATATCACATTTTTAAATATCTATTATTCACCATTTTACTCGATCTCCTAAACAGTTAAAGATAGGACATTGTGGTTTTTACCAGTGGATTCAGCACCTCATTTTACATAAAATAAGTCCTATAAGTCTACTCTCAAGAGTTGATAAAGGTACAAACGAATAAAATGTTTATATATCACATTTTTAAATATCTATTATTCTCCATTTTACTCGATCTCCTAAACGGTTAAAGATAGGACATTGCGATTTTCACCAGTAAATTCAGCACCTCATTTTACATAAAATAAGTCCTATAAGTCTACTCTAAATAGTTGATAAAAGTACAAACGAATAAAATGTTTATATATCACATTTTTATATATCTATTATTCACCATTTTACTCGATCTCCTAAACGGTTAAAGATAGGACATTGCAATTTTCACCAGTGGATTCAGCACCTCATTTTACATAAAATAAGTTTTATAAGTCTACTCTCAAGAGTTGATAAAGGTACAAACGGATAAAAAGTTTATATATCACATTTTTAAATATCTATTATTTTCCATTTTACTCGATCTCCTAAACGGTTATAGATAGGACATTGCGGTTTTCACCAGTGGATTTAGCACCTCATTTTACATAACATAAGTCCTATAAGTCTACTCATAAGAGTTGAGAAAGGTACAAACGAATAAAATGTTTATATATCACATTTTTAAATATCTATTATTCACCATTTTACTCGATCTCCTAAACGGTTAAAGATAGGACATTGCGGTTATCACCAGTGGATTCAGCACCTCATTTTACATAAAATAAGTCCTATAAGTCTACTCTAAATAGTTGATAAAGTTACAAACGAATAAAATGTTTATATATCCCATTTTTAAATATCTATTATTCTCCATTTTACTCGATCTCCTAAACAGTTAAATATAGGACATTGCGATTTTCACCAGTGGATTTAGCACCTCATTTTACATAAAATAAGTCCTATAATTCTACTCTCAAAAGTCATAAAGGTACAAACGAATAAAATGTTTATATATCACATTTTTAAATATCTATTATTCTCCATTTTACTCGATCTCCTAAACGGTTAAAGATAGGACATTGTGGTTTTCACCAGTGGATTCAGCACCTCATTTTACATAAAATAAGTTTTATAAGTCTACTCTCAAAAGTTGATAAAGGTACAAACGAATAAAATGTTTATATATCACATTTTTAAATATCTATTATTTTCCATTTTACTCGATCTCCTAAACGGTTATAGATAGGACATTGCGGTTTTCACCAGTAGATTCAGCACCTCATTTTACATAAAATAAGTTTTATAAGTCTACTCTCAAAAGTTGATAAAGGTACAAACGAATAAAATGTTTATATATCACATTTTTAAATATCTATTATTTTCCATTTTACTCGATCTCCTAAACGGTTAAAGATAGGACATTGCGATTTTCACCAGTAAATTCGGCACCTCATTTTACATAAAATAAGTCCTATAAGTCTACTCTAAATAGTTGATAAAAGTACAAACGAATAAAATGTTTATATATCACATTTTTATATATCTATTATTCACCATTTTACTCGATCTCCTAAACGGTTAAAGATAGGTCATTGCGGTTTTCACCAGTGGATTCAGCACCTCATTTTACATAAAATAAGTTTTATAAGTCTACTCTCAAGAGTTGATAAAGGTACAAACGAATAAAATGTTTATATATCACATTTTTAAATATCTATTATTCACCATTTTACTCGATCTCCTAAACGGTAGAAGATAGGACATTGCGGTTTTCAAAAATGGATTCAGCACCTCATTTTACATACAATAAGTTCTATAGGTCTACTCTTAAGAGTTGATAAAGGTACAAACGAATAAAATGTTTTTATATCACATTTTTAAATATCTAATATTCTCCATTTTACTCGATCTCCTAAACGGTTAAAGATTGGACATTGCGGTTTCACCAGAGAATTCAGCACCTCATTTTACATAATATAAGTCCTATAAGTCTACTCTCAAGAGTTGAAAAAGGTACAAACGAATAAAATGTTTATATATCCCATTTTTAAATATCTATTATTCTTCATTTTACTCGATCTCCTAAACGGTTAAAGATAGGACATTGCGATTTTCACCAGTAAATTCAGCACCTCATTTTACATAAAATAAGTCCTATAAGTCTACTCTAAATAGTTGATAAAAGTACAAACGAATAAAATGTTTATATATCACATTTTTATATATCTATTATTCACCATATTACTCGATCTCCTAAACGGTTAAAGATAGGACATTGCGGTTTTCACCAGTGGATTCAGCACCTCATTTTACATAAAATAAGTTTTATAAGTCTACTCTCAAAAGTTGATAAAGGTACAAACGAATAAAATGTTTATATATCACATTTTTAAATATCTATTATTTTCCATTTTACTCGATCTCCTAAACGGTTATAGATAGGACATTGCGGTTTTCACCAGTGGATTCAGCACCTCATTTTATATAAAATAAGTTTTATAAGTCTACTCTCAAAAGTTGATAAAGGTACAAACGAATAAAATGTTTATATATCACATTTTTAAATATCTATTATTTTCCATTTTACTCGATCTCCTAAACGGTTATAGATAGGACATTGCGGTTTTCACCAGTGGATTCAGCACCTCATTTTACATAAAATAAGTCTTATAAGTCTACTCTTAAGAGTTGATAAAGGTACAAACGAATAAAATGTTTATATATCACATTTTTAAATATCTATTATTCTCCATTTTACTCGATCTCCTAAACGGTTAAAGATTGGACATTGCGGTTTCACCAGAGAATTCAGCACCTCATTTTACATAATATAAGTCCTATAAGTCTACTCTCAAGAGTTGATAAAGGTACAAACGACTAAAATGTTTATATATCACATTTTTAAATATCTATTATTCTTCATTTTACTCGATCTCCTAAACGGTTAAAGATAGGACATTGCGATTTTCACCAGTAAATTCGGCACCTCATTTTACATAAAATAAGTCCTATAAGTCTACTCTAAATAGTTGATAAAAGTACAAACGAATAAAATGTTTATATATCACATTTTTATATATCTATTATTCACCATTTTACTCGATCTCCTAAACGGTTAAAGATAGAACATTGCGGTTTTCACCAGTGGATTCAGCACCTCATTTTACATAACATAAGTCCTATAAGTCTACTCATAAGAGTTGAGAAAGTTACAAACGAATAAAATGTTTATATATCACATTTTTAAATATCTATTATTTACCATTTTACTCGATCTCCTAAACGGTAAAAGATAGGACATTGCGGTTTTCAAAAATGGATTCAACACCTCATTTTACATACAATAAGTTCTATAGGTCTACTCTTAAGAGTTGATAAAGGTACAAACGAATAAAATGTTTTTATATCACATTTTTAAATATCTAATATTCTCCATTTTACTCGATCTCCTAAACGGTTAAAGATTGGACATTGCGGTTTCACCAGAGAATTCAGCACCTCATTTTACATAATATAAGTCCTATAAGTCTACTCTCAAGAGTTGATAAAGGTACAAACGAATAAAATGTTTATATATCCCATTTTTAAATATCTATTATTCTTCATTTTACTCGATCTCCTAAACGGTTAAAGATAGGACATTGCGATTTTCACCAGTAAATTCAGCACCTCATTTTACATAAAATAAGTCCTATAAGTCTACTCTAAATAGTTGATAAAAGTACAAACGGATAAAATGTTTATATATCACATTTTTATATATCTATTATTCACCATATTACTCGATCTCCTAAACGGTTAAAGATAGGACATTGCGGTTTTCACCAGTGGATTCAGCACCTCATTTTACATAAAATAAGTTTTATAAGTCTACTCTCAAGAGTTGATAAAGGTACAAACGGATAAAAAGTTTATATATCACATTTTTAAATATCTATTATTTTCCATTTTACTCGATCTCCTAAACGGTTATAGATAGGACATTGCGGTTTTCACCAGTGGATTCAGCACCTCATTTTACATAACATAAGTCCTATAAGTCTACTCATAAGAGTTGAGAAAGGTACAAACGAATAAAATGTTTATATATCACATTTTTAAATGTCTATTATTCACCATTTTACTCGATCTCCTAAACGGTTAAAGATAGGACATTGCGGTTTTAAAAAATGGATTCAGCACCTCACTTTACATAAAATAAGTTCTATAGGTCTACTCTTAAGAGTTGATAAACGTACAAACGAATAAAATAATACATTGCGGATTTTATCAGTATATTTAGCACCTCATTTTACATAAAATAAGTCCTATAAGTCTACTCTCAAGAGTCATAAAGGTAGAAATGAATAAAATGTTTATATATCACATTTTTAAATATCTATTATTCTCCAATTTACTCGATCTCCTAAACGGTTAAAGATAGGACATTGCGGTTTTCACCAGCGGATTTAGCACCTTATTTTACAAATAATAAGACCTATAAGTCTACTCTCAAGAGATAATAAAGGTACAAACGAATAAAATATTTATATATCACATTTTTAAATATCTATTATTCACCATTTTACTCGATCTCCTAAACGGTTAAAGATAGGACATTGTGGTTTTCACCAGTGAATTCAGCACCTCATTTTACATAAAATAAGTTCTACAAGTCTACTCTCAAGAGTTGATAAAGGAACAAACGGATAAAATGTTTATATATCACATTTTTAAATATCTATTATTTTCCATTTTCCTCGATCTCCTAAACGGTTATAGATAGGACATTGCGGTTTTCACCAGTGGATTCAGCACCTCATTTTACATAAAATAAGTCCTATAAGTCTACTCTAAATAGTTGATAAAGGTACAAACGAATAAAATGTTTATATATCACATTTTTTAATATCTATTATTCTCCATTTTACTCGATCTCCTAAACGGTTAAATATAGGACATTGCGGTTTTCAATAGTGGATTTAGCACCTCATTTTACATAAAATAAGTCCTATAAGTCTACTCTCAAGAGTCATAAAGGTACCAACGAATAAAATGTTTATATATCACATTTTTAAATATCTATTATTCTCCATTTTACTCGATCTCCTAAACGGTTAAAGATAGGACATTGCGGTTTTCACCAGTGGATTCAGCACCCCACTTTACAAAAAATAAGTGTTATAAGTCTACTCTCAAGAGATGATAAAGGTACAAACGAATAAAATGTTTATATATCGCATTTTTAAATATTTATTATTCACCATTTTACTCGATCTCCTAAACGGTTAAAGATAGGACATTGTGGTTTTCACCAGTGGATTCAGCACCTCATTTTACATAAAATAAGTTTTATAAGTCTACTCTCAAGAGTCATAAAGGTACAAACGAATAAAATGTTTATATATCACATTTTTAAATATCTATTATTCTCCATTTTACTCGATCTCCTAAACGGTTAAAGATAGGACATTGCGGTTTTCACCAGTGGATTCAGCACCTCATTTTATATAAAATAAGTTTTATAAGTCTACTCTCAAAAGTTGATAAAGGTACAAACGAATAAAATGTTTATATATCACATTTTTAAATATCTATTATTTTCCATTTTACTCGATCTCCTAAACGGTTATAGATAGGACATTGCGGTTTTCACCAGTGGATTCAGCACCTCATTTTACATAAAATAAGTCTTATAAGTCTACTCTTAAGAGTTGATAAAGGTACAAACGAATAAAATGTTTATATATCACATTTTTAAATATCTATTATTCTCCATTTTACTCGATCTCCTAAACGGTTAAAGATTGGACATTGCGGTTTCACCAGAGAATTCAGCACCTCATTTTACATAATATAAGTCCTATAAGTCTACTCTCAAGAGTTGATAAAGGTACAAACGAATAAAATGTTTATATATCCCATTTTTAAATATCTATTATTCTTCATTTTACTCGATCTCCTAAACGGTTAAAGATAGGACATTGCAATTTTCACCAGTAAATTCAGCACCTCATTTTACATAAAATAAGTCCTATAAGTCTACTCTAAATAGTTGATAAAAGTACAAACGGATAAAATGTTTATATATCACATTTTTATATATCTATTATTCACCATATTACTCGATCTCCTAAACGGTTAAAGATAGGACATTGCGGTTTTCACCAGTGGATTCAGCACCTCATTTTACATAAAATAAGTTTTATAAGTCTACTCTCAAGAGTTGATAAAGGTACAAACGGATAAAAAGTTTATATATCACATTTTTAAATATCTATTATTTTCCATTTTACTCGATCTCCTAAACGGTTATAGATAGGACATTGCGGTTTTCACCAGTGGATTCAGCACCTCATTTTACATAACATAAGTCCTATAAGTCTACTCATAAGAGTTGAGAAAGGTACAAACGAATAAAATGTTTATATATCACATTTTTAAATATCTATTATTCACCATTTTACTCGATCTCCTAAACGGTTAAAGATAGGACATTGCGGTTTTAAAAAATGGATTCAGCACCTCACTTTACATAAAATAAGTTCTATAGGTCTACTCTTAAGAGTTGATAAACGTACAAACGAATAAAATAATACATTGCGGATTTTATCAGTATATTTAGCACCTCATTTTACATAAAATAAGTCCTATAAGTCTACTCTCAAGAGTCATAAAGGTAGAAATGAATAAAATGTTTATATATCACATTTTTAAATATCTATTATTCTCCAATTTACTCGATCTCCTAAACGGTTAAAGATAGGACATTGCGGTTTTCACCAGCGGATTTAGCACCTTATTTTACAAATAATAAGACCTATAAGTCTACTCTCAAGAGATAATAAAGGTACAAACGAATAAAATATTTATATATCACATTTTTAAATATCTATTATTCACCATTTTACTCGATCTCTTAAACGGTTAAAGATAGGACATTGTGGTTTTCACCAGTGAATTCAGCACCTCATTTTACATAAAATAAGTTCTACAAGTCTACTCTCAAGAGTTGATAAAGGAACAAACGGATAAAATGTTTATATATCACATTTTTAAATATCTATTATTTTCCATTTTCCTCGATCTCCTAAACGGTTATAGATAGGACATTGCGGTTTTCACCAGTGGATTCAGCACCTCATTTTACATAAAATAAGTCCTATAAGTCTACTCTAAATAGTTGATAAAGGTACAAACGAATAAAATGTTTATATATCACATTTTTTAATATCTATTATTCTCCATTTTACTCGATCTCCTAAACGGTTAAATATAGGACATTGCGGTTTTCAATAGTGGATTTAGCACCTCATTTTACATAAAATAAGTCCTATAAGTCTACTCTCAAGAGTCATAAAGGTACCAACGAATAAAATGTTTATATATCACATTTTTAAATATCTATTATTCTCCATTTTACTCGATCTCCTAAACGGTTAAAGATAGGACATTGCGGTTTTCACCAGTGGATTCAGCACCCCACTTTACAAAAAATAAGTGTTATAAGTCTACTCTCAAGAGATGATAAAGGTACAAACGAATAAAATGTTTATATATCGCATTTTTAAATATTTATTATTCACCATTTTACTCGATCTCCTAAACGGTTAAAGATAGGACATTGTGGTTTTCACCAGTGGATTCAGCACCTCATTTTACATAAAATAAGTTTTATAAGTCTACTCTCAAGAGTCATAAAGGTACAAACGAATAAAATGTTTATATATCACATTTTTAAATATCTATTATTCTCCATTTTACTCGATCTCCTAAACGGTTAAAGATAGGACATTGCGGTTTTCACCAGTGGATTCAGCACCTCATTTTACATAAAATAAGTTCTATAAGTCTACTCTCAAGAGTTGATAAAGGAACAAACGGAAAAAATGTTTGTATATCCCATTTTTAAATATCTATTATTCACCATTTTACTCGATCTCCTAAACGGTTAAAGATAGGACATTGCGGTTTTCACCAGTGGGTTCAGCACCTCATTTTACATAACAAAAGTCCTATAAGTCTACTCTCAAGAGTCATAAAGGTACAAACGATTAAATTGTTTATATATCACATTTTTAAATATCTATTATTCTCCATTTTACTTGATCTCCTAAACGGTTAAAGATAGGACATTGCGGTTTTCACCAGTGGATTCAGCACCTCATTTTACATAAAATAAGTTCTATAAGTCTACTCTCAAGAGTTGATAAAGGAACAAACGGATAAAATGTTTATATATCACATTTTTAAATATCTATTATTTTCCATTTTCCTCGATCTCCTAAACGGTTATACATAGGACATTGCGGTTTTCACCAGTGGATTTAGCACCTCATTTTACATAAAATAAGTCCTATAAGTCTACTCTCAAGAGTCATAAAGGTACAAACGAATAAATTGTTTATATATCACATTTTTAAATATCTATTATTCACCATTTTACTCGATCTCCTAAACGGTTAAAGATAGGACATTGTGGTTTTTACCAGTGGATTCAGCACCTCATTTTACATAAAATAAGTCCTATAAGTCTACTCTCAAGGGTTGATAAAGGTACAAACGAATAAAATGTTTATATATCACATTTTTAAATATCTATTATTCTCCATTTTACTCGATCTCCTAAACGGTTAAAGATAGAACATTGCGATTTTCACCAGTAAATTCAGCACTTCATTTTACATAAAATAAGTCCTATAAGTCTACTCTAAATAGTTGATAAAAGTACAAACGAATAAAATGTTTATATATCACATTTTTATATATCTATTATTCACCATTTTACTCGATCTCCTAAACGGTTAAAGATAGGACATTGCGGTTTTCACCAGTGGATTCAGCACCTCATTTTACATAAAATAAGTTTTATAAGTCTACTCTCAAGAGTTGATAAAGGTACAAACGGATAAAAAGTTTATATATCACATTTTTAAATATCTATTATTTTCCATTTTACTCGATCTCCTAAACGGTTAAAGATAGGACATTGCGGTTTTCAAAAATGGATTCAGCACCTCATTTTACATAAAATAAGTTCTATAGGTCTACTCTTAAGAGTTGATAAAGGTACAAACGAATAAAATGTTTATATATCACATTTTTATATATCTATTATTCTCCATTTTACTCGATCTCGTAAACAGTTAAATATAGGACATTGCGGATTTTATCAGTATATTTAGCACCTCATTTTACATAAAATAAGTCCTATAAGTCTACTCTCAAGAGTCATAAAGGTACAAATGAATAAAATGTTTATATATCACATTTTTAAATATCTATTATTCTCCATTTTACTCGATCTCCTAAACGGTTAAAGATAGGACATTGCGGTTTTCACCAGCGGATTTAGCACCTTATTTTACAAATAATAAGACCTATAAGTCTACTCTCAAGAGATAATAAAGGTACAAACGAATAAAATATTTATATATCACATTTTTAAATATCTATTATTCACCATTTTACTCGATCTCCTAAACGGTTAAAGATAGGACATTGCGGTTTTCAAAAATGGATTCAGCACCTCATTTTACATAAAATAAGTCCTATAGGTCTACTCTTAAGGGTTGATAAAGGTACAAACGAATAAAATGTTTATATATCACATTTTTATATATCTATTATTCTCCATTTTACTCGATCTCCTAAACAGTTAAATATAGGACATTGCGGTTTTTATCAGTGGATTTAGCACCTCATTTTACATAAAATAAGTCCTATAAGTCTACTCTCAAGTGTCATAAAGGTACAAACGAATAAAATGTTTATATATCACATTTTTAAATATCTATTATTCTCCATTTTACTCGATCTCCTAAACGGTTAAAGATAGGACATTGCGGTTTTCACCAGCGGATTTAGCACCTTATTTTACAAAAAATAAGTCCTATATGTCTACTCTCAAGAGATAATAAAGGTACAAACGAATAAAATATTTATATATCACATTTTTAAATATCTATTATTCACCATTTTACTCGATCTCCTAAACGGTTAAAGATAGGACATTGCGGTTTTCACCAGTGGATTCAGCACCTCATTTTACATAAAATAAGTTCTATAAGTCTACTCTCAAGAGTTGATAAAGGAACAAACGGAAAAAATGTTTGTATATCACATTTTTAAATATCTATTATTCACCATTTTACTCGATCTCCTAAACGGTTAAAGATAGGACATTGCGGTTTTCACCAGTGGATTCAGCACCTCATTTTACATCAAATAAGTTTTATAAGTCTACTCTCAAGAGTTGATAAAGGTACAAACGGATAAAAAGTTTATATATCACATTTTTAAATATCTATTATTTTCCATTTTACTCGATCTCCTAAACAGTTATAGATAGGACATTGCGGTTTTCACCAGTGGATTCAGCACCTCATTTTACATAACATAAGTCCTATAAGTCTACTCTCAAGTGTCATAAAGGTACAAACGAATAAAATGTTTATATATCACATTTTTAAATATCTATTATTCTCCATTTTACTCGATCTCCTAAACGGTTAAAGATAGAACATTGCGATTTTCACCAGTAAATTCAGCACCTCATTTTACATAAAATAAGTCCTATAAGTCTACTCTAAATAGTTGATAAAAGTACAAACGAATAAAATGTTTATATATCACATTTTTATATATCTATTATTCACCATTTTACTCGATCTCCTAAACGGTTAAAGATAGGACATTGCGGTTTTCACCAGTGGATTCAGCACCTCATTTTACATAAAATAAGTTTTATAAGTCTACTCTCAAGAGTTGATAAAGGTACAAACGGATAAAAAGTTTATATATCACATTTTTAAATATCTATTATTTTCCATTTTACTCGATCTCCTAAACGGTTAAAGATAGGACATTGCGGTTTTCAAAAATGGATTCAGCACCTCATTTTACATAAAATAAGTTCTATAGGTCTACTCTTAAGAGTTGATAAAGGTACAAACGAATAAAATGTTTATATATCACATTTTTATATATCTATTATTCTCCATTTTACTCGATCTCGTAAACAGTTAAATATAGGACATTGCGGATTTTATCAGTATATTTAGCACCTCATTTTACATAAAATAAGTCCTATAAGTCTACTCTCAAGAGTCATAAAGGTACAAATGAATAAAATGTTTATATATCACATTTTTAAATATCTATTATTCTCCATTTTACTCGATCTCCTAAACGGTTAAAGATAGGACATTGCGGTTTTCACCAGCGGATTTAGCACCTTATTTTACAAATAATAAGACCTATAAGTCTACTCTCAAGAGATAATAAAGGTACAAACGAATAAAATATTTATATATCACATTTTTAAATATCTATTATTCACCATTTTACTCGATCTCCTAAACGGTTAAAGATAGAACATTGCGGTTTTCAAAAATGGATTCAGCACCTCATTTTACATAAAATAAGTCCTATAGGTCTACTCTTAAGGGTTGATAAAGGTACAAACGAATAAAATGTTTATATATCACATTTTTATATATCTATTATTCTCCATTTTACTCGATCTCCTAAACAGTTAAATATAGGACATTGCGGTTTTTATCAGTGGATTTAGCACCTCATTTTACATAAAATAAGTCCTATAAGTCTACTCTCAAGTGTCATAAAGGTACAAACGAATAAAATGTTTATATATCACATTTTTAAATATCTATTATTCTCCATTTTACTCGATCTCCTAAACGGTTAAAGATAGGACATTGCGGTTTTCACCAGCGGATTTAGCACCTTATTTTACAAAAAATAAGTCCTATATGTCTACTCTCAAGAGATAATAAAGGTACAAACGAATAAAATATTTATATATCACATTTTTAAATATCTATTATTCACCATTTTACTCGATCTCCTAAACGGTTAAAGATAGGACATTGCGGTTTTCACCAGTGGATTCAGCACCTCATTTTACATAAAATAAGTTCTATAAGTCTACTCTCAAGAGTTGATAAAGGAACAAACGGAAAAAATGTTTGTATATCACATTTTTAAATATCTATTATTCACCATTTTACTCGATCTCCTAAACGGTTAAAGATAGGACATTGCGGTTTTCACCAGTGGATTCAGCACCTCATTTTACATCAAATAAGTTTTATAAGTCTACTCTCAAGAGTTGATAAAGGTACAAACGGATAAAAAGTTTATATATCACATTTTTAAATATCTATTATTTTCCATTTTACTCGATCTCCTAAACGGTTATAGATAGGACATTGCGGTTTTCACCAGTGGATTCAGCACCTCATTTTACATAACATAAGTCCTATAAGTCTACTCTCAAGTGTCATAAAGGTACAAACGAATAAAATGTTTATATATCACATTTTTAAATATCTATTATTCTCCATTTTACTCGATCTCCTAAACAGTTAAATATAGGACATTGCGGTTTTTATCAGTGGATTTAGCACCTCATTTTACATAAAATAAGTCCTATAAGTCTACTCTCAAGTGTCATAAAGGTACAAACGAATAAAATGTTTTTATATCACATTTTTAAATATCTATTATTCACCATTTTACTCGATCTCCTAAACGGGTAAAGATAGGACATTGCGGTTTTCAAAAATGGATTCAGCACCTCATTTTACATAAAATAAGTCCTATAGGTCTACTCTTAAGGGTTGATAAAGGTACAAACGAATAAAATGTTTATATATCACATTTTTATATATCTATTATTCTCCATTTTACTCGATCTCCTAAACAGTTAAATATAGGACATTGCGGTTTTTATCAGTGGATTTAGCACCTCATTTTACATAAAATAAGTCCTATAAGTCTACTCTCAAGTGTCATAAAGGTACAAACGAATAAAATGTTTATATATCACATTTTTAAATATCTATTATTCTCCATTTTACTCGATCTCGTAAACAGTTAAATATAGGACATTGCGGATTTTATCAGTATATTTAGCACCTCATTTTACATAAAATAAGTCCTATAAGTCTACTCTCAAGAGTCATAAAGGTACAAATGAATAAAATGTTTATATATCACATTTTTAAATATCTATTATTCTCCATTTTACTCGATCTCCTAAACGGTTAAAGATAGGACATTGCGGTTTTCACCAGCGGATTTAGCACCTTATTTTACAAAAAATAAGTCCTATATGTCTACTCTCAAGAGGTAATAAAGGTACAAACGAATAAAATATTTACATATCACATTTTTAAATATCTATTATTCACCATTTTACTCGATCTCCTAAACGGTTAAAGATAGGACATTGCGGTTTTCACCAGTGGATTCAGCACCTCATTTTACATAAAATAAGTTCTATAAGTCTACTCTCAAGAGTTGATAAAGGAACAAACGGAAAAAATGTTTGTATATCACATTTTTAAATATCTATTATTCACCATTTTACTCGATCTCCTAAACGGTTAAAGATAGGACATTGCGGTTTTCACCAGTGGATTCAGCACCTCATTTTACATAACAAAAGTCCTATAAGTCTACTCTCAAGAGTCATAAAGGTACAAACGATTAAATTGTTTATATATCACATTTTTAAATATCTATTATTCTCCATTTTACTCGATCTCCTAAACGGTTAAAGATAGGACATTGCGGTTTTCACCAGTGGATTCAGCACCTCATTTTACATAAAATAAGTTCTATAAGTCTACTCTCAAGAGTTGATAAAGGAACAAACGGATAAAATGTTTATATATCACATTTTTAAATATCTATTATTTTCCATTTCCCTCGATCTCCTAAACGGTTATACATAGGACATTGCGGTTTTCACCAGTGGATTTAGCACCTCATTTTACATAAAATAAGTCCTATAAGTCTTCTCTCAAGAGTCATAAAGGTACAAACTAATAAATTGTTTATATATCACATTTTTAAATATCTATTATTCACCATTTTACTCGATCTCCTAAACGGTTAAAGATAGGACATTGTTGTTTTTACCAGTAGATTCAGCACCATATTTTTCATAAAATAAGTCCTATAAGTCTACTCTAAATAGTTGATAAAGGTACAAACGAATAAAATGTTTATATATCACATTTTTAAATATCTATTATTCTCCATTTTACTCGATCTCCTAAACGGTTAAAGATAGGACATTGCGGTTTTCACCAGCGGATTTAGCACCTTATTTTACAAAAAATAAGTCCTATATGTCTACTCTCAAGAGGTAATAAAGGTACAAACGAATAAAATATTTACATATCACATTTTTAAATATCTATTATTCACCATTTTACTCGATCTCCTAAACGGTTAAAGATAGGACATTGCGGTTTTCACCAGTGGATTCAGCACCTCATTTTACATAAAATAAGTTCTATAAGTCTACTCTCAAGAGTTGATAAAGGAACAAACGGAAAAAATGTTTGTATATCACATTTTTAAATATCTATTATTCACCATTTTACTCGATCTCCTAAACGGTTAAAGATAGGACATTGCGGTTTTCACCAGTGGATTCAGCACCTCATTTTACATAACAAAAGTCCTATAAGTCTACTCTCAAGAGTCATAAAGGTACAAACGATTAAATTGTTTATATATCACATTTTTAAATATCTATTATTCTCCATTTTACTCGATCTCCTAAACGGTTAAAGATAGGACATTGCGGTTTTCACCAGTGGATTCAGCACCTCATTTTACATAAAATAAGTTCTATAAGTCTACTCTCAAGAGTTGATAAAGGAACAAACGGATAAAATGTTTATATATCACATTTTTAAATATCTATTATTTTCCATTTCCCTCGATCTCCTAAACGGTTATACATAGGACATTGCGGTTTTCACCAGTGGATTTAGCACCTCATTTTACATAAAATAAGTCCTATAAGTCTACTCTCAAGAGTCATAAAGGTACAAACTAATAAATTGTTTATATATCACATTTTTAAATATCTATTATTCACCATTTTACTCGATCTCCTAAACGGTTAAAGATAGGACATTGTTGTTTTTACCAGTAGATTCAGCACCATATTTTTCATAAAATAAGTCCTATAAGTCTACTCTAAATAGTTGATAAAGGTACAAACGAATAAAATGTTTATATATCACATTTTTAAATATCTATTATTCTCCATTTTACTTGATCTCCTAAACGGTTAAAGATAGGACATTGCGGTTTTCACCAGTAAATTCAGCACCTCATTTTACATAAAATAAGTCCTATAAGTCTACACTAAATAGTTGATAAAGGTACGAACGAATAAAATGTTTATATATCACACTTTTAAATATCTATTATTCTCCATTTTACTCGATCTCCTACACGGTTAAATATAGGACATTGCGGTTTGAACCAGTAGATTCAGCACCATATTTTTCATAAAATAAGTCCTATAAGTCTACTCTAAATAGTTGATAAAGGTACAAACGAATAAAATGTTTATATATCCCATTTTTAAATATCTAATATTCTCCATTTTACTCGATCTCCTAAACGGTTAAATATAGGACATTGCGGTTTTCACCAGTGGATTTAGCACCTCATTTTACATAAAATAAGTCCTATAAGTCTACTCTCAAAAGTCATAAAGGTACAAACGAATAAAATGTTTATATATCACATTTTTAAATATCTATTATTCTCCATTTTACTCGATCTCCTAAACGGTTAAAGATAGGACATTGCGGTTTTCACCAGTGGATTCAGCACCCCACTTTACAAAAAATAAGTGTTATAAGTCTACTCTCAAGAGATGATAAAGGTACAAACGAATAAAATGTTTATATATCACATTTTTAAATATTTATTATTCACCATTTTACTCGATCTCCTAAACGGTTAAAGATAGGACATTGTGGTTTTCACCAGTGGATTCAGCACCTCATTTTACATAAAATAAGTTCTACAAGTCTACTCTCAAGAGTTGATAAAGGAACAAACGGATAAAATGTTTATATATCACATTTTTAAATATCTATTATTCTCCATTTTACTCGATCTCCTAAACGGTTAAAGATAGGACATTGCGGTTTTCACCAGTGGATTCAGCACCCCACTTTACAAAAAATAAGTGTTATAAGTCTACTCTCAAGAGATGATAAAGGTACAAACGAATAAAATGTTTATATATCACATTTTTAAATATTTATTATTCACCATTTTACTCGATCTCCTAAACGGTTAAAGATAGGACATTGTGGTTTTCACCAGTGGATTCAGCACCTCATTTTACATAAAATAAGTTCTACAAGTCTACTCTCAAGAGTTGATAAAGGAACAAACGGATAAAATGTTTATATATCACATTTTTAAATATCTATTATTCTCCATTTTACTCGATCTCCTAAACGGTTAAATATAGGACATTGCGGTTTTCAATAGTGGATTTAGCACCTCATTTTACATAAAATAAGTCCTATAAGTCTACTCTCAAGAGTCATAAAGGTACAAACGAATAAAATGTTTATATATCACATTTTTAAATATCTATTATTCTCCATTTTACTCGATCTCCTAAACGGTTAAAGATAGGACATTGCGGTTTTCACCAGTGGATTCAGCACCCCACTTTACAAAAAATAAGTGTTATAAGTCTACTCTCAAGAGATGATAAAGGTACAAACGAATAAAATGTTTATATATCGCATTTTTAAATATTTATTATTCACCATTTTACTCGATCTCCTAAACGGTTAAAGATAGGACATTGTGGTTTTCACCAGTGGATTCAGCACCTCATTTTACATAAAATAAGTTTTATAAGTCTACTCTCAAGAGTCATAAAGGTACAAACGAATAAAATGTTTATATATCACATTTTTAAATATCTATTATTTTCCATTTTACTCGATCTCCTAAACGGTTAAAGATAGGACATTGCGGTTTTCACCAGTGGATTCAGCACCCCACTTTACAAAAAATAAGTGTTATAAGTCTACTCTCAAGAGATGATAAAGGTACAAACGAATAAAATGTTTATATATCACATTTTTAAATATCTATTATTCTCCATTTTACTCGATCTCCTAATCGGTTAAAGATTGGACATTGCGGTTTCACCAGAGAATTCAGCACCTCATTTTACATAATATAAGTCCTATAAGTCTACTCTCAAGAGTTGATAAAGGTACAAACGAATAAAATGTTTATATATCACATTTTTAAATATCTATTATTCTCCATTTTACTCGATCTCCTAAACGGTTAAAGATAGGACATTGCGGTTTTCACCAGTGGATTCAGCACCCCACTTTACAAAAAATAAGTGTTATAAGTCTACTCTCAAGAGTTGATAAAGGTACAAACGAATAAAATGTTTATATATCACATTTTTAAATATCTAATATTCTCCATTTTACTCGATCTCCTAAACGGTTAAAGATTGGACATTGCGGTTTCACCAGAGAATTCAGCATCTTATTTTACATAAAATAAGTCGTATAAGTCTACTCTAAATAGTTGATAAAAGTACAAACGAATAAAATGTTTATATATCACATTTTTAAATATTTATTATTCACCATTTTACTCGATCTCCTAAACGGTTAAAGATAGGACATTGTGGTTTTCACCAGTGGATTCAGCACCTCATTTTACATAAAATAAGTTCTACAAGTCTACTCTCAAGAGTTGATAAAGGAACAAACGGATAAAATGTTTATATATCACATTTTTAAATATCTATTATTCTCCATTTTACTCGATCTCCTAAACGGTCAAAGATAGGACATTGCGGTTTTCACCAGTGGATTCAGCACCCCACTTTACAAAAAATAAGTGTTATAAGTCTACTCTCAAGAGATGATAAAGGTACAAACGAATAAAATGTTTATATATCACATTTTTAAATATTTATTATTCACCATTTTACTCGATCTCCTAAACGGTTAAAGATAGGACATTGTGGTTTTCACCAGTGGATTCAGCACCTCATTTTACATAAAATAAGTTCTACAAGTCTACTCTCAAGAGTTGATAAAGGAACAAACGGATAAAATGTTTATATATCACATTTTTAAATATCTATTATTCTCCATTTTACTCGATCTCCTAAACGGTTAAATATAGGACATTGCGGTTTTCAATAGTGGATTTAGCACCTCATTTTACATAAAATAAGTCCTATAAGTCTACTCTCAAGAGTCATAAAGGTACAAACGAATAAAATGTTTATATATCACATTTTTAAATATCTATTATTCTCCATTTTACTCGATCTCCTAAACGGTTAAAGATAGGACATTGCGGTTTTCACCAGTGGATTCAGCACCCCACTTTACAAAAAATAAGTGTTATAAGTCTACTCTCAAGAGATGATAAAGGTACAAACGAATAAAATGTTTATATATCGCATTTTTAAATATTTATTATTCACCATTTTACTCGATCTCCTAAACGGTTAAAGATAGGACATTGTGGTTTTCACCAGTGGATTCAGCACCTCATTTTACATAAAATAAGTTTTATAAGTCTACTCTCAAGAGTCATAAAGGTACAAACGAATAAAATGTTTATATATCACATTTTTAAATATCTATTATTTTCCATTTTACTCGATCTCCTAAACGGTTAAAGATAGGACATTGCGGTTTTCACCAGTGGATTCAGCACCCCACTTTACAAAAAATAAGTGTTATAAGTCTACTCTCAAGAGATGATAAAGGTACAAACGAATAAAATGTTTATATATCACATTTTTAAATATCTATTATTCTCCATTTTACTCGATCTCCTAATCGGTTAAAGATTGGACATTGCGGTTTCACCAGAGAATTCAGCACCTCATTTTACATAATATAAGTCCTATAAGTCTACTCTCAAGAGTTGATAAAGGTACAAACGAATAAAATGTTTATATATCACATTTTTAAATATCTATTATTCTCCATTTTACTCGATCTCCTAAACGGTTAAAGATAGGACATTGCGGTTTTCACCAGTGGATTCAGCACCCCACTTTACAAAAAATAAGTGTTATAAGTCTACTCTCAAGAGTTGATAAAGGTACAAACGAATAAAATGTTTATATATCACATTTTTAAATATCTAATATTCTCCATTTTACTCGATCTCCTAAACGGTTAAAGATTGGACATTGCGGTTTCACCAGAGAATTCAGCATCTTATTTTACATAAAATAAGTCGTATAAGTCTACTCTAAATAGTTGATAAAAGTACAAACGAATAAAATGTTTATATATCACATTTTTATATATCTATTATTCACCATTTTACTCGATCTCCTAAACGGTTAAAGATAGGACATTGCGGTTTTCACCAGTGGATTCAGCACCTCATTTTACATAAAATAAGTTTTATAAGTCTACTCTCAAGAGTTGATAAAGGTACAAACGGATAAAAAGTTTATATATCACATTTTTAAATATCTATTATTTTCCATTTTACTCGATCTCCTAAACGGTTATAGATAGGACATTGCGGTTTTCACCAGTGGATTCAGCACCTCATTTTACATAACATAAGTCCTATAAGTCTACTCATAAGAGTTGAGAAAGGTACAAACGAATAAAATGTTTATATATCACATTTTTAAATATCTATTATTCACCATTTTACTCGATCTCCTAAACGGTTAAAGATAGGACATTGCGGTTTTCAAAAATGGATTCAGCACCTCATTTTACATAAGATAAGTTCTATAGGTCTATTCTTAAGAGTTGATAAAGGTACAAACGAATAAAATGTTTATATATCACATTTTTATATATCTATTATTCTCCATTTTACTCGATCTCGTAAACAGTTAAATATAGGACATTGCGGATTTTATCAGTATATTTAGCACCTCATTTTACATAAAATAAGTCCTATAAGTCTACTCTCAAGAGTTGATAAAGGTACAAACGAATAAAATGTTTATATATCACATTTTTATATATCTATTATTCTCCATTTTACTCGATCTCGTAAACAGTTAAATATAGGACATTGCGGATTTTATCAGTATATTTAGCACCTCATTTTACATAATATAAGTCCTCTAAGTCTACTCTCAAGAGTTGATAAAGGTACAAACGAATAAAATGTTTATATATCACATTTTTAAATACCTATTATTCTCCATTTTACTCGATCTCCTAAACGGTTAAAGATAGGACATTGCGGTTTTCACCAGCGGATTTAGCACCTTATTTTACAAATAATAAGACCTATAAGTCTACTCTCAAGAGATAATAAAGGTACAAACGAATAAAATATTTATATATCACATTTTTAAATATCTAATATTCACCATTTTACTCGATCTCCTAAACGGTTAAAGATAGGACATTGTGGTTCGCACCAGTGAATTCAGCACCTCATTTTACATAAAATAAGTTCTACAAGTCTACTCTCAAGAGTTGATAAAGGAACAAACGGATAAAATGTTTATATATCACATTTTTAAATATCTATTATTTTCCATTTTCCTCGATCTCCTAAACGGTTATAGATAGGACATTGCGGTTTTCACCAGTGGATTCAGCACCTCATTTTCCATAAAAAAGTCCTATAAGTCTACTCTAAATAGTTGATAAAGGTACAAACGAATAAAATGTTTATATATCACATTTTTAAATATCTATTATTCTCCATTTTACTCGATCTCCTAAACGGTTAAATATAGGACATTGCGGTTTTCAATAGTGGATTTAGCACCTCATTTTACATAAAATAAGTCCTATAAGTCTACTCTCAAGAGTCATAAAGGTACAAACGAATAAAATGTTTATATATCACATTTTTAAATATCTATTATTCTCCATTTTACTTGATCTCCTAAACGGTTAAAGATAGGACATTGCGGTTTTCACCAGTAAATTCAGCACCTCATTTTACATAACAAAAGTCCTATAAGTCTACTCTCAAGAGTCATAAAGGTACAAACGAATAAAATGTTTATATATCACATTTTTAAATATCTATTATTCTCCATTTTACTCGATCTCCTAAACGGTTAAAGATAGGACATTGCGGTTTTCACCAGTGGATTCAGCACCTCATTTTACATAAAATAAGTTCTATAAGTCTACTCTCAAGAGTTGATAAAGGAACAAACGGATAAAATGTTTATATATCACATTTTTAAATATCTATTATTTTCCATTTTCCTCGATCTCCTAAACGGTTATGCATAGGACATTGCGGTTTTCACCAGTGGATTTAGCACCTCATTTTACATAAAATAAGTCCTATAAGTCTACTCTCAAGAGTCATAAAGGTACAAACGAATAAATTGTTTATATATCACATTTTTAAATATCTATTATTCACCATTTTACTCGATCTCCTAAACGGTTAAAGATAGGACATTGTGGTTTTTACCAGTGGATTCAGCACCTCATTTTACATAAAATAAGTCCTATAAGTCTACTCTCAAGAGTTGATAAAGGTACAAACGAATAAAATGTTTATATATCACATTTTTAAATATCTATTATTCTCCATTTTACTTGATCTCCTAAACAATTAAAGATAGGACATTGCGGTTTTCACCAGTAAATTCAGCACCTCATTTTACATAAAATAAGTCCTATAAGTCTACTCTAAATAGTTGATAAAGGTACGAACGAATAAAATGTTTATATATCACACTTTTAAATATCTATTATTCTCCATTTTACTCGATCTCCTACACGGTTAAATATAGGACATTGCGGTTTGAACCAGTAGATTCAGCACCATATTTTTCATAAAATAAGTCCTATAAGTCTACTCTAAATAGTTGATAAAAGTACAAACGAATAAAATGTTTATATATCCCATTTTTAAATATCTATTATTCTCCATTTTACTCGATCTCCTAAACGGTTAAATATAGGACATTGCGGTTTTCACCAGTGGATTTAGCACCTCATTTTACATAAAATAAGTCCTATAAGTCTACTCTCAAAAGTCATAAAGGTACAAACGAATAAAATGTTTATATATCACATTTTTAAATATCTATTATTCTCCATTTTACTCGATCTCCTAAACGGTTAAAGATAGGACATTGCGGTTTTCACCAGTGGATTCAGCACCCCACTTTACAAAAAATAAGTGTTATAAGTCTACTCTCAAGAGATGATAAAGGTACAAACGAATAAAATGATTATATATCACATTTTTAAATATTTATTATTCACCATT
Source organism: Silvanus unidentatus (assembly GCA_963930825.1). NCBI lineage: Eukaryota > Metazoa > Arthropoda > Insecta > Coleoptera > Silvanidae > Silvanus > Silvanus unidentatus. The sequence goes on from OZ005761.1 coordinate 12,519,751, forward strand.
TTACTCGATCTCCTAAACGGTTAAAGATAGGACATTGTGGTTTTCACCAGTGGATTCAGCACCTCATTTTACATAAAATAAGTTCTACAAGTCTACTCTCAAGAGTTGATAAAGGAACAAACGGATAAAATGTTTATATATCACATTTTTAAATATCTATTATTCTCCATTTTACTCGATCTCCTAAACGGTTAAATATAGGACATTGCGGTTTTCAATAGTGGATTTAGCACCTCATTTTACATAAAATAAGTCCTATAAGTCTACTCTCAAGAGTCATAAAGGTACAAACGAATAAAATGTTTATATATCACATTTTTAAATATCTATTATTCTCCATTTTACTCGATCTCCTAAACGGTTAAAGATAGGACATTGCGGTTTTCACCAGTGGATTCAGCACCCCACTTTACAAAAAATAAGTGTTATAAGTCTACTCTCAAGAGATGATAAAGGTACAAACGAATAAAATGTTTATATATCGCATTTTTAAATATTTATTATTCACCATTTTACTCGATCTCCTAAACGGTTAAAGATAGGACATTGTGGTTTTCACCAGTGGATTCAGCACCTCATTTTACATAAAATAAGTTTTATAAGTCTACTCTCAAGAGTCATAAAGGTACAAACGAATAAAATGTTTATATATCACATTTTTAAATATCTATTATTTTCCATTTTACTCGATCTCCTAAACGGTTAAAGATAGGACATTGCGGTTTTCACCAGTGGATTCAGCACCCCACTTTACAAAAAATAAGTGTTATAAGTCTACTCTCAAGAGATGATAAAGGTACAAACGAATAAAATGTTTATATATCACATTTTTAAATATCTATTATTCTCCATTTTACTCGATCTCCTAATCGGTTAAAGATTGGACATTGCGGTTTCACCAGAGAATTCAGCACCTCATTTTACATAATATAAGTCCTATAAGTCTACTCTCAAGAGTTGATAAAGGTACAAACGAATAAAATGTTTATATATCACATTTTTAAATATCTATTATTCTCCATTTTACTCGATCTCCTAAACGGTTAAAGATAGGACATTGCGGTTTTCACCAGTGGATTCAGCACCCCACTTTACAAAAAATAAGTGTTATAAGTCTACTCTCAAGAGTTGATATAGGTACAAACGAATAAAATGTTTATATATCACATTTTTAAATATCTAATATTCTCCATTTTACTCGATCTCCTAAACGGTTAAAGATTGGACATTGCGGTTTCACCAGAGAATTCAGCATCTTATTTTACATAAAATAAGTCGTATAAGTCTACTCTAAATAGTTGATAAAAGTACAAACGAATAAAATGTTTATATATCACATTTTTATATATCTATTATTCACCATTTTACTCGATCTCCTAAACGGTTAAAGATAGGACATTGCGGTTTTCACCAGTGGATTCAGCACCTCATTTTACATAAAATAAGTTTTATAAGTCTACTCTCAAGAGTTGATAAAGGTACAAACGGATAAAAAGTTTATATATCACATTTTTAAATATCTATTATTTTCCATTTTACTCGATCTCCTAAACGGTTATAGATAGGACATTGCGGTTTTCACCAGTGGATTCAGCACCTCATTTTACATAACATAAGTCCTATAAGTCTACTCATAAGAGTTGAGAAAGGTACAAACGAATAAAATGTTTATATATCACATTTTTAAATATCTATTATTCACCATTTTACTCGATCTCCTAAACGGTTAAAGATAGGACATTGCGGTTTTCAAAAATGGATTCAGCACCTCATTTTACATAAGATAAGTTCTATAGGTCTATTCTTAAGAGTTGATAAAGGTACAAACGAATAAAATGTTTATATATCACATTTTTATATATCTATTATTCTCCATTTTACTCGATCTCGTAAACAGTTAAATATAGGACATTGCGGATTTTATCAGTATATTTAGCACCTCATTTTACATAAAATAAGTCCTATAAGTCTACTCTCAAGAGTTGATAAAGGTACAAACGAATAAAATGTTTATATATCACATTTTTATATATCTATTATTCTCCATTTTACTCGATCTCGTAAACAGTTAAATATAGGACATTGCGGATTTTATCAGTATATTTAGCACCTCATTTTACATAATATAAGTCCTCTAAGTCTACTCTCAAGAGTTGATAAAGGTACAAACGAATAAAATGTTTATATATCACATTTTTAAATACCTATTATTCTCCATTTTACTCGATCTCCTAAACGGTTAAAGATAGGACATTGCGGTTTTCACCAGCGGATTTAGCACCTTATTTTACAAATAATAAGACCTATAAGTCTACTCTCAAGAGATAATAAAGGTACAAACGAATAAAATATTTATATATCACATTTTTAAATATCTAATATTCACCATTTTACTCGATCTCCTAAACGGTTAAAGATAGGACATTGTGGTTCGCACCAGTGAATTCAGCACCTCATTTTACATAAAATAAGTTCTACAAGTCTACTCTCAAGAGTTGATAAAGGAACAAACGGATAAAATGTTTATATATCACATTTTTAAATATCTATTATTTTCCATTTTCCTCGATCTCCTAAACGGTTATAGATAGGACATTGCGGTTTTCACCAGTGGATTCAGCACCTCATTTTCCATAAAAAAGTCCTATAAGTCTACTCTAAATAGTTGATAAAGGTACAAACGAATAAAATGTTTATATATCACATTTTTAAATATCTATTATTCTCCATTTTACTCGATCTCCTAAACGGTTAAATATAGGACATTGCGGTTTTCAATAGTGGATTTAGCACCTCATTTTACATAAAATAAGTCCTATAAGTCTACTCTCAAGAGTCATAAAGGTACAAACGAATAAAATGTTTATATATCACATTTTTAAATATCTATTATTCTCCATTTTACTTGATCTCCTAAACGGTTAAAGATAGGACATTGCGGTTTTCACCAGTAAATTCAGCACCTCATTTTACATAACAAAAGTCCTATAAGTCTACTCTCAAGAGTCATAAAGGTACAAACGAATAAAATGTTTATATATCACATTTTTAAATATCTATTATTCTCCATTTTACTCGATCTCCTAAACGGTTAAAGATAGGACATTGCGGTTTTCACCAGTGGATTCAGCACCTCATTTTACATAAAATAAGTTCTATAAGTCTACTCTCAAGAGTTGATAAAGGAACAAACGGATAAAATGTTTATATATCACATTTTTAAATATCTATTATTTTCCATTTTCCTCGATCTCCTAAACGGTTATGCATAGGACATTGCGGTTTTCACCAGTGGATTTAGCACCTCATTTTACATAAAATAAGTCCTATAAGTCTACTCTCAAGAGTCATAAAGGTACAAACGAATAAATTGTTTATATATCACATTTTTAAATATCTATTATTCACCATTTTACTCGATCTCCTAAACGGTTAAAGATAGGACATTGTGGTTTTTACCAGTGGATTCAGCACCTCATTTTACATAAAATAAGTCCTATAAGTCTACTCTCAAGAGTTGATAAAGGTACAAACGAATAAAATGTTTATATATCACATTTTTAAATATCTATTATTCTCCATTTTACTTGATCTCCTAAACAATTAAAGATAGGACATTGCGGTTTTCACCAGTAAATTCAGCACCTCATTTTACATAAAATAAGTCCTATAAGTCTACTCTAAATAGTTGATAAAGGTACGAACGAATAAAATGTTTATATATCACACTTTTAAATATCTATTATTCTCCATTTTACTCGATCTCCTACACGGTTAAATATAGGACATTGCGGTTTGAACCAGTAGATTCAGCACCATATTTTTCATAAAATAAGTCCTATAAGTCTACTCTAAATAGTTGATAAAAGTACAAACGAATAAAATGTTTATATATCCCATTTTTAAATATCTATTATTCTCCATTTTACTCGATCTCCTAAACGGTTAAATATAGGACATTGCGGTTTTCACCAGTGGATTTAGCACCTCATTTTACATAAAATAAGTCCTATAAGTCTACTCTCAAAAGTCATAAAGGTACAAACGAATAAAATGTTTATATATCACATTTTTAAATATCTATTATTCTCCATTTTACTCGATCTCCTAAACGGTTAAAGATAGGACATTGCGGTTTTCACCAGTGGATTCAGCACCCCACTTTACAAAAAATAAGTGTTATAAGTCTACTCTCAAGAGATGATAAAGGTACAAACGAATAAAATGATTATATATCACATTTTTAAATATTTATTATTCACCATTTTACTCGATCTCCTAAACGGTTAAAGATAGGACATTGTGGTTTTCACCAGTGGATTCAGCACCGCATTTTACATAAAATAAGTTCTACAAGTCTACTCTCAAGAGTTGATAAAGGAACAAACGGATAAAATGTTTATATATCACATTTTTAAATATCTATTATTCTCCATTTTACTCGATCTCCTAAACGGTTAAAGATAGGACATTGCGGTTTTCACCAGTGGATTCAGCACCCCACTTTACAAAAAATAAGTGTTATAAGTCTACTCTCAAGAGATGATAAAGGTACAAACGAATAAAATGTTTATATATCACATTTTTAAATATCTATTATTCTCCATTTTACTCGATCTCCTAAACGGTTAAATATAGGACATTGCGGTTTTCAATAGTGGATTTAGCACCTCATTTTACATAAAATAAGTCCTATAAGTCTACTCTCGAGAGTCATAAAGGTACAAACGAATAAAATGTTTATATATCACATTTTTAAATATCTATTATTCTCCATTTTACTCGATCTCCTAAACGGTTAAAGATAGGACATTGCGGTTTTCACCAGTGGATTCAGCACCCCACTTTACAAAAAATAAGTGATATAAGTCTACTCTCAAGAGATGATAAAGGTACAAACGTATAAAATGTTTATATATCGCATTTTTTAATATTTATTATTCACCATTTTACTCGATCTCCTAAAGGGTTAAAGATAGGACATTGTGGTTTTCAACAGTGGATTCAGCACCTCATTTTACATAAAATAAGTTTTATAAGTCTACTCTCAAGAGTCATAAAGGTACAAACGAATAAAATGTTTATATATCACATTTTTAAATATCTATTATTTTCCATTTTACTCGATCTTCTAAACGGTTATAGATAGGACATTGCGGTTTTCACCAGTGGATTCAGCTCCTCATTTTACATAAAAAATGTCCTATAAGTCATCTCTCAAGAGTTGATAAAGGTACAAACGAATAAAATGTTTATATATAACATTTTGAAATATCTATTATTCTCCATTTTACTTTATCTCCTAAACGGTTAAAGATAGGACATTGCGGTTTTCACCAGTAAATTCAGCACCTCATTTTACATAAAATTAGTCCTATAGGTCTACTCTTAAGAGTTGATAAAGGTACAAACGAATAAAATGTTTGTATATCACATTTTTAAATACCTATTATTCTCCATTTTAATCGATCTCCTAAACAGTTAAATATAGGACATTGCGGTTTTCACCAGAGAATTCAGCACCTCATTTTACATAAATTAAGTCCTATAAGTCTACCCTCAAGAGTTGATAAAGATACAAACGAATAAAATGTTTATATATCACATTTTTAAATATCTATTATTCACCATTTTACGGGATCTCCTAAACGGTTAAAGATAGGACATTGCAGTTTTCAAAAATGGATTCAGCACCTCATTTTACATAAAATAAGTCCTATAGGTCTAGTCTTAAGAGTTGATAAAGGTACAAACGAATAAAATGTTTATATATCACATTTTTAAATATCTATTATTCACCATTTTACTCGATCTCCTAACCGGTTAAAGATAGGACATTGCGGTTTTCACCAGAGAATTCAGTACCTCATTTTACATAAATTAAGTCCTATAAGTCTACTCTTAAGAGTTGATAAAGGTACAAACGAATAAAATGTTTATATATCACATTTTTAAATATCTATTATTCACCATTTTACTCGATCTCCTAACCGGTTAAAGATAGGACATTACGGTTTTCACCAGAGAATTCAGCACCTCATTTTACATAAATTAAGTCCTATAAGTCTACTCTCAAGAGTTGATAAAGGTACAAACGAATAAAATGTTTATATATCACATTTTTAAATATCTATTATTCACCATTTTACGGGATCTCCTAAACGCTTAAAGATAGGACATTGCAGTTTTCAAAAATGGATTCAGCACCTCATTTTACATAAAATAAGTTCTATAGGTCTAGTCTTAAGAGTTGATAAAGGTACAAACGAATAAAATGTTTATATATCACATTTTTAAATATCTATTATTCACCATTTTACTCGATCTCCTAACCGGTTAAAGATAGGACATTGCGGTTTTCACCAGAGAATTCAGTACCTCATTTTACATAAATTAAGTCCTATAAGTCTACTCTCAACAGTTGATAAAGGTACAAACGAATAAAATGTTTATATATCACATTTTTAAATATCTATTATTCACCATTTTACTCGATCTCCTAAACGGTTAAAGATAGCACATTGCAGTTTTCAAAAATGGATTCAGCACCTCACTTTACATAAAATAAGTCCTATAGGTCTATTCTTAAGAGTTGATAAAGGTACAAACGAATAAAATGTTTATATATCACATTTTTAAATATCTATTATTTTCCATTTTACTCGAACTCCTAACCGGTTAAAGATAGGACATTGCGGTTTTCACCAGAGAATTCAGCACCTTATTTTACATAAAATAAGTCCTATAAGTCTACTTTAAATAGTTGATAAAGGTACAAACGAATAAAATGTTTATATATCACATTTTTAATTATCTATTATTCTCCATTTTACTCGATCTCCTAAACGGTTAAATATAGGACATTGCGGTTTTCACCAGTGGATTTAGCACCTCATTTTACATAAAATAAGTCTTATAAGTCTACTCTCAAGAGTCATAAAGGTACAAACGAATAAAATGTTTATATATCACATTTTTAAATATCTATTATTCACCATTTTACTCGATCTCCTAAACGGTTAAAGATAGGACATTGCGGTGTGAACCAGTGGATTCAGCACCTTATTTTACATAAAATAAGTCTTATAAGTCTACTCTAAATAGTTGATAAAGGTACAAACGAATAAAATGTTTATATATCACATTTTTAAATATCTATTATTCTCCATTTTACTCGAGCTCCTAAACGGTTAAAGATATTACATTGCGGTTTTTACCAGTGGATTCAGCACCTCATTTTACATAAAATAAGTTCTATAAGTCTACTTTAAATAGTTGTTAAAGGTACAAACGAATAAAATGTTTATATATCACATTTTTAAATATCTATTATTCACCATTTTACTCGATCTCCTAAACGGTTAAAGATAGGACATTGCGGTGTGAACCAGCGGATTCAGCACCTCATTTTACATAAAATAAGTTCTATAAGTCTACTCTCAAGAGTTGATAAAGGTACAAACGAATAAAATGTTTATATACCACATTTTTAAATATCTATTATTCTCCATTTTATTCGATCTCCTAAACAGTTAAATATAGGACATTGCGGTTTGAACCAGTGGATTCAGCACCTTATTTTACATAAAATAAGTCTTATAAGTCTACTCAAAATAGTTGATAAAGGTACAAACGTATAAAATGTTTATATATCGCATTTTTTAATATTTATTATTCACCATTTTACTCGATCTCCTAAAGGGTTAAAGATAGGACATTGTGGTTTTCAACAGTGGATTCAGCACCTCATTTTACATAAAATAAGTTTTATAAGTCTACTCTCAAGAGTCATAAAGGTACAAACGAATAAAATGTTTATATATCACATTTTTAAATATCTATTATTTTCCATTTTACTCGATCTTCTAAACGGTTATAGATAGGACATTGCGGTTTTCACCAGTGGATTCAGCTCCTCATTTTACATAAAAAATGTCCTATAAGTCATCTCTCAAGAGTTGATAAAGGTACAAACGAATAAAATGTTTATATATAACATTTTGAAATATCTATTATTCTCCATTTTACTTTATCTCCTAAACGGTTAAAGATAGGACATTGCGGTTTTCACCAGTAAATTCAGCACCTCATTTTACATAAAATTAGTCCTATAGGTCTACTCTTAAGAGTTGATAAAGGTACAAACGAATAAAATGTTTGTATATCACATTTTTAAATACCTATTATTCTCCATTTTAATCGATCTCCTAAACAGTTAAATATAGGACATTGCGGTTTTCACCAGAGAATTCAGCACCTCATTTTACATAAATTAAGTCCTATAAGTCTACCCTCAAGAGTTGATAAAGATACAAACGAATAAAATGTTTATATATCACATTTTTAAATATCTATTATTCACCATTTTACGGGATCTCCTAAACGGTTAAAGATAGGACATTGCAGTTTTCAAAAATGGATTCAGCACCTCATTTTACATAAAATAAGTCCTATAGGTCTAGTCTTAAGAGTTGATAAAGGTACAAACGAATAAAATGTTTATATATCACATTTTTAAATATCTATTATTCACCATTTTACTCGATCTCCTAACCGGTTAAAGATAGGACATTGCGGTTTTCACCAGAGAATTCAGTACCTCATTTTACATAAATTAAGTCCTATAAGTCTACTCTTAAGAGTTGATAAAGGTACAAACGAATAAAATGTTTATATATCACATTTTTAAATATCTATTATTCACCATTTTACTCGATCTCCTAACCGGTTAAAGATAGGACATTACGGTTTTCACCAGAGAATTCAGCACCTCATTTTACATAAATTAAGTCCTATAAGTCTACTCTCAAGAGTTGATAAAGGTACAAACGAATAAAATGTTTATATATCACATTTTTAAATATCTATTATTCACCATTTTACGGGATCTCCTAAACGGTTAAAGATAGGACATTGCAGTTTTCAAAAATGGATTCAGCACCTCATTTTACATAAAATAAGTTCTATAGGTCTAGTCTTAAGAGTTGATAAAGGTACAAACGAATAAAATGTTTATATATCACATTTTTAAATATCTATTATTCACCATTTTACTCGATCTCCTAACCGGTTAAAGATAGGACATTGCGGTTTTCACCAGAGAATTCAGTACCTCATTTTACATAAATTAAGTCCTATAAGTCTACTCTCAACAGTTGATAAAGGTACAAACGAATAAAATGTTTATATATCACATTTTTAAATATCTATTATTCTTCATTTTACTCGATCTTCTAAACGGTTAAAGATAGGACATTGCGGTTTTCACCAGTAAATTCAGCACCTCATTTTACATAAAATAAGTCCTATAAGTCAACTCCAAATAGTTGATAAAGGTACAAACGAATAAAATGTTTATATATCACATTTTTAAATATCTATTATTCTCCATATTACTCGATCTCCTAAACGGTTAAATATAAGACATTGCGGTTTTCACCAGTGGATTTAGTACCTCATTTTACATAAAATAAGTCCTATAAGTCAACTCCAAATAGTTGATAAAGGTACAAACGAATAAAATGTTTATATATCACATTTTTAAATATCTATTATTCTCCATATTACTCGATCTCCTAAACGGTTAAATATAAGACATTGCGGTTTTCACCAGTGGATTTAGCACCTCATTTTAGATAAAATAAGTCCTATAAGTCAACTCCAAATAGTTGATAAAGGTACAAACGAATTAAATGTTTATATATCACATTTTTAAATATCTATTATTCTCCATATTACTCGATCTCCTAAACGGTTAAATATAGGACATTGCGGTTTTCACCAGTGGATTCAGCACCCCACTTTACAAAAAATAAGTGTTATAAGTCTACTCTCAAGAGATGATAAAGGTAAAAACGAATAAAATGTTTATATATCACATTTTTAAATATCTAATATTTTCCATTTTACTCGATCTCCTAAACGGTTATAGATAGGACATTGCGGTTTTCACCAGTGGATTCAGCACCTCATTTTACATAAAATAAGTCCTATAAGTCTACTTTTAAGAGTTGATAAAGGTACAAACGAATAAAATGTTTATATATCACATTTTTAAATATCTATTATTCACCATTTTACTCGATCTCCTAAACGGTTAAAGATAGCACATTGCAGTTTTCAAAAATGGATTCAGCACCTCACTTTACATAAAATAAGTCCTATAGGTCTATTCTTAAGAGTTGATAAAGGTACAAACGAATAAAATGTTTATATATCACATTTTTAAATATCTATTATTTTCCATTTTACTCGAACTCCTAACCGGTTAAAGATAGGACATTGCGGTTTTCACCAGAGAATTCAGCACCTTATTTTACATAAAATAAGTCCTATAAGTCTACTTTAAATAGTTGATAAAGGTACAAACGAATAAAATGTTTATATATCACATTTTTAATTATCTATTATTCTCCATTTTACTCGATCTCCTAAACGGTTAAATATAGGACATTGCGGTTTTCACCAGTGGATTTAGCACCTCATTTTACATAAAATAAGTCTTATAAGTCTACTCTCAAGAGTCATAAAGGTACAAACGAATAAAATGTTTATATATCACATTTTTAAATATCTATTATTTTCCATTTTACTCGATCTTCTAAACGGTTATAGATAGGACATTGCGGTTTTCACCAGTGGATTCAGCTCCTCATTTTACATAAAAAATGTCCTATAAGTCATCTCTCAAGAGTTGATAAAGGTACAAACGAATAAAATGTTTATATATAACATTTTGAAATATCTATTATTCTCCATTTTACTTTATCTCCTAAACGGTTAAAGATAGGACATTGCGGTTTTCACCAGTAAATTCAGCACCTCATTTTACATAAAATTAGTCCTATAGGTCTACTCTTAAGAGTTGATAAAGGTACAAACGAATAAAATGTTTGTATATCACATTTTTAAATACCTATTATTCTCCATTTTAATCGATCTCCTAAACAGTTAAATATAGGACATTGCGGTTTTCACCAGAGAATTCAGCACCTCATTTTACATAAATTAAGTCCTATAAGTCTACCCTCAAGAGTTGATAAAGATACAAACGAATAAAATGTTTATATATCACATTTTTAAATATCTATTATTCACCATTTTACGGGATCTCCTAAACGGTTAAAGATAGGACATTGCAGTTTTCAAAAATGGATTCAGCACCTCATTTTACATAAAATAAGTCCTATAGGTCTAGTCTTAAGAGTTGATAAAGGTACAAACGAATAAAATGTTTATATATCACATTTTTAAATATCTATTATTCACCATTTTACTCGATCTCCTAACCGGTTAAAGATAGGACATTGCGGTTTTCACCAGAGAATTCAGTACCTCATTTTACATAAATTAAGTCCTATAAGTCTACTCTTAAGAGTTGATAAAGGTACAAACGAATAAAATGTTTATATATCACATTTTTAAATATCTATTATTCACCATTTTACTCGATCTCCTAACCGGTTAAAGATAGGACATTACGGTTTTCACCAGAGAATTCAGCACCTCATTTTACATAAATTAAGTCCTATAAGTCTACTCTCAAGAGTTGATAAAGGTACAAACGAATAAAATGTTTATATATCACATTTTTAAATATCTATTATTCACCATTTTACGGGATCTCCTAAACGGTTAAAGATAGGACATTGCAGTTTTCAAAAATGGATTCAGCACCTCATTTTACATAAAATAAGTCTTATAAGTCTACTCTAAATAGTTGATAAAGGTACAAACGAATAAAATGTTTATATATCACATTTTTAAATATCTATTATTCTCCATTTTACTCGAGCTCCTAAACGGTTAAAGATATTACATTGCGGTTTTTACCAGTGGATTCAGCACCTCATTTTACATAAAATAAGTTCTATAAGTCTACTTTAAATAGTTGATAAAGGTACAAACGAATAAAATGTTTATATATCACATTTTTAAATATCTATTATTCACCATTTTACTCGATCTCCTAAACGGTTAAAGATAGGACATTGCGGTGTGAACCAGCGGATTCAGCACCTCATTTTACATAAAATAAGTTCTATAAGTCTACTCTCAAGAGTTGATAAAGGTACAAACGAATAAAATGTTTATATACCACATTTTTAAATATCTATTATTCTCCATTTTATTCGATCTCCTAAACAGTTAAATATAGGACATTGCGGTTTGAACCAGTGGATTCAGCACCTTATTTTACATAAAATAAGTCCTATAAGTCTACTCAAAATAGTTGATAAAGGGACAAACGAATAAAATGTTTATATATCACACTTTTAAATATCTATTATTCTCCATTTTATTCGATCTCCTAAACAGTTAAATATAGGACATTGCGGTTTGAACCAGTGGATTCAGCACCTTATTTTACATAAAATAAGTCCTATAAGTCATCTCTCAAGAGTTGATAAAGGTACAAACGAATAAAATGTTTATATATCACATTTTTAAATATCTATTATTCTCCATTTTACTCGATCTCCTAAACGGTTAAGTATAGGACATTGCGGTTTGAACCAGTGGATTCAGCACCTTATTTTACATAAAATAAGTCCTATAAGTCATCTCTTAAGAGTTGATAAAAGTACAAACGAATAAAATGTTTGTATATCACATTTTTAAATACCTATTATTCTCCATTTTACTCGATCTCCTAAACGGTTAAGTATAGGACATTGCGGTTTTCACCAGTGGATTTAACACCTCATTTTACATAAAATAAGTCTTATAAGTCTACTCATAAGAGTTGATAAAGGTACAAACGAATAAAATGTTTATATATCACATTTTTAAATATCTATTATTCTCCATTTTACTCGATCTCCTAAACGGTTAAATATAGGACATTGCGGTTTTAACCAGTGGATTCAGCACCTTATTTTACATAAAATAAGTCCTATAAGTCTACTCAAAATAGTTGATAAAGGGACAAACGAATAAAATGTTTATATATCACACTTTTAAATATCTATTATTCTCCATTTTATTCGATCTCCTAAACAGTTAAATATAGGACATTGCGGTTTGAACCAGTGAATTCAGCACCTTATTTTACATAAAATAAGTCCTATAAGTCTACTCTAAATAGTTGATAAAGGTACAAAGGAATAAAATGTTTATATATCAGATTTTTAAATATCTATTATTTTCCATTTTACTCGAGCTCCTAAACGGTTAAAGATATTACATTGCGGTTTTCACCAGTGGATTCAGCACCTCATTTTACATAATATAAGTCCTATAAGTCATCTCTCAAGAGTTGATAAAGGTACAAACGAATAAAATGTTTATATATCACATTTTTAAATATCTATTATTCTCCATTTTACTTTATCTCCTAAACGGTTGAAGATAGGACATTGCGGTTTTCACCAGTAAATTCAGCACCTCATTTTACATAAAATTAGTCCTATAGGTCTACTCTTAAGAGATGATAAAGGTACAAACGAATAAAATGTATATATATCACATTTTTAAATATCTATTATTCACCATTTCACTTAATCTCCTAAACGGTTAAGTATAGGACATTGCGGTTTTCACCAGTGGATTTAGCACCTCATTTTACATAAATTAAGTCCTATAAGTCTACTCTCAAGAGTTGATAAAGGTACAAACGAATAAAATGTTTATATATCACATTTTTAAATATCTATTATTTTCCAATTTACTCGATTTCCTAAACGGTTAAAATAGGACATTGCGGTTTTTACCAGTGGATTCAGCACCTCATTTTACATAAAATAAGTCCTATAAGTCATCTCTCAAGAGTTGATAAAGGTACAAACGAATAAAATGTTTATATATAAAATTTTTAAATATCTATTATTCTTCATTTTACTTTATCTCCTAAACGGTTAAAGATAGGACATTGCGGTTTTCACCAGTGGATTCAGCACCTCATTTTACATAAAATAAGTTCTATAAGTCTACTCTCAAGAGTTGATAAAGGTACAAACGAATAAAAGGGTTATATATCACATTTTTAAATACCTATTATTTTCCATTTTACTCGATCTCCTAAACGGTTAAAGATTGGACATTGCGGTTTTCACCAGTGGATTCAGCAATTTATTTTACATAAAATAAGTCCTATAAGTCTACTCTCAAGAGTTGATAAAGGTACAAACGAATAAAATGTTTATATATCACATTTTTAAATATCTATTATTCACCATTTTACGGGATCTCCTAAACGGTTAAAGATAGGACATTGCGGTTTTCCCCAGAGAATTCAGCACCTCATTTGACATAACTTAAGTCCTATAAGTCTACTCTCAACAGTTGATAAAGGTACAAACGAATAAAATGTTTATATATCACATTTTTAAATATCTATTATTTTCCATTTTACTCGATCTCCTAAACGGTTAAAAATAGGACATTGCCGTTTTCACCAGTGGATTCAGCACCTTATTTTACATAAAATAAGTCCTATAAGTCTACTTTAAGTAGTTGATAAAGGTACAAACGAATAAAATGTTTATATATCACATTTTTAAATATCTATTATTCTCCATTTTACTCGATCTCCTAAACGGTTAAATATAGGACATTGCGGTTTTCACTAGTGGATTTAGCACCTCATTTTAAATAAAATAAGTCTTATAAGTCTACTCTCAAGAGTCATAAAGTTACAAACGAATAAAATGTTTATATATCACATTTTTAAATATCTATTATTCACCATTTTACTCGATCTCCTAAACGGTTAAAGATAGGACATTGCGGATTGAACCAGTGGATTCAGCACCTCATTTTACATAAAATAAGTCTTATAAGTCTACTCTAAATAGTTGATAAAGGTACAAACGAATAAAATGTTTATAAATCACATTTTTAAATATCTATTATTCTCCATTTTACTCGATTTCCTAAACGGTTAAAAATAGGACATTGCGGTTTTCACCAGTGGATTCAGCTCCTCATTTTACATAAAATAAGTCCTATAAGTCATCTCTCAAGAGTTGATAAAGGTACAAACGAATAAAATGTTTATATATCACATTTTTAAATATCTATTATTCTCCATTTTACTTTATCTCCTAAACGGTTGAAGATAGGACATTGCGGTTTTCACCAGTAAATTCAGCACCTCATTTTACATAAAATTAGTCCTATAGGTCTACTCTTAAGAGATGATAAAGGTACAAACGAATAAAATGTATATATATCACATTTTTAAATATCTATTATTCACCATTTCACTCAATCTCCTAAACGGTTAAGTATAGGACATTGCGGTTTTCACCAGTAGATTTAGAACCTCATTTTACATAAAATAGGTCCTATAAGTCTACTCTCACGAGTTGATAAAGGTACATACGAATAAAATGTTTATATATCACATTTTTAAATATCTATTATTTTCCAATTTACTCGATTTCCTAAACGGTTAAAAATAGGACATTGCGGTTTTTACCAGTGGATTCAGCACCTCATTTTACATAAAATAAGTCCTATAAGTCTACTCTCAAGAGTTGATAAAGGTACAAACGAATAAAATGTTTATATATCACACTTTTAAATATCTATTATTCTCCATTCTACTCGTTCTCCTAAACGGTTAAAGATAGGACATTGCGGTTTTCACCAGTAAATTCAGCGCCTCATTTTACATAAAATTAGTCTTATAGGTCTACTCTTAAGAGTTGATAATGGTACAAACGAATAAAATGTTTGTATATCACATTTTTAAATACCTATTATTCTCCATTTTACTCGATCTCCTAAACGGTTAAGTATAGGACATTGCGGTTTTCACCAGTGGATTCAGCACCTCATATTACATAAAATAAGTCTTATAAGTCTACTCATAATAGTTGATAAAGATACAAACGAATAAAATGTTTATATATCACATTTTTAAATATCTATTATTCTCCATTTTACTCGATCTCTTAAACAGTTAAAGATAGGACATTGCGGTTTTCATTAGTGGATTCAGCACCTCATTTTACATAAAATAAGTCCTATAAGTCTACTTTCAAGAGTTGATAAAGGTACAAACGAATAAAATGTATATATATCACATTTTTAAATATCTATTATTCACCATTTCACTCGATCTCCTAAACGGTTAAAGATAGGACATTGCGGTTTTCACCAGTGGATTTAGCACCTCATTTTACATAAAATATGTCCTATAAGTCTACTCTCAAGAGTCATGAAGGTACAAACGAATAAAATGTTTATATGTCACATTTTTAAATATCTATTATTCTCCATTTTACTCGATCTCCTAAACGGTTAAATATAGGACATTGCGGTTTAAACCAGTGGATTCAGCACCTTATTTTACATAAATTAAGTCCTATAAGTCTACTCAAAATAGTTGATAAAGGTACAAACGAATAAAATGTTTATATATCACATTTTTAAATATCTATTATTCTCCATTTTACCCGATCTCCTAAACAGTTAAATATAGAACATTGCGGTTTTCATTAGTGGATTTTGCACCTCAATTTACATAAAATAAGTCCTATGTCTACTCTCAATAGTCATAAAGGTACAAACGAATAAAATGTTTATATATCACATTTTTAAATATCAATTATTCACCATTTTACTCGATCTCCTAAACGGTTAAAGATAGGACATTGCAGTTTTCAAAAATGGATTCAGCACCTCACTTTACATAAAATAAGTCCTATAAGTCATCTCTCAAGAGTTGATAAACGTACAAACGAATAAAATGTTTATATATCACATTTTTAAATATCTATTATTCTAAATTTTACTTTATCTCCTAAACGGTTGAAGATAGGACATTGCGGTTTTCACCAGTAAATTCAGCACCTCATTTTACATAAAATTAGTTCTATAGGTCTACTCTTAAGAGATGATAAAGGTACAAACGAATAAAATGTAAATATATCACATTTTTAAATATCTATTATTTTCCATTTTACTCGATCTCCTAAACGGTTAAAAATAGGACATTGCCGTTTTCACCAGTGGATTCAGCACCTTATTTTACATAAAATAAGTCCTATAAGTCTACTTTAAATAGCTGATAAAGGTACAAACGAATAAAATGTTTATATATCACATTTTTAAATATCTATTATTCTCCATTTTACTCGATCTCCTAAACGGTTAAATATAGGACATTGCGGTTTTCACCAGTGGATTTAGCACCTCATTTTAAATAAAATAAGTCTTATAAGTCTACTCTCAAGAGTCATAAAGTTACAAACGAATAAAATGTTTATATATCACATTTTTAAATATCTATTATTCTCCATTTTACTCGATCTCCTAAACGGTTAAAGATAGGACATTGCGGTTTTCACCAGTGGATTTAGCACCTCATTTTACATAAAATATGTCCTATAAGTCTACTCTCAAGAGTCATGAAGGTACAAACGAATAAAATGTTTATATATCACATTTTTAAATATCTATTATTCTCCATTTTACTCGATCTCCTAAACGGTTAAATATAGGACATTGCGGTTTAAACCAGTGGATTCAGCACCTTATTTTACATAAATTAAGTCCTATAAGTCTACTCTCACGAGTTGATAAAGTTACAAACGAATAAAATGTATATATATCACATTTTTAAATATCTATTATTCACCATTTCCTCAATCTCCTAAACGGTTAAGTATAGGACATTGCGGTTTTCACCAGTGGATTCAGCACATTATTTTACATAAAATAAGTCCTATAAGTCTACTCTCACGAGTTGATAAAGTTACAAACGAATAAAATGTATATATATCACATTTTTAAATATCTATTATTCACCATTTCACTCAATCTCCTAAACGGTTAAGTATAGGACATTGCGGTTTTCACCAGTGGATTTAGAACCTCATTTTACATAAAATAGGTCCTATAAGTCTACTCTTACGAGTTGATAAAGGTACAAACGAATAAAATGTTTATATATCACATTTTTAAATATCTATTATTTTCCAATTTACTCGATTTCCTAAACGGTTAAAAATAGGACATTGCGGTTTTTACCAGTGGATTCAGCACCTCATTTTACATAAAATAAGTCCTATAAGTCTACTCTCAAGAGTTGATAAAGGTACAAACGAATAAAATGTTTATATATCACATTTTTAAATATCTATTATTCTCCATTCTACTCGTTCTCCTAAACGGTTAAAGATAGGACATTGCGGTTTTCACCAGTAAATTCAGCGCCTCATTTTACATAAAATTAGTCTTTTAGGTCTACTCTTAAGAGTTGATAATGGTACAAACGAATAAAATGTTTGTATATCACATTTTTAAATACCTATTATTCTCCATTTTACTCGATCTCCTAAACGGTTAAGTATAGGACATTGCGGTTTTCACCAGTGGATTCAGCACCTCATATTACATAAAATAAGTCTTATAAGTCTACTCATAATAGTTGATAAAGATACAAACGAATAAAATGTTTATATATCACATTTTTAAATATCTATTATTCTCCATTTTACTCGATCTCTTAAACAGTTAAAGATAGGACATTGCGGTTTTCACCAGTGGATTCAGCACCTCATTTTACCTAAAATAAGTCCTATAAGTCTACTTTCAAGAGTTGATAAAGGTACAAACGAATAAAATGTATATATATCACATTTTTAAATATCTATTATTCACCATTTCACTCGATCTCCTAAACGGTTAAAGATAGGACATTGCGGTTTTCACCAGTGGATTTAGCACCTCATTTTACATAAAATATGTCCTATAAGTCTACTCTCAAGAGTCATGAAGGTACAAACGAATAAAATGTCTATATATCACATTTTTAAATATCTATTATTCTCCATTTTACCCGATCTCCTAAACAGTTAAATATAGAACATTGCGGTTTTCATTAGTGGATTTTGCACCTCAATTTACATAAAATAAGTCCTATGTCTACTCTCAATAGTCATAAAGGTACAAACGAATAAAATGTTTATATATCACATTTTTAAATATCAATTATTCACCATTTTACTCGATCTCCTAAACGGTTAAAGATAGGACATTGCAGTTTTCAAAAATGGATTCAGCACCTCACTTTACATAAAATAAGTCCTATAAGTCATCTCTCAAGAGTTGATAAACGTACAAACGAATAAAATGTTTATATATCACATTTTTAAATATCTATTATTCTAAATTTTACTTTATCTCCTAAACGGTTGAAGATAGGACATTGCGGTTTTCACCAGTAAATTCAGCACCTCATTTTACATAAAATTAGTCCTATAGGTCTACTCTTAAGAGATGATAAAGGTACAAACGAATAAAATGTAAATATATCACATTTTTAAATATCTATTATTTTCCATTTTACTCGATCTCCTAAACGGTTAAAAATAGGACATTGCCGTTTTCACCAGTGGATTCAGCACCTTATTTTACATAAAATAAGTCCTATAAGTCTACTTTAAATAGTTGATAAAGGTACAAACGAATAAAATGTTTATATATCACATTTTTAAATATCTATTATTCACCATTTTACTCGATCTCCTAAACGGTTAAAGATAGGACATTGCGGTTTGAACCAGTGGATTTAGCACCTCATTTTAAATAAAATAAGTCTTATAAGTCTACTCTCAAGAGTCATAAAGTTACAAACGAATAAAATGTTTATATATCACATTTTTAAATATCTATTATTCTCCATTTTACTCGATCTCCTAAACGGTTAAAAATAGGACATTGCCGTTTTTACCAGTGGATTCAGCACATTATTTTACATAAAATAAGTCCTATAAGTCTACTCTTATGAGTTGATAAAGGTACAAACGAATAAAATGTTTATATATCACATTTTTAAATATCTATTATTCTCCATTTTACTCGATCTCCTAAACGGTTAAAGATAGGACATTGCGGTTTTCAAAAATAGATTTAGCACCTCATTTTACATAAAATAAGTCCTATAGGTCTACTCTTAAGAGTTGATAAAGGTACAAACGAATAAAATGTTTATATATCACATTTTTAAATATCTATTATTCACCATTTTACTCGATCTCCTAAACAGTTAAATATAGGACATTGCGGTTTTCATCAGTGGATTTAGCACCTCATTTTACATAAAATAAGTCCTATAAGTCTACTCTCAAGAGATGATAAAGGTACAAACGAATAAAATGTTTATATATCACATTTTCAAATATCTATTATTCTCCATTCTACTCGATCTCCAAAACAGTTAAAGATTAGACATTGCGGTTTTCACTAGAGAATTCAGCACCTCATTTTACATAAAATAAGTCCTATAAGTCTACTCTCAAGAGTTGATTAAGGTACAAACGAATAAAATGATTATATATCACATTTTTAAATATCTATTATTCTCCATTCAACTCGATCTCCTAAACAGTTAAAGATTGGACATTGCGGTTATCACCAGAGAATTCAGCACCTCATTTTACATAAAGTAAGTCCTATAAGTCTTCTCTCAAGAGATGATAAAGGTACAAACGAATACAATGTTTATATATCACATTTTTAAATATCGATTATTTTCCATTTTACTCGATCTCCTAAACGGTTAAAAATAGGACCTTGCCGTTTTTACCAGTGGATTCAGCACCTCATTTTACATAAAATAAGTCCTATAAGTCTACTCTCAAGAGTTGATAAAGGTACAAACGAATAAAATGTTTATATATCACATTTTTAAATATCTATTATTGTCCATTTTACTCGATCTCCTAAACGGTTAAAGATTGGACATTTCGGTTTTCACCAGAGAATTCAGCACCTCATTTTTTATAAAATAAGTCCTATAAGTCTACTCATAAGAGTTGATAAAAGTACAAACGAATAAAATGTTTATATATCACATTTTTATATATCTATTATTCACCATTTTACTCGATCTCCTAAACGGTTAAAGATAGGACATTGCAGTTTTCAAAAATGGATTCAGCACCTCACTTTACATAAAATAAGTCCTATAGGTCTAGTCTTAAGAGTTGATAAAGGTACAAACGAATAAAATGTTTATATATCACATTTTTAAATATCTAATATTTTCCATTTTACTCGATCTCCTAAACGGTTAAAAATAGGACATTGCCGTTTTCACCAGTGGATTCAGCACATTATTTTACATAAAATAAGTCCTATAAGTCTACTCTTATGAGTTGATAAAGGTACAAACGAATAAAATGTTTATATATCACATTTTTAAATATCTATTATTCACCATTTTACTCGATCTCCTAAACGGTTAAAGATAGGACATTGCGGTTTGAACCAGTGGATTCAGCACCTTATTTTACATAAAATAAGTTCTATAAGTCTACTCTCAAGAGTCATAAAGGTACAAAGGAATAAAATGTTTTTATATCACATTTTTAAATATCTATTATTCTCCATTTTTCTCGAGCTCCTAAACGGTTAAAGATATTACATTGCGGTTTTTACCAGTGGATTCAGCACCTCATTTTACATAAAATAAGTTCTATAAGTCTACTCTCAAGAGTTGATAAAGGTACAAACGAATAAAATGTTTATATATCACATTTTTAAATATCTATTATTCTCCATTTTACTCGATCTCCTAAATGGTTAAAGATAGGACATTGCGGTTTTCACCAGTGGATTCAGCACCCCACTTTACAAAAAATAAGTGTTATAAGTCTACTCTCAAGAGATGATAAAGGTACAAACGAATAAAATGTATATATATCACATTTTTAAATATATATTATTCACCATTTTACTCGATCTCCTAAACGGTTAAAAATAGGACATTGCCGTTTTCACCAGTGGATTCAGCACATTATTTTACATAAAATAAGTCCTATAAGTCTACTCTTATGAGTTGATAAAGGTACAAACGAATAAAATGTTTATATATCACACTTTTAAATATCTATTATTCTCCATTTTACTCGATCTCCTAAACAGTTAAAGATAGGACTTTGCGGTTTTCACCAGTGGATTCAGCACCTTATTATACATAAGATAAGTCCTATAAGTCTACTCTTAAGAGTTGATAAAGGTACAAACGAATAAAATGTTTATATATCACATTTTTAAATTTCTATTATTCACCATTTTACTCGATCTCCTAAACGATTAAATATAGGACATTGCGGTTTGAACCAGTGGATTCAGCACCTTATTTTACATAAAATAAGTCCTATAAGTCTACTCTAAATAGTTGATAAAGGTACAAACGAATAAAATGTTTATATATCACATTTTTAAATATCTATTATTCTCCATTTTACTCGAGCTCCTAAACGGTTTAAGATATTACATTGCGGTTTTCACCAGTGGATTCAGCACCTTATTTTACATAAAATAAGTCCTATAAGTCTACTTTAAGTAGTTGATAAAGGTACAAACGAATAAAATGTTTATATATCACATTTTTAAATATCTATTATTCACCATTTTACGGGATCTCCTAAACGGTTAAAGATAGGACATTGCAGTTTTCAAAAATGGATTCAGCACCTCATTTTACATAAAATAAGTCCAATAGGTCTAGTTTTAAGAGTTGATAAAGTTACAAACGAATAAAATGTTTATATATCACATTTTTAAATATCTATTATTCACCATTTTACTCGATCTCCTAACCGGTTAAAGATAGGACATTGTAATTTTCCCCAGAGAATTCAGCACCTCATTTTACATAACTTAAGTCCTATAAGTCTACTCTCAACAGTTGATAAAGGTACAAACGAATAAAATGTTTATATATCACATTTTTAAATATCTATTATTTTCCATTTTACTCGATCTCCTAAACGGTTAAAAATAGGACATTGCCGTTTTCACCAGTGGATTCAGCTCCTCATTTTACATAAAATAAGTCCTATAAGTCATCTCTCAAGAGTTGATAAAGGTACAAACGAATAAAATGTTTATAAATCACATTTTTAAATATCTATTATTCTCCATTTTACTTTATCTCCTAAACGGTTGAAGATAGGACATTGCGGTTTTCACCAGTAAATTCAGCACCTCATTTTACATAAAATTAGTCCTATAGGTCTACTCTTAAGAGATGATAAAGGTACAAACGAATAAAATGTATATATATCACATTTTTAAATATCTATTATTCACCATTTCACTCAATCTCCTAAACGGTTAAGTATAGGACATTGCGGTTTTCACCAGTGGATTTAGAACCTCATTTTACATAAAATAGGTCCTATAAGTCTACTCTCACGAGTTGATAAAGGTACAAACGAATAAAATGTTTATATATCACATTTTTAAATATCTATTATTTTCCAATTTACTCGATTTCCTAAACGGTTAAAAATAGGACATTGCGGTTTTTACCAGTGGATTCAGCACCTCATTTTACATAAAATAAGTCCTATAAGTCTACTCTCAAGAGTTGATAAAGGTACAAACGAATAAAATGTTTATATATCACATTTTTAAATATCTATTATTCTCCATTCTACTCGTTCTCCTAAACGGTTAAAGATAGGACATTGCGGTTTTCACCAGTAAATTCAGCGCCTCATTTTACATAAAATTAGTCTTATAGGTCTACTCTTAAGAGTTGATAATGGTACAAACGAATAAAATGTTTGTATATCACATTTTTAAATACCTATTATTCTCCATTTTACTCGATCTCCTAAACGGTTAAGTATAGGACATTGCGGTTTTCACCAGTGGATTCAGCACCTCATATTACATAAAATAAGTCTTATAAGTCTACTCATAATAGTTGATAAAGATACAAACGAATAAAATGTTTATATATCACATTTTTAAATATCTATTATTCTCCATTTTACTCGATCTCTTAAACAGTTAAAGATAGGACATTGCGGTTTTCACCAGTGGATTCAGCACCTCATTTTACCTAAAATAAGTCCTATAAGTCTACTTTCAAGAGTTGATAAAGGTACAAACGAATAAAATGTATATATATCACATTTTTAAATATCTATTATTCACCATTTCACTCGATCTCCTAAACGGTTAAAGATAGGACATTGCGGTTTTCACCAGTGGATTTAGCACCTCATTTTACATAAAATATGTCCTATAAGTCTACTCTCAAGAGTCATGAAGGTACAAACGAATAAAATGTTTATATATCACATTTTTAAATATCTATTATTCTCCATTTTACTCGATCTCCTAAACGGTTAAATATAGGACATTGCGGTTTTCACCAGTGGATTTAGCACCTCATTTTAAATAAAATAAGTCTTATAAGTCTACTCTCAAGAGTCATAAAGTTACAAACGAATAAAATGTTTATATATCACATTTTTAAATATCTATTATTTTCCATTTTACTCGATCTCCTAAACGATTAAAAATAGGACATTGCCGTTTTCACCAGTGGATTCAGCACCTTATTTTACATAAAATAAGTCCTATAAGTCTACTTTAAATAGTTGATAAAGGTACAAACGAATAAAATGTTTATATATCACATTTTTAAATATCTTTTATTCTCCATTTTACTCGATCTCCTAAACGGTTAAAAATAGGACATTGCCGTTTTCACCAGTGGATTCAGCACATTATTTTACATAAAATAAGTCCTATAAGTCTACTCTTATGAGTTGATAAAGGTACAAACGAATAAAATGTTTATATATCACATTTTTAAATATCTATTATTCTCCATTTTACTCGATCTCCTAAACGGTTAAAGATAGGACATTGCGGTTTTCAAAAATAGATTTAGCACCTCATTTTACATAAAATAAGTCTTATAGGTCTACTCTTAAGAGTTGATAAAGGTACAAACGAATAAAATGTTTATATATCACATTTTTAAATATCTATTATTCACCATTTTACTCGATCTCCTAAACGGTTAAAGATAGGACATTCCGGTTTCACCAGTGGATTTAGCACCTCATTTTACATAAAATAAGTCCTATAAGTCTACTCTCAAGAGTTGATAAAGGTACAAACGAATAAAATGTTTATATATCACATTTTTAAATATCTACTATTCTGCATTTCACTCTATCTCCTAAACGGTTAAAGATATGACATTGCGGTTTTCAAAAATGGATTTAGCACCTCATTTTACATAAAATAAGTCCTATAGGTCTACTCTTAAGAGTTGATAAAGGTACAAACGAATAAAATGTTTATATATCACATTTTATATATCTATTATTCTCCATTTTACTTTATCTCCTAAACGGTTAAAGATAGGACATTGCGGTTTTCACCAGTAAATTCAGCACCTCATTTTACATAAAATTAGTCCTATAGGTCTACTCTTAAGAGATGATAAAGGTACAAACGAATAAAATGTAAATATATCACATTTTTAAATATCTATTATTTTCCATTTTACTCGATCTCCTAAACGGTTAAAAATAGGACATTGCCGTTTTCACCAGTGGATTCAGCACCTTATTTTACATAAAATAAGTCCTATAAGTCTACTTTAAATAGTTGATAAAGGTACAAACGAATAAAATGTTTATATATCACATTTTTAAATATCTATTATTCTCCATTTTACTCGATCTCCTAAACGGTTAAATATAGGACATTGCGGTTTTCACCAGTGGATTTAGCACCTCATTTTAAATAAAATAAGTCTTATAAGTCTACTCTCAAGAGTCATAAAGTTACAAACGAATAAAATGTTTATATATCACATTTTTAAATATCTATTATTTTCCATTTTACTCGATCTCCTAAACGATTAAAAATAGGACATTGCCGTTTTCACCAGTGGATTCAGCACCTTATTTTACATAAAATAAGTCCTATAAGTCTACTTTAAATAGTTGATAAAGGTACAAACGAATAAAATGTTTATATATCACATTTTTAAATATCTTTTATTCTCCATTTTACTCGATCTCCTAAACGGTTAAAAATAGGACATTGCCGTTTTCACCAGTGGATTCAGCACATTATTTTACATAAAATAAGTCCTATAAGTCTACTCTTATGAGTTGATAAAGGTACAAACGAATAAAATGTTTATATATCACATTTTTAAATATCTATTATTCTCCATTTTACTCGATCTCCTAAACGGTTAAAGATAGGACATTGCGGTTTTCAAAAATAGATTTAGCACCTCATTTTACATAAAATAAGTCTTATAGGTCTACTCTTAAGAGTTGATAAAGGTACAAACGAATAAAATGTTTATATATCACATTTTTAAATATCTATTATTCACCATTTTACTCGATCTCCTAAACGGTTAAAGATAGGACATTCCGGTTTCACCAGTGGATTTAGCACCTCATTTTACATAAAATAAGTCCTATAAGTCTACTCTCAAGAGTTGATAAAGGTACAAACGAATAAAATGTTTATATATCACATTTTTAAATATCTACTATTCTGCATTTCACTCTATCTCCTAAACGGTTAAAGATATGACATTGCGGTTTTCAAAAATGGATTTAGCACCTCATTTTACATAAAATAAGTCCTATAGGTCTACTCTTAAGAGTTGATAAAGGTACAAACGAATAAAATGTTTATATATCACATTTTATATATCTATTATTCTCCATTTTACTTTATCTCCTAAACGGTTAAAGATAGGACATTGCGGTTTTCACCAGTAAATTCAGCACCTCATTTTACATAAAATTAGTCCTATAGGTCTACTCTTAAGAGTTGGTAAAGGTACAAACGAATAAAATGTCTATATATCACATTTTATATATCTATTATTTTCCATTTTACTCGATTTTCTAAACGGTTAAAAATAGGACATTGCGGTTTTCACCAGTGGACTTAGCACCTCATTTTACGTAAAATAAGTCCTATAGGTCTTCTCTCAAGAGTCATATAGGTACAAACGAGTAAAATGTTTATATATCACATTTTTTAATAACTATTCTTCTCCATTTTACTCGATCTCCTAAACGGTTAAAGATAGGACATTGCGGTTTTTACCAGTGGATTCAGCACCTCATTTTACAAAAAATAGGTCCTATAAGTCTACTCTCAAGAGTTGATAAAGGTACAAACGAATAAAATGTTTATATATCACATTTTTATATATCTATTATTCTCCATTCAACTCGATCTCCTAAACAGTTAAAGATTGGACATTGCGGTTATCACCAGAGAATTCAGCACCTCATTTTACATAAAGTAAGTCCTATAAGTCTTCTCTCAAGAGATGATAAAGGTACAAACGAATACAATGTTTATATATCACATTTTTAAATATCTATTATTTTCCATTTTACTCGATCTAAGAAACGGTAAAAAATTGGACCTTGCCGTTTATACCAGTGGATTCAGCACCTTATTTTACATAAAATAAGTCCTATAAGTCTACTCTCAAGAGTTGATAAAGGTACAAACGAATAAAATGTTTATATATCACATTTTTAAATATCTATTATTCTGCATTTTACTCTATCTCCTAAACGGTTAAAGATTGGACATTGCGGTTTTCAAAAAAGGATTTAGCACCTCATTTTACATAAAATAAGTCCTACAAGTCTACTCTCAAGAGTCATAAAGGTACAAACGAGTAAAATGTTTATATATCACATTTTTAAATATCTATTATTCTCCATTCTACTCGATCTCCTAAACAGTTAAAGGTTGGACATTGCGGTTATCACCAGAGAATTCAGCACCTCATTTTACATAAAATAAGTCCTATAAGTCTTCTCTCAAGAGATGATAAAGGTACAAACGAATACAATGTTTATATATCACATTTTTAAATATCTATTATTTTCCATTTTACTCGATCTCCTAAACGGTAAAAAATTGGACCTTGCCGTTTATACCAGTGGATTCAGCACCTTATTTTACATAAAATAAGTCCTATAAGTCTACTCATAAGAGTTGATAAAGGTACAAACGAATAAAATGTTTATATATCACATTTTTAAATATCTATTATTCTCCATTTTACTCGATCTCCTAAACAGTTAAATATAGGACATTGCGGTTTTCATCAGTGGATTTAGCACCTCATTTTACATAAAATAAGTCCTATAAGTCTACTCTCAAGAGATGATAAAGGTACAAACGAATAAAATGTTTATATATCACATTTTCAAATATATATTATTCTCCATTCTACTCGATCTCCAAAACAGTTAAAGAATAGACATTGCGGTTTTCACTAGAGAATTCAGCACCTCATTTTACATAAAATAAGTCCTATAAGTCTACTCTCAAGAGTTGATTAAGGTACAAACGAATAAAATGATTATATATCACATTTTTAAATATCTATTATTCTCCATTCAACTCGATCTCCTAAACAGTTAAAGATTGGACATTGCGGTTATCACCAGAGAATTCAGCACCTCATTTTACATAAAGTAAGTCCTATAAGTCTTCTCTCAAGAGATGATAAAGGTACAAACGAATACAATGTTTATATATCACATTTTTACATATCTATTATTTTCCATTTTACTCGATCTCCTAAACGGTTAAAAATAGGACCTTGCCGTTTTTACCAGTGGATTTAGCACCTCATTTTACATAAAATAAGTCCTATTAGTCTACTCTCAAGAGTTGATAAAGGTACAAACGAATAAAATGTTTATATATCACATTTTTAAATATCTATTATTGTCCATTTTACTCGATCTCCTAAACGGTTAAAGATTGGACATTTCGGTTTTCACCAGAGAATTCAGCACCTCATTTTTTATAAAATAAGTCCTATAAGTCTACTCATAAGAGTTGATAAAAGTACAAACGAATAAAATGTTTATATATCACATTTTTAAATATCTATTATTCTCCATTTTACTCGATCTCCTAAACAGTTAAATATAGGACATTGCGGTTTTCATCAGTGGATTTAGCACCTCATTTTACATAAAATAAGTCCTATAAGTCTACTCTAAATAGTTGATAAAGGTACAAACGAATAAAATGTTTATATATCACATTTTTAAATATCTATTATTGTCCATTTTACTCGATCTCCTAAACGGTTAAAGATTGGACATTTCGGTTTTCACCAGAGAATTCAGCACCTCATTTTTTATAAAATAAGTCCTATAAGTCTACTCATAAGAGTTGATAAAAGTACAAACGAATAAAATGTTTATATATCACATTTTTAAATATCTATTATTCACCATTTTACTCGTTCTCCTAAACGGTTAAAGATAGGACATTGCGGTTTTCACCAGTGGATTCAGCACCCCATTTTACAAAAAATAAGTCCTATAAGTCTACTCTCAAGAGATGATAAAGGTACAAACGAATAAATTGTTTATATATCACATTTTTAAATATTTATTATTCACCATTTTACTCGATCTCCTAAACGGTTATAGATAGGACATTGCTGTTTTCACCAGTGGATTCAGCACCTCATTTTACATAAAATAAGTACTATAAGTCTATTCTCAAGAGTTGATAAAGGTACAAACGGATAAAATGTTTATATATCACATTTTCAAATATCTATTATTTTCCATTTTACTCGAACTCCTAAACGGTTATAAATAGGACATTGCGGTTTTCACAAGTGGATTCAGCACATGTAGATGTTCAAAGAAAAAGAAAAAAGAAATCAGTGAGAACAATATATAAGCAAACAAAGTTTATATATTTGAAAAGATATCCTCCTTTAAAAACTGACAAAAAACCAAAAACAATAAAATCATCCAGTAGTTTTCTTTGAAAAAACCGAAAACAAAAAATTATTGCTGTCCTCAATATTTCTGTTGTTAAATCTTGCAAACGTTGACGAATTGGCCGACCAACCTGCGGATTTTCTAATTATGTCCATCGGTACTCCCATAGAACAGGCCCTCGATGTCGAAGCGTGTCGTACTGAATGAGCCTGGAACATATCGGTATCTATGCCAGCGTCTTGCAAAACCCCCTTCACCCAACGACTTAAAGTTTGCTTGGAAACGGGTTTATGTGGGCTCTTGAAAGAGACAAATAATGCGTCGCTGGTTTCAAAACGAAACGATTCTGTTCTTCGGGCGTATTCCTTTAATAAAGATGCGACACAAATATTCTTATTTGCTTCGAAAAATGGTAAATCCAAACATGGCTGCGGTCTGTTAGGACCCGACGTCTTGACTCGATCCGGAATGAATATTTTCAAACCGTTCTTCGTTTCTTTAATATTTTTAATTTTTATTAAAAAATAGTTTGAAGCCGTTGTCCAGTTGCTAACATTAGCAAAGTGACTAATTTCACGGACATATTCTTCAATTCAGTAGAATCTATTTTTTCCAAATAATCGATTACTATCTGGGGATCCCAAGTCGTTTCATATTTTGGACCCGAAGGACGATCTCGGTAAATACCCCTGAAATATCGTTTCAATATTGGGTCATCTGACACATTAAATGGAAGAATAAGGGATAACGCTGCTCTATGAGAGTTGAATGTGCCATAACGATTCTTACTGGACTCGAGAATAGATTGAAAGAAATTTAAAACGTCGTACATCGATGCATGTAACGGCGAAATTTCTTTTGAAGAGCAATATTTCCACCAGATCCTCCAACTACTTTCATATTGGGCCATTGTTGATGGTGCGATGGAATTAATAATTGTGCGGATTGAATTTTGTGGGACATTTTTATTTAAAAACGCCTGCTGGACAATTTGGCGGCCACCAGGGAAAGTGCACTGCCCATTGGGTGATTCTCCTGACTGTAAGGCAAAAATAGGATTTTATTACTTGATCCTAAAAACAATATATCTCCCTCTACAAGTTTTTTAAATAGGGGGAACCATGATTGGCTTGGCCAATCGGGTACTACCATAATGCCAACCGCTTTGTCGTCTATAATTTTTCGTAATGTTCTTAAAATTAACGAAAAGGGCGGAAATGCGTAAAAATAAAATCCAGACCAACTTATGGTGAAGGCATCGACCAAAAAAGCATTTGGGTCTTTAGACCAGGACACAAATTTCTTGCACTTGAAATTGTCGTTAGAAGCAAACAAATCAATCGTGGGTTTACCAAATTTAGAAATAATTTGTTGAAAAGCGGTCTTCGACAGGCTCCACTCTGTTGTAGAGGAAGAACGTCGAGATAGTTCATCTGCAATATAATTATCCTGAGAAGAAATGTATGATGTAAACAACCAAATGTTGCGTTTCTCGCACCAGGTCCAAATTTTTCTTGTTAAGTCATCTAGATGAACGTGTTGAACGCTGCCCATGCGGTTCACATACGACATCGCTGTCGTGTTGTCCGTGCGAATTAAAATATTTTCATTCTTTCGAGAATCCGCAAAACGTTGAATGGCGTTAAATATAGCTAATAACTCCAAACAGTTAATGTGTCGGTTTTTCTCGGTCTCTGACCACCTACCCCAAGCACTGACTGAACCGGAATGAACGCCCCAACCAGACAAACTGGCGTCCGTGCAAATTTCTAAATTAAATGAGTCTGATTTTAAATCGGTACCCATATTTTGTTTAAATTGAGAAAACCACCATAACATGTCAGCCCGAACGCTGTCCGGAACAGACATAAAGGCGTCAAAATTGCCTTTATAGGCTTGAAGAGCATTGAATTTGATTCTTTCAAACTTTTTTGTGTAGCACCAGCCATATTTCACAGCTGGGCAGACTGCAACAATGCTACCAACAAACTGCGAAAAAACGCAAATCGAGCATTTCTTAGTTTTATGAAATTTTTCCACAAGATTGATTATTTTGAGGACTTTGTGTTCTGGCAGCTGTAAAATCATCTTTTGACTATTGATGACAAAACCCAAATAAGTTACCGTATTCTCCGGTATTAAATGACTCTTTGAATAATTAATTATAAAACCGAGATTTGTCAACAGCTGAACTGTTAAATTCACTGAATGTGTACAGCCTGCAGCAGAATCACCAATAACTAAAATGTCATCTAAATAAATGACACACAAGACATTCTGACGTCTTAAAAATGAAAATACGGGTTTTAACAATTTCGTGAACATATATGGTGCCGACGATAAGCCAAACGGCAAACAAGTAAATTCATATAACTGATTCTCAAACGAGAATCTTAAAAATTTTCGATCTCGACTGTCAATGGATACTAAATGATAAGCATCCTTAAGATCGATTGTTGCAAAATAACAGTCTCTAAACACGAGACGTGCGGCTGTTCGATAATCCTCCAATTTAAAATGTTGCGTGGCAATAAAAACATTCAATTTCTTAAGATTAAGAATGAATCTTTTTCCCCCACTGGATTTATCTACGAGAAAAAACTCTAGAAATAAATTCGGTTGGAACCGAATCACATGGAACTATAGCGCCATTAGCTAACAACTGGTTGATAGCTGATTGTAAAAACGGTTTTTCATCCTTTGAAAAAACTTGTAGTGGGGATGTGTTATTATAAAATGGCTTTTTTAGAAAAGGTAGGCGATAGCCTGTTACCCAATCTAAAACTACTTCATTGGAGGTAATTTCCCTCCAACGATTAACGTAGTGCTGCAAACGGCCAGCGTGCAGGCTCACCTCAATTACTTCTGGTCCTTTTTCGGATAGTACTTGACTGGACTTTTCTTGTTGTTGTTGTTGAATGAGGATCGGCCCTTGTAATAGTCCGACCTCCCCGGGCGTCGGGCTGGGCGATTGTAGTTTAAAGTCCGCTTAGTTGGTGCTGATCTCTTAGCTGCCCCTGATGAACCGGTGGATGTGGATGGCACATCCTTCTTAATGTCCTTACTTACGGTTATTAAAGACTTTGCGGAACGTATTCTCTCGCCAAAATCGGGCCCAAAGAGAAATTTACCTGGTGGGACGCCCTTTAGGGTGTCCCAAATGTTTTTGTTTATCAGACCAGATAAAGCATTTCGCATATTCATAGACAATCTATGAAATAGGTTACAAAGTAATCTAGCAGAATTACTAAAATGGGTCAAACGAGAAGATTTGGTTTCCTTGTCTAAATTTTTTTGATCCAACAGAATCGAAATACCATTAGCAAGTGCTGACACAGCGCTGCTTAACTGTTGTTGACTCGAGACACACGAAGTGTCTTTAGCTAGCATAGATTTTATTAAAACCGATGCCACTTCTTGGTTTAAAACGGGAGGTTTTAATAGCGGAATATTTTCCGGAGCCGGGTAAGACGCTAATAGCTCCTTCAGAATGTCAATTGGTAAACCATTGCCTAAAATATGCATCCATCTGGATGCAAGAGCGGAATGAGCACTAAATTTCTTGTCCAAAGCGGAAGACGGATCGTCCCCTAATACATTAAGCGTATCGTCTGATAGATTTCCATCTGGATGGAGCAACAGAACGTCAGCTTCCATTGTGGGTGGTTCCAGATCACATGGCGCTCCCTCTAACTCATTTCCATCTCCGACAAGGTGAGAATTACCAGCCTGTTCCAGCACTGGGCTAAGAGCCGCGGGCTGTGGCAAAGAGTCGCGACTACGAGTCGGATCTTTCGGTATAGGAGAATTTGAACAGCGATTTCTACTGGAAATCACCGAATGACTACGTCTACTGGACGTATTATTAGACTCATGGGGTGAACCATGGCGTGAACGGGAGTCACGAACACGATGATTGTGTCGCGTCGAGGTACTGGTAGCACGAGAACTGTCCCGAGTCCTGGAATGAGAACTGCGTTCCGACAATTTTCTTTCCAACCTCAGTATTTTCCGGTATAACTCCCGTCTGGACGGAGACTCCTCATCCTCAGAATTGTCCTTTGATTCATTACGACTCCGTTTTCCCATCTTTAAAGACGACTAAAAAATTATGTCAAATTTAACGTCACTAATTGTACAACGCTTTGCACAATTATGAAATAAAAAAGATCGGCTAATAAATAAAGAATAATAATAAAATACCTTACAAAACGAACGATGTTGTAGAAAAAACAATATAGTTGATGAAGAAAGTCACTAATATAAAAGAAAAATAATGTTCAAAAGTGACAACGAACCTATTGGCAGGAGCACAAGAAACACAATGATTAAATAGTGGGCTCCCGCCAGAAGGTCGGGGTCGATTCGGTGTTCTTTTTAGATCACTTTAAACTTGTGGCAGGAGTAGTTAGACAAACACGAACTACATGGTTAACAATTGTGATATCGAGGACTGGGCGCCGAAATATAATCACGATCGAACTTCACTTACAGGTAAGTTCATTTGATCGGTCGATTATTCACCATTTTACTCGATCTCCTAAACGGTTAAAGATAGGACATTGCTGTTTTCACCAGTGGATTCAGCACCTCATTTTACATAAAATAAGTTCTATAAGTCTACTCTCAAGAGTTGATAAAGGTACAAACGAATAAAATGTTTATATATAACATTTTAAAATATCTATTATTCTCCATTTTACTCGATCTCCTAAACGGTTAAAGATTGGACATTGCGGTTTTCACCAGTAAATTCAGCACCTCATTTTACATAAAATAAGTCCAATAAGTCTACTTCAAATAGTTGATAAAGGTACAAACGAATAAAATGTTTATATATCACATTTTTATATATCTATTATTCTCCATTTTACTCGATCTCCTAAACGGTTAAATATAGGACATTGCGGTTTTCACCAGTGGATTTAGTACCTCATTTTACATAAAATAAGTCCTATAAGTAAACTCCAAATAGTTGATAAAGGTACAAACGAATAAAATGTTTATATATCACATTTTTAAATATCTATTATTCTCCATATTACTCGATCTCCTAAACGGTTAAATATAGGACATTGCGGTTTTCACCAGTGGATTTAGCACCTCATTTTACATAAAATAAGTCCTATAAGTCTACTCTCAAGTGTTGATAAAGGTACAAACGAATAAAATATTTATATATCACATTTTTAAATATCTATTATTCTCCATTCTACTCGATCTCCTAAACGGTTAAATATTGGACATTGCAGTTTTCACCAGAGAATTCGGCACCTCATTTTACATAATATAAGTCCTATAAGTCTACTCTCAAGAGTTGATAAAGGTACAAACGAATAAAATGTTTATATATCACATTTTTAAATATCTATTATTTTCCATTTTACTCGATCTCCTAAACGGTTATAGATAGGACATTGCGGTTTTCAAAAATGGATTCAGCACCTCATTTTACATAAAATAAGTCCTATATGTCTACTCTTAAGAGTTGATAAAGGTACAAACGAATAAAATGTTTATATATCACATTTTTAAATACCTATTATTCTGCATTTTACTCTATCTCCTAAACGGTTAAAGATAGGACATTGCGGTTTTCAAAAATGGATTCAGCACCTCATTTTACATAAAATAGGTCTTATAAGTCTACTCTCAAGAGTTGATAAAGGTACAAACGAATAAAATGTTTATATATCACATTTTTAAATATCTATTATACTCCATTTTACTCGATCTCCTAAACAGTTAAAGATAGGACATTGCGGTTTTCACCAGTGGATTCAGCACTTCATTTTACATAAAATAAGTCTTATAAGTCTACTCTCAAGAGTTGATAAAGGTACAAACGAATTAAATGTTTATATATCACATTTTTAAATATCTATTATTCACCATTTTACTCGATCTCCTAAACGGTTAAAGATAGGACATTGCCGTTTTCAAAAATGGATTCAGCACCTCATTTTACATAAAATAGGTCCTATAAGTCTACTCTCAAGTGTTGATAAAGGTACAAACTAATAAAATATTTATATATCACATTTTTAAATATCTATTATTCTCCATTCTACTCGATCTCCTAAACGGTTAAAGATTGGACATTGCGGTTTTCACCAGAGAATTCGACACCTCATTTTACATAATATAAGTCCTATAAGTCTACTCTCAAGAGTTGATAAAGGTACAAACGAATAAAATGTTTATATATCACATTTTTAAATATCTATTATTTTCCATTTTACTCGATCTCCTAAACGGTTATAGATAGGACATTGCGGTTTTCAAAAATGGATTCAGCACCTCATTTTACATAAAATAAGTCCTAAATGTCTACTCTTAAGAGTTGATAAAGGTACTAACGAATAAAATGTTTATATATCACATTTTTAAATATCTATTATTCTGCATTTTACTCTATCTCCTAAACGGTTAAAGATAGGACATTGCGGTTTTCAAAAATGGATTCAGCACCTCATTTTACATAAAATAGGTCTTATAAGTCTACTCTCAAGAGTTGATAAAGGTACAAACGAATAAAATGTTTATATATCACATTTTTAAATATCTATTATACTCCATTTTACTCGATCTCCTAAACAGTTAAAGATAGGACATTGCGGTTTTCCCCAGTGGATTCAGCACTTCATTTTACATAAAATAAGTCTTATAAGTCTACTCTCAAGAGTTGATAAAGGTACAAACGAATTAAATGTTTATATATCACATTTTTAAATATCTATTATTCACCATTTTACTCGATCTCCTAAACGGTTAAAGATAGGACATTGCCGTTTTCAAAAATGGATTCAGCACCTCATTTTACATAAAATAGGTCCTATAAGTCTACTCTCAAGAGTTGATAAAGGTACAAACGAATAAAATGTTTATATATCACATTTTTAAATATCTATTATACTCCATTTTACTCGATCTCCTAAACGGTTAAAGATAGGACATTGCTGTTTTCACCAGTGGATTCAGCACCTCATTTTACATAAAATAAGTTCTATAAGTCTACTCTCAAGAGTTGATAAAGGTACAAACGGATAAAATGTTTATATATCACATTTTTAAATATCTATTATTTTCCATTTTACTCGATCTCAAAAACGGTTATAGATAGGACATTGCGGTTTTCACCAGTGGATTCAGCACCTCATTTTACATAAAATAAGTCCTATAAGTCTACTCTCAAGTGTTGATAAAGGTACAAACGAATAAAATATTTATATATCACATTTTTAAATATCTATTATTTTCCATTTTACTCGATCTCAAAAACGGTTATAGATAGGACATTGCTGTTTTCACCAGTGGATTCAGCACCTCATTTTACATAAAATAAGTTCTATAAGTCTACTCTCAAGAGTTGATAAAGGTACAAACGGATAAAATGTTTATATATCACATTTTTAAATATCTATTATTTTCCATTTTACTCGATCTCCTAAACGGTTATAGATAGGACATTGCGGTTTTTACCAGTGGATTCAGCACCTCATTTTACATAAAATAAGTCCTATATGTCTACTCTTAAGAGTTGATATAGGTACAATCGAATAAAATGTTTATATATCACATTTTTAAATATCTATTATTTTCCATTTTACTCGATCTCCTAAACGGTTAAAGATTGGACATTGCGGTTTTCACCAGAAAATTCAGCACCTCATTTTACATAAAATAAGTCCTATAAGTCTACTCTCAAGTGTTGATAAAGGTACAAACGAATAAAATATTTATATATCACATTTTTAAATATCTATTATTCTCCATTGAACTCGATCTCCTAAACGGTTAAAGATTGGACATTGCGGTTTTCACCAGAGAATTCAGTACCTCATTTTACATAAAACAAGTCCTATAAGTCTACTCTCAAGAGTTGATAAAGGTACAAACGGATAAAATGTTTATATAACACATTTTTAAATATCAATTATTCTTCATTTTACTCGATCTCCTAAACGGTTATAGATAGGACATTGCGGTTTTTACCAGTGGATTCAGCACCTCATTTCACATAAAATAAGTTCTATAAGTCTACTCTCAAGAGTTGTAATGAACCCATTTTTCTTCGCCTGAAAAATAAAGGAATTAATTGATACCGTAGTATATATTACAAGTACTTACCGCTCTCGTTGACCGCCGCCGATTTGGGATGTCGCCGGAACCCTGAAATAGATAACCGTTTAATAAAATATCGTAAATAAGTACCGTACTTACCGTATTTGCACTTGTTGCACCGGCATTTAATTGTTATTTAGGTTATGTTGCACTTGTTTACATTGTAAACAATCACTGGCTGTCCGTCAACCAGTTATACTGGTTGACAAGTATTAGTTAGGTTATGTTGACATTGTTTACAATATAAACAAACACTGGGAGTTCGGCAACCAGTTATACCGTCAACCGATTGCACCGGGAATCACGGCAATACAACATACCGTTTAGTACCACATACCGATGTTGAAGGCGTGCATGACCGTCCCGCGGGTATATAAAGCGCCGAAATTTCCGTTAGTGATCAGTTCCGTTCCGAAGACAATTGAAGAACAACAAACAGCAATTAATAACAACGAATCAACAAAGCAATCAACAAGTAAGTAAAACAATACCGACCGGCATCAAGCACCGAAAATCGCCCAGCGACACCGTTGAATCGCCCTGTGAGAGAGTGAGTATTGGAAGCAGTGTTTGTCGCTTCAAACCACCGACGAAGGCTTCTTAGTGTGGGACCTTCGAGTCCATTCGCACGGAAGTATTTCTGCTTGGCAATCGCCTTGCACAGGACCTGTCAAATAGGTCTAGTGAATGCCATTCCTGGGCACTAGCGCTCTTAGTGTGGGATCTTTGAGTCCATTCGCACGGAGTCGCCGGTTAACCAGCGGGCAGGTCGCATTCGCAATTCGGTTGTGGCGACAGCTAGATCCGACACAGTCCATTCGCCGTTTCCTGTCCGAGACTGTGTGGCTCACACCAGGAACTAAGCGTTAGCAAATAAAGAGTGTCTTTACACTCTAGCGAAGCGTCTTAGCGGCAACGGTGTCGACTAATACACCGGGAAGCGACAAATTTGAGTGGAGCGACCAAAAGTCACCTCTCCAGTCCATGTCAACGGCTAGTTAGGCAACACACCGTGCTGAAAGCCATACATTTACCGTTTTACCGTTACCGACCGTATTTTTCTACCTTTCCCCACCGTTTATCATCCCGTATTCCCAAGAACGGCCAACCGAACTATTTGTATGTTAATTATAATTTATATTTTGATTATTTTCCTGTAGTCTTGAGGGTTTAAATAAATTGTATTTTCTTTTTCTGGTTAATAATGTGCTTTAATTGACCCCTAGCATAACCGTATCTCCATTGTGTTACCTGGGACCCGTTTTGGTTTCCTGTTTTCG
Organism: Silvanus unidentatus; assembly: GCA_963930825.1. Classification (NCBI taxonomy): domain Eukaryota; kingdom Metazoa; phylum Arthropoda; class Insecta; order Coleoptera; family Silvanidae; genus Silvanus; species Silvanus unidentatus. The sequence continues at coordinate 12,558,686 of OZ005761.1, forward strand.
ACTGTAAAAACAGGTGGCGCTCGAGACAGGCAAATCCGCCGAAAAATAAGCGTCACAAATTGGCGCCCGAGCAGGGACCGTAAAGAAAAGCACCAAGAAAAACACGAAGAAAACCCGTAAGACTAGAAGATGCCTGAAACAAACACCTCAACGACAACCGAAGATACAGCACCGAATACAGCATTTACCGTACCGAATACCGCACCTACCGCATCTACCGCTTCAAATGCTACCAGTGTTAACCCACCCACGCAAAATACCGTACCGCCAACGACCAGTACCGCCTTCGGAACCATAGGATGGGGCAACATCCTAAGGGAAGCACCGTCAACGATCGTCAATATGCTGACGAAAGAGCAGTTGGTCGCAATATTGCAAGAAGTTGGTTTACCGCTGGGAGGCAGCGTGGAAGAGCTGCGAAGAAGAGTTCGAGAGTACCGAAACGAAGTCCGCCGTGTCCGTAGCCCCAGTCCAAGACGTACTGATCCTTCTGGAGGATCACATTTGCACGTACCACCGTCTACCACCCCCGTGGGCCAAATTCCACCGTCGACGGCCCCAATATTAACCCCAACGACCGTCACCGCACCGACAGCAATTCCAACAACGTTACATCCGGCTCTGAAACATCTGCACGAGTGGAAAGTGCAATTTGATGGAAAGACCGATCCCATCGCGTTCCTGGAAAGACTGGACGAGCTACGAACACTGTATAGAATCCACGAAAATGAGTTGCTACCGGGAATTTCCTTATTACTAAAGGACAACGCTCTTTTATGGTACCGAAATAACCGAGAACGATGGCAGTCTTGGGCCATGTTTGAAGACGAATTCAAACAGTTCTATTTACCGTCCGATTACGCCATTCGCCTGGAAGAGGAAATCGGTAAGCGAACTCAACGTCAAGATGAGCCAGGAACCGATTATGTCATTCAACTACATACACTACTTCGCCGAATACCGTCCCTGTCTCATGACAAAATGATGTACTGGCTCCACCGAAATTTAAGGCCCGATTACCGACAGTTCATTCCGAAATCCAGTGGCCGAAGTCTCCCAGAGCTGCTAGAGCGAATCAAGGAATACGAAGAATTGAAGAAGGACCTAATGCGAGTACATTTCAATATACCTGGACCGCCACCGACAAGACCGTCGGGCTATCGTCCAGTGCAACCGTCTACAACGTACCGGTCAACAACACCGCCGCCTTCCAGCTACCGACCAGGCACACCGCCACCATCCGGAGACCGTCCACTGCCCCGAGCCATTACGTACCCACAGGCACCGCCCAGGAACAACAATCCGTTTCAAACGTCAACCAATAACAATTCTCAGTCACAAGGCCGCAATAACAACATTAGTTGCTTCCGTTGTGGCGAAAACGGCCATTTTCGAACTGAATGTCGCAATCCACCCCGTTTATTCTGCTCCAGATGCAAACGACCGGGAATTATGTCACGAGATTGTGATTGCAACAATCCCCAGCCGTCGGAAAACTAACCGCCAGCTGTCCATTCAGGGGGCAAGAACAGTTGGCAGATAGTTTGGCCTCTATTGCAGTGTACGATAATCGCATTTTTCTTCCATTTACCATCGGAGGACACGAGTACCAGGCATTAGTTGACACCGGATCCGTTTACTCGTACGTAGGAGAAAAGGTGAAAGAAAGCAACCGCCAACTGGCCGCCCTACCGGCCAGATCTACCGTCCGTTTAGCTGATGGAACCACGGTACCAGTCACCGCAGCATTTGAGCTTACCGGTAGTATCCTGGATGTGGAATATACCGGCAAATTTCGGGTATTACCATCGCTGACCGTCGATGTTCTCATTGGAATGGACTGGATGTATCAGCACCGAGTTATCATCGATTTGGACCGTCTGCGCTTATACATCAATGGTGATTTGGTGTTGTCTGCTGAAGAAGAGACTTCAGAATCAATGAACGACGTACACGTGATTGGCGAAGAAACCCGCTTGCAAGAAAGTGAACAACAGCGGTTGGAAACTTTACTGAACACCGAATTACCGTTATTTGACTGCATCACCGGACCGACGCCTCTTGTAGAGCACCACATCCGGTTGACCAATCCAACGCCGATTAAGCAACGCTACAGACCACTTAATCCGAAAATGCAAGCTGCTGTCAACGAGCAAATTGACGACATGCTCAAGAAAGGCGTGATAGAGCGATCCGAAAGTCCGTGGAGCTCGCCCATCGTAGTTGTTCCAAAGAAGGACGGCCGTTACCGCATCTGTGTGGATTTCAGGAAAGTCAATGAGGTGACCGAAAAGGATGCATACCCGTTGCCACAGATCAACGCTATTTTGGACCGGCTACGAGAAGCGAAATACATCAGCAGTATTGACTTGCAAAACGGCTATTGGCTCGTCCCGTTGACCGAAGAGAGCAAACCGATTACCGCCTTCACAATCCCCGGCCGAGGACTTTTCCAATTTAGGGTAATGCCGTTCGGCTTACATTCCGCACCGGCAACGTTTCAACGCCTGCTGGACCGAATCATAGGACCGGAAATGGAACCGCGTGCTTTCGCATACTTAGACGACATCATTGTATTAGGCCGTACTTTCGATGAACATATGGACAATTTACGTGAGGTTTTCCACCGTCTTCGAGCCGCCAATCTAATTCTAAACGCGGAAAAGTGCCAATTTGGAAAGAAATCGCTTAAATATTTAGGCCACGTCGTCACCGAAAACGGAGTCCATACCGATCCTGACAAAATCGCATCTATCATGGAAATGCCACCACCGAAGAATATCCGGGAATTACGACGATTTTTGGGCACCGCATCCTGGTACCGTCGCTTTATTAAAGATTTTTCCAAGGAAGTCGCCCCATTAACCCGATTGCTTCGCAAGAATTATCGCTGGAGATGGGATGCCGAACAAGACCAGGCATTCAACACACTCAAAAAGCGACTGACCGAAGCGCCAGTATTAGCGTGTCCCGATTTCGAACTACCGTTCAATCTCCAAACCGACGCATCTGACTATGGACTGGGTGTCGCATTGACACAGAACATTGATGGACAGGACCGAGTCATCGCGTACGCTAGCCGAACACTCTCTCCGCCTGAAAAGAACTATTCGGTGACTGAAAAAGAGTGTTTGGCTATTGTGTGGGGTATTGAAAAGATGCGACCGTATTTGGAGGGATATCATTTCACCGTAACCACCGATCATCAATCACTCCGGTGGCTGCACTCAATCAAAAGTCCGACAGGCCGTTTAGCGAGGTGGAGCATCTTTCTGCAGCAGTACGATTTCGAAATTGTGTACCGGAAAGGCGCATTAAACCGAGTAGCCGATGCATTGTCCCGGCAACCGCTTCAAGCAACCGAACCAGGCCAAGACACACCAGAAATCTGTTCTTTAGAGGAAGGAGAGAAGTGCTCCTGGTATAGCAATAAACTGAAGGAAATTAGAGAGAAGCCCGCTGATTTTCCGGACTATTGCGAAAAGGATGGACGCCTTTATCGTCACTTCTGGGATTCGAAGGATTTGCGTGAGGAAGACATGGCACAGCCGTGGAAACTATGTGTTCCGAAGCCACTCCGTCAGAAAGTTCTAGAAGAAAACCACGATGTTCCGACCGCTGGACACTTAGGAGTAGCAAAAACGATTTCCCGAGTTGCAGACCGATATTATTGGCCCGGCATGTTTCGGGATGTATCCAAATACGTGAGAAAATGTCTCACATGTCAACGCTACAAAGTCAGCCAGCAGAAGACACCAGGAAAAATGCAGCCGTCCATCACCGTTCGACCGTGGCAAACAGTCAGCACCGATCTTGTGGGACCGTTACCAAGATCAAAAAAGGGTCACACGTACATGGTAGTTTTCCATGACCGTTTCACCAAATGGGTGCATTGTCGACCTCTTCGTAACGCCACCGCTCGCTTAGTCACCCAAGCGTTATATGAAGACATTGTCACGAAGTTTGGGTGTCCCGAAACTGTCATTAGTGACAACGGCACTCAATTTGACAGTCGTTTGTTTCGCAACCTGTTAAAGGACTTGGGGATAAACCACCGTTTTACACCGCCGTATACACCGCAAGCCAACCCCGTTGAAAGGACTAACCGGACGTTAAAGACCATGATCGCGCAGTTTTGTGAAAGGGATCACAAAGAGTGGGACAGATACCTGCCTGATTTCCTATTCGCAATAAATTCAGCTCGACATGAGTCCACTGGATACACACCGGCCTTTTTGAATTTTGGTCGTGAGATGGACGTCCCAAAAGCCTTGTACCGATCACCACCAGGAAATACAGCCGATGAGACCGCCGATAATACCGCCGAGTTACCTGCCGTTGATCCGTCCCACCGACTTGTACAGCTCCACAAGCTCAAAGAAACGTTCGATCTTGTTCGCACGAATTTAGAGCGAGCCTTCACCGAACAGAGCAGAGCATACAACTTACGTCGCCGGGAATGGAGATGTCATTTAGGAGATACCGTGTTCAAAAAGGAGCACCATCTTTCATCCGCGGCCCAGAGTTTCGCGGCTAAGTTAGCGCCTAAATATTCGGGTCCTTATACCGTTACCAAAGTCCTTTCCCCCGTTGTGTACGATCTAACCGATGCTCAGGGGCGGCGGTGCAAACGAGTCCATATCAAGGACTTAAAGCCCGCGCCAGTCACTGGCAATGAAGAGTAACCGTTTTCTGTTTCAGTTAATCAGGTGAAGATGTCCGACATCGAAAAGGAAATGTTCCTAATGTCCGCCGGTCTCGACCAATGGAGTGATTCCCCTTTATCCGACGAGTCGTGGTTGGATTTGGCTTCATCGCCTCTCCCAGGAGACCCCGTTGCTGAATGGATGCGGGAGAATGAGTTGCCGATGTCTTCGCAGCCTGTCCTGGTTCCTGAACCACCAAGAATACCGTCCAAAATCGTACCGCGCACCATTGTGACCCGGGGACGCGGCCACGTTATGCCAATTACCGAAACTACCATAGGGTTACCCGTTTCATCCACCGTCAAACCCACTACCGAACATCGGGAGAGACATCGAGATCGAACACCGGAACTGAAGACAACGCGACCTAAAACTACCGTCAACACTAAACGCCACACGGAAATGGTGTATGAGCCTGATGAAGAGGACATTCCCTCCATGAAGTTGAAGGCGAGTCGAGAGTTATCCGACCGAAGACGTTCTCGCCATCACCGTAAACCGTCGGAACGACATAGGAGCCATGACCGTGCTTCGTCAAAACGACCGAAATTGGTAGACCGTACGACCCAAACAAATTTCCCGACGCCAACGAGGATAAGAAATTGTTATAATCCGGACTGTTGTTGGCATTGTGGGCAGACAGGGCATACCAGAAATGAATGTCGAAATCCCGGAACAAAAATTTTGTTCGAAGTGTGGAAAAATAGGCGTAATGTCGGACGCCTGTTGTCGCCGTAGAAGTGCCTCATAAATCAAACGTACCGCAAATTATTCAACAATTTTTTTTTCCGACCGTTGATACCGCCAATCTAGTAGCTACAAGCACCGTCTCCGTCAACAATGGCCATCCTACCATTAACAAATTCATGTCCCACCATCCCGTTCAAAAATAATTCTCTGGATTCTATGGACTTTATCATTGTAATTATCTTCTTCCAGTATGTCCAAAGAAAACGCTCCAGCTGCTAGATCAATGCCTTCCCTGGGTCTCGAGCCAGATCCGACAATTCGTCGACCGACTAGACCACTGAAGCCCGTACAACCGACTCGAGCGCCCACCATGTCATGCCCAGGAAAGCCACGGATCGAAACGCCTGCTCCAAAACCCGACTTAGTCGCGAGCATTATATCCGCTCGCTGGAAGGAGTTAATGGGGTCGGGAGGCAGGCAGCGCCTGATCAAAGTAGTGGAGGCGATAAATCCTCCGGTAAAAGGGAAGCGGACCAGAGGATTGCCAATAAAGGGGTCAAGTTGTTCGAAGCCGTCCACATCATGTGTACCATTGCCAGCGATCACAAAACCACCATCGCCGAACAGCGAAGAACTACCGCAGATCACTAATCCTTCCCTAATAGCGTGCTCGAGACAGTACTTACCGGAACTTTCGACCCCGGAGGTGGCCATCCTTCATCCAGGGCCGTCCACATCTAGCGACGTCCACCCACCGGAGGTGTTCGAGTGGAAATTGGCAAATCGCAACAAGGAGGGTCGACACCTGTTCCCACCGCTGAAACGACTTAAGGAGGAACCCCCAACGCCGCCTACAATATACAAAACGAAAATCCGCATACTGAGTGACGTGGTCATTAAACCAGCCACCGGGACCACTCCGCACTCAACACAAATACCGACGCCAACTACTACACCGATTCCAGTGTCCAGATCGATGATTCCAGCTCCAATTATTATCGCGGACAACGTTCTACCGGCTGTACCCGCCGAACGACGCCATCGGCGACGTCGGGAGACCGTGAAGTTGCCAGGTGGGGTCCGCTACTGGAGACGGTCCGACACACCGCCACGTCAATAATTTTTTTTGTTATTTTATTTTATTGGGAGAGAAAAAGAAGGCTTTATTTGTTTGTAAACACCAATAGTTTATTGAATAGAATGTTGTTTCCGTTAACATGGTATTATTGGTAGTCATTTGTCACGTCTTTTAAGGAATTTGTCGCAATCCACCGTTTCGCTGGATACCGATTCTTCACCGTTGAGTATTGATTTCTCACCGTTGGTCTTTCTTCCATCACCGTACCGTCACCGTTCTGAAAAGAGCAAAGCTCTTTTCTTCCGACGAAAGAGGGGGGTGTAATGAACCCATTTTTCTTCGCCTGAAAAATAAAGGAATTAATTGATACCGTAGTATATATTACAAGTACTTACCGCTCTCGTTGACCGCCGCCGATTTGGGATGTCGCCGGAACCCTGAAATAGATAACCGTTTAATAAAATATCGTAAATAAGTACCGTACTTACCGTATTTGCACTTGTTGCACCGGCATTTAATTGTTATTTAGGTTATGTTGCACTTGTTTACATTGTAAACAATCACTGGCTGTCCGTCAACCAGTTATACTGGTTGACAAGTATTAGTTAGGTTATGTTGACATTGTTTACAATATAAACAAACACTGGGAGTTCGGCAACCAGTTATACCGTCAACCGATTGCACCGGGAATCACGGCAATACAACATACCGTTTAGTACCACATACCGATGTTGAAGGCGTGCATGACCGTCCCGCGGGTATATAAAGCGCCGAAATTTCCGTTAGTGATCAGTTCCGTTCCGAAGACAATTGAAGAACAACAAACAGCAATTAATAACAACGAATCAACAAAGCAATCAACAAGTAAGTAAAACAATACCGACCGGCATCAAGCACCGAAAATCGCCCAGCGACACCGTTGAATCGCCCTGTGAGAGAGTGAGTATTGGAAGCAGTGTTTGTCGCTTCAAACCACCGACGAAGGCTTCTTAGTGTGGGACCTTCGAGTCCATTCGCACGGAAGTATTTCTGCTTGGCAATCGCCTTGCACAGGACCTGTCAAATAGGTCTAGTGAATGCCATTCCTGGGCACTAGCGCTCTTAGTGTGGGATCTTTGAGTCCATTCGCACGGAGTCGCCGGTTAACCAGCGGGCAGGTCGCATTCGCAATTCGGTTGTGGCGACAGCTAGATCCGACACAGTCCATTCGCCGTTTCCTGTCCGAGACTGTGTGGCTCACACCAGGAACTAAGCGTTAGCAAATAAAGAGTGTCTTTACACTCTAGCGAAGCGTCTTAGCGGCAACGGTGTCGACTAATACACCGGGAAGCGACAAATTTGAGTGGAGCGACCAAAAGTCACCTCTCCAGTCCATGTCAACGGCTAGTTAGGCAACACACCGTGCTGAAAGCCATACATTTACCGTTTTACCGTTACCGACCGTATTTTTCTACCTTTCCCCACCGTTTATCATCCCGTATTCCCAAGAACGGCCAACCGAACTATTTGTATGTTAATTATAATTTATATTTTGATTATTTTCCTGTAGTCTTGAGGGTTTAAATAAATTGTATTTTCTTTTTCTGGTTAATAATGTGCTTTAATTGACCCCTAGCATAACCGTATCTCCATTGTGTTACCTGGGACCCGTTTTGGTTTCCTGTTTTCGACTGTAAAAACAGGTGGCGCTCGAGACAGGCAAATCCGCCGAAAAATAAGCGTCACAGAGTCATAAAGGTACAAACGAATAAAATGTTTATAAATCACATTATTAAATATCTATTATTCTCCATTTTACTCAATCTCCTAAACGGTTATAGATAGGACATTGCGGTTTTCACCAGTGGATTCAGCACCTCATTTCACATAAAATAAGTCCTATAAGTCTACTCTTAAGAGTTAATAAATGTACAAACGAATAAAATGTTTATATATCACATTTTTAAATATCTATTATTCTCCATTATACTCGATCTCCTAAACGCTTAAAGATAGGACATTGCGGTTTTTACCAGTTGATTTAGCACCTCATTTTACATAAAATAAGTCCTATAAGTCTACTCTCAAGAGTCATAAAGGTACAAACGAATAAAATGTTTATAAATCACATTTTTAAATATCTATTTTTCTCCATTTTACTCGATCTCCTAAACGGTTATTGATAGGACATTGCGGTTTTCACCAATGGATTCAGCACCTCATTTCACATAAAATAAGTCCTATAAGTCTACTCTTAAGAGTTAATAAAGGTACAAACGGATAAAATGTTTATATATCACATTTTAAAATATCTATTATTTTCCATTTTACTCGATCTCCTAAACGGTTATAGTTAGGACATTGCGGTTTTTACCAGTGGATTTAGCACCTCATTTTACATAAAATAAGTCCTATAAGTCTACTCTCAAGAGTCATAAAGGTACAAACGAATAAAATGTTTATAAATCACATTTTTAAATATCTATTATTCTCCATTTTACTCGATCTCCTAAACGGTTATAGATAGGACATTGCGGTTTTCACCAGTGGATTCAGCACCTCAATTCACATAAAATAAGTCCTATAAGTCTACTCTTAAGAGTTAATAAAGGTACAAACTAATAAAATGTTTATATATCACATTTTTAAATATCTATTATTCTCCATTTTACTCGATCTCCTAAACGCTTAAAGATAGGACATTGCGGTTTTTACCAGTGGATTTAGCACCTCATTTTACATAAAATAAGTCCTATAAGTCTACTCTCAAGAGTCATAAAGGTACAAACGAATAAAATGTTTATATATCACATTTTTAAATAGCTAATATTTTCCATTTTACTCGATCTCCTAAACGGTTATAGATAGGACATTGCGGTTTTCACCAGTATATTCAGCACCCCATTTTACAAAAAATATGTCCTATAAGTCTACTCTCAAGAGTCATAAAGGTACAAACGAATAAAATGTTTATATATCACATTTTTAAATATCTATTATTCTTCATTTTAATCGATCTTCTAAACGGTTAAAGATAGGACATTGCGGTTTTCACCAGTAAATTCAGCACCTCATTTTACATAAAATAAGTCCAATAAGTCTACTTCAAATAGTTGATAAAGGTACAAACGAATAAAATGTTTATATATCACATTTTTATATATCTATTATTCTCCATTTTACTCGATCTCCTAAACGGTTAAATATAGGACATTGCGGTTTTCACCAGTGGATTTAGTACCTCATTTTACATAAAATAAGTCCTATAAGTCAACTCCAAATAGTTGATAAAGGTACAAACGAATAAAATGTTTATATATCACATTTTTAAATATCTATTATTCTCCATATTACTCGATCTCCCAAACGGTTAAATATAGGACATTGCGGTTTTCACCAGTGGATTCAGCACCCCACTTTAGAAAAAATAAGTGTTATAAGTCTACTCTCAAGAGATGATAAAGGTACAAACGAATAAAATGTTTATATATTACATTTTTAAATATTTATTATTCACCATTTTACTCGATCTCCTAAACGGTTAAAGATAGGACATTGCGGTTTTCACCAGAGGACTCAGCACCTCATTTTACATAAAATAAGTTCTATAAGTCTACTCTCAAGAGTTGACAAAGGTAAAAACGAATAAAATGTTTATATATCACATTTTTAAATATCTAATATTTTCCATTTTACTCGATCTCCTAAACGGTTATAGATAGGACATTGCGGTTTTCACCAGTGGATTCAGCACCTCATTTTACATAAAATAAGTCCTATAAGTCTACTCTTAAGGGTTGATAAAGGTACAAACGAATAAAATGTTTATATATCACATTTTTATATATCTATTATTCTCCATATTACTCGATCTCCCAAACGGTTAAATATAGGACATTGCGGTTTTCACCAGTGGATTCAGCACCCCACTTTAGAAAAAATAAGTGTTATAAGTCTACTCTCAAGAGATGATAAAGGTACAAACGAATAAAATGTTTAAATATTACATTTTTAAATATTTATTATTCACCATTTTACTCGATCTCCTAAACGGTTAAAGATAGGACATTGCGGTTTTCACCAGAGGACTCAGCACCTCATTTTACATAAAATAAGTTCTATAAGTCTACTCTCAAGAGTTGACAAAGGTAAAAACGAATAAAATGTTTATATATCACATTTTTAAATATCTAATATTTTCCATTTTACTCGATCTCCTAAACGGTTATAGATAGGACATTGCGGTTTTCACCAGTGGATTCAGCACCTCATTTTACATAAAATAAGTCCTATAAGTCTACTCTTAAGGGTTGATAAAGGTACAAACGAATAAAATGTTTATATATCACATTTTTATATATCTATTATTCTCCATTTTACTCGATCTCCTAAGCGGTTAAATATAGGACATTGCGGTTTGAACCAGTGGATTCAGCACCTTATTTTACATAAAATAAGTCCTATAAGTCTACTCTAAATAGTTGATAAAGGTACAAACGAATAAAATGTTTATATATCACATTTTTATATATCTATTATTCTCCATTTTACTCGATCTCCTAAACAGTTAAATATAGGACATTGCGGTTTTCACCAGTGGATTCAGCACCTCATTTTACATAAAATAAGTCCTTTAAGTCTACTCTCAAGAGTCATAAAAGTACAAACGAATAAAATGTTTATATATCACATTTTTAAATATCTATTATTCACCATTTTACTCGATCTCCTAAACGGTTAAAGATATTACATTGCGGTTTTTACCAGTGGATTCAGCACATCATTTTACATAAAATAAGTTCTATAAGTCTACTCTCAAGAGTTGATAAAGGAACAAAAGAATAAGATGTTTATATATCACATTTTTAAATATCTATTATTCTCCAATTTACTCGATCTCCTAAACAGTTAAAGATAGGACATTGCGGTTTTCACCAGTGGATTCAGCACCTCATTTTACATAATATAAGTCCTATAAGTCTACTCTTAAGAGTTGATAAAGGTACAAACGAATAAAATGTTTATATATCACATTTTTAAATATCTATTATTCACCATTTTACTCGATCTCCTAACCGGTTAAAGATAGGGCATTGCGGTTTTCACCAGAGAATTCAGCACCTCATTTTACATAAAATAAGTCCTATAAGTCTACTCTCTAAAGTTGATAAAGGTACAAACGATTAAAATGTTTATATATCACATTTTTAAATATCTATTATTCACCATTTTACTCGATCTCCTAAACGGTTAAAGATAGGACATTGCGGTTTTCAAAAATGGATTCAGCACCTCATTTTACATAAAATAAGTCCTATAGGTCTACTCTTAAGAGTTGATAAAGGTACAAACCAATAAAATGTTTGTATATCACATTTTTAAATATCTCTTATTCTCCATTTTACTCGATCTCCTAAACTGTTAAGTATAGGACATTGCGGTTTTTACCAGTAAATTCAGCACCTCATTTTACATAAAATTAGTCCTATAGGTCTACTCTTAAAAGTTAATAAAGGTACAAACGAATAAGATGTTTATATATCACATTTTTAAATATCTATTATTCTCCATTTTCCTCGATCTCCTAAACGGTTATAGATAGGACATTGCGGTTTTCACCAGTGGATTCAGCACCTCATTTTACATAAAATAAGTCCTATAAACCAACTTTTAAGACTTGATAAAGGTACAAACGAATAAGATGTTTATATATCACATTTTTAAATATCTATTATTCTCCATTTTACTCGATCTCCTAAACGGTTAAAGATTGGACATTGCGGTTTTCACCAGAGAATTCAGCACCTCATTTTACATTATATAAGTCCTATAAGTCTACTCTCAAGAATTGATAAAGGTACAAACGAATAAGATGTTTATATATCACATTTTTAAATATCTTTTATTCTCCATTTTACTCGATCTCCTAAACGGTTAAAGATTGGACATTGCGGTTTTCACCAGAGAATTCAGCACCTCATTTTACATTATATAAGTCCTATAAGTCTACTCTCAAGAATTGATAAAGGTACAAACGAATAAAATGTTTATATATCACACTTTTAAATATCTATTATTCTCCATTTTACTCGATCTCCTAAACGGTTAAATATAGGACATTGCGGTTTGAACCAGAGGATTCAGCACCTTATTTTACATAAAATAAGTCCTATAAGTCTACTCTAAATTGTTGATAAAGGTACAAACGAATAAAATGTTTATATATCACATTTTTTAATATCTATTAATCTCCATTTTACTCGATCTCCTAAACGGTTAAATATAGGACATGGCGGTTTTCACCAGTGGATTTAGCACCTCATTTTACATAAAATAAGTCCTATAAGTCTACTCTCAAGAGTCATAAAGGTACAAACGAATAAAATGTTTATATATCACATTTTTAAATATCTAATATTTTCCATTTTACTCGATCTCCTAAACGGTTATAGATAGGACATTGCGGTTTTCACCAGTGGATTCAGCACCTCATTTCACATAAAATAAGTCCTATAAGTCTACTCTTAAGAGTTATAAAGGTACAAACGAATAAATTGTTTATATATCACATTTTTATATCTATTATTCTCCATTTTACTCGATCTCCTAAACGCTTAAAGATAGGACATTGCGGTTTTTTCCAGTGGATTTAGCACCTCATTTTACATAAAATAAGTCCTATAAGTCTACTCTCAAGAGTCATAAAGGTACAAACGAATAAAATGTTTATATATCACATTTTTAAATATCTAATATTTTCCATTTTACTCGATCTCCTAAACGGTTATAGATAGGACATTGCGGTTTTCACCAGTGGATTCAGCACCCCATTTTACAAAAAATATGTCCTATAAGTCTACTCTCAAGAGTCATAAAGGTACAAACGAATAAAATGTTTATATATCACATTTTTAAATATCTATTACTCTTCATTTTACTCGATCTTCTAAACGGTTAAAGATAGGACATTGCGGTTTTCACCAGTAAATTCAGCACCTCATTTTACATAAAATAAGTCCAATAAGTCTACTTCAAATAGTTGATAAAGGTACAAACGAATAAAATGTTTATATATCACATTTTTATATATCTATTATTCTCCATTTTACTTGATCTCCTAAACGGTTAAATATAGGACATTGCGGTTTTCACCAGTGGATTTAGTACCTCATTTTACATAAAATAAGTCCTATAAGTCAACTCCAAATAGTTGATAAAGGTACAAACGAATAAAATGTTTATATATCACATTTTTAAATATCTATTATTTTCCATATTACTCGATCTCCTAAACGGTTAAATATAGGACATTGCGGTTTTCACCAGTGGATTTAGCACCTCATTTTACATAAAATAAGTTCTATAAGTCTACTCTCAAGTGTTGATAAAGGTACAAACGAATAAAATATTTATATATCACATTTTTAAATATCTATTATTCTCCATTCTACTCGATCTCCTAAACGGTTAAATATTGGACATTGCGGTTTTCACCAGAGAATTCGGCACCTCATTTTACATAATATAAGTCTTATAAGTCTACTCTCAAGAGTTGATAAAGGTACAAACGAATAAAATGTTTATATATCACATTTTTAAATATCTATTATTTTCCATTTTACTCGATCTCCTAAACGGTTATAGATAGTACATTGCGGTTTTCAAAAATGGATTCAGCACCTCATTTTACATAAAATAAGTCCTATATGTCTACTCTTAAGAGTTGATAAAGGTACAAACGAATAAAATGTTTATATATCACATTTTTAAATACCTATTATTCTGCATTTTACTCTATCTCCTAAACGGTTAAAGATAGGACATTGCGGTTTTCAAAAATGGATTCAGCACCTCATTTTACATAAAATAGGTCTTATAAGTCTACTCTCAAGAGTTGATAAAGGTACAAACGAATAAAATGTTTATATATCACATTTTTAAATATCTATTATTCTTCATTTTACTCGATCTTCTAAACGGTTAAAGAGAGGACATTGCGGTTTTCACCAGTAAATTCAGCACCTCATTTTACATAAAATAAGTCCAATAAGTCTACTTCAAATAGTTGATAAAGGTACAAACGAATAAAATGTTTATATATCACATTTTTATATATCTATTATTCTCCATTTTACTCGATCTCCTAAACGGTTAAATATAGGACATTGCGGTTTTCACCAGTGGATTTAGTACCTCATTTTTCATAAAATAAGTCCTATAAGTCAACTCCAAATAGTTGATAAAGGTACAAACGAATAAAATGTTTTTATATCACATTTTTAAAAATCTATTATTCTCCATATTACTCGATCTCCTAAACGGTTAAATATAGGACATTGCGGTTTTCACCAGTGGATTTAGCACCTCATTTTACATAAAATAAGTCCTATAAGTCTACTCTCAAGTGTTGATAAAGGTACAAACGAATAAAATATTTATATATCACATTTTTAAATATCTATTATTCTCCATTCTACTCGATCTCCTAAACGGTTAAATATTGGACATTGCGGTTTTCACCAGAGAATTCGGCACCTCATTTTACATAATATAAGTCCTATAAGTCTACTCTCAAGAGTTGATAAAGGTACAAACGAATAAAATGTTTATATATCACATTTTTAAATATCTATTATTTTCCATTTTACTCGATCTCCTAAACGGTTATAGATAGGACATTGCGGTTTTCAAAAATGGATTCAGCACCTCATTTTACATAAAATAAGTCCTATATGTCTACTCTTAAGAGTTGATAAAGGTACAAACGAATAAAATGTTTATATATCACATTTTTAAATACCTATTATTCTGCATTTTACTCTATCTCCTAAACGGTTAAAGATAGGACATTGCGGTTTTCAAAAATGGATTCAGCACCTCATTTTACATAAAATAGGTCTTATAAGTCTACTCTCAAGAGTTGATAAAGGTACAAACGAATAAAATGTTTATATATCACATTTTTAAATATCTATTATACTCCATTTTACTCGATCTCCTAAACAGTTAAAGATAGGACATTGCGGTTTTCACCAGTGGATTCAGCACTTCATTTTACATAAAATAAGTCTTATAAGTCTACTCTCAAGAGTTGATAAAGGTACAAACGAATTAAATGTTTATATATCACATTTTTAAATATCTATTATTCACCATTTTACTCGATCTCCTAAACGGTTAAAGATAGGACATTGCCGTTTTCAAAAATGGATTCAGCACCTCATTTTACATAAAATAGGTCCTATAAGTCTACTCTCAAGTGTTGATAAAGGTACAAACGAATAAAATATTTATATATCACATTTTTAAATATCTATTATTCTCCATTCTACTCGATCTCCTAAACGGTTAAAGATTGGACATTGCGGTTTTCACCAGAGAATTCGACACCTCATTTTACATAATATAAGTCCTATAAGTCTACTCTCAAGAGTTGATAAAGGTACAAACGAATAAAATGTTTATATATCACATTTTTAAATATCTATTATTTTCCATTTTACTCGATCTCCTAAACGGTTATAGATAGGACATTGCGGTTTTCAAAAATGGATTCAGCACCTCATTTTACATAAAATAAGTCCTAAATGTCTACTCTTAAAAGTTGATAAAGGTACAAACGAATAAAATGTTTATATATCACATTTTTAAATATCTATTATTCTGCATTTTACTCTATCTCCTAAACGGTTAAAGATAGGACATTGCGGTTTTCAAAAATGGATTCAGCACCACATTTTACATAAAATAGGTCTTATAAGTCTACTCTCAAGTGTTGATAAAGGTACAAACGAATAAAATATTTATATATCACATTTTTAAATATCTATTATTCTCCATTCAACTCGATCTCCTAAACGGTTAAAGATTGGACATTGCGGTTTTCACCAGAGAATTCAGTACCTCATTTTACATAATACAAGTCCTATAAGTCTACTCTCAAGAGTTGATAAAGGTACAAACGGATAAAATGTTTATATAACACATTTTTAAATATCTATTATTCTTCATTTTACTCGATCTCCTAAACGGTTATAGATAGGACATTGCGGTTTTTACCAGTGGATTCAGCACCTCATTTCACATAAAATAAGTCCTATAAGTCTACTCTCAAGAGTCATAAAGGTACAAACGAATAAAATGTTTATAAATCACATTTTTAAATATCTATTATTCTCCATTTTACTCGATCTCCTAAACGGTTATAGATAGGACATTGCGGTTTTCACCAGTGGATTCAGCACCTCATTTCACATAAAATAAGTCCTATAAGTCTACTCTTAAGAGTTAATAAAGGTACAAACGAATAAAATGTTTATATATCACATTTTTAAATATCTATTATTCTCCATTATACTCGATCTCCTAAACGCTTAAAGATAGGACATTGCGGTTTTTACCAGTGGATTTAGCACCTCATTTTACATAAAATAAGTCCTATAAGTCTACTCTCAAGAGTCATAAAAGTACAAACGAATAAAATGTTTATATATCACATTTTTATATATCTATTATTCTCCATTTTACTCGATCTCCTAAACAGTTAAATATAGGACATTGCGGTTTTCACCAGTGGATTCAGCACCTCATTTTACATAAAATAAGTCCTTTAAGTCTACTCTCAAGGGTCATAAAAGTACAAACGAATAAAATGTTTATATATCACATTTTTAAATATCTATTATTCACCATTTTACTCGATCTCCTAAACGGTTAAAGATATTACATTGCGGTTTTCACCAGTGGATTCAGCACCTCATTTTACATAAAATAAGTCCTTTAAGTCTACTCTCAAGAGTCATAAAAGTACAAACGAATAAAATGTTTATATATCACATTTTTAAATATCTATTATTCACCATTTTACTCGATCTCCTAAACGGTTAAAGATATTACATTGCGGTTTTTACCAGTGGATTCAGCACATCATTTTACATAAAATAAGTTCTATAAGTCTACTCTCAAGAGTTGATAAAGGAACAAACGAATAAAATGTTTATATATCACATTTTTAAATATCTATTATTCACCATTTTACTCGATCTCCTAACCGGTTAAAGATAGGGCATTGCGGTTTTCACCAGAGAATTCAGCACCTCATTTTACATAAAATAAGTCCTATAAGTCTACTCTCAAGAGTTGATAAAGGTACAAACGATTAAAATGTTTATATATCACATTTTTAAATATCTATTATTCACCATTTTACTCGATCTCCTAAACTGTTAAGTATAGGACATTGCGGTTTTTGCCAGTAAATTCAGCACCTCATTTTACATAAAATTAGTCCTATAGGTCTACTCTTAAAAGTTAATAAAGGTACAAACGAATAAAATGTTTGTATATCACATTTTTAAATATCTATTATTCTCCATTTTACTCGATCTCCTAAACAGTTTAAAATAGAACATTGCGGTATTCACCAGTGGATTCAGCACCTTATTTTACATAAAATAAGTTCAATAAGTCTACTCTCAAGAGTTGATAATGGTACAAACGGATAAAATGTTTATATATCACATTTTTAAATATCTATTATTTTCCATTTTCCTCGATCTCCTAAACGGTTATAGATAGGACATTGCGGTTTTCACCAGTGGATTCAGCACCTCATTTTACATAAAATAAGTCCTATAAACCAACTTTTAAGACTTGATAAAGGTACAAACGAATAAGATGTTTATATATCACATTTTTAAATATCTATTATTCTCCATTTTACTCGATCTCCTAAACGGTTAAAGATTGGACATTGCGGTTTTCACCAGAGAATTCAGCACCTCATTTTACATTATATAAGTCCTATAAGTCTACTCTCAAGAATTGATAAAGGTACAAACGAATAAGATGTTTATATATCACATTTTTAAATATCTATTATTCTCCATTTTACTCGATCTCCTAAACGGTTAAAGATAGGACATTGCCGTTTTCAAAAATGGATTCAGCACCTCATTTTACATAAAATAGGTCCTATAAGTCTACTCTCAAGTGTTGATAAAGGTACAAACGAATAAAATATTTATATATCACATTTTTAAATATCTATTATTCTCCATTCTACTCGATCTCCTAAACGGTTAAAGATTGGACATTGCGGTTTTCACCAGAGAATTCGACACCTCATTTTACATAATATAAGTCCTATAAGTCTACTCTCAAGAGTTGATAAAGGTACAAACGAATAAAATGTTTATATATCACATTTTTAAATATCTATTATTTTCCATTTTACTCGATCTCCTAAACGGTTATAGATAGGACATTGCGGTTTTCAAAAATGGATTCAGCACCTCATTTTACATAAAATAAGTCCTAAATGTCTACTCTTAAGAGTTGATAAAGGTACAAACGAATAAAATGTTTATATATCACATTTTTAAATATCTATTATTCTGCATTTTACTCTATCTCCTAAACGGTTAAAGATAGGACATTGCGGTTTTCAAAAATGGATTCAGCACCTCATTTTACATAAAATAGGTCTTATAAGTCTACTCTCAAGTGTTGATAAAGGTACAAACGAATAAAATATTTATATATCACATTTTTAAATATCTATTATTCTCCATTCAACTCGATCTCCTAAACGGTTAAAGATTGGACATTGCGGTTTTCACCAGAGAATTCAGTACCTCATTTTACATAATACAAGTCCTATAAGTCTACTCTCAAGAGTTGATAAAGGTACAAACGGATAAAATGTTTATATAACACATTTTTAAATATCTATTATTCTTCATTTTACTCGATCTCCTAAACGGTTATAGATAGGACATTGCGGTTTTTACCAGTGGATTCAGCACCTCATTTCACATAAAATAAGTCCTATAAGTCTACTCTCAAGAGTCATAAAGGTACAAACGAATAAAATGTTTATAAATCACATTTTTAAATATCTATTATTCTCCATTTTACTCGATCTCCTAAACGGTTATAGATAGGACATTGCGGTTTTCACCAGTGGATTCAGCACCTCATTTCATATAAAATAAGTCCTATAAGTCTACTCTCAAGAGTCATAAAAGTACAAACGAATAAAATGTTTATATATCACATTTTTAAATATCTATTATTCACCATTTTACTCGATCTCCTAAACGGTTAAAGATATTACAT
Source organism: Silvanus unidentatus (assembly GCA_963930825.1). NCBI lineage: Eukaryota > Metazoa > Arthropoda > Insecta > Coleoptera > Silvanidae > Silvanus > Silvanus unidentatus. Next base: position 12,578,258 of record OZ005761.1, read on the forward strand.
TGCGGCTTTTACCAGTGGATTCAGCACATCATTTTACATAAAGTAAGTTCTATAAGTCTACTCTCAAGAGTTGATAAAGGAACAAAAGAATAAGATGTTTATATATCACATTTTTAAATATCTATTATTCTCCAATTTACTCGATCTCCTAAACAGTTAAAGATAGGACATTGCGGTTTTCACCAGTGGATTCAGCACCTCATTTTACATAATATAAGTCCTATAAGTCTACTCTTAAGAGTTGATAAAGGTACAAACGAATAAAATGTTTATATATCACATTTTTAAATATCTATTATTCACCATTTTACTCGATCTCCTAACCGGTTAGAAGATAATGCATTGCGGTTTTCACCAGAGAATTCAGCACCTCATTTTACATAAAATAAGTCCTATAAGTCTACTCTCAAGAGTTGATAAAGGTACAAACGATTAAAATGTTTATATATCACATTTTTAAATATCTATTATTCACCATTTTACTCGATCTCCTAAACGGTTAAAGATAGGACATTGCGGTTTTCAAAAATGGATTCAGCACCTCATTTTACATAAAATAAGTCCTATAGGTCTACTCTTAAGAGTTGATAAAGGTACAAACGAATAAAATGTTTGTATATCACATTTTTAAATATCTCTTATTCTCCATTTTACTCGATCTCCTAAACTATTAAGTATAGGACATTGCGGTTTTTACCAGTAAATTCAGCACCTCATTTTACATAAAATTAGTCCTATAGGTCTACTCTTAAAAGTTAATAAAGGTACAAACGAATAAAATGTTTGTATATCACATTTTTAAATATCTATTATTCTCCATTTTACTCGATCTCCTAAACAGTTTAAGATAGAACATTGCGGTATTCACCAGTGGATTCAGCACCTTATTTTACATAAAATAAGTCCTATAAATCAACTTTTAAGACTTGATAAAGGTACAAACGGATAAAATGTTTATATATCACATTTTTAAATATCTATTATTTTCCATTTTCCTCGATCTCCTAAACGGTTATAGATAGGACATTGCGGTTTTCACCAGTGGATTCAGCACCTCATTTTACATAAAATAAGTCCTATAAATCAACTTTTAAGACTTGATAAAGGTACAAACGAATAAAATGTTTATATATCACACTTTTAAATATCTATTATTCTCCATTTTACTCGATCTCCTAAACGGTTAAAGATTGGACATTGCGGTTTTCACCAGAGAATTCAGCACCTCATTTTACATAATATAAGTCCTATAAGTCTACTCTCAAGAATTGATAAAGGTACAAACGAATAAAATGTTTATATATCACACTTTTAAATATCTATTATTCTCCATTTTACTCGATCTCCTAAACGGTTAAATATAGGACATTGCGGTTTGAACCAGAGGATTCAGCACCTTATTTTACATAAAATAAGTCCTATAAGTCTACTCTAAATTGTTGATAAAGGTACAAACGAATAAAATGTTTATATATCACATTTTTTAATATCTATTATTCTCCATTTTACTCGATCTCCTAAACGGTTAAATATAGGACATTGCGGTTTTTACCAGTGGATTTAGCACCTCATTTTACATAAAATAAGTCCTATAAGTCTACTCTCAAGAGTCATAAAGGTACAAACGAATAAAATGTTTATATATCACATTTTTAAATAGCTATTATTCTCCATTTTACTCGATCTCCTAAACGGTTATAGATAGGACATTGCGGTTTTCACCAGTGGATTCAGCACCTCAATTCACATAAAATAAGTCCTATAAGTCTACTCTTAAGAGTTAACAAAGGTACAAACGAATAAAATGTTTATATATCACATTTTTAAATATCTATTATTCTCCATTTTACTCGATCTCCTAAACGCTTAAAGATAGGACATTGCGGTTTTTACCAGTGGATTTAGCACCTCATTTTACATAAAATAAGTCCTATAAGTCTACTCTCAAGAGTCATAAAGGTACAAACGAATAAAATGTTTATATATCACATTTTTAAATAGCTAATATTTTCCATTTTACTCGATCTCCTAAACGGTTATAGATAGGACATTGCGGTTTTCACCAGTGGATTCAGCACCCCATTTTACAAAAAATATGTCCTATAAGTCTACTCTCAAGAGTCATAAAGGTACAAACGAATAAAATATTTATATATCACAATTTTAAATATCTATTATTCTCCATTTTACTCGATCTCCTAAACGGTTAAATATAGGACATTGCGGTTTTTACCAGTGGATTTAGCACCTCATTTTACATAAAATAAGTCCTATAAGTCTGCTCTCAAGAGATGATAAAGGTACAAACGAATAAAATATTTATATATCACATTTTTAAATATCTATTATTCACCATTTTACTCGATCTCCTAAACGGTTATTGATAGGACATTGCGATTTTCACCAGTGGATTCAGCACCTCATTTCACATAAAATAAGTCCTATAAGTCTACCCTTAAGAGTTAATAAAGGTACAAACGGATAAAATGTTTATATATCACATTTTTAAATATCTATTATTTTCCATTTTACTCGATCTCCTAAACGGTTATAGATAGGACATTGCGGTTTTTACCAGTGGATTTAGCACCTCATTTTACATAAAATAAGTCCTATAAGTCTACTCTCAAGAGTCATAAAGGTACAAACAAATAAAATGTTTATAAATCACATTTTTAAATATCTATTATTCTCCATTTTACTCGATCTCCTAAACGGTTATAGATAGGACATTGCGGTTTTCACCAGTGGATTCAGCACCTCAATTCACATAAAATAAGTCCTATAAGTCTACTCTTAAGAGTTAACAAAGGTACAAACGAATAAAATGTTTATATATCACATTTTTATATATCTATTATTCTCCATTTTACTCGATCTCCTAAACAGTTAAATATAGGACATTGCGGTTTTCACCAGTATATTCAGCACTTCATTTTACATAAAATAAGTCCTTTAAGTCTGCTCTCAAGAGTCATAAAAGTACAAACGAATAAAATGTTTATATATCACATTTTTAAATATCTATTATTCACCATTTTACTCGATCTCCTAAACGGTTAAAGATATTACATTGCGGTTTTTACCAGTGGATTCAGCACATCATTTTACATAAAATAAGTTCTGTAAGTCTACTCTCAAGAGTTGATAAAGGAACAAAAGAATAAGATGTTTATATATCACATTTTTAAATATCTATTATTCTCCAATTTACTCGATCTCCTAAACAGTTAAAGATAGGACATTGCGGTTTTCACCAGTGGATTCAGCACCTCATTTTACATAATATAAGTCCTATAAGTCTACTCTTAAGAGTTGATAAAGGTACAAACGAATAAAATGTTTATTTATCACATTTTTAAATATCTATTATTCACCATTTCACTCGATCTCCTAACCGGTTAAAGATAGGGCATTGCGGTTTTCACCAGAGAATTCAGCACCTCATTTTACATAAAATAAGTCCTATAAGTCTACTCTCAAGAGTTGATAAAGGTACAAACGATTAAAATGTTTATATATCACATTTTTAAATATCTATTATTCACCATTTTACTCGATCTCCTAAACGGTTAAAGATAGGACATTGCGGTTTTCAAAAATGGATTCAGCACCTCATTTTACATAAAATAAGTCCTATAGGTCTACTCTTAAGAGTTGATAAAGGTACAAACGAATAAAATGTTTGTATATCACATTTTTAAATATCTCTTATTCTCCATTTTACTCGATCTCCTAAACTGTTAAATATAGGGCATTGCGGTTTTCACCAGTAAATTCAGCACCTCATTTTACATAAAATTAGTCCTATAGGTCTACTCTTAAAAGTTAATAAAGGTACAAACGAATAAAATGTTTGTATATCACATTTTTAAATATCTATTATTCTCCATTTTACTCGATCTCCTAAACAGTTTAAGATAGAACATTGCGGTATTCACCAGTGGATTCAGCACCTTATTTTACATTAAATAAGTTCTATAAGTCTACTTTCAAGAGTTGATAATGGTACAAACGGATAAAATGTTTATATATCACATTTTTAAATATCTATTATTTTCCATTTTCCTCGATCTCCTAAACGGTTATAGATAGGACATTGCGGTTTTCACCAGTGGATTCAGCACCTCATTTTACATAAAATAAGTTCTATAAATCAACTTTTAAGACTTGATAAAGGTACAAACGAATAAAATGTTTATATATCACATTTTTAAATATCTATTATTCTCCATTTTACTCGATCTCCTAAACGGTTAAAGATTGGACATTGCGGTTTTCACCAGAGAATTCAGCACCTCATTTTACATAATATAAGTCCTATAAGTCTACTCTCAAGAATTGATAAAGGTACTAACGAATAAAATGTTTATATATCACATTTTTAAATATCTATTATTCTCCATTTTACTCGATCTCCTAAACGGTTAAAGATTGGACATTGCGGTTTTCACCAGAGAATTCAGCACCTCATTTTACATTATATAAGTCCTATAAGTCTACTCTCAAGAATTGATAAAGGTACAAACGAAAAAAATGTTTATATATCACACTTTTAAATATCTATTATTCTCCATTTTACTCGATCTCCTTAACGGTTAATATAGGACATTGCAATTTTCACCAGAGAATTCAGCACCTCATTTTACATAATATAAGTCCTATAAGTCTACTCTCAAGAATTGATAAAGGTACAAACGAATAAAATGTTTATATATCACATTTTTAAATATCTATTATTCTCCATTTTACTCGATCTCCTAAACGGTTAAAGATTGGACATTGCGGTTTTCACCAGAGAATTCAGCACCTCATTTTACATTATATAAGTCCTATAAGTCTACTCTCAAGAATTGATAAAGGTACAAACGAAAAAAATGTTTATATATCACACTTTTAAATATCTATTATTCTCCATTTTACTCGATCTCCTTAACGGTTAATATAGGACATTGCAATTTTCACCAGAGAATTCAGCACCTCATTTTACATAATATAAGTCCTATAAGTCTACTCTCAAGAATTGATAAAGGTACAAACGAATAAAATGTTTATATATCACATTTTTAAATATCCATTATTCTCCATTTTACTCGATCTCCTAAACGGTTAAAGATTGGACATTGCGGTTTTCACCAGAGAATTCAGCACCTCATTTTACATAATATAAGTCCTATAAGTCTACTCTCAAGAATTGATAAAGGTACAAACGAATAAAATGTTTATATATCACACTTTTAAATATCTATTATTCTCCATTTTACTCGATCTCCTAAACGGTTAAATATAGGACATTGCGGTTTGAACCAGAGGATTCAGCACCTTATTTTACATAAAATAAGTCCTATAAGTCTACTCTAAATTGTTGATAAAGGTACAAACGAATAAAATGTTTATATATCACATTTTTTAATATCTATTATTCTCCATTTTACTCGATCTCCTAAACGGTTAAATATAGGACATTGCGGTTTTTACCAGTGGATTTAGCACCTCATTTTACATAAAATAAGTCCTATAAGTCTACTCTCAAGAGTCATAAAGGTACAAACGAATAAAATGTTTATATATCACATTTTTAAATATCTATTATTCTCCATTTTACTCGATCTCCTAAACGGTTATAGATAGGACATTGCGGTTTTCACCAGTGGATTCAGCACCACACTTTACAAAAAATAAGTGTTATAAGTCTACTCTCAAGAGATGATAAAGGTACAAACGAATAAAATGTTTATATATCACATTTTTAAATATTTATTATTCACCCTTTTACTCGATCTCCTAAACGGTTAAAGATAGGACATTGTGGTTTTCACCAGTGGATTCAGCACCTCATTTTACATAAAATAAATTCTCTAAGTCTACTCTCAACAGTTGATAAAGGTAAAAACCAATAAAATGTTTATATATCACATTTTTAAATATCTAATATTTTTCATTTTACTCGATCTCCTAAACGGTTATAGATAGGACATTGCGGTTTTCACCAGTGGATTCAGCACCCCACTTTACAAAAAATAAGTGTTATAAGTCTACTCTCAAGAGATGATAAAGGTACAAACGAATAAAATGTTTATATATCACAATTTTAAATATTTATTATTAACCATTTTACTCGATCTCCTAAACGGTTAAAGATAGGACATTGTGGTTTTCACCAGTGGACTCAGCACCTCATTTTACATAAAATAAGTTCTATAAGTCTACTCTCAAGAGTTGATAAAGGTAAAAACGAATAAAATGTTTATATATCACATTTTTAAATATCTAATATTTTCCATTTTACTCGATCTCCTAAACGGTTATAGATAGGACATTGCGGTTTTCACCAGTGGATTCAGCACCTCATTTTACATAAAATAAGTCCTATAAGTCTACTCTCAAGAGTCATAAAGGTACAAACGAATAAAATGTTTATATATCACATTTTTAAATATCTATTATTCTCCATTTTACTCGATCTCCTAAACGGTTAAAGATAGGACATTGCGGTTTTCACCAGCGGATTTAGCACCTTATTTTACAAAAAATAAGTCCTATAAGTCTGCTCTCAAGATATGATAAAGGTACAAACGAATAAAATATTTATATATCACATTTTTAAATATCTATTATTCACCATTTTACTCGATCTCCTAAACGGTTATAGATAGGACATTGCGGTTTTCACCAGTGGATTCAGCACCCCACTTTACAAAAAATAAGTGTTATAAGTCTACTCTCAAGAGATGATAAAGGTACAAACGAATAAAATGTTTATATATCACAATTTTAAATATTTATTATTCACCATTTTACTCGATCTCCTAAGCGGTTAAATATAGGACATTGCGGTTTGAACCAGTGGATTCAGCACCTTATTTTACATAAAATAAGTCCTATAAGTCTACTCTAAATAGTTGATAAAGGTACAAACGAATAAAATGTTTATATATCACATTTTTATATATCTATTATTCTCCATTTTACTCGATCTCCTAAACAGTTAAATATAGGACATTGCGGTTTTCACCAGTGGATTCAGCACCTCATTTTACATAAAATAAGTCCTTTAAGTCTACTCTCAAGAGTCATAAAGGTACAAACGAATAAAATGTTTATATATCACATTTTTAAATATCTATTATTCACCATTTTACTCGATCTCCTAAACGGTTAATGATATTACATTGCGGTTTTTACCAGTGGATTCAGCACCTCATTTTACATAAACTAAGTTCTATAAGTCTACTCTCAAGAGTTGATAAAGGAACAAAAAAATAAGATGTTTATATATCACATTTTTAAATATCTATTATTCTCCATTTTACTCGATCTCCTAAACGGTTAAAGATAGGACATTGCGGATTTCACCAGTGGATTCAGCACCTCATTTTACATAATATAAGTCCTATAAGTCTACTCTTAAGAGTTGATAAAGGTACAAACGAATAAAATGTTTATATATCACATTTTTAAACATCTATTATTCACCATTTTACTCGATCTCCTAACCGGTTAAAGATAGGGCATTGCGGTTTTCAAAAATGGATTCAGCACCTCATTTTACATAAAATAAGTCCTATAAGTCTACTCTCAAGAGTCATAAAGGTACAAACGAATAAAATGTTTATATATCACATTTTTAAATATCTATTATTCTCCATTTTACTCGATCTCCTAAACGGTTAAAGATAGGACATTGCGGTTTCCACCAGCGGATTTAGCACCTTATTTTACAAAAAATAAGTCCTATAAGTCTGCTCTCAAGAGATGATAAAGGTACAAACGAATAAAATATTTATATATCACATTTTTAAATATCTATTATTCACCATTTTACTCGATCTCCTAAACGGTTATAGATAGGACATTGCGGTTTTCACCAGTGGATTCAGCACCCTACTTTACAAAAAATAAGTGTTATAAGTCTACTCTCAAGAGATGATAAAGGTACAAACGAATAAAATGTTTATATATCACAATTTTAAATATTTATTATTCACCATTTTACTCGATCTCCTAAGCGGTTAAATATAGGACATTGCGGTTTGAACCAGTGGATTCATCACCTTATTTTACATAAAATAAGTCCTATAAGTCTACTCTAAATAGTTGATAAAGGTACAAACGAATAAAATGTTTATATATCACATTTTTATATATCTATTATTCTCCATTTTACTCGATCTCCTAAACAGTTAAATATAGGACATTGCGGTTTTCACCAGTGGATTCAGCACCTCATTTTACATAAAATAAGTCCTTTAAGTCTACTCTCAAGAGTCATAAAGGTACAAACGAATAAAATGTTTATATATCACATTTTTAAATATCTATTATTCACCATTTTACTCGATCTCCTAAACGGTTAAAGATATTACATTGCGGTTTTTACCAGTGGATTCAGCACCTTATTTTACATAAACTAAGTTCTATAAGTCTACTCTCAAGAGTTGATAAAGGAACAAAAGAATAAGATGTTTATATATCACATTTTTAAATATCTATTATTCTCCATTTTACTCGATCTCCTAAACGGTTAAAGATAGAACATTGCGGATTTCACCAGTGGATTCAGCACCTCATTTTACATAATATAAGTCCTATAAGTCTACTCTTAAGAGTTGATAAAGGTACAAACGAATAAAATGTTTATATATCACATTTTTAAATATCTATTATTCACCATTTTACTCGATCTCCTAACCGGTTAAAGATAGGGCATTGCGGTTTTCAAAAATGGATTCAGCACCTCATTTTACATAAAATAAGTCCTATAGGTCTACTCTTAAGAGTTGATAAAGGTACAAACGAATAAAATGTTTGTATATCACATTTTTAAATATCTATTATTCTCCATTTTACTCGATCTCCTAAACTGTTAAGTATAGGACATTGCGGTTTTTACCAGTAAATTCAGCACCTCATTTTACATAAAATTAGTCCTATAGGTCTACTCTTAAAAGTTAATAAAAGTACAAACGAATAAAATGTTTGTATATCACATTTTTAAATATCTATTATTCTCCATTTTACTCGATCTCCTAAACAGTTTAAGATAGAACATTGCGGTATTCACCAGTGGATTCAGCTCCTTATTTTACATAAAATAAGTTCTATAAGTCTACTCTCAAGAGTTGATAATGGTACAAACGGATAAAATGTTTATATATCACATTTTTAAATATCTATTATTTTCCATTTTCCTCGATCTCCTAAACGGTTATAGATAGGACATTGCGGTTTTCACCAGTGGATTCAGCACCTCATTTTACATAAAATAAGACCTATAAATCTACTTTTAAGACTTGATAAAGGTACAAACGAATAAAATGTTTATATATCACATTTTTAAATATCTATTATTCTCCATTTTACTCGATCTCCTAAACGGTTAAAGATTGGACATTGCGGTTTTCACCAGAGAATTCAGCACCTCATTTTACATAATATAAGTCCTATAAATCTTCTCTCAAGAATTGATAAAGGTACAAACGAATAAAATGTTTATATATCACACTTTTAAATATCTATTATTCTCCATTTTACTCGATCTCCTAAACGGTTAAATATAGGACATTGCGGTTTGAACCAGAGGATTCAGCACCTTATTTTACATAAAATAAGTCCTATAAGTCTACTCTAAATTGTTGATAAAGGTACAAACGAATAAAATGTTTATATATCACATTTTTTAATATCTATTATTCTCCATTTTACTCGATCTCCTAAACGGTTAAATATAGGACATTGCGGTTTTCACCAGTGGATTTAGCACCTCATTTTACATAAAATAAGTCCTATAAGTCTACTCTCAAGAGTCATAAAGGTACAAACGAATAAAATGTTTATATATCACATTTTTAAATATCTATTATTCTCCATTTTACTCGATCTCCTAAACGGTTATAGATAGGACATTGCGGTTTTCACCAGTGGATTCAGCACCCCGCTTTACAAAAAATAAGTGTTATAAGTCTACTCTCAAGAGATGATAAAGGTACAAACGAATAAAATGTTTATATATCACATTTTTAAATATTTATTATTCACCCTTTTACTCGATCTCCTAAACGGTTAAAGATAGGACATTGTGGTTTTCACCAGTGGATTCAGCACCTCATTTTACATAAAATAAATTCTCTAAGTCTACTCTCAAGAGTTGATAAAGGTAAAAACGAATAAAATGTTTATATATCACATTTTTAAATATCTAATATTTTCCATTTTACTCGATCTCCTAAACGGTTATAGATAGGACATTGCGGTTTTCACCAGTGGATTCAGCACCCCACTTTACAAAAAATAAGTGTTATAAGTCTACTCTCAAGAGATGATAAAGGTACAAACGAATAAAATGTTAATATATCTCAATTTTAAATATTTATTATTCACCATTTTACTCGATCTCCTAAACGGTTAAAGATAGGACATTGTGGTTTTCACCAGTGGACTCAGCACCTCATTTTACATAAAATAAGTTCTATAAGTCTACTCTCAAGAGTTGATAAAGGAACAAAAGGATAAAATGTTTATATATCACATTTTTAAATATCTATTATTCTCCATTTTACTCGATCTCCTAAACGGTTAAAGATAGAACATTGCGGTTTTCACCAGTGAATTCAGCACCTCATTTTACATAATATAAGTCCTATAAGTCTACTCTCAAGAATTGATAAAGGTACAAACGAATAAAATGTTTATATATCACACTTTTAAATATCTATTATTCTCCATTTTACTCGATCTCCTAAACGGTTAAAGATAGGACATTGTGGTTTTCACCAGTGGACTCAGCACCTCATTTTACCTAAAATAAGTTCTATAAGTCTACTCTCAAGAGTTGATAAAGGTAAAAACGAATAAAATGTTTATATATCACATTTTTAAATATCTAATATTTTCCATTTTACTCGATCTCCTAAACGGTTATAGATAGGACATTGCGGTTTTCACCAGTGGATTCAGCACCTCATTTTACATAAAATAAGTCCTTTAAGTCTTCTCTCAAGAGTCATAAAGGTACAAACGAATAAAATGTTTATATATCACATTTTTAAATGTCTATTATTCTCCATTTTACTCGATCTCCTAAACGGTTAAAGATAGGACATTGCGGTTTTCACCAGCGGATTTAGCACCTTATTTTACAAAAAATAAGTCCTATAAGTCTGCACTCAAGAGATGATAAAGGTACAAACGAATAAAATATTTATATATCACATTTTTAAATATCAATTATTCACCATTTTACTCGATCTCCTAAACGGTTAAAGATAGGACATTGCGGTTTTCACCAGTGGATTCAGCACCTCATTTTACATAAAATAAGTTCTATAAGTCTACTCTCAAGAGTTGATAAAGGAACAAAAGGATAAAATGTTTATATATCACATTTTTAAATATCTATTATTCTCCATTTTACTCGATCTCCTAAACGGTTAAAGATAGAACATTGCGGTTTTCACCAGTGAATTCAGCACCTCATTTTACATAATATAAGTCCTATAAGTCTACTCTCAAGAATTGATAAAGGTACAAACGAATAAAATGTTTATATATCACACTTTTAAATATCTATTATTCTCCATTTTACTCGATCTCCTTAACGGTTAAATATAGGACATTGCAATTTTCACCAGAGAATTCAGCACCTCATTTTACATAATATAAGTCCTATAAGTCTACTCTCAAGAATTGATAAAGGTACAAACGAATAAAATGTTTATATATCACATTTTTAAATATCTATTATTCTCCATTTTACTCGATCTCCTAAACGGTTAAAGATTGGACATTGCGGTTTTCACCAGAGAATTCAGCACCTCATTTTACATAATATAAGTCCTATAAGTCTACTCTCAAGAATTGATAAAGGTACAAACGAATAAAATGTTTATATATCACACTTTTAAATATCTATTATTCTCCATTTTACTCGATCTCCTAAACGGTTAAATATAGGACATTGCGGTTTGAACCAGAGGATTCAGCACCTTATTTTACATAAAATAAGTCCTATAAGTCTACTCTAAATTGTTGATAAAGGTACAAACGAATAAAATGTTTATATATCACATTTTTTAATACCTATTATTCTCCATTTTACTCGATCTCCTAAACGGTTAAATATAGGACATTGCGGTTTTTACCAGTGGATTTAGCACCTCATTTTACATAAAATAAGTCCTATAAGTCTACTCTCAAGAGTCATAAAGGTACAAACGAATAAAATGTTTATATATCACATTTTTAAATATCTATTATTCTCCATTTTACTCGATCTCCTAAACGGTTATAGATAGGACATTGCGGTTTTCACCAGTGGATTCAGCACCCCACTTTACAAAAAATAAGTGTTATAAGTCTACTCTCAAGAGATGATAAAGGTACAAACGAATAAAATGTTTATATATCACATTTTTAAATATTTATTATTCACCCTTTTACTCGATCTCCTAAACGGTTAAAGATAGGACATTGTGGTTTTCACCAGTGGGTTCAGCACCTCATTTTACATAAAATAAGTTCTATAAGTCTACTCTCAAGAGTTGATAAAGGTAAAAACGAATAAAATATTTATATATCACATTTTTAAATATCTAATATTTTCCATTTTACTCGATCTCCTAAACGGTTATAGATAGGACATTGCGGTTTTCACCAGTGGATTCAGCACCTCATTTTACATAAAATAAGTCCTATAAGTCTACTCTCAAGAGTCATAAAGGTACAAACGAATAAAATGTTTATATATCACATTTTTAAATATCTATTATTCTCCATTTTACTCGATCTCCTAAACGGTTAAAGATAGGACATTGCGGTTTTCACCAGCGGATTTAGCACCTTATTTTACAAAAAATAAGTCCTATAAGTCTGCTCTCAAGAGATGATAAAGGTACAAACGAATAAAATATTTATATATCACATTTTTAAATATCTATTATTCACCATTTTACTCGATCTCCTAAACGGTTATAGATAGGACATTGCGGTTTTCACCAGTGGATTCAGCACCCCACTTTACAAAAAATAAGTGTTATAAGTCTACTCTCAAGAGATGATAAAGGTACAAACGAATAAAATGTTTATATATCACAATTTTAAATATTTATTATTCACCATTTTACTCGATCTCCTAAGCGGTTAAATATAGGACATTGCGGTTTGAACCAGTGGATTCAGCCCCTTATTTTACATAAAATAAGTCCTATAAGTCTACTCTAAATAGTTGATAAAGGTACAAACGAATAAAATGTTTATATATCACATTTTTATATATCTATTATTCTCCATTTTACTCGATCTCCTAAACAGTTAAATATAGGACATTGCGGTTTTCACCAGTGGATTCAGCACCTCATTTTACATAAAATAAGTCCTTTAAGTCTACTCTCAAGAGTCATAAAGGTACAAACGAATAAAATGTTTATATATCACATTTTTAAATATCTATTATTCACCATTTTACTCGATCTCCTAAACGGTTAAAGATATTACATTGCGGTTTTTACCAGTGGATTCAGCACCTCATTTTACATAAAATAAGTTCTATAAGTCTACTCTCAAGAGTTGATAAAGGAACAAAAGAATAAGATGTTTATATATCACATTTTTAAATATCTATTATTCTCCATTTTACTCGATCTCCTAAACGGTTAAAGATAGGACATTGCGGATTTCACCAGTGGATTCAGCACCTCATTTTACATAATATAAGTCCTATAAGTCTACTCTTAAGAGTTGATAAAGGTACAAACGAATAAAATGTTTATATATCACATTTTTAAATATCTAATATTTTCCATTTTACTCGATCTCCTAAACGGTTATAGATTGGACATTGCGGTTTTCACCAGTGGATTCAGCACCTCATTTTACATAAAATAAGTCCTATAAGTCTACTCTCAAGAGTCATAAAGGTACAAACGAATAAAATGTTTATATATCACATTTTTAAATATCTATTATTCTCCATTTTACTCGATCTCCTAAACGGTTAAAGATAGGACATTGCGGTTTTCACCAGCGGATTTAGCACCTTATTTTACAAAAAATAAGTCCTATAAGTCTGCTCTCAAGAGATGATAAAGGTACAAACAAATAAAATATTTATATATCACATTTTTAAATATCTATTATTCACCATTTTACTCGATCTCCTAAACGGTTATAGATAGGACATTGCGGTTTTCACCAGTGGATTCAGCACCCCACTTTACAAAAAATAAGTGTTATAAGTCTACTCTCAAGAGATGATAAAGGTACAAACGAATAAAATGTTTATATATCACAATTTTAAATATTTATTATTCACCATTTTACTCGATCTCCTAAGCGGTTAAATATAGGACATTGCGGTTTGAACCAGTGGATTCAGCACCTTATTTTACATAAAATAAGTCCTATAAGTCTACTCTAAATAGTTGATAAGGTACAAACGAATAAAATGTTTATATATCACATTTTTATATATCTATTATTCTCCATTTTACTCGATCTCCTAAACAGTTAAATATAGGACATTGCGGTTTTCACCAGTGGATTCAGCACCTCATTTTACATAAAATAAGTCCTTTAAGTCTACTCTCAAGAGTCATAAAGGTACAAACGAATAAAATGTTTATATATCACATTTTTAAATATCTATTATTCACCATTTTACTCGATCTCCTAAACGGTTAAAGATATTACATTGCGGTTTTTACCAGTGGATTCAGCACCTCATTTTACATAATATAAGTCCTATAAGTCTACTCTCAAGAATTGATAAAAGTACAAACGAATAAAATGTTTATATATCACACTTTTAAATATCTATTATTCTCCATTTTACTCGATCTCCTTAACGGTTAAATATAGGACATTGCAATTTTCACCAGAGAATTCAGCACCTCATTTTACATAATATAAGTCCTATAAGTCTACTCTCAAGAATTGATAAACGTACAAACGAATAAAATGTTTATATATCACATTTTTAAATATCTATTATTCTCCATTTTACTCGATCTCCTAAACGGTTAAAGATTGGACATTGCGGTTTTCACCAGAGAATTCAGCACCTCATTTTACATAATATAAGTCCTATAAGTCTACTCTCAAGAATTGATAAAGGTACAAACGAATAAAATGTTTATATATCACATTTTTAAATATCTATTATTCTCCATTTTACTCGATCTCCTTAACGGTTAAATATAGGACATTGCAATTTTCACCAGAGAATTCAGCACCTCATTTTACATAATATAAGTCCTATAAGCTTACTCTCAAGAGTCATAAAGGTACAAACGAATAAAATGTTTATATATCACATTTTTAAATATCTATTATTCACCATTTTACTCGATCTCCTAAACGGTTAAAGATATTACATTGTGGTTTTTACCAGTGGATTCAGCACCTCATTTTACATAAAATAAGTTCTATAAGTCTACTCTTAAGAGTTGATAAAGGTACAAACGAATAAAATGTTTATATATCACATTTTTAAATATCTATTATTCTCCATTTTACTCGATCTCCTAAACGGTTACAGATAGGACATTGCGGTTTTCACCAGTGGATTCAGCACCTCATTTTACATAATATAAGTCCTATAAGTCTACTCTTAAGAGTTGATAAAGGTACAAACGAATAAAATGTTTATATATCACATTTTTAAATATCTATTATTCACCATTTTACTCGATCTCCTAACCGGTTAAAGATAGGGCATTGCGGTTTTCACCAGAGAATTCAGCACCTCATTTTACATAAAATAAGTCCTATAAGTCTACTCTCAAGAGTTGATAAAGGTACAAACGATTAAAATGTTTATATATCACATTTTTAGATATCTATTATTCACCATTTTACTTAATCTCCTAAACGGTTAAAGATAGGACATTGCGGTTTTCAAAAATGGATTCAGCACCTCATTTTACATAAAATAAGTCCTATAGGTCTACTCTTAAGAGTTGATAAAGGTACAAACGAATAAAATGTTTGTATATCACATTTTTAAATATCTATTATTCTCCATTTTACTCGATCTCCTAAACTGTTAAGTATAGGACATTGCGGTTTTTACCAGTAAATTCAGCACCTCATTTTACATAAAATTAGTCCTATAGGTCTACTCTTAAAAGTTAATAAAGGTACAAACGAATAAAATGTTTGTATATCACATTTTTAAATATCTATTATTCTCCATTTTACTCGATCTCCTAAACAGTTTAAGATAGAACATTGCGGTATTCACCAGTGGATTCAGCTCCTTATTTTACATAAAATAAGTTCTATAAGTCTACTCTCAAGAGTTGATAATGGTACAAACGGATAAAATGTTTATATATCACATTTTTAAATATCTATTATTTTCCATTTTCCTCGATCTCCTAAACGGTTATAGATAGGACATTGCGGTTTTCACCAGTGGATTCAGCACCTCATTTTACATAAAATAAGTTCTATAAATCTACTTTTAAGACTTGATAAAGGTACAAACGAATAAAATGTTTATATATCACATTTTTAAATATCTATTATTCTCCATTTTACTCGATCTCCTAAACGGTTAAAGATTGGACATTGCGGTTTTCACCACAGAATTCAGCACCTCATTTTACATAATATAAGTCCTATAAATCTTCTCTCAAGAATTGATAAAGGTACAAACGAATAAAATGTTTATATATCACATTTTTAAATATCTAATATTTTCCATTTTACTCGATCTCCTAAACGGTTATAGATAGGACATTGCGGTTTTCACCAGTGGATTCAGCACCCTACTTTACAAAAAATAAGTGTTATAAGTCTACTCTTAAGAGATGATAAAGGTACAAACGAATAAAATGTTAATATATCTCAATTTTAAATATTTATTATTCACCATTTTACTCGATCTCCTAAACGGTTATAGATAGGACATTGCGGTTTTCACCAGTGGATTCAGCACCTCATTTTACATAAAATAAGTCCTTTAAGTCTACTCTCAAGAGTCATAAAGGTACAAACGAATAAAATGTTTATATATCACATTTTTAAATGTCTATTATTCTCCATTTTACTCGATCTCCTAAACGGTTAAAGATAGGACATTGCGGTTTTCACCAGCGGATTTAGCACCCTACTTTACAAAAAATAAGTGTTATAAGTCTACTCTCAAGAGATGACAAAGGTACAAACGAATAAAATGTTTATATATCACATTTTTAAATATTTATTATTCACCCTTTTACTCGATCTCCTAAACGGTTAAAGATAGGACATTGCGGTTTTCACCAGTGGATTCAGCACCCCACTTTACAAAAAATAAGTGTTATAAGTCTACTCTTAAGAGATGATAAAGGTACAAACGAATAAAATGTTAATATATCTCAATTTTAAATACTTATTATTCACCATTTTACTCGATCTCCTAAACGGTTAAAGATAGGACATTGTGGTTTTCACCAGTGGACTCAGCACCTCATTTTACATAAAATAAGTTCTATAAGTCTACTCTCAAGAGTTGATAAAGGTAAAAACGAATAAAATGTTTATATATCACATTTTTAAATATCTAATATTTTCCATTTTACTCGATCTCCTAAACGGTTATAGATAGGACATTGCGGTTTTCACCAGTGGATTCAGCACCTCATTTTACATAAAATAAGTCCTTTAAGTCTACTCTCAAGAGTCATAAAGGTACAAACGAATAAAATGTTTATATAACACATTTTTAAATGTCTATTATTCTCCATTTTACTCGATCTCCTAAACGGTTAAAGATAGGACATTGCGGTTTTAACCAGCGAATTTAGCACCTTATTTTACAAAAAATAAGTCCTATAAGTCTGCTCTCAAGAGATGATAAAGGTACAAACGAATAAAATATTTATATATCACATTTTTAAATATCAATTATTCACCATTTTACTCGATCTCCTAAACGGTTAAAGATAGGACATTGCGGTTTTCACCAGTGGATTCAGCACCTCATTTTACATAAAATAAGTTCTATAAGTCTACTCTCAAGAGTTGATAAAGGAACAAAAGGATAAAATGTTTATATATCACATTTTTAAATATCGATTATTCTCCATTTTACTCGATCTCCTAAACGGTTAAAGATAGAACATTGCGGTTTTCACCAGTGGATTCAGCACCTCATTTTACATAATATAAGTCCTATAAGTCTACTCTCAAGAATTGATAAAGGTACAAACGAATAAAATGTTTATATATCACACTTTTAAATATCTATTATTCTCCATTTTACTCGATCTCCTTAACGGTTAAATATAGGACATTGCAATTTTCACCAGAGAATTCAGCACCTCATTTTACATAATATAAGTCCTATAAGTCTACTCTCAAGAATTGATAAAGGTACAAACGAATAAAATGTTTATATATCACATTTTTAAATATCTATTATTCTCCATTTTACTCGATCTCCTAAACGGTTAAAGATTGGGCATTGCGGTTTTCACCAGAGAATTCAGCACCTCATTTTACATAATATAAGTCCTATAAGTCTACTCTCAAGAATTGATAAAGGTACAAACGAATAAAATGTTTATATATCACATTTTTAAATATCTATTATTCTCCATTTTACTCGATCTCCTTAACGGTTAAATATAGGACATTGCAATTTTCACCAGAGAATTCAGCACCTCATTTTACATAATATAAGTCCTATAAGTCTACTCTCAAGAGTCATAAAGTTACAAACGAATAAAATGTTTATATATCACATTTTTAAATATCTATTATTCACCATTTTACTCGATCTCCTAAACGGTTAAAGATATTACATTGCGGTTTTTACCAGTGGATTCAGCACCTCATTTTACATAAAATAAGTTCTATAAGTCTACTCTTAAGAGTTGATAAAGGTACAAACGAATAAAATGTTTATATATCACATTTTTAAATATCTATTATTCTCCATTTTACTCGATCTCCTAAACGGTTACAGATAGGACATTGCGGTTTTCACCAGTGGATTCAGCACCTCATTTTACATAATATAAGTCCTATAAGTCTACTCTTAAGAGTTGATAAAGGTACAAACGAATAAAATGTTTATATATCACATTTTTAAATATCTATTATTCACCATTTTACTCGATCTCCTAACCGGTTAAAGATAGGGCATTGCGGTTTTCACCAGAGAATTCAGCACCTCATTTTACATAAAATAAGTCCTATAAGTCTACTCTCAAGAGTTGATAAAGGTACAAACGATTAAAATGTTTATATATCACATTTTTAGATATCTATTATTAACCATTTTACTTGATCTCCTAAACGGTTAAAGATAGGACATTGCGGTTTTCAAAAATGGATTCAGCACCTCATTTTACATAAAATAAGTCCTATAGGTCTACTCTTAAGAGTTGATAAAGGTACAAACGAATAAAATGTTTGTATATCACATTTTTAAATATCTATTATTCTCCATTTTACTCGATCTCCTAAACTGTTAAGTATAGGACATTGCGGTTTTTACCAGAAAATTCAGCACCTCATTTTACATAAAATTAGTCCTATAGGTCTACTCTTAAAAGTTAATAAAGGTACAAACGAATAAAATGTTTGTATATCACATTTTTAAATATCTATTATTCTCCATTTTACTCGATCTCCTAAACGGTTAAAAATAGGACATTGCCGTTTTCACCAGTGGATTCAGCACCTTATTTTACATAAAATAAGTCCTATAAGTCTATTCTAAATAGTTGATAAAGGTACAAACGAATAAAATGTTTATATATCACACTTTTAAATATCTATTATTCTCTATTTTACTCGATCTCCTAAACGGTTAAATATAGGACATTGCGGTTTGAACCAGTGGATTCAGCACCTCATTTTACATAAAATAAGTTCTATAAGTCTACTCTCAAGAGTTGATATAGGTACAAACGAATAAAATGTGTATATATCACATTTTTAAATATCTATTATTAACCATTTTACTCGATCTCCTAAACGGTTAAAGATAGCACATTGCAGTTTTCAAAAATGGATTCAGCACCTCACTTTACATAAAATAAGTCCTATAAGTCTATTCTAAATAGTTGATAAAGGTACAAACGAATAAAATGTTTATATATCACACTTTTAAATATCTATTATTTTCCATTTTACTCGATCTACTAAACGGTTAAATATAGGACATTGCGGTTTGAACCAGTGGATTCAGCACCTCATTTTACATAAAATAAGTTCTATAAGTCTACTCTCAAGAGTTGATAAAGGTACAAACGAATAAAATGATTATATATCACATTTTTAAATATTTATTATTCACCATTTTACTCGATCTCCTAAACGGTTAAAGATAGGACATTGTGGTTTTCACCAGTGGATTCAGCTCCTCATTTTACATAAAATAAGTTTTATAAGTCTACTCTCAAGAGTTGATAAAGGTACAAACGAATAAAATGTTTATATATCACATTTTTAAATATCTATTATTTTCCAGTTTACTCGATCTATTAAACGGTTATAGATAGGACACTGCGGTTTTCACCAGTGGATTCAGCTCCTCATTTTATATAAAAAAAGTCCTATAAGTCATCTCTCAAGAGTTGATAAAGGTACAAACGAATAAAATGATTATATATAACATTTTTAAATACCTATTATTCTCCATTTTACTTTATCTCCTAAACAGTTAAATATAGGACATTGCGGTTTGAACCAGTGGATTCAGCACCTTATTTTACATAAAATAAGTCCTATAAGTCTACTCTTAAGAGTTGATAAAGGTACAAACGAATAAAATGTTTATATATCACATTTTTAAATACCTATTATTCTCCATTTTACTCGATCTCCTAAACAGTTAAATATAGGACATTGCGGTTTGAACCAGTGGATTCAGCACCTTATTTTACATAAAATAAGTCCTATAAGTCTACTCTTAAGAGTTGATAAATTTACAAACGAATAAAATGTTTATATATCACATTTTTAAATATCTCTTATTCTCCATTTTACTCGATCTCCTAAGCGGTTAAATATAGGACATTGCGGTTTGAACCAGTGGATTCAGCACCTTATTTTACATAAAATAAGTCCTATAAGTCTACTCTAAATAGTTGATAAAGGTACAAACGAATAAAATGTTTATATATCACATTTTTATATATCTATTATTCTCCATTTTACTCGATCTCCTAAACAGTTAAATATAGGACATTGCGTTTTTTATCAGTGGATTTAGCACCTCATTTTACATAAAATAAGTCCTATAAGTCTACTCTCAAGAGTCATAAAGGTACAAACGAATAAAATGTTTATATATCACATTTTTAAATATCTATTATTCTCCATTTTACTCGATCTCCTAAACGGTTAAATAATGGACATTGTGGTTTTGACCAGTGGATTTAGCACCTCATTTTACATAAAATAAGTCCTATAAGTCTATTCTCAAGAGTCATAAAGGTACAAACGAATAAAATGTTTAAATATCACATTTTTAAATATCTATTATTCTCCATTTTACTCGATCTCCTAAACGGTTAAAGATAGGACATGGCAGTTTTCACCAGTGGATTTAGCACCCCTTTTTACAAAAAATAAGTCCTATAAGTCTACTCTCAAGAGATGATAAAGGTACAAACGAATAAAATGTTTATATATCACACTTTTAAATATCTATTATTCTCCATTTTACTCGATCTCCTAAACGGTTAAATATAGCACATTGCGGTTTGAACCAGTGGATTCAGCACCTCATTTTACATAAAATAAGTTCTATAAGTCTACTCTCAAGAGTTGATAAAGGTACAAACGAATAAAATGTTTATATATCACATTTTTAAATATCTATTATTAACCATTTTACTCGATCTCCTAAACGGTTAAAGATAGCACATTGCAGTTTTCAAAAATGGATTCAGCACCTCACTTTACATAAAATAAGTCCTATAGGTCTATTCTTAAGAGTTGATAAAGGTACAAACGAATAAAATGTTTATATATCACATTTTTAAATATCTATTATTCTCCATTTTACTCGATCTCCTAAACGGTTAAATATAGGACATTCCGGTTTTCAATAGTGGATTTAGCACCTTATTTTACATAAAATAAGTCCTATAAGTCTACTCACAAGAGTCATAAAGGTACAAACGAATAAAATGTTTATATATCACATTTTTAAATATCTATTATTCTCCATTTTACTCGATCTCCTAAACGGTTAAAGATAGGACATTGCCGTTTTCACCAGTGGATTCAGCACCTTATTTTACATAAAATAAGTCCTATAAGTCTACTCACAAGAGTCATAAAGGTACAAACGAATAAAATGTTTATATATCACATTTTTAAATATCTATTATTCTCCATTTTACTCGATCTCCTAAACGGTTAAAGATAGGACATTGCCGTTTTCACCAGTGGATTCAGCACCTTATTTTACATAAAATAACTCCTATACGTCTACTCTGAATAGTTGATAAAGGTACAAACGAATAAAATGTTTATATATCACATTTTTAAATATCTGTTACTCTCCATTTAACTCGATCTCCTAAACGGTTAAAGATAGGACATTGCGGTTTTCACCAGTCAATTCAGCACCTCATTTTACATAAAATAAGTCCTATAAGTCTACTCTAAATAGTTGATAAAGGTACAAACGAATAAAATGTTTATATATCACATTTTTAAATATCTATTATTCTCCATTTTACTCGATCTCCTAAACGGTTAAAGATAGGACATTGTGGTTTTCACCAGTGGATTCAGCACCTCATTTTACATAAAATAAGTTTTATAAGTCTACTCTCAAGAGTCATAAAGGTACAAACGAATAAAATGTTTATATATCACATTTTTATATATCTATTATTCTCCATTTTACTCGATCTCCTAAACGGTTAAAGATAGGACATTGCGGTTTTCACCAGTGGATTCAGCACCCCACTTTACAAAAAATAAGTGATATAAGTCTACTCTCAAGAGATGATAAAGGTACAAACGTATAAAATGTTTATATATCACATTTTTAAATATTTATTATTCACCATTTTACTCGATCTCCTAAACGGTTAAAGATAGGACATTGTGATTTTCACCAGTGGATTCAGCTCCTCATTTTACATAAAAAAAGTCCTATAAGTCATCTCTCAAGAGTTGATAAAGGTACAAACGAATAAAATGTTTATATATAACATTTTTAAATATCTATTATTCTCCATTTTACTTTATCTCCTAAACGGTTAAAGATAGGACATTGCGGTTTTCACCAGTAAATTCAGCACCTCATTTTACATAAAATTAGTCCTATAGGTCTACTCTTAAGAGTTGATAAAGGTACAAACGAATAAAATGTTTGTATATCACATTTTTAAATACCTATTATTCTCCATTTTACTCGATCTCCTAAACAGTTAAATATAGGACATTGCGGTTTGAACCAGTGGATTCAGCACCTTATTTTACATAAAATAAGTCCTATAAGTCTACTCTTAAGAGTTGATAAAGGTACAAACGAATAAAATGTTTATATATCACATTTTTAAATATCTATTATTCTCCATTTTACTCGATCTTCTAAACGGTTAAATATAGGACATTGCGGTTTTGACCAGTGGATTTAGCACCTCATTTTACATAAAATAAATCCTATTAGTCTATTCTCAAGAGTCATAAAGGTACAAACGAATAAAATGTTTATATATCACATTTTTAAATATCTATTATTCTCCATTTTACTCGATCTCCTAAACGGTTAAAGATTGGACATTGCGGTTTTCACCAGTGGATTTAGCGCCCCCTTTTCCAAAAAATAAGTCCTATAAGTCTACTCTCAAGAGATGATAAAGGTACAAACGAATAAAATATTTATATATCACAATTTTAAATATCTATTATTCTCCATTTTACTCGATCTCCTAAACGGTTAAATAAAGGACATTGCGGTTTTGACCAGTGGATTTAGCACCTCATTTTACATAAAATAAGTCCTATAAGTCTATTCTCAAGAGTCATAAAGGTACAAACGAATAAAATGTTTAAATATCACATTTTTAAATATCTATTATTCTCCATTTTACTCGATCTCCTAAACGGTTAAAGATAGGACATTGCGGTTTTCACCAGTGGATTTAGCGCCCCCTTTTCCAAAAAATAAGTCCTATAAGTCTACTCTCAAGAGATGATAAAGGTACAAACGAATAAAATATTTATATATCACAATTTTAAATATCTATTATTCTCCATTTTACTCGATCTCCTAAACGGTTAAATAAAGGACATTGCAGTTTTCACCAGTGGATTTAGCACCCCGTTTTACAAAAAATAAGTCCTATAAGTCTACTCTCAAGAGTTGATAAAGGTACAAACGAATAAAATGTTTATGTATCACATTTTTAAATATCTATTATTAACCATTTTACTCGATCTCCTAAACGGTTAAAGATAGGACATTGCGGTTTTCACCAGTGGATTTAGCACCTCATTTTACATAAAATAAGTCCTATAAGTCTATTCTAAATAGTTGATAAAGGTACAAACGAATAAAATGTTTATATATCACACTTTTAAATATCTATTATTCTCCATTTTACTCGATCTCCTAAACGGTTAAATATAGCACATTGCGGTTTGAACCAGTGGATTCAGCACCTCATTTTACATAAAATAAGTTCTATAAGTCTACTCTCAAGAGTTGATAAAGGTACAAACGAATAAAATGTTTATATATCACATTTTTAAATATCTATTATTAACCATTTTACTCGATCTCCTAAACGGTTAAAGATAGCACATTGCAGTTTTCGAAAATGGATTCAGCACCTCACTTTACAAAAAATAAGTCCTATAGGTCTATTCTTAAGAGTTGATAAAGGTACAAACGAATAAAATGTTTATATATCACATTTTTAAATATCTATTATTCTCCATTTTACTCGATCTCCTAAACGGTTAAATATAGGACATTGCGGTTTTCAATAGTGGATTTAGCACCTTATTTTACATAAAATAAGTCCTATAAGTCTACTCTCAAGAGTCATAAAGGTACAAACGAATAAAATGTTTATATATCACATTTTTAAATATCTATTATTCTCCATTTTACTCGATCTCCTAAACGGTTAAAGATAGGACATTGCCGTTTTCACCAGTGGATTCAGTACCTTATTTTACATAAAATAAGTCCTATAAGTCTACTCATAAGAGTTGATAAAGGTACAAACGAATAAAATGTTTATATATCACATTTTTAAATATCTGTTATTCTCCATTTAACTCGATCTCCTAAACGGTTAAAGATAGGACATTGCGGTTTTCACCAGTCAATTCAGCACCTTATTTTACATATAATAAGTCCTATAAGTCTACTCTAAATAGTTGATAAAGGTACAAACGAATAAAATGTTTATATATCACATTTTTAAATATCTATTATTCTCCATTTTACTCGATCTCCTAAACGGTTAAAGATAGGACATTGCGGTTTTCACCAGTGGATTCAGCACCCCACTTTACAAAAAATAAGTGTTATAAGTCTACTCTCAAGAGATGATAAAGGTACAAACGAATAAAATATTTATATATCGCATTTTTAAATATTTATTATTCACCATTTTACTCGATCTCCTAAACGGTTAAAGATAGGACATTGTGGTTTTCACCAGTGGATTCAGCACCTCATTTTACATAAAATAAGTTTTATAAGTCTACTCTCAAGAGTCATAAAGGTACAAACGAATAAAATGTTTATATATCACATTTTTATATATCTATTATTCTCCATTTTACTCGATCTCCTAAACGGTTAAAGATAGGACATTGTGATTTTCACCAGTGGATTCAGCACCTCATTTTACATAAAATAAGTTTTATAAGTCTACTCTCAAAAGTTGATAAAGGTACAAACGAATAAAATGTTTATTTATCACATTTTTAAATATCTATTATTTTCCATTTTACTCGATCTCCTAAACGGTTATAGATAGGACATTGCGGTTTTCACCAGTGGATTCAGCTCCTCATTTTACATAAAAAAGTCCTATAAGTCATCTCTCAAGAGTTGATAAAGGTACAAACGAATAAAATGTTTATATATAACATTTTTAAATATCTATTATTCTCCATTTTACTCGATCTCCTAAACGGTTAAAGATTGGACATTGCGGTTTTCACCAGTGGATTTAGCGCCCCCTTTTCCAAAAAATAAGTCCTATAAGTCTACTCTCAAGAGATGATAAAGGTACAAACGAATAAAATATTTATATATCACAATTTTAAATATCTATTATTCTCCATTTTACTCGATCTCCTAAACGGTTAAATAAAGGACATTGCGGTTTTGACCAGTGGATTTAGCACCTCATTTTACATAAAATAAGTCCTATAAGTCTATTCTCAAGAGTCATAAAGGTACAAACGAATAAAATGTTTAAATATCACATTTTTAAATATCTATTATTCTCCATTTTACTCGATCTCCTAAACGGTTAAAGATAGGACATTGCGGTTTTCACCAGTGGATTTAGCGCCCCCTTTTCCAAAAAATAAGTCCTATAAGTCTACTCTCAAGAGATGATAAAGGTACAAACGAATAAAATATTTATATATCACAATTTTAAATATCTATTATTCTCCATTTTACTCGATCTCCTAAACGGTTAAATAAAGGACATTGCAGTTTTCACCAGTGGATTTAGCACCCTGTTTTACAAAAAATAAGTCCTATAAGTCTACTCTCAAGAGTTGATAAAGGTACAAACGAATAAAATGTTTATGTATCACATTTTTAAATATCTATTATTAACCATTTTACTCGATCTCCTAAACGGTTAAAGATAGGACATTGCGGTTTTCACCAGTGGATTTAGCACCTCATTTTACATAAAATAAGTCCTATAAGTCTATTCTAAATAGTTGATAAAGGTACAAACGAATAAAATGTTTATATATCACACTTTTAAATATCTATTATTCTCCATTTTACTCGATCTCCTAAACGGTTAAATATAGCACATTGCGGTTTGAACCAGTGGATTCAGCACCTCATTTTACATAAAATAAGTTCTATAAGTCTACTCTCAAGAGTTGATAAAGGTACAAACGAATAAAATGTTTATATATCACATTTTTAAATATCTATTATTAACCATTTTACTCGATCTCCTAAACGGTTAAAGATAGCACATTGCAGTTTTCGAAAATGGATTCAGCACCTCACTTTACATAAAATAAGTCCTATAGGTCTATTCTTAAGAGTTGATAAAGGTACAAACGAATAAAATGTTTATATATCACATTTTTAAATATCTATTATTCTCCATTTTACTCGATCTCCTAAACGGTTAAATATAGGACATTGCGGTTTTCAATAGTGGATTTAGCACCTTATTTTACATAAAATAAGTCCTATAAGTCTACTCTCAAGAGTCATAAAGGTACAAACGAATAAAATGTTTATATATCACATTTTTAAATATCTATTATTCTCCATTTTACTCGATCTCCTAAACGGTTAAAGATAGGACATTGCCGTTTTCACCAGTGGATTCAGTACCTTATTTTACATAAAATAAGTCCTATAAGTCTACTCATAAGAGTTGATAAAGGTACAAACGAATAAAATGTTTATATATCACATTTTTAAATATCTGTTATTCTCCATTTAACTCGATCTCCTAAACGGTTAAAGATAGGACATTGCGGTTTTCACCAGTCAATTCAGCACCTTATTTTACATATAATAAGTCCTATAAGTCTACTCTAAATAGTTGATAAAGGTACAAACGAATAAAATGTTTATATATCACATTTTTAAATATCTATTATTCTCCATTTTACTCGATCTCCTAAACGGTTAAAGATAGGACATTGCGGTTTTCACCAGTGGATTCAGCACCCCACTTTACAAAAAATAAGTGTTATAAGTCTACTCTCAAGAGATGATAAAGGTACAAACGAATAAAATGTTTATATATCGCATTTTTAAATATTTATTATTCACCATTTTACTCGATCTCCTAAACGGTTAAAGATAGGACATTGTGGTTTTCACCAGTGGATTCAGCACCTCATTTTACATAAAATAAGTTTTATAAGTCTACTCTCAAGAGTCATAAAGGTACAAACGAATAAAATGTTTATATATCACATTTTTATATATCTATTATTCTCCATTTTACTCGATCTCCTACACGGTTAAAGATAGGACATTGTGATTTTCACCAGTGGATTCAGCACCTCATTTTACATAAAATAAGTTTTATAAGTCTACTCTCAAAAGTTGATAAAGGTACAAACGAATAAAATGTTTATATATCACATTTTTAAATATCTATTATTTTCCATTTTACTCGATCTCCTAAACGGTTATAGATAGGACATTGCGGTTTTCACCAGTGGATTCAGCTCCTCATTTTACATAAAAAAAGTCCTATAAGTCATCTCTCAAGAGTTGATAAAGGTACAAACGAATAAAATGTTTATATATAACATTTTTAAATATCTATTATTCTCCATTTTACTTTATCTCCTAAACGGTTAAAGATAGGACATTGCGGTTTTCACCAGTAAATTCAGCACCTCATTTTACATAAAATTAGTCCTATAGGTCTACTCTTAAGAGTTGATAAAGGTACAAACAAATAAAATGTTTGTATATCACATTTTTAAATACCTATTATTCTCCATTTTACTCGATCTCCTAAACAATTAAATATAGGACATTGCGGTTTGAACCAGTGGATTCAGCACCTTATTTTACATAAAATAAGTCCTATAAGTCTACTCTTAAGAGTTAATAAAGGTACAAACGAATAAAATGTTTATATATCACATTTTTAAATATCTATTATTCTCCATTTTACTCGATCTCCTAAACGGTTAAAGATAGGACATTGCGGTTTTCACCAGTGGATTCAGCACCCCACTTTACATAAAATAAGTCCTATAAGTCATCTCTCAAGAGTTGATAAAGGTACAAACGAATAAAATGTTTATATATCACATTTTTAAATATCTATGATTCTCCATTTTACTCGATCTCCTAAACGGTTAAATATAGGACATTGCGGTTTTCAATAGTGGATTTAGCACCTTATTTTACATAAAATAAGTCCTATAAGTCTACTCTCAAGAGTCATAAAGGTACAAACGAATAAAATGTTTGTATAACACATTTTTAAATACCTATTATTCTCCATTTTACTCGATCTCCTAAACGGTTAAATATAGGACATTGCGGTTTTCAATAGTGGATTTAGCACCTTATTTTACATAAAATAAGTCCTATAAATCTACTCTCAAGAGTCATAAAGGTACAAACGAATAAAATGTTTATATATCACATTTTTAAATATCTATTATTCTCCATTTTACTCGATCTCCTAAACGGTTAAAGATAGGACATTGCCGTTTTCACCAGTGGATTCAGCACCTTATTTTACATAAAATAAGTCCTATAAGTCTACTCATAAGAGTTGATAAAGGTACAAACGAATAAAATGTTTATATATCACATTTTTAAATATCTGTTATTCTCCATTTAACTCGATCTCCTAAACGGTTAAAGATAGGACATTGCGGTTTTCACCAGTCAATTCAGCACCTCATTTTACATAAAATAAGTCCTATAAGTCTACTCTAAATAGTTGATAAAGGTACAAACGAATAAAATGTTTATATATCACATTTTTAAATATCTATTATTCTCCATTTTACTCGATCTCCTAAACGGTTAAATATAGGACATTGCGGTTTTCAATAGTGGATTTAGCACCTCATTTTACATAAAATAAGTCCTATAAGTCTACTCTCAAGAGTCATAAAGGTACAAACGAATAAAATGTTTATATATCACATTTTTAAATATCTATTATTCTCCATTTTACTCGATCTCCTAAACGGTTAAAGATAGGACATTGCGGTTTTCACCAGTGGATTCAGCACCCCACTTTACAAAAAATAAGTGTTATAAGTCTACTCTCAAGAGATGATAAAGGTACAAACGAATAAAATGTTTATATATCGCATTTTTAAATATTTATTATTCACCATTTTACTCGATCTCCTAAACGGTTAAAGATAGGACATTGTGGTTTTCATCAGTGGATTCAGCACCTCATTTTACATAAAATAAGTTTTATAAGTCTACTCTCAAGAGTCATAAAGGTACAAACGAATAAAATGTTTATATATCACATTTTTAAATATCTATTATTCTCCATTTTACTCGATCTCCTAAACGGTTAAAGATAGGACATTGCGGTTTTCACCAGTGGATTCAGCACCCCACTTTACAAAAAATAAGTGATATAAGTCTACTCTCAAGAGATGATAAAGGTACAAACGTATAAAATGTTTATATATCACATTTTTAAATATTTATTATTCACCATTTTACTCGATCTCCTAAACGGTTAAAGATAGGACATTGTGGTCTTCACCAGTGGATTCAGCACCTCATTTTACATAAAATAAGTTGTATAAGTCTACTCTCAAGAGTTGATAAAGGTACAAACGAATAAAATGTTTATATATCACATTTTTAAATATCTATTATTTTCCATTTTACTCGATCTCCTAAACGGTTATAGATAGGACATTGCGGTTTTCACCAGTGGATTTAGCTTCTCATTTTACATAAAAAAAGTCCTATAAGTCATCTCTCAAGAGTTGATAAAGGTACAAACGAATAAAATGTTTATATATAACATTTTTAAATATCTATTATTCTCCATTTTACTTTATCTCCTAAACGGTTAAAGATAGGACATTGCGGTTTTCACCAGTAAATTCAGCACCTCATTTTACATAAAATTAGTCCTATAGGTCTACTCTTAAGAGTTGATAAAGGTACAAAAGAATAAAATGTTTGTATATCACATTTTTAAATACCTATTATTCTCCATTTTACTCGATCTCCTAAACAGTTAAATATAGGACATTGCGGTTTGAACCAGTGGATTCAGCACCTTATTTTACATAAAATAAGTCCTATAAGTCTACTCTTAAGAGTTGATAAAGGTACAAACGAATAAAATGTT
The DNA here is from genome assembly GCA_963930825.1 of Silvanus unidentatus. Lineage (NCBI taxonomy): Eukaryota > Metazoa > Arthropoda > Insecta > Coleoptera > Silvanidae > Silvanus > Silvanus unidentatus. The sequence continues at coordinate 12,609,268 of OZ005761.1, forward strand.
TATATATCACATTTTTAAATATCTATTATTCTCCATTTTACTCGATCTCCTAAACGGTTAAATATAGGACATTGCGGTTTTGACCAGTGGATTTAGCACCTCATTTTACATAAAATAAATCCTATTAGCCTATTCTCAAGAGTCATAGAGGTACAAACGAATAAAATGTTTATATATCACATTTTTAAATATCTATTATTCTCCATTTTACTCGATCTCCTAAACGGTTAAAGATAGGACATTGCGGTTTTCACCAGTGGATTTAGCAATTCATTTTACATAAAATAAGTCCTATAAGTCTACTCTCAAGAGATGATAAAGGTACAAACGAATAAAATGTTTATATATCACATTTTTAAATATCTATTATTCTCCATTTTACTCGATCTCCTAAACGGTTAAATATAGGACATTGCGGTTTTCAATAGTGGATTTAGTACCTCATTTTACATAAAATAAGTCCTATAAGTCTACTCTCAAGAGTCATAAAGGTACAAACGAATAAAATATTTATATATCACAATTTTAAATATCTATTATTCTCCATTTTACTCGATCTCCTAAACGGTTAAAGATAGGACATTGCGGTTTTCACCAGTGGATTTAGCACCTCATTTTACATAAAGTAAGTCCTATAAGTCTATTCTAAATAGTTGATAAAGGTACAAACGAATAAAATGTTTATATATCACACTTTTAAATATCTATTATTCTCCATTTTACTCGATCTCCTAAACGGTTAAATATAGGACATTGCGGTTTGAACCAGTGGATTCAGCACCTCATTTTACATAAAATATGTTCTATAAGTCTACTCTCAAGAGTTGATAAAGGTACAAACGAATAAAATGTTTATATATCACATTTTTAAATATCTATTATTAACCATTTTACTCGATCTCCTAAATGGTTAAAGATAGCACATTGCAGTTTTCACCAGTGGATTCAGCACCTTATTTTACATAAAATAAGTCCTATAAGTCTACTTTAAATAGTTGATAAAGGTACAAACGAATAAAATGTTTATATATCACATTTTTAATTATCTATTATTCTCCATTTTACTCGATCTCCTAAACGGTTAAATATAGGACATTGCGGTTTTCACCAGTGGATTTAGCACCTCATTTTACATAAAATAAGTCTTATAAGTCTACTCTCAAGAGTCATAAAGGTACAAACGAATAAAATGTTTATATATCACATTTTTAAATATCTATTATTCACCATTTTACTCGATCTCGTAAACGGTTAAAGATAGGACATTGCGGTTTGAACCAGTGGATTCAGCACCTCATTTTACATAAAATAAGTTCTATAAGTCTACTCTCAAGAGTCATAAAGGTACAAACGAATAAAATGTTTTTATATCACATTTTTAAATATATATTATTCTCCATTTTCCTCGATCTCCTAAACGGTTAAAGATAGGACATTGCGGTTTTCACCAGAGAATTCAGCACCTCATTTTACATAAATTAAGTCATATAAGTCTACCCTCAAGAGTTGATAAAGATACAAACGAATAAAATGTTTATATATCACATTTTTAAATATCTATTATTCACCATTTTACTCGATCACCTAAACGGTTAAAGATAGGACATTAGAGTTTTCAAAAATGGATTCAGCACCTCATTTTACATAAAAGAAGTCCTATATGTCTACTCTCAAGAGTTGATAAAGGTACAAACGAATAAAACGTTTATATTTCACATTTTAAATATCTATTATTTTCCATTTTACTCGATCTCCTAAACAGTTAAATATAGGACATTGCGGTTTTTATCAGTGGATTTAGCACCTCATTTTACATAAAATAAGTCCTATAAGTCTACTCTCAAGTGTCATAAAGGTACAAACGAATAAAATGTTTATATTTCACATTTTAAATATCTATTATTCTCCATTTTACTCGATCTCCTAAACGGTTAAAGATAGGACATTGCGGTTTTCACCAGCGGATTTAGCACCTTATTTTACAAAAAATAAGTCCTATATGTCTACTCTCAAGAGATAATAAAGGTACAAACGAATAAAATATTTATATATCACATTTTTAAATATCTGTTATTCTCCATTTAACTCGATCTCCTAAACGGTTAAAGATAGGACATTGCGGTTTTCACCAGTCAATTCAGCACCTCATTTTACATAAAATAAGTCCTATAAGTCTACTCTAAATAGTTGATAAAGGTACAAACGAATAAAATGTTTATATATCACATTTTTAAATATCTATTATTCTCCATTTTACTCGATCTCCTAAACGGTTAAAGATAGGACATTGCGGTTTTCACCAGTGGATTCAGCACCTCATTTTACATAAAATAAGTCCTATAAGTCTACTCTAAATAGTTGATAAAAGTACAAACGAATAAAATGTTTATATATCACATTTTTAAATATCTATTATTCACCAGTTTACTCGATCTCCTAAACGGTTAAAGATAGGACATTGTGGTTTTCACCAGTGGATTCAGCACCTCATTTTACATAAAATAAGTTTTATAAGTCTACTCTCAAGAGTTGATAAAGGTACAAACGGATAAAAAGTTTATATATCACATTTTTAAATGTCTATTATTTTCCATTTTACTCGACTCCTAAACGGTTAAATATAGCACATTGCGGTTTGAACCAGTGGATTCAGCACCTCATTTTACATAAAATAAGTTCTATAAGTCTACTCTCAAGAGTTGATAAAGGTACAAACGAATAAAATGTTTATATATCACATTTTTAAATATCTATTATTAACCATTTTACTCGATCTCCTAAACGGTTAAAGATAGGACATTGCGGTTTTCAAAAATGGATTCAGCATTTCATTTTACATAAAATAAGTCCTATAGGTCTACTCATAAGAGTTGAGAAAGGTACAAACGAATAAAATGTTTATATATCACATTTTTAAATATCTATTATTCACCATTTTACTCGATCTCCTAAACGGTTAAAGATAGGACATTGCGGTTTTCAAAAATGGATTCAGCATTTCATTTTACATAAAATAAGTCCTATAGGTCTACTCTTAAGGGTTGATAAAGGTACAAACGAATAAAATGTTTATATATCACATTTTTATATATCTATTATTCTTTATTTTACTCGATCTCCTAAACAGTTAAATATAGGACATTGCGGTTTTTATCAGTGGATTCAGCACCTCATTTTACATAAAATAAGTTCTATAAGTCTACTCTCAAGAGTTGATAAAGGAACAAATGGATAAAATGTTTATATATCACATTTTTAAATATCTATTATTTTCCATTTTCCTCGATCTCCTAAACGGTTATACATAGGACATTGCGGTTTTAACCAGTGGATTTAGCACCTCATTTTACATAAAATAAGTCCTATAAGTTTACTCTCAAGAGTCATAAAGGTACAAACGAATAAATTGTTTATATATCACATTTTTATATATCTATTATTCACCATTTTACTCGATCTCCTAAACGGTTAAAGATAGGACATTTTGGTTTTTACCAGTGGATTCAGCACCTCATTTTACATAAAATAAGTCCTATAAGTCTACTCTAAATAGTTGATAAAAGTACAAACGAATAAAATGTTTATATATCACATTTTTATATATCTATTATTCACCATTTTACTCGATCTCCTAAACGGTTAAAGATAGGACATTGTGGTTTTTACCAGTGGATTCAGCACCTCATTTTACATAAAATAAGTCCTATAAGTCTACTCTCAAAAGTCATAAAGGTACCAACGAATAAAATGTTTATATATCACATTTTTAAATATCTATTATTCTCCATTTTACTCGATCACCTAAACGGTTAAAGATAGGACATTGCGGTTTTTACCAGTGGATTCAGCACCCCACTTTACAAAAAATAAGTGTTATAAATCTACTCTCAAGAGATGATAAAGGTACAAACGAATAAAATGTTTATATATCACATTTTTAAATATCTGTTATTCTCCATTTAACTCGATCTCCTAAACGGTTAAAGATAGGACATTGCGGTTTTCACCAGTCAATTCAGCACCTCATTTTACATAAAATAAGTCCTATAAGTCTACTCTAAATAGTTGATAAAGGTACAAACGAATAAAATGTTTATATATCACATTTTTAAATATCTATTATTCTCCATTTTACTCGATCTCCTAAACGGTTAAAGATAGGACATTGCGGTTTTCACCAGTGGATTCAGCACCCCACTTTACAAAAAATAAGTGTTATAAGTCTACTCTCAAGTGTCATAAAGGTACAAACGAATAAAATGTTTATATTTCACATTTTAAATATCTATTATTCTCCATTTTACTCGATCTCCTAAACGGTTAAAGATAGGACATTGCGGTTTTCACCAGTCAATTCAGCACCTCATTTTACATAAAATAAGTCCTATAAGTCTACTCTCAAGTGTCATAAAGGTACAAACGAATAAAATGTTTATATTTCACATTTTAAATATCTATTATTCTCCATTTTACTCGATCTCCTAAACGGTTAAAGATAGGACATTGCGGTTTTCACCAGCGGATTTAGCACCTTATTTTACAAAAAATAAGTCCTATATGTCTACTCTCAAGAGATAATAAAGGTACAAACGAATAAAATATTTATATATCGCATTTTTAAATATTTATTATTCACCATTTTACTCGATCTCCTAAACGGTTAAAGATAGGACATTGTGGTTTTCACCAGTGAATTCAGCACCTCATTTTACATAAAATAAGTTTTATAAGTCTACTCTCAAGAGTCATAAAGGTACAAACGAATAAAATGTTTATATATCACATTTTTATATATCTATTATTCTCCATTTTACTCGATCGCCTAAACGGTTAAAGATAGGACATTGCGGTTTTCACCAGTGGATTCAGCACCCCACTTTACAAAAAATAAGTGATATAAGTCTACTCTCAAGAGATGATAAAGGTACAAACGAATAAAATGTTGATATATCACATTTTTATATATCTATTATTCTCCATTTTACTCGATCTCCTAAACGGTCAAAGATAGGACATTGCGGTTTTCACCAGTGGATTTAGCACCTCATTTTACTTAAAATAAGTCCTATAAGTCTATTCTAAATAGTTGATAAAGGTACAAACGAATAAAATGTTTATATATCACACTTTTAAATATCTATTATTCTCCATTTTACTCGATCTCCTAAACGGTTAAATATAGCACATTGCGGTTTGAACCAGTGGATTCAGCACCTCATTTTACATAAAATAAGTTCTATAAGTCTACTCTCAAGAGTTGATAAAGGTACAAACGAATAAAATGTTTATATATCACATTTTTAAATATCTATTATTAACCATTTTACTCGATCTCCTAAACGGTTAAAGATAGCACATTGCAGTTTTCAAAAATGGATTCAGCACCTCACTTTACATAAAATAAGTCCTATAGGTCTATTCTTAAGAGTTGATAAAGGTACAAACGAATAAAATGTTTATATATCCCATTTTTAAATATCTATTATTCTCCATTTTACTCGATCTCCTAAACGGTTAAATATAGGACATTGCGGTTTTCAATAGTGGATTTAGCACCTTATTTTACATAAAATAAGTCCTATAAGTCTACTCTCAAGAGTCATAAAGGTACAAACGAATAAAATGTTTATATATCACATTTTTAAATATCTATTATTCTCCATTTTACTCGATCCCCTAAACGGTTAAAGATAGGACATTGCCGTTTTCACCAGTGGATTCAGCACCTTATTTTACATAAAATAAGTCCTATAAGTCTACTCATAAGAGTTGATAAAGGTACAAACGAATAAAATGTTTATATATCACATTTTTAAATATCTGTTATTCTCCATTTAACTCGATCTCCTAAACGGTTAAAGATAGGACATTGCGGTTTTCACCAGTCAATTCAGCACCTCATTTTACATAAAATAAGTCCTATAAGTCTACTCTAAATAGTTGATAAAGGTACAAACGAATAAAATGTTTATATATCACATTTTTAAATATCTATTATTCTCCATTTTACTCGATCTCCTAAACGGTTAAAGATAGGACATTGCGGTTTTCACCAGTGGATTCAGCACCCCACTTTACAAAAAATAAGTGTTATAAGTCTACTCTCAAGAGATGATAAAGGTACAAACGAATAAAATGTTTATATATCGCATTTTTAAATATTTATTATTCACCATTTTACTCGATCTCCTAAACGGTTAAAGATAGGACATTGTGGTTTTCACCAGTGGATTCAGCACCTCATTTTACATAAAATAAGTTTTATAAGTCTACTCTCAAGAGTCATAAAGGTACAAACGAATAAAATGTTTATATATCACATTTTTATATATCTATTATTCTCCATTTTACTCGATCTCCTAAACGGTTAAAGATAGGACATTGTGATTTTCACCAGTGGATTCAGCACCTCATTTTACATAAAATAAGTTTTATAAGTCTACTCTCAAGAGTTGATAAAGGTACAAACGAATAAAATGTTTATATATCACATTTTTAAATATCTATTATTTTCCATTTTACTCGATCTCCTAAACGGTTATAGATAGGACATTGCGGTTTTCACCAGTGGATTCAGCTCCTCATTTTACATAAAAAAAGTCCTATAAGTCATCTCTCAAGAGTTGATAAAGGTACAAACGAATAAAATGTTTATATATCACATTTTTAAATATCTATTATTCTTCATTTTACTCGATCTCCTAAACGGTTAAAGATAGGACATTGTGGTTTTCACCAGTGGATTCAGCACCTCATTTTACATAAAATAAGTTTTATAAGTCTACTCTCAAGAGTTGATAAAGGTACAAACGAATAAAATGTTTATATATCACATTTTTAAATATCTATTATTTTCCATTTTACTCGATCTCCTAAACGGTTATAGATAGGACATTGCGGTTTTCACCAGTGGATTCAGCACCTCATTTTACATAAAATTAGTCCTATAGGTCTACTCTTAAGAGTTGATAAAGGTACAAACGAATAAAATGTTTGTATATCACATTTTTAAATACCTATTATTCTCCATTTTACTCGATCTCCTAAACAGTTAAATATAGGACATTGCGGTTTGAACCAGTGGATTCAGCACCTTATTTTACATAAAATAAGTCCTATAAGTCTACTCTTAAGAGTTGATAAAGGTACAAATGAATAAAATGTTTATATATCACATTTTTAAATATCTATTATTCTCCATTTTACTCGATCTGCTAAACGGTTAAATATAGGACATTGCGGTTTTGACCAGTGGATTTAGCACCTCATTTTACATAAAATAAATCCTATTAGTCTATTCTCAAGAGTCATAGAGGTACAAATGAATAAAATGTTTATATATCACATTTTTAAATATCTATTATTCTCCATTTTACTCGATCTCCTAAACGGTTAAAGATAGGACATTGCGGTTTTCACCAGTGGATTTAGCACCCCCTTTTACAAAAAATAAGTCCTATAAGTCTACTTTCAAGAGATGATAAAGGTACAAACGAATAAAATATTTATATATCACAATTTTAAATATCTATTATTCTCCATTTTACTCGATCTCCTAAACGGTTAAATATAGGACATTGCGGTTTTGACCAGTGGATTTAGCACCTCATTTTACATAAAATAAGTCCTATAAGTCTATTCTCAAGAGTCCTAAAGGTACAAACGAATAAAATGATTATATATCACATTTTTAAATATCTATTATTCTCCATTTTACTCGATCTCCTAAACTGTTAAAAATAGGACATTGCAGTTTTCACCAGTGGATTTAGCACCCCTTTTTACAAAAAATAAGTCCTATAAGTCTACTCTCAAGAGATGATAAAGGTAAAAACGAATAAAATGTTTATATATCACATTTTTAAATATCTATTATTAACCATTTTTCTCGATCTCCTAAACGGTTAAAGATAGGACATTGCGGTTTTCACCAGTGGATTTAGCACCTCATTTTACATAAAGTAAGTCCTATAAGTCTATTCTAAATAGTTGATAAAGGTACAAACGGATAAAATGTTTATATATCACACTTTTAAATATCTATTATTCTCCATTTTACTCGATCTCCTAAACGGTTAAATATAGGACATTGCGGTTTGAACCAGTGGATTCAGCACCTCATTTTACATAAAATATGTTCTATAAGTCTACTCTCAAGAGTTGATAAAGGTACAAACGAATAAAATGTTTATATATCACATTTTTAAATATCTATTATTAACCAGTTTACTCGATCTCCTAAATGGTTAAAGATAGCACATTGCAGTTTTCAAAAATGGATTCAGCACCTCACTTTACATAAAATAAGTCCTATAGGTCTACTCTCAAAAGTTGATAAAGGTACAAACGGATAAAATGTTTATATATCACATTTTTAAATATCTATTATTTTCCATTTTACTCGATCTCCTAAACGGTTAAAGATAGGACATTGCAGTTTTCACCAGTGGATTTAGCACCCCTTTTTACAAAAAATAAAGTCCTATAAGTCTACTCTCAAGAGATGATAAAGGTACAAACGAATAAAATATTTATATATCACAATTTTAAATATCTATTATTCTCCATTTTACTCGATCTCCTAAACGGTTAAAGATAGGACATTGCGGTTTTCACCAGTGGATTTAGCACCTCATTTTACTTAAAGTAAGTCCTATAAGTCTATTCTAAATAGTTGATAAAGGTACAAACGAATAAAATGTTTATATATCACACTTTTAAATATCTATTATTCTCCATTTTACTCGATCTCCTAAACGGTTAAATATAGGACATTGCGGTTTGAACCAGTGGATTCAGCACCTCATTTTACATAAAATATGTTCTATAAGTCTACTCTCAAGAGTTGATAAAGGTACAAACGAATAAAATGTTTATATATCACATTTTTAAATATCTATTATTAACCATTTTACTCGATCTCCTAAATGGTTAAAGATAGCACATTGCAGTTTCCAAAAATGGATTCAGCACCTCACTTTACATAAAATAAGTCCTATAGGTCTACTCTCAAAAGTTGATAAAGGTACAAACGGATAAAATGTTTATATATCACATTTTTAAATATCTATTATTTTCCATTTTACTCGATCTCCTAAACGGTTAAAGATAGGACATTGCAGTTTTCACCAGTGGATTTAGCACCCCTTTTTACAAAAAATAAGTCCTATAAGTCTACTCTCAAGAGATGATAAAGGTACAAACGAATAAAATATTTATATATCACAATTTTAAATATCTATTATTCTCCATTTTACTCGATCTCCTAAACGGTTAAATATAGGACATTGCGGTTTGAACCAGTGGATTCAGCACCTCATTTTACATAAAATAAGTTCTATAAGTCTACTCTCAAAAGTTGATAAAGGTACAAACGGATAAAATGTTTATATATCACATTTTTAAATATCTATTATTTTCCATTTTACTCGATCTCCTAAACGGTTATACATAGGACATAGCGGTTTTCACCAGTGGATTCAGCACCTCATTTTACATAAAAGAAGTCCTATATGTCTACTCTCAAGAGTTGATTAAGGTACAAACGAATAAAACGTATATATGTCACATTTTTAAATATCTATTATTTTATATTTTACTCGATCTCCTAACCGGTTAAAGACTGGACATTGCGGTTTTTACCAGAGAATTCAGCACCTCATTTTAAATAAATTAAGTCCTATAAGTCTACTCTCAAGTGTTGATAAAGATACAAACGAATAAAATGTTTATATATCACATTTTTAAATATCTATTATTCACCATTTTACTCGATCTCCTAACCGGTTAAAGATAGGACATTGCGGTTTTCACCAAAGAATTCAGCACCTCATTTTACATAAATTAAGTCATATAAGTCTACCCTCAAGAGTTGATAAAGATACAAACGAATAAAATGTTTATATATCACATTTTTAAATATCTATTATTCACCATTTTACTCGATCACCTAAACGGTTAAAGATAGGACATTGTGGTTTTCATCAGTGGATTTAGCACCTCATTTTACATAAAATAAGTCCTATAAGTCTACTCTCAAGAGTCATAAAGGTACAAACGGATAAAATGTTTATATATCACATTTTTAAATATCTATTATTCTCCATTTTACTCGATCTCCTAACCGGTTAAAGATAGGACATTGCGCTTTTCACCAGAAAATTCAGTACCTCATTTTACATAAATTATGTCCTATAAGTCTACTCTCAACAGTTGATAAAGGTACAAACGAATAAAATGTTTATATATCACATTTTTAAATATCTATTATTCACCATTTTACTCGATCACCTAAACGGTTAAAGATAGGACATTAGAGTTTTCAAAAATGGATTCAGCACCTCATTTTACATAAAAGAAGTCCTATATGTCTACTCTCAAGGGTTGATAAAGGTACAAACGAATAAAACGTTTATATATCACATTTATAAATACCTATTATTTTCCATTTTACTCGATCTCCTAAACGGTTAAAGATTGGACATTGCGGTTTTTACCAGAGAATTCAGCACCTCATTTTACATAAATTAAGTTCTATAAGTCTACTCTTAAGAGTTGATAAAGGTACAAACGAATAAAATGTTTATATAACACATTTTTAAATATCTATTATTCACCATTTTACTCGATCTCCTAACCGGTTAAAGATAGGACATTACGGTTTTCACCAGAGAATTCAGCACCTCATTTTACATAAATTAAGTCCTATAAGTCTACTCTCAAGAGTTGATAAAGGTACAAACGAATAAAATGTTTATATATCACATTTTTAAATATCTATTATTCACCATTTTACTCGATCTCCTAACCGGTTAAAGATAGGACATTACGGTTTTCACCAGAGAATTCAGCACCTCATTTTACATAAATTAAGTCCTATAAGTCTACTCTCAAGAGTTGATAAAGGTACAAACGAATAAAATGTTTATATATCACATCTTTAAATATCTATTATTTTCCATTTTACTCGATCTCCTAAACGGTTATAGATAGGACATTGCGGTTTTCTCCAGTGGATTTAGACACTCATTTTACATAAAATAAGTCCTATAAGTCTACTCTCAAGAGTCATAAAGGTACAAACGAATAAATTGTTTATATATCACATTTTTAAATACCTATTATTCACCATTTTACTCGATCTCCTAAACGGTTAAAGATTGGACATTGCGGTTTTCACCAGAGAATTCAGCACATCATTTTACATAATATAAGTCCTGTAAGTCTACTCTCAAGAGTTGATAAAGGTACAAACGAATAAAATGTTTATATATCACATTTTTAAATATCTATTACTCTTCATTTTACTCGATCTCCTAAACGGTTAAAGATAGGACATTGCGGTTTTCACCAGTAAATTCAGCACCTCATTTTACATAAAATAAGTCCTATAAGTCTACTCTAAATAGTTGATAAAGGTACAAACGAATAAAATGTTTATATATCACACTTTTAAATATCTATTATTCTCCATTTTATCCTATCTCCTAAACTGTTAAATATAGGACATTGCGGTTTGAACCAGTGTATTCAGCACCTTATTTTACATAAAATAAGTCCTATAAGTCTACTCTAAATAGTTGATAAAAGTACAAACGAATAAAATGTTTATATATCACATTTTTATATATCTATTATTCTCCATTTTACTCGATCCCCTAAACAGTTAAATATAGGACATTGCGGTTTTTAGCAGTGGATTAAGCACCTCATTTTACATAAAACAAGTCCTATAAGTCTACCCTCAAGAGTCATAAAGGTACAAACGAATAAAATGTTTACATATCACTTTTTTAAATATCTATTATTCTCCATTTTACTCGATCTCCTAAACGGTTAAAGATAGGACATTGCGGTTTTCACCAGTGGATTTAGCACCTCATTTTACATAAAATAAGTCCTATAAATCTACTCTCAAAAGTCATAAAGGTACAAACGAATAAATTGTTTATATATCACATTTTTAAATATCTATTATTCACCAGTTTACTCGATCTCCTAAACGGTTAAAGATAGGACATTGTGGTTTTCACCAGTGGATTTAGCACCTCATTTTACATAAAATAAGTTCTATAAGTCTACTCTCAAGAGTTGATAAAGGTTCAAACGGATAAAATGTTTATATATCACATTTTCAAATATCTATGATTCTCCATTTTACTCGATCTCTTAAACAGTTAAAGATAGGACATTGCGGTTTTCACCAGTGGATTCAGCACCTCATTTTACATAAAATAAGTCTTATAAGTCTACTCTCAAGAGTCATAAAGGTACAAACGAATAAAATGTTTATATATCACATTTTTAAATATCTATTATTTTCCAATTTACTCGATCTCCTAAACGGTTAAAGATTGGACATTGCGGTTTTTACCAGAGAATTCAGCACCTCATTTTACATAAATTAAGTCCTATAAGTCTACTCTCAAGAGTTGATAAAGGTACAAACGAATAAAATGTTTATATATCACATTTTTAAATATCTATTATTCACCATTTTACTCGATCTCCTAACCGGTTAAAGATAGGACATTGCGGTTTTCACTAGAGAATTCAGCACCTCATTTTACATAAAATAAGTCCTATAAGTCTACTCTAAATAGTTGATAAAGGTACAAACGAATAAAATGTTTATATATAATATTTTTAAATATCTATTATTCTCCATTTTACTCGATCTCCTAAACGGTTAAATATAGGATATTGCGGTTTTCACCAGTGGATTTAGCACCTCATTTTACATAAAATAAGTCCTATGAGTCTACTCTTAAGAGTTGATAAAGGTACAAACGAATAAAATGTTTATATATCACATTTTTAAATATCTATTATTTTCCATTTTCCTCGATCTCCTAAACGGTTATACATAGGACATTGCGGTTTTCACCAGTGGATTTAGCATTTCATTTTACATAAAATAAGTCCTATAAGTTTACTCTCAAGAGTTGATAAAGGTACAAACGAATAAAATGTTTATATATCACATTTTTAAATATCCATTATTCTTCATTTTACTCGATCTCCTAAACGGTTAAAGATAGGACATTGCGGTTTTCAAAAATGGATTCAGCACCTCATTTTACATAAAATAAGTCCTATAGGTCTACTCTTAAGACTTGATAAAGGTACAAACGAATAAAATGTTTATATATCACATTTTTATATCTATTATTTTCCATTTTACTCGATCTCCTAAACAGTTAAATATAGGACATTGCGGTTTTTATCAGTGGATTTAGCACCTCATTTTACATAAAATAAGTCCTATAAGTCTACTCTCAAGTGTCATAAAGGTACAAACGAATAAAATGTTTATATTTCACATTTTAAATATCTATTATTCTCCATTTTACTCGATCTCCTAAACGGTTAAAGATAGGACATTGCGGTTTTCACCAGCGGATTTAGCACCTTATTTTCCAAAAAATAAGTCCTATATGTCTACTCTCAAGAGATAATAAAGGTACAAACGAATAAAATATTTATATATCACATTTTTAAATATCTATTATTTTCCATTTTCCTCGATCTCCTAAACGGTTATACATAGGACATTGCGGTTTTCACCAGTGGATTTAGCATTTCATTTTACATAAAATAAGTCCTATAAGTTTACTCTCAAGAGTTGATAAAGGTACAAACGAATAAAATGTTTATATATCACATTTTTAAATATCCATTATTCTTCATTTTACTCGATCTCCTAAACGGTTAAAGATAGGACATTGCGGTTTTCAAAAATGGATTCAGCACCTCATTTTACATAAAATAAGTCCTATAGGTCTACTCTTAAGACTTGATAAAGGTACAAACGAATAAAATGTTTATATATCACATTTTTATATCTATTATTTTCCATTTTACTCGATCTCCTAAACAGTTAAATATAGGACATTGCGGTTTTTATCAGTGGATTTAGCACCTCATTTTACATAAAATAAGTCCTATAAGTCTACTCTCAAGTGTCATAAAGGTACAAACGAATAAAATGTTTATATTTCACATTTTAAATATCTATTATTCTCCATTTTACTCGATCTCCTAAACGGTTAAAGATAGGACATTGCGGTTTTCACCAGCGGATTTAGCACCTTATTTTCCAAAAAATAAGTCCTATATGTCTACTCTCAAGAGATAATAAAGGTACAAACGAATAAAATATTTATATATCACATTTTTAAATATCTATTATTTTCCATTTTCCTCGATCTCCTAAACGGTTATACATAGGACATTGCGGTTTTCACCAGTAGATTTAGCATTTCATTTTACATAAAATAAGTCCTATAAGTTTACTCTCAAGAGTTGATAAAGGTACAAACGAATAAAATGTTTATATATCACATTTTTAAATATCTATTATTCTTCATTTTACTCGATCTCCTAAACGGTTAAAGATAGGACATTGCGATTTTCACCAGTAAATTCAGCACCTCATTTTACATAAAATAAGTCCTATAAGTCTACTCTAAATAGTTGATAAAAGTACAAACGAATAAAACGTTTATATATCACATTTTTAAATATCTATTATTCACCAGTTTACTCGATCTCCTAAACGGTTAAAGATAGGACATTGTGGTTTTCACCAGTGGATTTAGCACCTCATTTTACATAAAATAAGTTCTATAAGTCTACTCTCAAGAGTTGATAAAGGTACAAACGGATAAAATGTTTATATATCACATTTTTAAATATCTATGATTCTCCATTTTACTCGATCTCTTAAACAGTTAAAGATAGGACATTGCGGTTTTCACCAGTGGATTCAGCACCTCATTTTACATAAAATAAGTCCTATAAGTCTACTCTCAAGAGTCATAAAGGTACAAACGAATAAAATGTTTATATATCACATTTTTAAATATCTATTATTTTCCATTTTACTCGATCTCCTAAACGATTAAAGATTGGACATTGCGGTTTTTACCAGAGAATTCAGCACCTCATTTTACATAAATTAAGTCCTATAAGTCTACTCTCAAGAGTTGATAAAGGCACAAACGAATAAAATGTTTATATATCACATTTTTAAATATCTATTATTCACCATTTTACTCGATCTCCTAACCGGTTAAAGATAGGACATTGCGGTTTTCACTAGAGAATTCAGCACCTCATTTTACATAAAATAAGTCCTATAAGTCTACTCTCAAGAGTCATAAAGGTACAAACGAATAAAATGTTTATATATCACATTTTTAAATATCTATTATTCTCCATTTTACTCGATCTCCTAAACGGTTAAAGATAGGACATTGCGGTTTTCACCAGTGGATTCAGCACCTCATTTTACATAAAATAAGTTTTATAAGTCTACTCTCAAGAGTTGATAAAGGAACAAACGGATAAAATGTTTATATATCACATTTTTAAATATCTATTATTTTCCATTTTCCTCGATCTCCTAAACGGTTATAGATATTACATTGCGGTTTTCACCAGTGGATTCAGCACCTCACTTTACATAAAATAAGTCCTATAAGTCTACTCTTAAGAGTTGATAAAGGTACAAACGAATAAAATGTTTATATATCACAATTTTAAATATTTATTATTCACCATTTTACTCGATCTCCTAAACGGTTAAATATAGGACATTGCGGTTTTCACCAGTGGAATTAGCACCTCATTTTACATCAAATAAGTCCTATAAGTCTACTCCCAAGAGTCATTAAGGTACAAACGAATAAATTGTTTGTATATCACATTTTTAAATATCTATTATTCACCATTTTACTCGATCTCCTAAACGGTTAAAGATAGGACATTGTGGTTTTTACCAGTGGATTCAGCACCTCATTTTACATAAAATAAGTCCTATAAGTCTACTCTCAAGAGTTGATAAAGGTACAAACGAATAAAATGTTTATATATCACATTTTTAAACATCTATTATTCACCATTTTACTCGATCTCCTAAACGGTTAAAGATAGGACATTGTGGTTTTTACCAGTGGATTCAGCACCTCATTTTACATAAAATAAGTCCTATAAGTCTACTCTCAAGAGTTGATAAAGGTACAAACGAATAAAATGTTTATATTTCACATTTTAAATATCTATTATTCTCCATTTTACTCGATCTCCTAAACGGTTAAAGATAGGACATTGCGGTTTTCACCAGCGGATTTAGCACCTTATTTTACAAAAAATAAGTCCTATATGTCTACTCTCAAGAGATAATAAAGGTACAAACGGAAAAAATGTTTGTATATCACATTTTTAAATATCTATTATTAACCATTTTACTCGATCTCCTAAACGGTTAAAGATAGGACATTGCGGTTTTCACCAGTGGATTCAGCACCTCATTTTACATAAAATAAGTTCTATAAGTCTACTCTCAAGAGTTGATAAAGGAACAAACGGATAAAATGTTTATATATCACATTTTTAAATATCTATTATTTTCCATTTTCCTCGATCTCCTAAACGGTTATACATAGGACATTGCGGTTTTCACCAGTGGATTTAGCACCTCATTTTACATAAAATAAGTCCTATAAGTTTACTCTCAAGAGTCATAAAGGTACAAACGAATAAATTGTTTATATATCACATTTTTAAATATCTATTATTAACCATTTTACTCGATCTCCTAAACGGTTAAAGATAGGACATTGTGGTTTTTACCAGTGGATTCAGCACCTCATTTTACATAAAATAAGTCCTATAAGTCTACTCTCAAGAGTTGATAAAGGTACAAACGAATAAAATGTTTATATATCCCATTTTTAAATATCTATTATTCTCCATTTTACTCGATCTCCTAAACTGTTAAAGAATGGACAGTGCGGTTTTCACCAGAGAATTCAGCACCTCATTTTACATAATATAAGTCCTATAAGTTTACTCTCAAGAGTTGATAAAGGTACAAACGAATAAAATGTTTATATATCACATTTTTAAATGTCTATTATTCTTCATTTTACTCGATCTCCTAAACGGTTAAAGATAGGACATTGCGGTTTTCACCAGTAAATTCAGCACCTCATTTTACATAAAATAAGTCCTATAAGTCTACTCTCAAAAGTCATAAAGGTACCAACGAATAAAATGTTTATATATCACATTTTTAAATATCTATTATTCTCCATTTTACTCGATCACCTAAACGGTTAAAGATAGGACATTGCGGTTTTCACCAGTGGATTCAGCACCTCATTTTACATAAAATAAGTCCTATAAGTCTACTCTCAAGAGATAATAAAGGTACAAACGAATAAAATATTTATATATCACATTTTTAAATATCTATTATTCACCATTTTACTCGATCTCCTAAACGGATAAAGATAGGACATTGCGGTTTTCACCTGTAACTTCAGCACCTCATTTTACATAAAATAAGTCCTATAAGTCTACTCTAAATAGTTGATAAAGGTACGAACGAATAAAATGTTTATATATCACACTTTTAAATATCTATTATTCTCCATTTTACTCGATCTCCTACACGGTTAAATATAGGACATTGCGGTTTTCACCAGTGGATTTAGCACCTCATTTTACATAAAATAAGTTTTATAAGTCTACTCTCAAGAGTTGATAAAGGTACAAACGGATAAAAAGTTTATATATCACATTTTTAAATATCTATTATTTTCCATTTTACTCGATCTCCTAAACGGTTATAGATAGGACATTGCGGTTTCCACCAGTGAATTCAGCACCTCATTTTACATAACATAAGTCCTATAAGTCTACTCATAAAAGTTGAGAAAGGTACAAACGAATAAAATGTTTATATATCACATTTTTAAATATCTATTATTCACCATTTTACTCGATCTCCTAAACGGTTAAAGATAGGACATTGCGGTTTTCAAAAATGGATTCTGCACCTCATTTTACATAAAATAAGTCCTATAGGTCTACTCTTAAGGGTTGATAAAGGTACAAACGAATAAAATGTTTATATATCACATTTTTATATATCTATTATTCTCCATTTTACTCGATCTCCCAAACAGTTAAATATAGGACATTGCGGTTTTTATCAGTGGATTTAGCACCTCATTTTACATAAAATAAGTCCTATAAGTCTACTCTCAAGTGTCATAAAGGTACAAACGAATAAAATGTTTATATATCACATTTTTAAATATCTATTATTCTCCATTTTACTCGATCTCCTAAACGGTTAAAGATAGGACATTGCGGTTTTCACCAGCGGATTTAGAACCTTATTTTACAAAAAATAAGTCCTATATGTCTACTCTCAAGAGATAATAAAGGTACAAACGAATAAAATATTTATATATCACATTTTTAAATATCTATTATATTTTACTCGATCTCCTAAACGGTTAAAGATAGGACATTGCGGTTTTCACCAGTGGATTCAGCACCTCATTTAACATAAAATAAGTTCTATAAGTCTACTCTCAAGAGTTGATAAAGGAACAAACGGAAAAAATGTTTGTATATCACATTTTTAAATATCTATTATTCACCATTTTACTCGATCTCCTAAACGGTTAAAGATAGTACATTGCGGTTTTCACCAGTGGATTCAGCACCTCATTTTACATAACAAAAGTCCTATAAGTCTACTCTCAAGAGTCATAAAGGTACAAACGATTAAATTGTTTATATATCACATTTTTAAATATCTATTATTCTCCATTTTACTCGATCTCCTAAACGGTTAAAGATAGGACATTGCGGTTTTCACCAGTGGATTCAGCACCTCATTTTACATAAAATAAGTTCTATAAGTCTACTCTCAAGAGTTGATAAAGGAACAAACGGATAAAATGTTTATATATCACATTTTTAAATATCTATTATTTTCCATTTTCCTCGATCTCCTAAACGGTTATACATAGGACATTGCGGTTTTCACCAGAGGATTTAGCACCTCATTTTACATAAAATAAGTCCTATAAGTCTACTCTCAAGAGTTGATAAAGGTACAAACGAATAAAATGTTTATATATCACATTTTTAAAAATCTATTATTCTCCATTTTACTCGATCTCCTAAACGGTTAAAGATAGGACATTGCGGTTTTCACCAGTAACTTCAGCACCTCATTTTACATAAAATAAGTCCTATAAGTCTACTCTAAATAGTTGATAAAGGTACAAACGAATAAAATATTTATATATCACATTTTTAAATATCTATTATTCACCATTTTACTCGATCTCCTAAACGGATAAAGATAGGACATTGCGGTTTTCACCTGTAACTTCAGCACCTCATTTTACATAAAATAAGTCCTATAAGTCTACTCTAAATAGTTGATAAAGGTACGAACGAATAAAATGTTTATATATCACACTTTTAAATATCTATTATTCTCCATTTTACTTGATCTCCTACACGGTTAAATATAGGACATTGCGGTTTTCACCAGTGGAATTAGCACCTCATTTTACATAAAATAAGTCCTATAAGTCTACTCTCAAAAGTCATAAAGGTACAAACGAATAAAATGTTTATATATCACATTTTTAAATATCTATTATTCTCCATTTTACTCGATCTCCTAAACGGTTAAAGATAGGACATTGCGGTTTTCACCAGTGGATTCAGCACCCCACTTTACAAAAAATAAGTGTTATAAGTCTACTCTCAAGAGATAATAAAGGTACAAACGAATAAAATATTTATATATCACATTTTTAAATATCTATTATTCACCATTTTACTCGATCTCCTAAACGGTTAAAGATAGGACATTGCGGTTTTCACCAGTGGATTCAGCACCTCATTTTACATAAAATAAGTCCTATAAGTCTACTCTCAAGAGTCATAAAGGTACAAATGGATAAAATGTTTATATATCACATTTTTAAATATCTATTATTCTCCATTTTACTCGATCTCCTAAACGGTTAAAGATAGGACATTGCGGTTTTCACCAGCGGATTTAGCACCTTATTTTACAAATAATAAGACCTATAAGTCTACTCTCAAGAGATAATAAAGGTACAAACGAATAAAATATTTATATATCACATTTTTAAATATCTATTATTCACCATTTTACTCGATCTCCTAAACGGATAAAGATAGGACATTGTGGTTTTCACCAGTGAATTCAGCACCTCATTTTACATAATATAAGTCCTATAAGTCTACTCTCAAGAGTTGATAAAGGTACAAACGAATAAAATGTTTATATATCACATTTTTAAATATCTATTATTCTTCATTTTACTCGATCTCCTAAACGATTAAAGATAGGACATTGCGATTTTCACCAGTAAATTCAGCATCTCATTTTACATAAAATAAGTCCTATAAGTCTACTCTAAATAGTTGATAAAAGTACAAACGAATAAAATGTTTATATATCACATTTTTATATATCTATTATTCACCATTTTACTCGATCTCCTAAACGGTTAAAGATAGGACATTGCGGTTTTCACCAGTGGATTCAGCACCTCATTTTACATAAAATAAGTTTTATAAGTCTACTCTCAAGAGTTGATAAAGGTACAAACGAATAAAATGTTTATATATCACATTTTTAAATATCTTTTATTTTCCATTTTACTCGATCTCCTAAACGGTTATAGATAGGACATTGCGGTTTTCACCAGTGGATTCAGCACCTCATTTTACATATAATAAGTCCTATAAGTCTACTCTTAAGAGTTGATAAAGGTACAAACGGATAAAAAGTTTATATATCACATTTTTAAATATCTATTATTTTCCATTTTACTCGATCTCCTAAACGGTTATAGATAGGACATTGCGGTTTTCACCAGTGGATTCAGCACCTCATTTTACATAAAATAAGTTTTATAAGTCTACTCTCAAGAGTTGATAAAGGTACAAACGAATAAAATGTTTATATATCACATTTTTAAATATCTTTTATTTTCCATTTTACTCGATCTCCTAAACGGTTATAGATAGGACATTGCGGTTTTCACCAGTGGATTCAGCACCCCACTTTACAAAAAATAAGTGATATAAGTCTACTCTCAAGAGATGATAAAGGTACAAACGTATAAAATGTTTATATATCGCATTTTTTAATATTTATTATTCACCATTTTACTCGATCTCCTAAACGGTTAAAGATAGGACATTGTGGTTTTCACCAGTGGATTCAGCACCTCATTTTACATAAAATAAGTTTTATAAGTCTACTCTCAAGAGTCATAAAGGTACAAACGAATAAAATGTTTATATATCACATTTTTAAATATCTATTATTTTCCATTTTACTCGATCTTCTAAACGGTTATAGATAGGACATTGCGGTTTTCACCAGTGGATTCAGCTCCTCATTTTACATAAAAAAAGTCCTATAAGTCATCTCTCAAGAGTTGATAAAGGTACAAACGAATAAAATGTTTATATATAACATTTTTAAATATCTATTATTCTCCATTTTACTTTATCTCCTAAACGGTTAAAGATAGGACATTGCGGTTTTCACCAGTAAATTCAGCACCTCATTTTACATAAAATTAGTCCTATAGGTCTACTCTTAAGAGTTGATAAAGGTACAAACGAATAAAATGTTTGTATATCACATTTTTAAATACCTATTATTCTCCATTTTAATCGATCTCCTAAACGGTTAAATATAGGACATTGCGGTTTGAACCAGTGGATTCAGCACCTCATTTTACATAAAATAAGTTCTATAAGTCTACTCTCAAGAGTTGATAAAGGTACAAACGAATAAATTGTTTATGTATCACATTTTTAAATATCTATTATTAACCATTTTACTCGATCTCCTAAACGGTTGAAGATTGCACATTGCAGTTTTCAAAAATGGATTCAGCACCTCACTTTACATAAAATAAGTCCTATAGGTCTATTCTTAAGAGTTGATAAAGGTACAAACGAATAAAATGTTTATATATCACATTTTTAAATATCTATTATTTTCCATTTTACTCGATCTCCTAGACGGTTAAAAATAGGACATTGCCGTTTTCACCAGTGGATTCAGCACCTTATTTTACATAAAATAAGTCCTATAAGTCTACTTTAAATAGTTGATAAAGATACAAACGATAAAAATGTTTATATACCACATTTTTAATTATCTATTATTCTCCATTTTACTCGATCTCCTAAACGGTTAAATATAGGACATTGCGGTTTTCACCAGTGGATTTAGCACCTCATTTTACATAAAATAAGTCTTATAAGTCTACTTTAAATAGTTGATAAAGATACAAACGATAAAAATGTTTATATACCACATTTTTAATTATCTATTATTCTCCATTTTACTCGATCTCCTAAACGGTTAAAGATAGGACATTGCGGTTTTCACCAGTGGATTCAGCACCCCACTTTACAAAAAATAAGTGATATAAGTCTACTCTCAAGAGATGATAAAGGTACAAACGTATAAAATGTTTATATATCGCATTTTTTAATATTTATTATTCACCATTTTACTCGATCTCCTAAACGGTTAAAGATAGGACATTGTGGTTTTCACCAGTGGATTCAGCACCTCATTTTACATAAAATAAGTTTTATAAGTCTACTCTCAAGAGTCATAAAGGTACAAACGAATAAAATGTTTATATATCACATTTTTAAATATCTATTATTTTCCATTTTACTCGATCTTCTAAACGGTTATAGATAGGACATTGCGGTTTTCACCAGTGGATTCAGCTCCTCATTTTACATAAAAAAAGTCCTATAAGTCATCTCTCAAGAGTTGATAAAGGTACAAACGAATAAAATGTTTATATATAACATTTTTAAATATCTATTATTCTCCATTTTACTTTATCTCCTAAACGGTTAAAGATAGGACATTGCGGTTTTCACCAGTAACTTCAGCACCTCATTTTACATAAAATAAGTCCTATAAGTCTACTCTAAATAGTTGATAAAGGTACGAACGAATAGAATGTTTATATATCACACTTTTAAATATCTATTATTCTCCATTTTACTCGATCTCCTACACGGTTAAATATAGGACATTGCGGTTTGAACCAGTAGATTCAGCACCATATTTTACATAAAATAAGTCCTATAAGTCTACTCTAAATAGTTGATAAAGGTACAAACGAATAAAATGTTTATATATCCCATTTTTAAATATCTATTATTCTCCATTTTACTCGATCTCCTAAACGGTTAAATATAGGACATTGCGGTTTTCACCAGTGGAATTAGCACCTCCTTTTACATAAAATAAGTCCTATAAGTCTACTCTCAAAAGTCATAAAGGTACAAACGAATAAAATGTTTATATATCACATTTTTAAATATCTATTATTCTCCATTTTACTCGATCTCCTAAACGGTTAAAGATAGGACATTGCGGTTTTCACCAGTGGATTCAGCACCCCACTTTACAAAAAATAAGTGTTATAAGTCTACTCTCAAGAGATAATAAAGGTACAAACGAATAAAATATTTATATATCACATTTTTAAATATCTATTATTCACCATTTTACTCGATCTCCTAAACGGATAAAGATAGGACATTGCGGTTTTCACCAGTAACTTCAGCACCTCATTTTACATAAAATAAGTCCTATAAGTCTACTCTAAATAGTTGATAAAGGTACGAACGAATAAAATGTTTATATATCACACTTTTAAATATCTATTATTCTCCATTTTACTTGATCTCCTACACGGTTAAATATAGGACATTGCGGTTTTCACCAGTGGATTCAGCACCTCATTTTACATAAAATAAGTTTTATAAGTCTACTCTCAAGAGTTGATAAAGGTACAAACGGATAAAAAGTTTATATATCACATTTTTAAATATCTATTATTTTCCATTTTACTCGATCTCCTAAACGGTTATAGATAGGACATTGCGGTTTCCACCAGTGGATTCAGCACCTCATTTTACATAACATAAGTCCTATAAGTCTACTCATAAAAGTTGAGAAAGGTACAAACGAATAAAATGTTTATATATCACATTTTTAAATATCTATTATTCACCATTTTACTCGATCTCCTAAACGGTTAAAGATAGGACATTGCGGTTTTCAAAAATGGATTCTGCACCTCATTTTACATAAAATAAGTCCTATAGGTCTACTCTTAAGGGTTGATAAAGGTACAAACGAATAAAATGTTTATATATCACATTTTTATATATCTATTATTCTCCATTTTACTCGATCTCCCAAACAGTTAAATATAGGACATTGCGGTTTTTATCAGTGGATTTAGTACCTCATTTTACATAAAATAAGTCCTATAAGTCTACTCTCAAGTGTCATAAAGGTACAAACGAATAAAATGTTTATATATCACATTTTTAAATATCTATTATTCTCCATTTTACTCGATCTCCTAAACGGTTAAAGATAGGACATTGCGGTTTTCACCAGCGGATTTAGAACCTTATTTTACAAAAAATAAGTCCTATATGTCTACTCTCAAGAGATAATAAAGGTACAAACGAATAAAATATTTATATATCACATTTTTAAATATCTATTATTCACCATTTTACTCGATCTCCTAAACGGTTAAAGATAGGACATTGCGGTTTTCACCAGTGGATTCAGCACCTCATTTAACATAAAATAAGTTCTATAAGTCTACTCTCAAGAGTTGATAAAGGAACAAACGGAAAAAATGTTTGTATATCACATTTTTAAATATCTATTATTCACCATTTTACTCGATCTCCTAAACGGTTAAAGATAGTACATTGCGGTTTTCACCAGTGGATTCAGCACCTCATTTTACATAACAAAAGTCCTATAAGTCTACTCTCAAGAGTCATAAAGGTACAAACGATTAAATTGTTTATATATCACATTTTTAAATATCTATTATTCTCCATTTTACTCGATCTCCTAAACGGTTAAAGATAGGACATTGCGGTTTTCACCAGTGGATTCAGCACCTCATTTTACATAAAATAAGTTCTATAAGTCTACTCTCAAGAGTTGATAAAGGAACAAACGGATAAAATGTTTATATATCACATTTTTAAATATCTATTATTTTCCATTTTCCTCGATCTCCTAAACGGTTATACATAGGACATTGCGGTTTTCACCAGAGGATTTAGCACCTCATTTTACATAAAATAAGTCCTATAAGTCTACTCTCAAGAGTTGATAAAGGTACAAACGAATAAAATGTTTATATATCACATTTTTAAATATCTATTATTCTCCATTTTACTCGATCTCCTAAACGGTTAAAGATAGGACATTGCGGTTTTCACCAGTAACTTCAGCACCTCATTTTACATAAAATAAGTCCTATAAGTCTACTCTAAATAGTTGATAAAGGTACGAACGAATAGAATGTTTATATATCACACTTTTAAATTTCTATTATTCTCCATTTTACTCGATCTCCTACACGGTTAAATATAGGACATTGCGGTTTGAACCAGTAGATTCAGCACCATATTTTACATAAAATAAGTCCTATAAGTCTACTCTAAATAGTTGATAAAGGTACAAACGAATAAAATGTTTATATATCCCATTTTTAAATATCTATTATTCTCCATTTTACTCGATCTCCTAAACGGTTAAATATAGGACATTGCCGTTTTCACCAGTGGAATTAGAACCTCATTTTACATAAAATAAGTCCTATAAGTCTACTCTCAAAAGTCATAAAGGTACAAACGAATAAAATGTTTATATATCACATTTTTAAATATCTATTATTCTCCATTTTACTCGATCTCCTAAACGGTTAAAGATAGGACATTGCGGTTTTTACCAGTGGATTCAGCACCCCACTTTACAAAAAATAAGTGTTATAAGTCTACTCTCAAGAGATAATAAAGGTACAAACGAATAAAATATTTATATATCACATTTTTAAATATCTATTATTCACCATTTTACTCGATCTCCTAAACGGTTAAAGATAGGACATTGCGGTTTTCACCAGTGGATTCAGCACCTCATTTTACATAAAATAAGTCCTATAAGTCTACTCTCAAGAGTCATAAAGGTACAAATGGATAAAATGTTTATATATCACATTTTTAAATATCTATTATTCTCCATTTTACTCGATCTCCTAAACGGTTAAAGATAGGACATTGCGGTTTTCACCAGCGGATTTAGCACCTTATTTTACAAATAATAAGACCTATAAGTCTACTCTCAAGAGATAATAAAGGTACAAACGAATAAAATATTTATATATCACATTTTTAAATATCTATTATTCACCATTTTACTCGATCTCCTAAACGGATAAAGATAGGACATTGTGGTTTTCACCAGTGAATTCAGCACCTCATTTTACATAATATAAGTCCTATAAGTCTACTCTCAAGAGTTGATAAAGGTACAAACGAATAAAATGTTTATATATCACATTTTTAAATATCTATTATTCTTCATTTTACTCGATCTCCTAAACGATTAAAGATAGGACATTGCGATTTTCACCAGTAAATTCAGCATCTCATTTTACATAAAATAAGTCCTATAAGTCTACTCTAAATAGTTGATAAAAGTACAAACGAATAAAATGTTTATATATCACATTTTTATATATCTATTATTCACCATTTTACTCGATCTCCTAAACGGTTAAAGATAGGACATTGCGGTTTTCACCAGTGGATTCAGCACCTCATTTTACATAAAATAAGTTTTATAAGTCTACTCTCAAGAGTTGATAAAGGTACAAACGAATAAAATGTTTATATATCACATTTTTAAATATCTTTTATTTTCCATTTTACTCGATCTCCTAAACGGTTATAGATAGGACATTGCGGTTTTCTCCAGTGGATTCAGCACCTCATTTTACATATAATAAGTCCTATAAGTCTACTCTTAAGAGTTGATAAAGGTACAAACGGATAAAAAGTTTATATATCACATTTTTAAATATCTATTATTTTCCATTTTACTCGATCTCCTAAACGGTTATAGATAGGACATTGCGGTTTTCACCAGTGGATTCAGCACCTCATTTTACATAACATAAGTCCTATAAGTCTACTCATAAGAGTTAAGAAAGGTACAAACGAATAAAATGTTTATATATCACATTTTTAAATATCTATTATTCACCATTTTACTCGATCTCCTAAAGGATTAAAGATAGGACATTGCGGTTTTCAAAAATGGATTCAGCACCTCATTTTACATAAAATAAGTTCTATAGGTCTACTCTTAAGAGTTGATAAAGGTACAAACGAATAAAATGTTTATATATCACATTTTTAAATATCTAATATTCTCCATTTTACTCGATCTCCTAAACGGTTAAAGATTGGACATTGCGGTTTCACCAGAGAATTCAGCACCTCATTTTACATAATATAAGTCCTCTAAATCTACTCTCAAGAGTTGATAAAGGTACAAACCAATAAAATGTTTATATATCACATTTTTAAATATCTATTATTCTTCATTTTACTCGATCTCCTAAACGGTTAAAGATAGGACATTGCGATTTTCACCAGTAAATTCAGCACCTCATTTTACATAATATAAGTCGTATAAGTCTACTCTAAATAGTTGATAAAAGTACAAACGAATAAAATGTTTATATATCACATTTTTATATATCTATTATTCACCATTTTACTCGATCTCCTAAACGGTTAAAGATAGGACATTGCGGTTTTCACCAGTGGATTCAGCACCCCACTTTACAAAAAATAAGTGATATAAGTCTACTCTCAAGAGATGATAAAGGTACAAACGTATAAAATGTTTATATATCGCATTTTTTAATATTTATTATTCACCATTTTACTCGATCTCCTAAACGGTTAAAGATAGGACATTGTGGTTTTCACCAGTGGATTCAGCACCTCATTTTACATAAAATAAGTTTTATAAGTCTACTCTCAAGAGTCATAAAGGTACAAACGAATAAAATGTTTATATATCACATTTTTAAATATCTATTATTTTCCATTTTACTCGATCTTCTAAACGGTTATAGATAGGACATTGCGGTTTTCACCAGTGGATTCAGCTCCTCATTTTACATAAAAAAAGTCCTATAAGTCATCTCTCAAGAGTTGATAAAGGTACAAACGAATAAAATGTTTATATATAACATTTTTAAATATCTATTATTCTCCATTTTACTTTATCTCCTAAACGGTTAAAGATAGGACATTGCGGTTTTCACCAGTAAAATCAGCACCTCATTTTACATAAAATTAGTCCTATAGGTCTACTCTTAAGAGTTGATAAAGGTACAAACGAATAAAATGTTTGTATATCACATTTTTAAATACCTATTATTCTCCATTTTAATCGATCTCCTAAACGGTTAAATATAGGACATTGCGGTTTGAACCAGTGGATTCAGCACCTCATTTTACATAAAATAAGTTCTATAAGTCTACTCTCAAGAGTTGATAAAGGTACAAACGAATAAATTGTTTATGTATCACATTTTTAAATATCTATTATTAACCATTTTACTCGATCTCCTAAACGGTTGAAGATTGCACATTGCAGTTTTCAAAAATGGATTCAGCACCTCACTTTACATAAAATAAGTCCTATAGGTCTATTCTTAAGAGTTGATAAAGGTACAAACGAATAAAATGTTTATATATCACATTTTTAAATATCTATTATTTTCCATTTTACTCGATCTCCTAGACGGTTAAAAATAGGACATTGCCGTTTTCACCAGTGGATTCAGCACCTTATTTTACATAAAATAAGTCCTATAAGTCTACTTTAAATAGTTGATAAAGGTACAAACGATAAAAATGTTTATATACCACATTTTTAATTATCTATTATTCTCCATTTTACTCGATCTCCTAAACGGTTAAATATAGGACATTGCGGTTTTCACCAGTGGATTTAGCACCTCATTTTACATAAAATAAGTCTTATAAGTCTACTCTCAAGAGTCATAAAGGTACAAACGAATAAAATGTTTATATATCACATTTTTAAATATCTATTATTCACCATTTTACTCGATCTCCTAAACGGTTAAAGATAGGACATTGCGGTTTGAACCAGTGGATTCAGCACCTCATTTTACATAAAATAAGTTCTATAAGTCTACTCTCAAGAGTCATAAAGGTACAAACGAATAAAATGTTTTTATATCACATTTTTAAATATTTATTACTCACCATTTTACTCGATCTCCTAAACGGTTATAGATAGGACATTGCGGTTTTCACCAGTGGATTCAGCACCTCATTTTACATAAAATAAGTCTTATAACTCTACTCTAAATAGTTGATAAAGGTACAAACGAATAAAATGTTTATATATCACACTTTTAAATATCTATTATTCTCCATTTTACTCGATCTCCTAAACAGTTAAATATAGGACATTGCGGTTTTCATTAGTGGATTTAGCTCCTCATTTTACATTAAATAAGACCTATAAGTCTACTCTCAAGAGTCATAATGGTACAAACGAATAAAATGTTTATATATCACATTTTTAAATATCTATTATTCACCATTTTACTCGATCTCCTAAACGGTTAAAGATAGGACATTGCGGTTTTCACCAGTGGATTCAGCACCTCATTTTACATAAAATAAGTTCTATAAGTCTACTCTCAAGAGTTGATAAAGGTACAAACGGATAAAATGTTTATATATCACATTATTAAATATCTATTATTTTCCATTTTACTGGATCTCCTAAACGGTTATAGATAGGACATAGCGGTTTTCTCCAGTGGATTCAGACCCTCATTTTACATAAAATAAGTCCTATAAGTCTACTCTTATGAGTTGATAAAGGTACAAACGAATAAAAAGTTTATATATCACATTTCTAAATATCTATTATTTACCATTTTACTTGATCTCCTAAACGGTTAAAGATAGGACATTGCGGTTTTCACCAGTGGATTCAGCACCTCATTTTACATAAAATAAGTTCTATAAGTCTACTCTCAAGAGTTGATAAAGGTACAAACGGATAAAATGTTTATATATCACATTTTTAAATATCTATTAATTTCCTTTTTACTCGATCTCCTAAACGGTTATAGATAGGACATTGCGGTTTTCACCAGTGGATTCAGCACCTCATTTTACATAAAATAAGTCCTATAAGTCTACTCATAAGAGTTGATAAAGGTACAAACGAATAAAAAGTTTATATATCACATTTTTAAATATCTATTATTCTAAATTTTACTCGATCTCTTACACAGTTAAAGATAGGACATTGCGGTTTTCACCAGTGGATTCAGCACCTCATTTTACATAAAATAAGTCCTATAAGTCTACTCTCAAGAGTTGATAAAGGTACAAACGAATAAAACGTTTATATATCACATTTTTAAATACCTATTATTTTCCATTTTACTCGATCTCCTAAACGGTTAAAGATTGGACATGGCGGTTTTTACCAGAGAATTCAGCACCTCATTTTACATAAAATAAGTCCTATAAGTCTACTCTCAAGAGTTGATAAAGGTACAAACGAATAAATCGTTTATATATCACATTTTTAAATACCTATTATTTTCCATTTTACTCGATCTCCTAAACGGTTAAAGATTGGACATGGCGGTTTTTACCAGAGAATTCAGCACCTCATTTTACATAAATTAAGTCCTATAAGTCTACTCTTAAGAGTTGATAAAGGTACAAACGAATAAAATGTTTATATATCACATTTTTAAATATCTATTATTCACCATTTTACTCGATCTCCTAACCGGTTAAAGATAGGACATTACGGTTTTCACCAGTGGATTCAACACCTCATTTTACATAAAATAAGATCTATAAGTCTACTCTCAAGAGTTGATAAAGGTACAAACGGATAAAATGTTTATATATCACATTTTTAAATATCTATTATTTTCCTTTTTACTCGATCTCCTAACCGGTTAAAGATAGGACATTACGGTTTTCACCAGTGGATTCAGCACCTCATTTTACATAAAATAAGTTCTATAAGTCTACTCTCAAGAGTTGATAAAGGTACAAACGAATAAAAAGTTTATATATCACATTTTTAAATATCTATTATTCTAAATTTTACTCGATCTCTTAAACAGTTAAAGATAGGACATTGCGGTTTTCACCAGTGGATTCAGCACCTCATTTTACATAAATTAAGTCCTATAAGTCTACTCTTAAGAGTTGATAAAGGTACAAACGAATAAAATGTTTATATATCACATTTTTAAATATCTATTATTCACCATTTTACTCGATCTCCTAACCGGTTAAAGATAGGACATTACTGTTTTCACCAGTGGATTCAGCACCTCATTTTACATAAAATAAGTTCTATAAGTCTACTCTCAAGAGTTGATAAAGGTACAAACGAATAAAAAGTTTATATATCACATTTTTAAATATCTATTATTCTAAATTTTACTCGATCTCTTAAACAGTTAAAGATAGGACATTGCGGTTTTCACCAGTGGATTCAGCACCTCATTTTACATAAAATAAGTCCTATAAGTCTACTCTCAAGATTTGATAAAGGTACAAACGAATAAAACGTTTATATATCACATTTTTAAATACCTATTATTTTCCATTTTACTCGATCTCCTAAACGGTTAAAGATTGGACATGGCGGTTTTTACCAGAGAATTCAGCACCTCATTTTACATAAATTAAGTCCTATAAGTCTACTCTTAAGAGTTGATAAAGGTACAAACGAATAAAATGTTTATATATCACATTTTTAAATATCTATTATTCACCATTTTACTCGATCTCCTAACCGGTTAAAGATAGGACATTACGGTTTTCACCAGAGAATTCAGCACCTCATTTTACATAAATTAAGTCCTATAAGTCTACTCTCAAGAGTTGATAAAGGTACAAACGAATAAAATGTTTATATTTCACATTTTTAAATATCTATTATTCACCATTTTACGGGATCTCCTAAACGGTTATAGATAGGACATTGCAGTTTTCAAAAATGGATTCAGCACCTCATTTTACATAAAATAAGTCTTATAGGTCTAGTCTTAAGAGTTGATAAAGGTACAAACGAATAAAATGTTTATATATCACATTTTTAAATATCTATTATTCACCATTTTACTCGATCTCCTAACCGGTTAAAGATAGGACATTACGGTTTTCACCAGAGAATTCAGTACCTCATTTTACATAAATTAAGTCCTATAAGTCTACTCTCAACAGTTGATAAAGGTACAAACGAATAAAATGTTTATATATCACATTTTTAAATATCTATTATTCACCATTTTACTCGATCTCCTAACCGGTTAAAGATAGGACATTACGGTTTTCACCAGAGAATTCAGTACCTCATTTTACATAAATTAAGTCCTATAAGTCTACTCTCAACAGTTGATAAAGGTACAAACGAATAAAATGTTTATATATCACATTTTTAAATATCTATTATTCACCATTTTACGGGATCTCCTAAACGGTTAAAGATAGGACATTGCAGTTTTCAAAAATGGATTCAGCACCTCATTTTACATAAAATAAGTCTTATAGGTCTAGTCTTAAGAGTTGATAAAGGTACAAACGAATAAAATGTTTATATATCACATTTTTAAATATCTATTATTCACCATTTTACTCGATCTCCTAACCGGTTAAAGATAGGACATTACGGTTTTCACCAGAGAATTCAGTACCTCATTTTACATAAATTAAGTCCTATAAGTCTACTCTCAACAGTTGATAAAGGTACAAACGAATAAAATGTTTATATATCACATTTTTAAATATCTATTATTCACCATTTTACTCGATCTCCTAAACGGTTAAAGATAGCACATTGCAGTTTTCAAAAATGGATTCAGCACCTCACTTTACATAAAATAAGTCCTATAGGTCTTTTCTTAAGAGTTGATAAAGGTACAAACGAATAAAATGTTTATATATCACATTTTTAAATATCTATTATTTTCCATTTTACTCGATCTCCTAAACGGTTAAAAATAGGACATTGCCGAATTCACCAGTGGATTCAGCACCTTATTTTACATAAAATAAGTCCTATAAGTCTACCCTCAAGAGTTAATAAAGATACAAACGAATAAAATGTTTATATATCACATTTTTAAATATCTATTATTCACCATTTTACTCGATCACCTAAACGGTTAAAGATAGGACATTAGAGTTTTCAAAAATGGATTCAGCACCTCATTTTACATAAAATAAGTCCTATAGGTCTATTCTCAAGAGTTAATAAAGATACAAACGAATAAAATGTTTATATATGACATTTTTAAATATCTATTATTCACCATTTTACTCGATCTCCTAAACGGTTAAAGATAGCACATTGCAGTTTTCAAAAATGGATTCAGCACCTCAGTTTACATAAAATAAGTCCTATAGGTGTATTCTTAAGAGTTGATAAAGGTACAAACGAATAAAATGTTTATATATCACATTTTTAAATATCTATTATTTTCCATTTTACTCGATCTCCTAAACGGTTAAAAATAGGACATTGCCTATTTCACCAGTGGATTCAGCACCTTATTTTACATAAAATAAGTCCTATAAGTCTACTCTCAAGGGTTGATAAAGGTTCAAACGAATAAAATGTTTATATATCACAATTTTAAATATCCATTATTAACCATTTTACTCGATCTCCTAAACAGTTAAAGATAGGACATTGTGGTTTTCATCAGTAGATTTAGCACCTCATTTTACATAAAGTAAGTCCTATAAGTCTACTCTCAAGAGTCATAAAGGTACAAACGGATAAAATGTTTATATATCACATTTTTAAATATCTATTATTCTCCATTTTACTCGATCTCCTAAATGGTTAAAGATAGGACATTGCGGTTTTCACCAGTGGATTCAGCACCCCACTTTACAAAAAATAAGTGTTGTAAGTCTACTCTCAAGAGTTAATAATGGTACAAACGAATAAAATGTTTATATATCACATCTTTAAATATCTATTATTTTCCATTTTACTCGATCTCCTAAACGGTTATAGATAGGACATTGCGGTTTTCTCCAGTGGATTCAGACCCTCATTTTACATAAAATAAGTCCTATAAGTCTACTCTTAAGAGTTGATAAAGGTACAAACGAATAAAATGTTTATATATCACATTTTTAAATATCTATTATTCTCCATTTTACTCGATCTCCTAAACGGTTAAAGATAGGACATTGCGGTTTTCACCAGTGGATTCAGCACCTCATTTTACATAAAATAAGTCCTATAAGTCTACTCTCAAGAGTTGATAAAGGTACAAACGAATAAAACGTTTATATATCACATTTTTAAATACCTATTATTTTCCATTTTACTCGATCTCCTAAACGGTTAAAGATTGGACATGGCGGTTTTTACCAGAGAATTCAGCACCTCATTTTACATAAAATAAGTCCTATAAGTCTACTCTCAAGAGTTGATAAAGGTACAAACGAATAAAACGTTTATATATCACATTTTTAAATACCTATTATTTTCCATTTTACTCGATCTCCTAAACGGTTAAAGATTGGACATGGCGGTTTTTACCAGAGAATTCAGCACCTCATTTTACATAAATTAAGTCCTATAAGTCTACTCTTAAGAGTTGATAAAGGTACAAACGAATAAAATGTTTATATATCACATTTTTAAATATCTATTATTCACCATTTTACTCGATCTCCTAACCGGTTAAAGATAGGACATTACGGTTTTCACCAGTGGATTCAGCACCTCATTTTACATAAAATAAGTTCTATAAGTCTACTCTCAAGAGTTGATAAAGGTACAAACGAATAAAAAGTTTATATATCACATTTTTAAATATCTATTATTCTAAATTTTACTCGATCTCTTAAACAGTTAAAGATAGGACATTGCGGTTTTCACCAGTGGATTCAGCACCTCATTTTACATAAAATAAGTCCTATAAGTCTACTCTCAAGATTTGATAAAGGTACAAACGAATAAAACGTTTATATATCACATTTTTAAATACCTATTATTTTCCATTTTACTCGATCTCCTAAACGGTTAAAGATTGGACATGGCGGTTTTTACCAGAGAATTCAGCACCTCATTTTACATAAATTAAGTCCTATAAGTCTACTCTTAAGAGTTGATAAAGGTACAAACGAATAAAATGTTTATATATCACATTTTTAAATATCTATTATTCACCATTTTACTCGATCTCCTAACCGGTTAAAGATAGGACATTACGGTTTTCACCAGAGAATTCAGCACCTCATTTTACATAAATTAAGTCCTATAAGTCTACTCTCAAGAGTTGATAAAGGTACAAACGAATAAAATGTTTATATATCACATTTTTAAATATCTATTATTCACCATTTTACGGGATCTCCTAAACGGTTAAAGATAGGACATTGCAGTTTTCAAAAATGGATTCAGCACCTCATTTTACATAAATTAAGTCCTATAAGTCTACTCTTAAGAGTTGATAAAGGTACAAACGAATAAAATGTTTATATATCACATTTTTAAATATCTATTATTCTCCATTTTACTTGATCTCCTAAACAGTTAAAGATAGGACCTTGCGGTTTTCACCAGCGGATTCAGCACCTCATTTTACATAAAATAAGTTCTATAAGTCTACTCTCAAGTGTTGATAAAGATACAAACGGATAAAATGTTTATATATCACATTTTTAAATATCTATTATTCTAAATTTTACTCGATCTCTTAAACAGTTAAAGATAGGACATTGCGGTTTTCACCAGTGGATTCAGCACCTTATTATACATAAGATAAGTCCTATAAGTCTACTCTTAAGAGTTGATAAAGGTACAAACGAATAAAATGTTTATATATCACATTTTTAAATTTCTATTATTCACCATTTTACTCGATCTCCTAAACGGTTAAATATAGGACATTGCCGATTTCACCAGTGGATTCAGCACCTTATTTTACATAAAATAAGTCCTATAAGTCTACCCTCAAGTGTTAATAAAGATACAAACGAATAAAATGTTTATATATCACATTTTTAAATATCTATTATTAACCATTTTACTCGATCACCTAAACGGTTAAAGATAGGACATTAGAGTTTTCAAAAATGGATTCAGCACCTCATTTTACATAAAATAAGTCCTATAGGTCTATTCTCAAGAGTTAATAAAGATACAAACGAATAAAATGTTTATATATGACATTTTTAAATATCTATTATTCACCATTTTACTCGATCTCCTAAACGGTTAAAGATAGCACATTGCAGTTTTCAAAAATGGATTCAGCACCTCAGTTTACATAAAATAAGTCCTATAGGTGTATTCTTAAGAGTTGATAAAGGTACAAACGAATAAAATGTTTATATATCACATTTTTAAATATCTATTATTTTCCATTTTACTCGATCTCCTAAACGGTTAAAAATAGGACATTGCCTATTTCACCAGTGGATTCAGCACCTTATTTTACATAAAATAAGTTCTATAAGTCTACTCTCAAGGGTTGATAAAGGTTCAAACGAATAAAATGTTTATATATCACAATTTTAAATATCCATTATTAACCATTTTACTCGATCTCCTAAACAGTTAAAGATAGGACATTGTGGTTTTCATCAGTGGATTTAGCACCTCATTTTACATAAAGTAAGTCCTATAAGTCTACTCTCAAGAGTCATAAAGGTACAAACGGATAAAATGTTTATATATCACATTTTTAAATATCTATTATTCTCCATTTTACTCGATCTCCTAAATGGTTAAAGATAGGACATTGCGGTTTTCACCAGTGGATTCAGCACCCCACTTTACAAAAAATAAGTGTTGTAAGTCTACTCTCAAGAGATGATATAGGTACAAACGAATAAAATGTATATATATCACATTTTTAAATATTTATTATTCACCATTTTACTCGATCTCCTAAACGGTTAAAGATAGGACATTGCGGTTTTCACCAGTGGATTCAGCACCCCACTTTACAAAAAATAAGTGTTGTAAGTCTACTCTCAAGAGTTAATAATGGTACAAACGAATAAAATGTTTATATATCACATCTTTAAATATCTATTATTTTCCATTTTACTCGATCTCCTAAACGGTTATAGATAGGACATTGCGGTTTTCTCCAGTGGATTCAGACCCTCATTTTACATAAAATAAGTCCTATAAGTCTACTCTTAAGAGTTGATAAAGGTACAAACGAATAAAATGTTTATATATCACATTTTTAAATATCTATTATTCTCCATTTTACTCGATCTCCTAAACGGTTAAATATAGGACATTGCGGTTTGAACCAGTGGATTCAGCACCTTATTTTACATAAAATTAGTCCTATAAGTCTACTCTAAATAGTTGATAAAGGTACAAACGGATAAAATGTTTATATATCACATTTTTATATATCTATTATTCTCCATTTTACTCGATCTCCTAAACAGTTAAATATAGGACATTGCGGTTTTCATCAGTGGATTTAGCACCTCATTTAACATAAAATAAGTCCTATAAGTCTACTCTCAAGAGTCATAAAGGTACAAACGAATAAAATGTTTATATATCACATTTTTAAATATCTATTATTTACCATTTTACTTGATCTCCTAAACGGTTAAAGATAGGACATTGCGGTTTTCACCAGTGGATTCAGCACCTCATTTTACATAAAATAAGTTCTATAAGTCTACTCTCAAGTGTTGATAAAGATACAAACGGATAAAATGTTTATTTATCACATTTTTAAATATCTATTATTCTAAATTTTACTCGATCTCTTAAACAGTTAAAGATAGGACATTGCGGTTTTCACCAGTGGATTCAGCACCAAATTTTACATAAAATAAGTCCTATAAGTCTACTCTCAAGAGTTGATAAAGGTACAAACGAATAAAATGTTTATATATCACATCTTTAAATATCTATTATTTTCCATTTTACTCGATCTCCTAAACGGTTATAGATAGGACATTGCGGTTTTCTCCAGTGGATTCAGACCCTCATTTTACATAAAATAAGTCCCAGAAGTCTACTCTTATGAGTTGATAAAGGTACAAACGAATAAAATGTTTATATATCACATTTTTAAATATCTATTATTCTCCATTTTACTTGATCTCCTAAACAGTTAAAGATAGGACCTTGCGGTTTTCACCAGTGGATTCAGCACCTTATTATACATAAGATAAGTCCTATAAGTCTACTCTTAAGAGTTGATAAAGGTACAAACGAATAAAATGTTTATATATCACATTTTTAAATTTCTATTATTCACCATTTTACTCGATCTCCTAAACGGTTAAATATAGGACATTGCGGTTTGAACCAGTGGATTCAGCACCATATTTTACATAAAATAAGTCCTATAAGTCTACTCTAAATAGTTGATAAAGGTACAAACGAATAAAATGGTTATATATCACATTTTTAAATACCTATTATTTTTTATTTTACTCGATCTCCTAAACGGTTAAAGATTGGACATTGCGGTTTTTACCAGAGAATTCAGCACCTCTTTTTACATAAATTAAGTCCTATAAGTCTACTCTTAAGAGTTGATAAAGGTACAAACGAATAAAATGTTTATATATCACATTTTTAAATATCTATTATTCACCATTTTACTCGATCTCCTAACCGGTTAAAGATAGGACATTACGGTTTTCACCAGAGAATTCAGCACCTCATTTTACATAAATTAAGTCCTATAAGTCTACTCTCAAGAGTTGATAAAGGTACAAACGAATAAAATGTTTATATATCACATTTTTAAATATCTATTATTCACCATTTTACGGGATCTCCTAAACGGTTAAAGATAGGACATTGCAGTTTTCAAAAATGGATTCAGCACCTCATTTTACATAAATTAAGTCCTATAAGTCTACTCTTAAGAGTTGATAAAGGTACAAACGAATAAAATGTTTATATATCACATTTTTAAATATCTATTATTCTCCATTTTACTTGATCTCCTAAACAGTTAAAGATAGGACCTTGCGGTTTTCACCAGCGGATTCAGCACCTCATTTTACATAAAATAAGTTCTATAAGTCTACTCTCAAGTGTTGATAAAGATACAAACGGATAAAATGTTTATATATCACATTTTTAAATATCTATTATTCTAAATTTTACTCGATCTCTTAAACAGTTAAAGATAGGACATTGCGGTTTTCACCAGTGGATTCAGCACCTTATTATACATAAGATAAGTCCTATAAGTCTACTCATAAGAGTTGATAAAGGTACAAACGAATAAAATGTTTATATATCACATTTTTAAATTTCTATTATTCACCATTTTACTCGATCTCCTAAACGGTTAAATATAGGACATTGCCGATTTCACCAGTGGATTCAGCACCTTATTTTACATAAAATAAGTCCTATAAGTCTACCCTCAAGTGTTAATAAAGATACAAACGAATAAAATGTTTATATATCACATTTTTAAATATCTATTATTAACCATTTTACTCGATCACCTAAACGGTTAAAGATAGGACATTAGAGTTTTCAAAAATGGATTCAGCACCTCATTTTACATAAAATAAGTCCTATAGGTCTATTCTCAAGAGTTAATAAAGATACAAACGAATAAAATGTTTATATATGACATTTTTAAATATCTATTATTCACCATTTTACTCGATCTCCTAAACGGTTAAAGATAGCACATTGCAGTTTTCAAAAATGGATTCAGCACCTCAGTTTACATAAAATAAGTCCTATAGGTGTATTCTTAAGAGTTGATAAAGGTACAAACGAATAAATTGTTTATATATCACATTTTTAAATATCTATTATTTTCCATTTTACTCGATCTCCTAAACGGTTAAAAATAGGACATTGCCTATTTCACCAGTGGATTCAGCACCTTATTTTACATAAAATAAGTTCTATAAGTCTACTCTCAAGGGTTGATAAAGGTTCAAACGAATAAAATGTTTATATATCACAATTTTAAATATCCATTATTAACCATTTTACTCGATCTCCTAAACAGTTAAAGATAGGACATTGTGGTTTTCATCAGTGGATTTAGCACCTCATTTTACATAAAGTAAGTCCTATAAGTCTACTCTCAAGAGTCATAAAGGTACAAACGGATAAAATGTTTATATATCACATTTTTAAATATCTATTATTCTCCATTTTACTCGATCTCCTAAATGGTTAAAGATAGGACATTGCGGTTTTCACCAGTGGATTCAGCACCCCACATTACAAAAAATAAGTGTTGTAAGTCTACTCTCAAGAGATGATAAAGGTACAAACGAATAAAATGTATATATATCACATTTTTAAATATTTATTATTCACCATTTTACTCGATCTCCTAAACGGTTAAAGATAGGACATTGCGGTTTTCACCAGTGGATTCAGCACCCCACTTTACAAAAAATAAGTGTTGTAAGTCTACTCTCAAGAGTTAATAATGGTACAAACGAATAAAATGTTTATATATCACATCTTTAAATATCTATTATTCTCCATTTTACTCGATCTCCTAAACAGTTAAATATAGGACATTGCGGTTTTCATCAGTGGATTTAGCACCTCATTTAACATAAAATAAGTCCTATAAGTCTACTCTCAAGAGTCATAAAGGTACAAACGAATAAAATGTTTATATATCACATTTTTAAATATCTATTATTTACCATTTTACTTGATCTCCTAAACGGTTAAAGATAGGACATTGCGGTTTTCACCAGTGGATTCAGCACCTCATTTTACATAAAATAAGTTCTATAAGTCTACTCTCAAGTGTTGATAAAGATACAAACGGATAAAATGTTTATTTATCACATTTTTAAATATCTATTATTCTAAATTTTACTCGATCTCTTAAACAGTTAAAGATAGGACATTGCGGTTTTCACCAGTGGATTCAGCACCAAATTTTACATAAAATAAGTCCTATAAGTCTACTCTCAAGAGTTGATAAAGGTACAAACGAATAAAATGTTTATATATCACATCTTTAAATATCTATTATTTTCCATTTTACTCGATCTCCTAAACGGTTATAGATAGGACATTGCGGTTTTCTCCATTGGATTCAGACCCTCATTTTACATAAAATAAGTCCCAGAAGTCTACTCTTATGAGTTGATAAAGGTACAAACGAATAAAATGTTTATATATCACATTTTTAAATATCTATTATTCTCCATTTTACTTGATCTCCTAAACAGTTAAAGATAGGACCTTGCGGTTTTCACCAGTGGATTCAGCACCTTATTATACATAAGATAAGTCCTATAAGTCTACTCTTAAGAGTTGATAAAGGTACAAACGAATAAAATGTTTATATATCACATTTTTAAATTTCTATTATTCACCATTTTACTCGATCTCCTAAACGGTTAAATATAGGACATTGCGGTTTGAACCAGTGGATTCAGCACCATATTTTACATAAAATAAGTCCTATAAGTCTACTCTAAATAGTTGATAAAGGTACAAACGAATAAAATGGTTATATATCACATTTTTAAATACCTATTATTTTTTATTTTACTCGATCTCCTAAACGGTTAAAGATTGGACATTGCGGTTTTTACCAGAGAATTCAGCACCTCTTTTTACATAAATTAAGTCCTATAAGTCTACTCTTAAGAGTTGATAAAGGTACAAACGAATAAAATGTTTATATATCACATTTTTAAATATCTATTATTCACCATTTTACTCGATCTCCTAACCGGTTAAAGATAGGACATTACGGTTTTCACCAGAGAATTCAGCACCTCATTTTACATAAATTAAGTCCTATAAGTCTACTCTCAAGAGTTGATAAAGGTACAAACGAATAAAATGTTTATATATCACATTTTTAAATATCTATTATTCACCATTTTACGGGATCTCCTAAACGGTTAAAGATAGGACATTGCAGTTTTCAAAAATGGATTCAGCACCTCATTTTACATAAATTAAGTCCTATAAGTCTACTCTTAAGAGTTGATAAAGGTACAAACGAATAAAATGTTTATATATCACATTTTTAAATATCTATTATTCTCCATTTTACTTGATCTCCTAAACAGTTAAAGATAGGACCTTGCGGTTTTCACCAGCGGATTCAGCACCTCATTTTACATAAAATAAGTTCTATAAGTCTACTCTCAAGTGTTGATAAAGATACAAACGGATAAAATGTTTATATATCACATTTTTAAATATCTATTATTCTAAATTTTACTCGATCTCTTAAACAGTTAAAGATAGGACATTGCGGTTTTCACCAGTGGATTCAGCACCTTATTATACATAAGATAAGTCCTATAAGTCTACTCTTAAGAGTTGATAAAGGTACAAACGAATAAAATGTTTATATATCACATTTTTAAATTTCTATTATTCACCATTTTACTCGATCTCCTAAACGGTTAAATATAGGACATTGCCGATTTCACCAGTGGATTCAGCACCTTATTTTACATAAAATAAGTCCTATAAGTCTACCCTCAAGTGTTAATAAAGATACAAACGAATAAAATGTTTATATATCACATTTTTAAATATCTATTATTAACCATTTTACTCGATCACCTAAACGGTTAAAGATAGGACATTAGAGTTTTCAAAAATGGATTCAGCACCTCATTTTACATAAAATAAGTCCTATAGGTCTAT
The DNA here is from genome assembly GCA_963930825.1 of Silvanus unidentatus. Classification (NCBI taxonomy): domain Eukaryota; kingdom Metazoa; phylum Arthropoda; class Insecta; order Coleoptera; family Silvanidae; genus Silvanus; species Silvanus unidentatus. Next base: position 12,651,746 of record OZ005761.1, read on the forward strand.
TCTCAAGAGTTAATAAAGATACAAACGAATAAAATGTTTATATATGACATTTTTAAATATCTATTATTCACCATTTTACTCGATCTCCTAAACGGTTAAAGATAGCACATTGCAGTTTTCAAAAATGGATTCAGCACCTCAGTTTACATAAAATAAGTCCTATAGGTGTATTCTTAAGAGTTGATAAAGGTACAAACGAATAAATTGTTTATATATCACATTTTTAAATATCTATTATTTTCCATTTTACTCGATCTCCTAAACGGTTAAAAATAGGACATTGCCTATTTCACCAGTGGATTCAGCACCTTATTTTACATAAAATAAGTTCTATAAGTCTACTCTCAAGGGTTGATAAAGGTTCAAACGAATAAAATGTTTATATATCACAATTTTAAATATCCATTATTAACCATTTTACTCGATCTCCTAAACAGTTAAAGATAGGACATTGTGGTTTTCATCAGTGGATTAAGCACCTCATTTTACATAAAGTAAGTCCTATAAGTCTACTCTCAAGAGTCATAAAGGTACAAACGGATAAAATGTTTATATATCACATTTTTAAATATCTATTATTCTCCATTTTACTCGATCTCCTAAATGGTTAAAGATAGGACATTGCGGTTTTCACCAGTGGATTCAGCACCCCACTTTACAAAAAATAAGTGTTGTAAGTCTACTCTCAAGAGATGATAAAGGTACAAACGAATAAAATGTATATATATCACATTTTTAAATATTTATTATTCACCATTTTACTCGATCTCCTAAACGGTTAAAGATAGGACATTGCGGTTTTCACCAGTGGATTCAGCACCCCACTTTACAAAAAATAAGTGTTGTAAGTCTACTCTCAAGAGTTAATAATGGTACAAACGAATAAAATGTTTATATATCACATCTTTAAATATCTATTATTTTCCATTTTACTCGATCTCCTAAACGGTTATAGATAGGACATTGCGGTTTTCTCCAGTGGATTCAGACCCTCATTTTACATAAAATAAGTCCTATAAGTCTACTCTTAAGAGTTGATAAAGGTACAAACGAATAAAATGTTTATATATCACATTTTTAAATATCTATTATTCTCCATTTTACTCGATCTCCTAAACGGTTAAATATAGGACATTGCGGTTTGAACCAGTGGATTCAGCACCTTATTTTACATAAAATTAGTCCTATAAGTCTACTCTAAATAGTTGATAAAGGTACAAACGGATAAAATGTTTATATATCACATTTTTATATATCTATTATTCTCCATTTTACTCGATCTCCTAAACAGTTAAATATAGGACATTGCGGTTTTCATCAGTGGATTTAGCACCTCATTTAACATAAAATAAGTCCTATAAGTCTACTCTCAAGAGTCATAAAGGTACAAACGAATAAAATGTTTATATATCACATTTTTAAATATCTATTATTTACCATTTTACTTGATCTCCTAAACGGTTAAAGATAGGACATTGCGGTTTTCACCAGTGGATTCAGCACCTCATTTTACATAAAATAAGTTCTATAAGTCTACTCTCAAGTGTTGATAAAGATACAAACGGATAAAATGTTTATTTATCACATTTTTAAATATCTATTATTCTAAATTTTACTCGATCTCTTAAACAGTTAAAGATAGGACATTGCGGTTTTCACCAGTGGATTCAGCACCAAATTTTACATAAAATAAGTCCTATAAGTCTACTCTCAAGAGTTGATAAAGGTACAAACGAATAAAATGTTTATATATCACATCTTTAAATATCTATTATTTTCCATTTTACTCGATCTCCTAAACGGTTATAGATAGGACATTGCGGTTTTCTCCAGTGGATTCAGACCCTCATTTTACATAAAATAAGTCCCAGAAGTCTACTCTTATGAGTTGATAAAGGTACAAACGAATAAAATGTTTATATATCACATTTTTAAATATCTATTATTCTCCATTTTACTTGATCTCCTAAACAGTTAAAGATAGGACCTTGCGGTTTTCACCAGTGGATTCAGCACCTTATTATACATAAGATAAGTCCTATAAGTCTACTCTTAAGAGTTGATAAAGGTACAAACGAATAAAATGTTTATATATCACATTTTTAAATTTCTATTATTCACCATTTTACTCGATCTCCTAAACGGTTAAATATAGGACATTGCGGTTTGAACCAGTGGATTCAGCACCATATTTTACATAAAATAAGTCCTATAAGTCTACTCTAAATAGTTGATAAAGGTACAAACGAATAAAATGGTTATATATCACATTTTTAAATACCTATTATTTTTTATTTTACTCGATCTCCTAAACGGTTAAAGATTGGACATTGCGGTTTTTACCAGAGAATTCAGCACCTCTTTTTACATAAATTAAGTCCTATAAGTCTACTCTTAAGAGTTGATAAAGGTACAAACGAATAAAATGTTTATATATCACATTTTTAAATATCTATTATTCACCATTTTACTCGATCTCCTAACCGGTTAAAGATAGGACATAACGGTTTTCACCAGAGAATTCAGCACCTCATTTTACATAAATTAAGTCCTATAAGTCTACTCTCAAGAGTTGATAAAGGTACAAACGAATAAAATGTTTATATATCACATTTTTAAATATCTATTATTCACCATTTTACGGGATCTCCTAAACGGTTAAAGATAGGACATTGCAGTTTTCAAAAATGGATTCAGCACCTCATTTTACATAAAATAAGTCCAATAGGTCTAGTTTTAAGAGTTGATAAAGGTACAAACGAATAAAATGTTTATATATCACATTTTTAAATATCTATTATTCACCATTTTACTCGATCTCCTAAACGGTTAAAGATAGCACATTGCCGTTTTCAAAAATGGATTCAGCACCTCACTTTACATAAAATAAGTCCTATAGGTCTAGTCTTAAGAGTTGATAAAGGTACAAACGAATAAAATGTTTATATATCACATTTTTAAATATCTATTATTTTCCATTTTACTCGATCTCCTAAACGGTTAAAAATAGGACATTGCCGTTTTCACCAGTGGATTCAGCACCTTATTTTACATAAAATAAGTCCTATAAGTCTACTTTAAGTAGTTGATAAAGGTACAAACGAATAAAATGTTTATATATCACATTTTTAAATATCTATTATTCTCCATTTTACTCGATCTCCTAAACGGTTAAATATAGGACATTGCGGTTTTCACCAGTGGATTTAGCACCTCATTTTAAATAAAATAAGTCTTATAAGTCTACTCTCAAGAGTCATAAAGTTACAAACGAATAAAATGTTTATATATCACATTTTTAAATATCTATTATTCACCATTTTACTCGATCTCCTAAACGGTTAAAGATAGGACATTGCGGATTGAACCAGTGGATTCAGCACCTCATTTTACATAAAATAAGTCTTATAAGTCTACTCTAAATAGTTGATAAAGGTTCAAACGAATAAAATGTTTATAAATCACATTTTTAAATATCTATTATTCTCCATTTTACTCGATTTCCTAAACGGTTAAAAATAGGACATTGCGGTTTTCACCAGTGGATTCAGCTCCTCATTTTACATAAAATAAGTCCTATAAGTCATCTTTCAAGAGTTGATAAAGGTACAAACGAATAAAATGTTTATATATCACATTTTTAAATATCTATTATTCTCCATTTTACTTTATCTCCTAAACGGTTGAAGATAGGACATTGCGGTTTTCACCAGTAAATTCAGCACCTCATTTTACATAAAATTAGTCCTATAGGTCTACTCTTAAGAGATGATAAAGGTACAAACGAATAAAATGTATATATATCACATTTTTAAATATCTATTATTCACCATTTTACTCAATCTCCTAAACGGTTAAGTATAGGACATTGCGGTTTTCACCAGTGGATTCAGCACCTCATTTTACATAAAATAAGTCCTATAAGTCTACTCTCAAGAGTTGATAAAGGTACAAACGAATAAAATGTTTATATATCACATTTTTAAATATCTATTATTTTCCAATTTACTCGATTTCCTAAACGGTTAAAAATAAGACATTGCGGTTTTTACCAGTGGATTCAGCACCTCATTTTACATAAAATAAGTCCTATAAGTCTACTCTCAAGAGTTGATAAAGGTACAAACGAATAAAATGTTTATATATCACATTTTTAAATATCTATTATTCTCCATTCTACTCGATCTCCTAAACGGTTAAAGATAGGACATTGCGGTTTTCACCAGTAAATTCAGCACCTCATTTTACATAAAATTAGTGCTATAGGTCTACTCTTAAGAGTTGATAATGGTACAAACGAATAAAATGTTTGTATATCACATTTTTAAATACCTATTATTCTCCATTTTACTCGATCTCCTAAACGGTTAAGTATAGGACATTGCGGTTTGAACCAGTGGATTCAGCACCTTATTTTACATAAAATAAGTCCTATAAGTCTACTCTAAATAGTTGATAAAGGTACAAACGAATAAAATGGTTATATATCACATTTTTAAATACCTATTATTTTCCATTTTACTCGATCTCCTAAACGGTTAAAGATTGGACATTGCGGTTTTAACCAGAGAATTCAGCACCTCTTTTTACATAAATTAAGTCCTATAAGTCTACTCTCAAGAGTTGATAAAGGTACAAACGAATAAAATGTTTATATATCACATTTTTAAATATCTATTATTCTCCATTCTACTCGATCTCCTAAACGGTTAAAGATAGGACATTGCGGTTTTCACCAGTAAATTCAGCACCTTATTTTACATAAAATTAGTGCTATAGGTCTACTCTTAAGAGTTGATAATGGTACAAACGAATAAAATGTTTGTATATCACATTTTTAAATACCTATTATTCTCCATTTTACTCGATCTCCTAAACGGTTAAGTATAGGACATTGCGGTTTGAACCAGTGGATTCAGCACCTTCTTTTACATAAAATAAGTCCTATAAGTCTACTCTAAATAGTTGATAAAGGTACAAACGAATAAAATGGTTATATATCACATTTTTAAATACCTATTATTTTCCATTTTACTCGATCTCCTAAACGGTTAAAGATTGGACATTGCGGTTTTTACCAGAGAATTCAGCACCTCTTTTTACATAAATTAAGTCCTATAAGTCTACTCTTAAGAGTTGATAAAGGTACAAACGAATAAAATGTTTATATATCACTCTTTAAATATCTATTATTCACCATTTTACTCGATCTCCTAACCGGTTAAAGATAGGACATTACGGTTTTCACCAGAGAATTCAGCACCTCATTTTACATAAATTAAGTCCTATAAGTCTACTCTCAAGAGTTGATAAAGGTACAAACGAATAAAATGTTTATATATCACATTTTTAAATATCTATTATTCACCATTTTACGGGATCTCCTAAACGGTTAAAGATAGGACATTGCAGTTTTCAAAAATGGATTCAGCACCTCATTTTACATAAAATAAGTCCAATAGGTCTAGTTTTAAGAGTTGATAAAGGTACAAACGAATAAAATGTTTATATATCACATTTTTAAATATCTATTATTCACCATTTTACTCGATCTCCTAACCGGTTAAAGATAGGACATTGCGGTTTTCCCCAGAGAATTCAGCACCTCATTTTACATAACTTAAGTCCTATAAGTCTACTCTCAACAGTTGATAAAGGTACAAACGAATAAAATGTTTATATATCACATTTTTAAATATCTATTATTCACCATTTTACTCGATCTCCTAAACGGTTAAAGATAGCACATTGCAGTTTTCAAAAATGGATTCAGCACCTCACTTTACATAAAATAAGTCCTATAGGTCTAGTCTTAAGAGTTGATAAAGGTACAAACGAATAAAATGTTTATATATCACATTTTTAAATATCTATTATTTTCCATTTTACTCGATCTCCTAAACGGTTAAAAATAGGACATTGCCGTTTTCACCAGTGGATTCAGCACCTTATTTTACATTAAATAAGTCCTATAAGTCTACTTTAAGTAGTTGATAAAGGTACAAACGAATAAAATGTTTATATATCACATTTTTAAATATCTATTATTCTCCATTTTACTCGATCTCCTAAACGGTTAAATATAGGACATTGCGGTTTTCACCAGTGGATTTAGCACCTCATTTTAAATAAAATAAGTCTTATAAGTCTACTCTCAAGAGTCATAAAGTTACAAACGAATAAAATGTTTATATATCACATTTTTAAATATCTATTATTCACCATTTTACTCGATCTCCTAAACGGTTAAAGATAGGACATTGCGGATTGAACCAGTGGATTCAGCACCTCATTTTACATAAAATAAGTCTTATAAGTCTACTCTAAATAGTTGATAAAGGTACAAACGAATAAAATGTTTATAAATCACATTTTTAAATATCTATTATTCTCCATTTTACTCGATTTCCTAAACGGTTAAAAATAGGACATTGCGGTTTTCACCAGTGGATTCAGCTCCTCATTTTACATAAAATAAGTCCTATAAGTCATCTCTCAAGAGTTGATAAAGGTACAAACGAATAAAATGTCTATATATCACATTTTTAAATATCTATTATTCTCCATTTTACTTTATCTCCTAAACGGTTGAAGATAGGACATTGCGGTTTTCACCAGTAAATTCAGCACCTCATTTTACATAAAATTAGTCCTATAGGTCTACTCTTAAGAGATGATAAAGGTACAAACGAATAAAATGTATATATATCACATTTTTAAATATCTATTATTCACCATTTCACTCAATCTCCTAAACGGTTAAGTATAGGACACTGCGGTTTTCACCAGTGGATTTAGCACCTCATTTTACATAAAATAAGTCCTATAAGTCTACTCTCAAGAGTTGATAAAGGTACAAACGAATAAAATGTTTATATATCACATTTTTAAATATCTATTATTTTCCAATTTACTCGATTTCCTAAACGGTTAAAAATAGGACATTGCGGTTTTTACCAGTGGATTCAGCACCTCATTTTACATAAAATAAGTCCTATAAGTCTACTCTTAAGAGTTGATAAAGGTACAAACGAATAAAATGTTTATATATCACATTTTTAAATATCTATTATTCTCCATTCTACTCGATCTCCTAAACGGTTAAAGATTGGACATTGCGGTTTTCACCAGTAAATTCAGCACCTCATTTTACATAAAATTAGTGCTATAGGTCTACTCTTAAGAGTTGATAATGGTACAAACGAATAAAATGTTTGTATATCACATTTTTAAACACCTATTATTCTCCATTTTACTTGATCTCCTAAACGGTTAAAGATAGGACATTGCAGTTTTCAAAAATGGATTCAGCACCTCATTTTACATAAAATAAGTCCAATAGGTCTAGTTTTAAGAGTTGATAAAGGTACAAACGAATAAAATGTTTATATATCACATTTTTAAATATCTATTATTCACCATTTTACTCGATCTCCTAACCGGTTAAAGATAGGACATTGCGGTTTTCCCCAGAGAATTCAGCACCTCATTTTACATAACTTAAGTCCTATAAGTCTACTCTGAACAGTTGATAAAGGTACAAACGAATAAAATGTTTATATATCACATTTTTAAATATCTATTATTCACCATTTTACTCGATCTCCTAAACGGTTAAAGATAGCACATTGCAGTTTTCAAAAATGGATTCAGCACCTCACTTTACATAAAATAAGTTCTATAGGTCTAGTCTTAAGAGTTGATAAAGGTACAAACGAATAAAATGTTTATATATCACATTTTTAAATATCTATTATTTTCCATTTTACTCGATCTCCTAAACGGTTAAAAATAGGACATTGCCGTTTTCACCAGTGGATTCAGCACCTTATTTTACATAAAATAAGTCCTATAAGTCTACTTTAAATAGTTGATAAAGGTACAAACGAATAAAATGTTTATATATCACAATTTTAAATATCTATTATTCTCCATTTTACTCGATCTCCTAAACGGTTAAATATAGGACATTGCGGTTTTCACCAGTGGATTTAGCACCTCATTTTAAATAAAATAAGTCTTATAAGTCTACTCTCAAGAGTCATAAAGTTACAAACGAATAAAATGTTTATATATCACATTTTTAAATATCTATTATTTTCCATTTTACTCGATCTCCTAAACGGTTAAAAATAGGACATTGCCGTTTTCACCAGTGGATTCAGCACCTTATTTTACATAAAATAAGTCCTATAAGTCTACTTTAAATAGTTGATAAAGGTACAAACGAATAAAATGTTTATATATCACATTTTTAAATATCTATTATTCTCCATTTTACTCGATCTCCTAAACGGTTAAAAATAGGACATTGCCGTTTTCACCAGTGGATTCAGCACATTATTTTACATAAAATATGTCCTATAAGTCTACTCTTATGAGTTGATAAAGGTACAAACGAATAAAATGTTTATATATCACATTTTTAAATATCTATTATTCACCATTTTACTCGATCTCCTAAACGGTTAAAGATAGGACATTGCGGTTGGAACCAGTGGATTCAGCACCTTATTTTACATAAAATAAGTTCTATAAGTCTACTCTCAAGAGTCATAAAGGTACAAAGGAATAAAATGTTTTTATATCACATTTTTAAATATCTATTATTCTCCATTTTACTCGAGCTCCTAAACGGTTAAAGATATTACATTGCGGTTTTTACCAGTGGATTCAGCACCTCATTTTACATAAAATAAGTTCTATAAGTCTACTCTCAAGAGTTGATAAAGGTACAAACGAATAAAATGTTTATATATCACATTTTTAAATATCTATTATTCTCCATTTTACTCGATCTCCTAAACAGTTAAAGATAGGACCTTGCGGTTTTCACCAGTGGATTCAGCACCTTATTATACAGAAAATAAGTCCTATAAGTCTACTCTTAAAAGTTGATAAAGGTACAAACGAATAAAATGTTAATATATCACATTTTTAAATTTCTATTATTCACCATTTTACTCGATCTCCTAAACGGTTAAATATAGGACATTGCGGTTTGAACCAGTGGATTCAGCACCTTATTTTACATAAAATAAGTCCTATAAGTCCACTCTAAATAGTTGATAAAGGTACAAACGAATAAAATGTTTATATATCACATTTTTAAATATCTATTATTCTCCATTTTACTCGAGCTCCTAAACGGTTAAAGATATTACATTGCGGCTTTCACCAGTGGATTCAGCACCTCATTTTACATAAAATAAGTCCTATAAGTCTACTCTCAAGAGATGATAAAAGTACAAACGAATAAAATGTTTATATATCACATTTTTAAATATCTATTATTCTCCATTTTACTCGAGCTCCTAAACGGTTAAAGATATTACATTGCGGTTTTCACCAGTGGATTCAGCACCTCATTTTACATAAAATAAGTTCTATAAGTCTACTCTCAAGAGTTGATAAAGGAACAAACGGAAAAAATGTTTGTATATCACATTTTTAAATATCTATTATTCACCATTTTACTCGATCTCCTAAACGGTTAAAGATAGGACATCGCGGTTTTCACCAGTGGATTCAGCACCTCATTTTACATAAAATAAGTTCTATAAGTCTACTCTCAAGAGTTGATAAAGGTACAAACGAATAAAATGGTTATATATCACATTTTTAAATATCTATTATTCTCCATTTTACTTTATCTCCTAAACGGTTGAAGATAGGACATTGCGGTTTTCACCAGTAAATTCAGCACCTCATTTTACATAAAATTAGTCCTATAGGTCTACTCTTAAGAGATGATAAAGGTACAAACGAATAAAATGTATATATATCACATTTTTAAATATCTATTATTCACCATTTCACTCAATCTCCTAAACGGTTAAGTATAGGACATTGCGGTTTCCACCAGTGGATTTAGCACTTCATTTTACATAAAATAAGTCCTATAAGTCTACTCTCAAGAGTTGATAAAGGTACAAACGAATAAAATGTTTATATATCACATTTTTAAATATCTATTATTTTCCAATTTACTCGATTTCCTAAACGGTTAAAAATAGGACATTGCGGTTTTTACCAATGGATTCAGCACCTCATTTTACATAAAATAAGTCCTATAAGTCTACTCTCAAGAGTTGATAAAGGTACAAACGAATAAAATGTTTATATATCACATTTTTAAATATCTATTATTCTCCATTCTACTCGATCTCCTAAACGGTTAAAGATAGGACATTGCAGTTTTCACCAGTAAATTCAGCACCTCATTTTACATAAAATTAGTCCTATAGGTCTACTCTTAAGAGTTGATATTGGTACAAACGATTAAAATGTTTGTATATCACATTTTTAAATACCTAATATTCTCCATTTTACTCGATCTCCTAAACGGTTAAGTATAGGACATTGCGGTTTTCACCAGTGGATTCAGCACCTCATTTTACATAAAATAAGTCTTATAAGTCTACTCATAATAGTTGATAAAGGTACAAACGAATAAAATGTTTATATATCACATTTTTAAATATCTATTATTCTCCATTTTACTTTATCTCCTTAACGGTTAAAGATAGGACATTGCGGTTTTCACCAGTAAATTCAGCACCTCATTTTACATAAAATAAGTCCTATAAGTCTACTCTCAAGAGTTGATAAAGTTACAAATGAATAAAATGTTTATATATCACATTTTTTAATATCCAATATTCTGCATTTTACTCTATCTCCTAAACGGTTAAAGATAGAACATTGCGGTTTTCAAAAATGGATTCAGCACCTCATTTTACATAAAATAAGTCCTATTAGTCTACTCTTAAGAGTTGATAAAGGTACAAACGAATAAAATGTTTATAAATCACATTTTTAAATATCTATTATTTTCCATTTTACTCGATTTCCTAAACGGTTGAAAATAGGACATTGCGGTTTTCACCAGTGGATTCAGCTTCTCATTTTACATAAAATAAGTCCTATAAGTCATCTCTCAAGAGTTGATAAAGGTACAAACGAATAAAATGTTTATATATCACATTTTTAAATATCTATTATTCTCCATTTTACTTTATCTCCTAAACGGTTGAAGATAGGACATTGCGGTTTTCACCAGTAAATTCAGCACCTCATTTTACATAAAATTGGTCCTATAGGTCTACTCTTAAGAGTTGATAAAGGTACAAACGAATAAAATGTTTGTATATCAAATTTTTAAATACCTATTATTCTCCATTTTACTCGATCTCCTAAACGGTTAAGTATAGGACATTGCGGTTTTCACCAGTGGATTTAGCACCTCATTTTACATAAAATAAGTCCTATAAGTCTACTCTCAAGAGTCATAAAGGTACAAACGAATAAAATGTTTATATATCACATTTTTAAATATCTATTATTTTCCATTTTACTCGATCTCCTAAACGGTTAAAGATTGGACATTGCGGTTTTTACCAGAGAATTCAGCACCTCATTTTACATAAATTAAGTCCTGTAAGTCTACTCTCAAGAGTTGATAAAGGTACAAACGAATAAAATGTTTATATATCACATTTTTAAATATCTATTATTCACCATTTTACTCGATCTCCTAACCGGTTAAAGATAGGACATTGCGGTTTTCACCAGAGAATTCAGCACCTCATTTTACATAAAATAAGTCCTATAGGTCTAGTCTTAAGAGTTGATAAAGGTACAAACAAGTAAAATGTTTATATATCACATTTTTAAATATCTATTATTTTCCATTTTACTCGATCTCCTAAACGGTTAAAAATAGGACATTGCCGTTTTCACCAGTGGATTCAGCACTTTATTTTACATAAAATAAGTCCTATAAGTCTACTCTAAATAGTTGATAAAGGTACAAACGAATAAAATGTTTATATATTATATTTTTAAATATCTATTATTCTCCATTTTACTCAATCTCCTAAACGGTTAAATATAGGATATTGCGGTTTTCACCAGTGGATTTAGCACCTCATTTTACATAAAATAAGTCCTATGAGTCTACTCTTAAGAGTTGATAAAGGTACAAACGAATAAAATGTTTATATATCACATTTTTATATATCTATTATTCTCCATTTTACTCGATCTCCTAAACAGTTAAATATAGGACATTGCGGTTTTTATCAGTGGATTTAGCACCTCATTTTACATAAAATAAGTACTATAAGTCTTCTCTCAAGAGTTGATAAAGGAACAAACGGATAAAATGTTTATATCTCACATTTTTAAATATCTATTATTTTCCATTTTCCTCGATCTCCTAAACGGTTATAGATATTACATTGCGGTTTTCACCAGTGGATTCAGCACCTCACTTTACATAAAATAAGTCCTATAAGTCTACTCTTAAGAGTTGATAAAGGTACAAACGAATAAAATGTTTATATATCACATTTTTAAATATTTATTATTCACCATTTTACTCGATCTCCTAAACGGTTAAATATAGGACATTGCGGTTTTCACCAGTGGATTTAGCACCTCATTTTACATAAAATAAGTCCTATAAGTCTACTCTCAAGAGTCATAAAGGTACAAACGAATAAATTGTTTATATATCACATTTTTAAATATCTATTATTCACCATTTTACTCGATCTCCTAAACGGTTAAAGATAGGACATTGAGGTTTTTACCAGTGGATTCAGCACCTCATTTTACATAAAATAAGTCCTATAAGTCTACTCTCAAGAGTTGATAAAGGTACAAACGAATAAAATGTTTATATATCACATTTTTAAACATCTATTAATCACCATTTTACTCGATCTCCTAAACGGTTAAAGATAGGACATTGCGGTTTTCAAAAATGGATTCAGCACCTCATTTTACATAAAATAAGTCCTATAGGTCTACTCTTAAGAGTTGATAAAGGTACAAACGAATAAAATGTTTATATATCACATTTTTATATCTATTATTCTCCATTTTACTCGATCTCCTAAACAGTTAAATATAGGGCATTGCGGTTTTCATCAGTGGATTTAGCACCTCATTTTACATAAAATAAGTCCTATAAGTCTACTCTCAAGTGTCATAAAGGTACAAACGAATAAAATGTTTATATTTCTCATTTTAAATATCTATTATTCTCCATTTTACTCGATCTCCTAAACGGTTAAAGATAGGACATTGAGGTTTTTACCAGTGGATTCAGCACCTCATTTTACATAAAATAAGTCCTATAAGTCTACTCTCAAGAGTTGATAAAGGTACAAACGAATAAAATGTTTATATATCACATTTTTAAACATCTATTAATCACCATTTTACTCGATCTCCTAAACGGTTAAAGATAGGACATTGCGGTTTTCAAAAATGGATTCAGCACCTCATTTTACATAAAATAAGTCCTATAGGTCTACTCTTAAGAGTTGATAAAGGTACAAACGAATAAAATGTTTATATATCACATTTTTATATCTATTATTCTCCATTTTACTCGATCTCCTAAACAGTTAAATATAGGGCATTGCGGTTTTCATCAGTGGATTTAGCACCTCATTTTACATAAAATAAGTCCTATAAGTCTACTCTCAAGTGTCATAAAGGTACAAACGAATAAAATGTTTATATTTCTCATTTTAAATATCTATTATTCTCCATTTTACTCGATCTCCTAAACGGTTAAAGATAGGACATTGCGGTTTTCACCAGCGGATTTAGCACCTTATTTTACAAAAAATAAGTCCTATATGTCTACTCTCAAGAGATAATAGAGGTACAAACGAATAAAATATTTATATATCACGTTTTTAAATATCTATTATTCACCATTTTACTCGATCTCCTAAACGGTTAAAGATAGGACATTGCGGTTTTCACCAGTGGATTCAGCACCTCATTTTACATAAAATAAGTTCTATAAGTCTACTCTCAAGAGTTGATAAAGGAACAAACGGAAAAAATGTTTGTATATCACATTTTTAAATATCTATTATTCACCATTTTACTCGATCTCCTAAACGGTTAAAGATAGGACATTGCGGTTTTCAAAAATAGATTTAGCACCTCATTTTACATAAAATAAGTACTATAGGTCTACTCTTAAGAGTTGATAAAGGTACAAACGAATAAAATGTTTATATATCACATTTTTAAATATCTATTATTCACCATTTTACTCGATCTCCTAAACGGTTAAAGATAGGACATTCCGGTTTCACCAGTGGATTTAGCACCTCATTTTACATAAAATAAGTCCTATAAGTCTACTCTCAAGAGTTGATAAAGGTACAAACGAATAAAAGGTTTATATATCACATTTTTAAATATCTACTATTCTGCATTTCACTCTATCTCCTAAACGGTTAAAGATATGACAATGCGGTTTTCAAAAATGGATTTAGCACCTCATTTTACATAAAATAAGTCCTATAGGTCTACTCTTAAGAGTTGATAAAGGTACAAACGAATAAAATGTTTATATATCACATTTTATATATCTATTATTCTCCATTTTACTTTATCTCCTAAACGGTTAAAGATAGGACATTGCGGTTTTCACCAGTAAAGTCAGCACCTCATTTTACATAAAATTAGTCCTATAGGTCTACTCTTAAGAGTTGATAAAGGTACAAACGAATAAAATGTCTATATATCACATTTTATATATCTATTATTTTCCATTTTACTCGATTTTCTAAACGGTTAAAAATAGGACATTGCGGTTTTCACCAGTGGACTTAGCACCTCATTTTACATAAAATAAGTCCTATAGGTCTTCTCTCAAGAGTCATATAGGTACAAACGAGTAAAATGTTTATATATCACATTTTTTAATAACTATTCTTCTCCATTTTACTCGATCTCCTAAACGGTTAAAGATAGGACATTGCGGTTTTTACCAGTGGATTCAACACCTCATTTTACAAAAAATAGGTCCTATAAGTCTACTCTCAAGAGATGATAAAGGTACAAACGAATAAAATGTTTATATATCACATTTTCAAATATCTATTATTCTCCATTCTACTCGATCTCCAAAACAGTTAAAGATTAGACATTGCGGTTTTCACCAGAGAATTCAGCACCTCATTTTACATAAAATAAGTCCTTTAAGTCTACTCTCAAGAGTTGATTAAGGTACAAACGAATAAAATGATTATATATCACATTTTTAAATATCTATTATTCTCCATTCAACTCGATCTCCTAAACAGTTAAAGATTGGACATTGCGGTTATCACCAGAGAATTCAGCACCTCATTTTACATAAAGTAAGTCCTATAAGTCTTCTCTCAAGAGATGATAAAGGTACAAACGAATAAAATGTTTATATATCACATTTTTAAATATCTATTATACTCCATTTTACTCGATCTCCTAAACGGTTAAAGATAGGACATTGCTGTTTTCACCAGTGGATTCAGCACCTCATTTTACATAAAATAAGTTCTATAAGTCTACTCTCAAGAGTTGATAAAGGTACAAACGGATAAAATGTTCATATATCACATTTTTAAATATCTATTATTTTCCATTTTACTCGATCTCCTAACCGGTTATAGATCGGACAATGCAGTTTTCACCAGTGGATTCAGCACCTCATTTTACATAAAATAAGTCCTATATGTCTACTCTTAAGAGTTGATATAGGTACAAATGAATAAAATGTTTATATATCACATTTTTAAATATCTATTATTTTCCATTTTACTCGATCTCAAAAACGGTTATAGATAGGACATTGCGGTTTTCACCAGTGGATTCAGCACCTCAATTCACATAAAATAAGTCCTATAAGTCTACTCTTAAGAGTTAATAAAGGTACAAACGAATAAAATGTTTATATATCACATTTTTAAATATCTATTATTCTCCATTTTACTCGATCTCCTAAACGCTTAAAGATAGGACATTGCGGTTTTTTCCAGTGGATTTAGCACCTCATTTTACATAAAATAAGTCCTATAAGTCTACTCTCAAGAGTCATAAAGGTACAAACGAATAAAATGTTTATATATCACATTTTTAAATATCTAATATTTTCCATTTTACTCGATCTCCTAAACGGTTATAGATAGGACATTGCGGTTTTCACCAGTGGATTTAGTACCTCATTTTACATAAAATAAGTCCTATAAGTCAACTCCAAATAGTTGATAAAGGTACAAACGAATAAAATGTTTATATATCACATTTTTAAATATCTATTATTCTCCATTCTACTCGATCTCCTAAACGGTTAAATATTGGACATTGCGGTTTTCACCAGAGAATTCGGCACCTCATTTTACATAAAATAAGTCCTATAAGTCTACTCTCAAGAGTTGATAAAGGTACAAACGAATAAAATATTTATATATCACATTTTTAAATATCTATTATTTTCCAATTTACTCGATTTCCTAAACGGTTAAAAATAGGACATTGCGGTTTTTACCAATGGATTCAGCACCTCATTTTACATAAAATAAGTCCTATAAGTCTACTCTCAAGAGTTGATAAAGGTACAAACGAATAAAATGTTTATATATCACATTTTTAAATATCTATTATTCTCCATTTTACTCGATCTCCTAAACGGTTAAAGATAGGACATTGCAGTTTTCACCAGTAAATTCAGCACCTCATTTTACATAAAATTAGTCCTATAGGTCTACTCTTAAGAGTTGATATTGGTACAAACGAATAAAATGTTTGTATATCACATTTTTAAATACCTAATATTCTCCATTTTACTCGATCTCCTAAACGGTTAAATATAGGACATTGCGGTTTTCACCAGTGGATTCAGCACCTCATTTTACATAAAATAAGTCTTATAAGTCTACTCATAATAGTTGATAAAGGTACAAACGAATAAAATGTTTATATATCACATTTTTAAATATCTATTATTCTCCATTTTACTTTATCTCCTAAACGGTTAAAGATAGGACATTGCGGTTTTCAAAAATGGATTCAGCACCTCATTTTACATAAAATAAGTCCTATTAGTCTACTCTTAAGAGTTGATAAAGGTACAAACGAATAAAATGTTTATAAATCACATTTTTAAATATCTATTATTTTCCATTTTACTCGATTTCCTAAACGGTTGAAAATAGGACATTGCGGTTTTCACCAGTGGATTCAGCTTCTCATTTTACATAAAATAAGTCCTATAAGTCATCTCTCAAGAGTTGATAAAGGTACAAACGAATAAAATGTTTATATATCACATTTTTAAATATCTATTATTCTCCATTTTACTTTATCTCCTAAACGGTTGAAGATAGGACATTGCGGTTTTCACCAGTAAATTCAGCACCTCATTTTACATAAAATTGGTCCTATAGGTCTACTCTTAAGAGTTGATAAAGGTACAAACGAATAAAATGTTTGTATATCAAATTTTTAAATACCTATTATTCTCCATTTTACTCGATCTCCTAAACGGTTAAGTATAGGACATTGCGGTTTTCACCAGTGGATTTAGCACCTCATTTTACATAAAATAAGTCCTATAAGTCTACTCTCAAGAGTCATAAAGGTACAAACGAATAAAATGTTTATATATCACATTTTTAAATATCTATTATTTTCCATTTTACTCGATCTCCTAAACGGTTAAAGATTGGACATTGCGGTTTTTACCAGAGAATTCAGCACCTCATTTTACATAAATTAAGTCCTGTAAGTCTACTCTCAAGAGTTGATAAAGGTACAAACGAATAAAATGTTTATATATCACATTTTTAAATATCTATTATTCACCATTTTACTCGATCTCCTAACCGGTTAAAGATAGGACATTGCGGTTTTCACCAGAGAATTCAGCACCTCATTTTACATAAAATAAGTCCTATAGGTCTAGTCTTAAGAGTTGATAAAGGTACAAACAAGTAAAATGTTTATATATCACATTTTTAAATATCTATTATTTTCCATTTTACTCGATCTCCTAAACGGTTAAAAATAGGACATTGCCGTTTTCACCAGTGGATTCAGCACTTTATTTTACATAAAATAAGTCCTATAAGTCTACTCTAAATAGTTGATAAAGGTACAAACGAATAAAATGTTTATATATTATATTTTTAAATATCTATTATTCTCCATTTTACTCAATCTCCTAAACGGTTAAATATAGGATATTGCGGTTTTCACCAGTGGATTTAGCACCTCATTTTACATAAAATAAGTCCTATGAGTCTACTCTTAAGAGTTGATAAAGGTACAAACGAATAAAATGTTTATATATCACATTTTTATATATCTATTATTCTCCATTTTACTCGATCTCCTAAACAGTTAAATATAGGACATTGCGGTTTTTATCAGTGGATTTAGCACCTCATTTTACATAAAATAAGTACTATAAGTCTTCTCTCAAGAGTTGATAAAGGAACAAACGGATAAAATGTTTATATCTCACATTTTTAAATATCTATTATTTTCCATTTTCCTCGATCTCCTAAACGGTTATAGATATTACATGGCGGTTTTCACCAGTGGATTCAGCACCTCACTTTACATAAAATAAGTCCTATAAGTCTACTCTTAAGAGTTGATAAAGGTACAAACGAATAAAATGTTTATATATCACATTTTTAAATATTTATTATTCACCATTTTACTCGATCTCCTAAACGGTTAAATATAGGACATTGCGGTTTTCACCAGTGGATTTAGCACCTCATTTTACATAAAATAAGTCCTATAAGTCTACTCTCAAGAGTCATAAAGGTACAAACGAATAAATTGTTTATATATCACATTTTTAAATATCTATTATTCACCATTTTACTCGATCTCCTAAACGGTTAAAGATAGGACATTGAGGTTTTTACCAGTGGATTCAGCACCTCATTTTACATAAAATAAGTCCTATAAGTCTACTCTCAAGAGTTGATAAAGGTACAAACGAATAAAATGTTTATATATCACATTTTTAAACATCTATTAATCACCATTTTACTCGATCTCCTAAACGGTTAAAGATAGGACATTGCGGTTTTCAAAAATGGATTCAGCACCTCATTTTACATAAAATAAGTCCTATAGGTCTACTCTTAAGAGTTGATAAAGGTACAAACGAATAAAATGTTTATATATCACATTTTTATATCTATTATTCTCCATTTTACTCGATCTCCTAAACAGTTAAATAGAGGGCATTGCGGTTTCCATCAGTGGATTTAGCACCTCATTTTACATAAAATAAGTCCTATAAGTCTACTCTCAAGTGTCATAAAGGTACAAACGAATAAAATGTTTATATTTCTCATTTTAAATATCTATTATTCTCCATTTTACTCGATCTCCTAAACGGTTAAAGATAGGACATTGCGGTTTTCACCAGCGGATTTAGCACCTTATTTTACAAAAAATAAGTCCTATATGTCTACTCTCAAGAGATAATAGAGGTACAAACGAATAAAATATTTATATATCACATTTTTAAATATCTATTATTCACCATTTTACTCGATCTCCTAAACGGTTAAAGATAGGACATTGCGGTTTTCACCAGTGGATTCAGCACCTCATTTTACATAAAATAAGTTCTATAAGTCTACTCTCAAGAGTTGATAAAGGAACAAACGGAAAAAATGTTTGTATATCACATTTTTAAATATCTATTATTCACCATTTTACTCGATCTCCTAAACGGTTAAAGATAGGACATTGCGGTTTTCACCAGTGGGTTCAGCACCTCATTTTACATAACAAAAGTCCTATAAGTCTACTCTCAAGAGTCATAAAGGTACAAACGATTAAATTGTTTATATATCACATTTTTAAATATCTATTATTCTCCATTTTACTCGATCTCCTAAACGGTTAAAGATAGGACATTGCGGTTTTCAAAAATAGATTTAGCACCTCATTTTACATAAAATAAGTACTATAGGTCTACTCTTAAGAGTTGATAAAGGTACAAACGAATAAAATGTTTATATATCACATTTTTAAATATCTATTATTCACCATTTTACTCGATCTCCTAAACGGTTAAAGATAGGACATTCCGGTTTCACCAGTGGATTTAGCACCTCATTTTACATAAAATAAGTCCTATAAGTCTACTCTCAAGAGTTGATAAAGGTACAAACGAATAAAAGGTTTATATATCACATTTTTAAATATCTACTATTCTGCATTTCACTCTATCTCCTAAACGGTTAAAGATATGACATTGCGGTTTTCAAAAATGGATTTAGCACCTCATTTTACATAAAATAAGTCCTATAGGTCTACTCTTAAGAGTTGATAAAGGTACAAACGAATAAAATGTTTATATATCACATTTTATATATCTATTATTCTCCATTTTACTTTATCTCCTAAACGGTTAAAGATAGGACATTGCGGTTTTCACCAGTAAAGTCAGCACCTCATTTTACATAAAATTAGTCCTATAGGTCTACTCTTAAGAGTTGATAAAGGTACAAACGAATAAAATGTCTATATATCACATTTTATATATCTATTATTTTCCATTTTACTCGATTTTCTAAACGGTTAAAAATAGGACATTGCGGTTTTCACCAGTGGACTTAGCACCTCATTTTACATAAAATAAGTCCTATAGGTCTTCTCTCAAGAGTCATATAGGTACAAACGAGTAAAATGTTTATATATCACATTTTTTAATAACTATTCTTCTCCATTTTACTCGATCTCCTAAACGGTTAAAGATAGGACATTGCGGTTTTTACCAGTGGATTCAACACCTCATTTTACAAAAAATAGGTCCTATAAGTCTACTCTCAAGAGATGATAAAGGTACAAACGAATAAAATGTTTATATATCACATTTTCAAATATCTATTATTCTCCATTCTACTCGATCTCCAAAACAGTTAAAGATTAGACATTGCGGTTTTCACCAGAGAATTCAGCACCTCATTTTACATAAAATAAGTCCTTTAAGTCTACTCTCAAGAGTTGATTAAGGTACAAACGAATAAAATGATTATATATCACATTTTTAAATATCTATTATTCTCCATTCAACTCGATCTCCTAAACAGTTAAAGATTGGACATTGCGGTTATCACCAGAGAATTCAGCACCTCATTTTACATAAAGTAAGTCCTATAAGTCTTCTCTCAAGAGATGATAAAGGTACAAACGAATAAAATGTTTATATATCACATTTTTAAATATCTATTATACTCCATTTTACTCGATCTCCTAAACGGTTAAAGATAGGACATTGCTGTTTTCACCAGTGGATTCAGCACCTCATTTTACATAAAATAAGTTCTATAAGTCTACTCTCAAGAGTTGATAAAGGTACAAACGGATAAAATGTTCATATATCACATTTTTAAATATCTATTATTTTCCATTTTACTCGATCTCCTAACCGGTTATAGATCGGACATTGCACTTTTTACCAGTGGATTCAGCACCTCATTTTACATAAAATAAGTCCTATATGTCTACTCTTAAGAGTTGATATAGGTACAAATGAATAAAATGTTTATATATCACATTTTTAAATATCTATTATTTTCCATTTTACTCGATCTCAAAAACGGTTATAGATAGGACATTGCGGTTTTCACCAGTGGATTCAGCACCTCAATTCACATAAAATAAGTCCTATAAGTCTACTCTTAAGAGTTAATAAAGGTACAAACGAATAAAATGTTTATATATCACATTTTTAAATATCTATTATTCTCCATTTTACTCGATCTCCTAAACGCTTAAAGATAGGACATTGCGGTTTTTTCCAGTGGATTTAGCACCTCATTTTACATAAAATAAGTCCTATAAGTCTACTCTCAAGAGTCATAAAGGTACAAACGAATAAAATGTTTATATATCACATTTTTAAATATCTAATATTTTCCATTTTACTCGATCTCCTAAACGGTTATAGATAGGACATTGCGGTTTTCACCAGTGGATTTAGTACCTCATTTTACATAAAATAAGTCCTATAAGTCAACTCCAAATAGTTGATAAAGGTACAAACGAATAAAATGTTTATATATCACATTTTTAAATATCTATTATTCTCCATTCTACTCGATCTCCTAAACGGTTAAATATTGGACATTGCGGTTTTCACCAGAGAATTCGGCACCTCATTTTACATAATATAAGTCCTATAAGTCTACTCTCAAGAGTTGATAAAGGTACAAACGAATAAAATGTTTATATATCACATTTTTAAATATCTATTATTTTCCATTTTACTCGATCTCCTAAACGGTTATAGATAGGACATTGCGGTTTTCAAAAATGGATTCAGCACCTCATTTTACATAAAATAAGTCCTATATGTCTACTTTTAAGAGTTGATAAAGGTACAAACGAATAAAATGTTTATATATCACATTTTTAAATACCTATTATTCTGCATTTTACTCTATCTCCTAAACGGTTAAAGATAGGACATTGCGGTTTTCAAAAATGGATTCAGCACCTCATTTTACATAAAATAGGTCTTATAAGTCTACTCTCAAGAGTTGATAAAGGTACAAACGAATAAAATGTTTATATATCACATTTTTAAATATCTATTATATTCCATTTTACTCGATCTCCTAAACAGTTAAAGATAGGACATTGCGGTTTTCACCAGTGGATTCAGCACTTCATTTTACATAAAATAAGTCTTATAAGTCTACTCTCAAGAGTTGATAAAGGTACAAACGAATTAAATGTTTATATATCACATTTTTAAATATCTATTATTATCCATTTTACTCGATCTCCTAAACGGTTAAAAATAGGACATTGCCGTTTTCACTAGTGGATTCAGCACTTTATTTTACATAAAATAAGTCCTATAAGTCTACTCTAAATAGTTGATAAAGGTACAAACGAATAAAATGTTTATATATTATATTTTTAAATATCTATTATTCTCCATTTTACTCAATCTCCTAAACGGTTAAATATAGGATATTGCGGTTTTCACCAGTGGATTTAGCACCTCATTTTACATAAAATAAGTCCTATGAGTCTACTCTTAAGAGTTGATAAAGGTACAAACGAATAAAATGTTTATATATCACATTTTTATATATCTATTATTCTCCATTTTACTCGATCTCCTAAACAGTTAAATATAGGACATTGCGGTTTTTATCAGTGGATTTAGCACCTTATTTTACATAAAATAAGTACTATAAGTCTTCTCTCAAGAGTTGATAAAGGAACAAACGGATAAAATGTTTATATCTCACATTTTTAAATATCTATTATTTTCCATTTTCCTCGATCTCCTAAACGGTTATAGATATTACATTGCGGTTTTCACCAGTGGATTCAGCACCTCACTTTACATAAAATAAGTCCTATAAGTCTACTCTTAAGAGTTGATAAAGGTACAAACGAATAAAATGTTTATATATCACATTTTTAAATATTTATTATTCACCATTTTACTCGATCTCCTAAACGGTTAAATATAGGACATTGCGGTTTTCACCAGTGGATTTAGCACCTCATTTTACATAAAATAAGTCCTATAAGTCTACTCTCAAGAGTCATAAAGGTACAAACGAATAAATTGTTTATATATCACATTTTTAAATATCTATTATTCACCATTTTACTCGATCTCCTAAACGGTTAAAGATAGGACATTGAGGTTTTTACCAGTGGATTCAGCACCTCATTTTACATAAAATAAGTCCTATAAGTCTACTCTCAAGAGTTGATAAAGGTACAAACGAATAAAATGTTTATATATCACATTTTTAAACATCTATTAATCACCATTTTACTCGATCTCCTAAACGGTTAAAGATAGGACATTGCGGTTTTCAAAAATGGATTCAGCACCCCATTTTACATAAAATAAGTCCTATAGGTCTACTCTTAAGAGTTGATAAAGGTACAAACGAATAAAATGTTTATATATCACATTTTTATATCTATTATTCTCCATTTTACTCGATCTCCTAAACAGTTAAATATAGGGCATTGCGGTTTTCATCAGTGGATTTAGCACCTCATTTTACATAAAATAAGTCCTATAAGTCTACTCTCAAGTGTCATAAAGGTACAAACGAATAAAATGTTTATATTTCTCATTTTAAATATCTATTATTCTCCATTTTACTCGATCTCCTAAACGGTTAAAGATAGGACATTGCGGTTTTCACCAGCGGATTTAGCACCTTATTTTACAAAAAATAAGTCCTATATGTCTACTCTCAAGAGATAATAGAGGTACAAACGAATAAAATATTTATATATCACATTTTTAAATATCTATTATTCACCATTTTACTCGATCTCCTAAACGGTTAAAGATAGGACATTGCGGTTTTCACCAGTGGATTCAGCACCTCATTTTACATAAAATAAGTTCTATAAGTCTACTCTCAAGAGTTGATAAAGGAACAAACGGAAAAAATGTTTGTATATCACATTTTTAAATATCTATTATTCACCATTTTACTCGATCTCCTAAACGGTTAAAGATAGGACATTGCGGTTTTCACCAGTGGGTTCAGCACCTCATTTTACATAACAAAAGTCCTATAAGTCTACTCTCAAGAGTCATAAAGGTACAAACGATTAAATTGTTTATATATCACATTTTTAAATATCTATTATTCTCCATTTTACTCGATCTCCTAAACGGTTAAAGATAGGACATTGCGGTTTTCAAAAATAGATTTAGCACCTCATTTTACATAAAATAAGTACTATAGGTCTACTCTTAAGAGTTGATAAAGGTACAAACGAATAAAATGTTTATATATCACATTTTTAAATATCTATTATTCACCATTTTACTCGATCTCCTAAACGGTTAAAGATAGGACATTCCGGTTTCACCAGTGGATTTAGCACCTCATTTTACATAAAATAAGTCCTATAAGTCTACTCTCAAGAGTTGATAAAGGTACAAACGAATAAAAGGTTTATATATCACATTTTTAAATATCTACTATTCTGCATTTCACTCTATCTCCTAAACGGTTAAAGATATGACATTGCGGTTTTCAAAAATGGATTTAGCACCTCATTTTACATAAAATAAGTCCTATAGGTCTACTCTTAAGAGTTGATAAAGGTACAAACGAATAAAATGTTTATATATCACATTTTATATATCTATTATTCTCCATTTTACTTTATCTCCTAAACGGTTAAAGATAGGACATTGCGGTTTTCACCAGTAAAGTCAGCACCTCATTTTACATAAAATTAGTCCTATAGGTCTACTCTTAAGAGTTGATAAAGGTACAAACGAATAAAATGTCTATATATCACATTTTATATATCTATTATTTTCCATTTTACTCGATTTTCTAAACGGTTAAAAATAGGACATTGCGGTTTTCACCAGTGGACTTAGCACCTCATTTTACATAAAATAAGTCCTATAGGTCTTCTCTCAAGAGTCATATAGGTACAAACGAGTAAAATGTTTATATATCACATTTTTTAATAACTATTCTTCTCCATTTTACTCGATCTCCTAAACGGTTAAAGATAGGACATTGCGGTTTTTACCAGTGGATTCAACACCTCATTTTACAAAAAATAGGTCCTATAAGTCTACTCTCAAGAGATGATAAAGGTACAAACGAATAAAATGTTTATATATCACATTTTCAAATATCTATTATTCTCCATTCTACTCGATCTCCAAAACAGTTAAAGATTAGACATTGCGGTTTTCACCAGAGAATTCAGCACCTCATTTTACATAAAATAAGTCCTTTAAGTCTACTCTCAAGAGTTGATTAAGGTACAAACGAATAAAATGATTATATATCACATTTTTAAATATCTATTATTCTCCATTCAACTCGATCTCCTAAACAGTTAAAGATTGGACATTGCGGTTATCACCAGAGAATTCAGCACCTCATTTTACATAAAGTAAGTCCTATAAGTCTTCTCTCAAGAGATGATAAAGGTACAAACGAATAAAATGTTTATATATCACATTTTTAAATATCTATTATACTCCATTTTACTCGATCTCCTAAACGGTTAAAGATAGGACATTGCTGTTTTCACCAGTGGATTCAGCACCTCATTTTACATAAAATAAGTTCTATAAGTCTACTCTCAAGAGTTGATAAAGGTACAAACGGATAAAATGTTCATATATCACATTTTTAAATATCTATTATTTTCCATTTTACTCGATCTCCTAACCGGTTATAGATCGGACATTGCAGTTTTCACCAGTGGATTCAGCACCTCATTTTACATAAAATAAGTCCTATATGTCTACTCTTAAGAGTTGATATAGGTACAAATGAATAAAATGTTTATATATCACATTTTTAAATATCTATTATTTTCCATTTTACTCGATCTCAAAAACGGTTATAGATAGGACATTGCGGTTTTCACCAGTGGATTCAGCACCTCAATTCACATAAAATAAGTCCTATAAGTCTACTCTTAAGAGTTAATAAAGGTACAAACGAATAAAATGTTTATATATCACATTTTTAAATATCTATTATTCTCCATTTTACTCGATCTCCTAAACGCTTAAAGATAGGACATTGCGGTTTTTTCCAGTGGATTTAGCACCTCATTTTACATAAAATAAGTCCTATAAGTCTACTCTCAAGAGTCATAAAGGTACAAACGAATAAAATGTTTATATATCACATTTTTAAATATCTAATATTTTCCATTTTACTCGATCTCCTAAACGGTTATAGAGGACATTGCGGTTTTCACCAGTGGATTTAGTACCTCATTTTACATAAAATAAGTCCTATAAGTCAACTCCAAATAGTTGATAAAGGTACAAACGAATAAAATGTTTATATATCACATTTTTAAATATCTATTATTCTCCATTCTACTCGATCTCCTAAACGGTTAAATATTGGACATTGCGGTTTTCACCAGAGAATTCGGCACCTCATTTTACATAATATAAGTCCTATAAGTCTACTCTCAAGAGTTGATAAAGGTACAAACGAATAAAATGTTTATATATCACATTTTTAAATATCTATTATTTTCCATTTTACTCGATCTCCTAAACGGTTATAGATAGGACATTGCGGTTTTCAAAAATGGATTCAGCACCTCATTTTACATAAAATAAGTCCTATATGTCTACTTTTAAGAGTTGATAAAGGTACAAACGAATAAAATGTTTATATATCACATTTTTAAATACCTATTATTCTGCATTTTACTCTATCTCCTAAACGGTTAAAGATAGGACATTGCGGTTTTCAAAAATGGATTCAGCACCTCATTTTACATAAAATAGGTCTTATAAGTCTACTCTGAAGAGTTGATAAAGGTACAAACGAATAAAATGTTTATATATCACATTTTTAAATATCTATTATATTCCATTTTACTCGATCTCCTAAACCGTTAAAGATAGGACATTGCGGTTTTCACCAGTGGATTCAGCACTTCATTTTACATAAAATAAGTCTTATAAGTCTACTCTCAAGAGTTGATAAAGGTACAAACGAATTAAATGTTTATATATCACATTTTTAAATATCTATTATTCACCATTTTACTCGATCTCCTAAACGGTTAAAGATAGGACATTGCCGTTTTCAAAAATGGATTCAGCACCTCATTTTACATAAAATAGGTCCTATAAGTCTACTCTCAAGTGTTGATAAAGGTACAAACGAATAAAATATTTATATATCACATTTTTAAATATCTATTATTCTCCATTCTACTCGATCTCCTAAACGGTTAAAGATTGGACATTGCGGTTTTCACCAGAGAATTCGACACCTCATTTTACATAATATAAGTCCTATAAGTCTACTCTCAAGAGTTGATAAAGGTACAAACGAATAAAATGTTTATATATCACATTTTTAAATATCTGTTATTCTCCATTTAACTCGATCTCCTAAACGGTTAAAGATAGGACATTGCGGTTTTCAAAAATGGATTCAGCACCTCATTTTACATAAAATAAGTGTTATAAGTCTACTCTCAAGAGATGATAAAGGTACAAACGAATAAAATGTTAATATATCTCAATTTTAAATATTTATTATTCACCATTTTACTCGATCTCCTAAACGGTTAAAGATAGGACATTGTGGTTTTCACCAGTGGACTCAGCACCTCATTTTACATAAAATAAGTTCTATAAGTCTACTCTCAAGAGTTGATAAAGGTACAAACGAATAAAATGTTTATATATCACATTTTTAAATATCTATTATTCTCCATTTTACTCGATCTCCTAAACGGTTAAAGATAGGACATTGCGGTTTTCACCAGCGGATTTAGCACCTTACTTTACAAAAAATAAGTCCTATAAGTCTGCTCTCAAGAGATGATAAAGGTACAAACGAATAAAATATTTATATATCACATTTTTAAATATCTATTATTCACCATTTTACTCGATCTCCTAAACGGTTAAATATAGGACATTGCGGTTTTTACCAGTGGATTTAGCACATCATTTTACATAAAATAAGTCCTATAAGTCTACTCTCAAGAGTCATAAAGGTACAAACGAATAAAATGTTTATATATCACATTTTTAAATATCTATTATTCTCCATTTTACTCGATCTCCTAAACGGTTATAGATAGGACATTGCGGTTTTCACCAGTGGATTCAGCACCCCACTTTACCAAAAATTAGTGTTATAAGTCGACTCTCAAGAGATGATAAAGGTACAAACGAATAAAATGTTTATATATCACATTTTTTAATATCTATTATTCTCCATTTTACTCGATCTCCTAAACGGTTAAAGATAGGACATTGTGGTTTTCACCAGTGGATTCAGCACCTCATTTTACATAAAATAAATTCTCTAAGTCTACTCTCAAGAGTTGATAAAGGTAAAAACGAATAAAATGTTTATATATCACATTTTTAAATATCTAATATTTTCCATTTTACTCGATCTCCTAAACGGTTATAGATAGGACATTGCGGTTTTCACCAGTGGATTCAGCACCCCACTTTACAAAAAATAAGTGTTATAAGTCTACTCTCAAGAGATGATAAAGGTACAAACGAATAAAATGTTAATATATCTCAATTTTAAATATTTATTATTCACCATTTTACTCGATCTCCTAAACGGTTAAAGATAGGACATTGTGGTTTTCACCAGTGGACTCAGCACCTCATTTTACATAAAATAAGTTCTATAAGTCTACTCTCAAGAGTTGATAAAGGTAAAAACGAATAAAATGTTTATATATCACATTTTTAAATATCTAATATTTTCCATTTTACTCGATCTCCTAAACGGTTATAGATAGGACATTGCGGTTTTCACCAGTGGATTCAGCACCTCATTCTACATAAAATAAGTCCTATAAGTCTACTCTCAAGAGTCATAAAGGTACAAACGAATAAAATGATTATATATCACATTTTTAAATATCTATTATTCTCCATTTTACTCGATCTCCTAAACGGTTAAAGATAGGACATTGCGGTTTTCACCAGCGGATTTAGCACCTTATTTTACAAAAAATAAGTCCTATAAGTCTGCTCTCAAGAGATGATAAAGGTACAAACGAATAAAATATTTATATATCACATTTTTAAATATCTATTATTCACCATTTTACTCGATCTTCTAAACGGTTAAAGATAGGACATTGTGGTTTTCACCAGCGGACTCAGCACCTCATTTTACATGAAATAAGTTCTATAAGTCTACTCTCAAGAGTTGATAAAGGTAAAAACGAATAAAATGTTTATATATCACATTTTTAAATATCTAACATTTTCCATTTTACTCGATCTCCTAAACGGTTATAGATAGGACATTGCGGTTTTCAAAAATAGATTTAGCACCTCATTTTACATAAAATAAGTACTATAGGTCTACTCTTAAGAGTTGATAAAGGTACAAACGAATAAAATGTTTATATATCACATTTTTAAATATCTATTATTCACCATTTTACTCGATCTCCTAAACGGTTAAAGATAGGACATTCCGGTTTCACCAGTGGATTTAGCACCTCATTTTACATAAAATAAGTCCTATAAGTCTACTCTCAAGAGTTGATAAAGGTACAAACGAATAAAAGGTTTATATATCACATTTTTAAATATCTACTATTCTGCATTTCACTCTATCTCCTAAACGGTTAAAGATATGACATTGCGGTTTTCAAAAATGGATTTAGCACCTCATTTTACATAAAATAAGTCCTATAGGTCTACTCTTAAGAGTTGATAAAGGTACAAACGAATAAAATGTTTATATATCACATTTTATATATCTATTATTCTCCATTTTACTTTATCTCCTAAACGGTTAAAGATAGGACATTGCGGTTTTCACCAGTAAAGTCAGCACCTCATTTTACATAAAATTAGTCCTATAGGTCTACTCTTAAGAGTTGATAAAGGTACAAACGAATAAAATGTCTATATATCACATTTTATATATCTATTATTTTCCATTTTACTCGATTTTCTAAACGGTTAAAAATAGGACATTGCGGTTTTCACCAGTGGACTTAGCACCTCATTTTACATAAAATAAGTCCTATAGGTCTTCTCTCAAGAGTCATATAGGTACAAACGAGTAAAATGTTTATATATCACATTTTTTAATAACTATTCTTCTCCATTTTACTCGATCTCCTAAACGGTTAAAGATAGGACATTGCGGTTTTTACCAGTGGATTCAACACCTCATTTTACAAAAAATAGGTCCTATAAGTCTACTCTCAAGAGATGATAAAGGTACAAACGAATAAAATGTTTATATATCACATTTTCAAATATCTATTATTCTCCATTCTACTCGATCTCCAAAACAGTTAAAGATTAGACATTGCGGTTTTCACCAGAGAATTCAGCACCTCATTTTACATAAAATAAGTCCTTTAAGTCTACTCTCAAGAGTTGATTAAGGTACAAACGAATAAAATGATTATATATCACATTTTTAAATATCTATTATTCTCCATTCAACTCGATCTCCTAAACAGTTAAAGATTGGACATTGCGGTTATCACCAGAGAATTCAGCACCTCATTTTACATAAAGTAAGTCCTATAAGTCTTCTCTCAAGAGATGATAAAGGTACAAACGAATAAAATGTTTATATATCACATTTTTAAATATCTATTATACTCCATTTTACTCGATCTCCTAAACGGTTAAAGATAGGACATTGCTGTTTTCACCAGTGGATTCAGCACCTCATTTTACATAAAATAAGTTCTATAAGTCTACTCTCAAGAGTTGATAAAGGTACAAACGGATAAAATGTTCATATATCACATTTTTAAATATCTATTATTTTCCATTTTACTCGATCTCCTAACCGGTTATAGATCGGACATTGCAGTTTTCACCAGTGGATTCAGCACCTCATTTTACATAAAATAAGTCCTATATGTCTACTCTTAAGAGTTGATATAGGTACAAATGAATAAAATGTTTATATATCACATTTTTAAATATCTATTATTTTCCATTTTACTCGATCTCAAAAACGGTTATAGATAGGACATTGCGGTTTTCACCAGTGGATTCAGCACCTCAATTCACATAAAATAAGTCCTATAAGTCTACTCTTAAGAGTTAATAAAGGTACAAACGAATAAAATGTTTATATATCACATTTTTAAATATCTATTATTCTCCATTTTACTCGATCTCCTAAACGCTTAAAGATAGGACATTGCGGTTTTTTCCAGTGGATTTAGCACCTCATTTTACATAAAATAAGTCCTATAAGTCTACTCTCAAGAGTCATAAAGGTACAAACGAATAAAATGTTTATATATCACATTTTTAAATATCTAATATTTTCCATTTTACTCGATCTCCTAAACGGTTATAGAGGACATTGCGGTTTTCACCAGTGGATTTAGTACCTCATTTTACATAAAATAAGTCCTATAAGTCAACTCCAAATAGTTGATAAAGGTACAAACGAATAAAATGTTTATATATCACATTTTTAAATATCTATTATTCTCCATTCTACTCGATCTCCTAAACGGTTAAATATTGGACATTGCGGTTTTCACCAGAGAATTCGGCACCTCATTTTACATAATATAAGTCCTATAAGTCTACTCTCAAGAGTTGATAAAGGTACAAACGAATAAAATGTTTATATATCACATTTTTAAATATCTATTATTTTCCATTTTACTCGATCTCCTAAACGGTTATAGATAGGACATTGCGGTTTTCAAAAATGGATTCAGCACCTCATTTTACATAAAATAAGTCCTATATGTCTACTTTTAAGAGTTGATAAAGGTACAAACGAATAAAATGTTTATATATCACATTTTTAAATACCTATTATTCTGCATTTTACTCTATCTCCTAAACGGTTAAAGATAGGACATTGCGGTTTTCAAAAATGGATTCAGCACCTCATTTTACATAAAATAGGTCTTATAAGTCTACTCTGAAGAGTTGATAAAGGTACAAACGAATAAAATGTTTATATATCACATTTTTAATATCTATTATATTCCATTTTACTCGATCTCCTAAACCGTTAAAGATAGGACATTGCGGTTTTCACCAGTGGATTCAGCACTTCATTTTACATAAAATAAGTCTTATAAGTCTACTCTCAAGAGTTGATAAAGGTACAAACGAATTAAATGTTTATATATCACATTTTTAAATATCTATTATTCACCATTTTACTCGATCTCCTAAACGGTTAAAGATAGGACATTGCCGTTTTCAAAAATGGATTCAGCACCTCATTTTACATAAAATAGGTCCTATAAGTCTACTCTCAAGTGTTGATAAAGGTACAAACGAATAAAATATTTATATATCACATTTTTAAATATCTATTATTCTCCATTCTACTCGATCTCCTAAACGGTTAAAGATTGGACATTGCGGTTTTCACCAGAGAATTCGACACCTCATTTTACATAATATAAGTCCTATAAGTCTACTCTCAAGAGTTGATAAAGGTACAAACGAATAAAATGTTTATATATCACATTTTTAAATATCTGTTATTCTCCATTTAACTCGATCTCCTAAACGGTTAAAGATAGGACATTGCGGTTTTCAAAAATGGATTCAGCACCTCATTTTACATAAAATAAGTGTTATAAGTCTACTCTCAAGAGATGATAAAGGTACAAACGAATAAAATGTTAATATATCTCAATTTTAAATATTTATTATTCACCATTTTACTCGATCTCCTAAACGGTTAAAGATAGGACATTGTGGTTTTCACCAGTGGACTCAGCACCTCATTTTACATAAAATAAGTTCTATAAGTCTACTCTCAAGAGTTGATAAAGGTACAAACGAATAAAATGTTTATATATCACATTTTTAAATATCTAACATTTTCCATTTTACTCGATCTCCTAAACGGTTCTAGATAGGACATTGCGGTTTTCACCAGTGGATTCAGCACCTTATTTTACATAAAATAAGTCCTATAAGTCTACTCTTAAGAGTTGATAAAGGTACAAACGAATAAAATGTTTATATATCACATTTTTATATATCCATTATTCTCCATTTTACTCGATCTCCTAAACAGTTAAATATAGGACATTGCGGTTTTTATCAGTGAATTTAGCACCTCATTTTACATAAAATAAGTCCTTTAAGTCTACTCTCAAGAGTCATAAAGGTACAAACGAATAAAATGTTTATATATCACATTTTTAAATATCTATTATTCTCCATTTTACTCGATCTCCTAAACGGTTAAAGATAGGACATTGCGGTTTTCACCAGCGGATTTAGCACCTTATTTTACAAAAAATAAGTCCTATAAGTCTGCTCTCAAGAGATGATAAAGGTACAAACGAATAAAATATTTATATATCACATTTTTAAATATCTATTATTCTCCATTTTACTCGATCTCCTTAACGGTTAAATATAGGACATTGCAATTTTCTTCAGAGAATTCAGCACCTCATTTTACATAATATAAGTCCTATAAGTCTACTCTCAAGAATTGATAAAGGTACAAACGAATAAAATGTTTATATATCATAACTTTAAATATCTAATATTCCCTATTTTACTCGATCTCCTAAACGGTTAAAGATAGGACATTGCGGTTTTCACCAGTGGATTCAGCACCCCACTTTACAAAAAATAAGTGTTATAAGTCTACTCTCAAGAGATGATAAAGGTACAAACGAATAAAATGTTTATATATCACATTTTTAAATATTTATTATTCACCCTTTTACTCGATCTCCTAAACGGTTAAAGATAGGACATTGTGGTTTTCACCAGTGGATTCAGCACCTCATTTTACATAAAATAAATTCTCTAAGTCTACTCTCAAGAGTTGATAAAGGTAAAAACGAATAAAATGTTTATATATCACATTTTTAAATATCTAATATTTTCCATTTTACTCGATCTCCTAAACGGTTATAGATAGGACATTGCGGTTTTCACCAGTGGATTCAGCACCCCACTTTACAAAAAATAAGTTTTATAAGTCTACTCTCAAGAGATGATAAAGGTACAAACAAATAAAATGTTTATATATCACACTTTTAAATATCTATTATTCACCAATTTACTCGATCTTCTAAACAATTAAAGATAGGACATTGTGGTTTTCACCAGTGGACTCAGCACCTCATTTTACATGAAATAAGTTCTATAAGTCTACTCTCAAGAGTTGATAAAGGTAAAAAACGAATAAAATGTTTATATATCACATTTTTAAATATCTAATATTTTCCATTTTACTCGATCTCCTAAACGGTTATAGATAGGACATTGCGGTTTTTACCAGTGGATTCAGCACCTCATTTTACATAAAATAAGTCCTATAAGTCTACTCTTAAGAGTTGATAAAGGTACAAACGAATAAAATGTTTATATATCACATTTTTATATATATATTATTCTCCATTTTACTCGATCTCCTAAGCGGTTAAATATAGGACATTGCGGTTTGAACCAGTGGATTCAGCACATTATTTTACATAAAATAAGTCCTATAAGTCTTCTCTAAATAGTTGATAAAGGTACAAACGAATAAAATGTTTATATATCACATTTTTATATATCTATTATTCTCCATTTTACTCGATCTCCTAAACAGTTAAATATAGGACATTGCGGTTTTTATCAGTGAATTTAGCACCTCATTTTACATAAAATAAGTCCTTTAAGTCTACTCTCAAGAGTCATAAAGGTACAAACGAATAAAATGTTTATATATCACATTTTTAAATATCTATTATTCTCCATTTTACTCGATCTCCTAAACGGTTAAAGATAGGACATTGCGGTTTTCACCAGCGGATTTAGCACCTTATTTTACAAAAAATAAGTCCTATAAGTCTGCTCTCAAGAGATGATAAAGGTACAAACGAATAAAATATTTATATATCACATTTTTAAATATCTATTATTTACCATTTTACTCGATCTCCTAAACGGTTAAAGATAGGACATTGCGGTTTTCACCAGTGGATTCAGCACCTCATTTTACATAAAATAAGTTCTATAAGTCTACTCTCAAGAGTTGATAAAGGAACAAAAGGATAAAATGTTTATATATCACATTTTTAAATATCTATTATTCTCTATTTTACTCGATCTCCTAAACGGTTAAAGATAGGACATTGCGGTTTTCACCAGTGGATTCAGCACCCCATTTTACAAAAAATAAGTCCTATAAGTCTACTCTCAAGAGATGATAAAGGTACAAACGAATAAAATGTTTATATATCACATTTTTAAATATTTATTATTCACCATTTTACTCGATCTCCTAAACGGTTAAAGATAGGACATTGCGGTTTTCACCAGTGGATTCAGCAATTTATTTTACATAAAATAAGTCCTATAAGTCTACTCTCAAGAGTTGATAAAGGTACAAACGAATAAAATGTTTATATATCACATTTTTAAATATCTATTATTCTTCATTTTACTCGATCTCCTAAACGGTTAAAGATAGGACATTGCGGTTTTCACCAGTAAATTCAGCACCTCATTTTACATAAAATAAGTGCTATAAGTCTACTCTAAATAGTTGATAAAGGTACAAACAAATAAAATGTTTATATATCACACTTTTAAATATCTATTATTCTCCATTTTACTCGATCTCCTAAACGGTTAAATATAAGACATTGCGGTTTTCACCAGCGGATTTAGCACCTTATTTTACAAAAAATAAGTCCTATAAGTCTGCTCTCAAGAGATGATAAAGGTACAAACGAATAAAATATTTATATATCACATTTTTAAATATCTATTATTCTCCATTTTACTCGATCTCCTTAACGGTTAAATATAGGACATTGCAATTTTCTTCAGAGAATTCAGCACCTCATTTTACATAATATAAGTCCTATAAGTCTACTCTCAAGAATTGATAAAGGTACAAACGAATAAAATGTTTATATATCATAACTTTAAATATCTAATATTCCCTATTTTACTCGATCTCCTAAACGGTTAAAGATAGGACATTGCGGTTTTCACCAGTGGATTCAGCACCCCACTTTACAAAAAATAAGTGTTATAAGTCTACTCTCAAGAGATGATAAAGGTACAAACGAATAAAATGTTTATATATCACATTTTTAAATATTTATTATTCACCCTTTTACTCGATCTCCTAAACGGTTAAAGATAGGACATTGTGGTTTTCACCATTGGATTCAGCACCTCATTTTACATAAAATAAATTCTCTAAGTCTACTCTCAAGAGTTGATAAAGGTAAAAACGAATAAAATGTTTATATATCACATTTTTAAATATCTAATATTTTCCATTTTACTCGATCTCCTAAACGGTTATAGATAGGACATTGCGGTTTTCACCAGTGGATTCAGCACCCCACTTTACAAAAAATAAGTTTTATAAGTCTACTCTCAAGAGATGATAAAGGTACAAACAAATAAAATGTTTATATATCACACTTTTAAATATCTATTATTCACCAATTTACTCGATCTTCTAAACAATTAAAGATAGGACATTGTGGTTTTCACCAGTGGACTCAGCACCTCATTTTACATGAAATAAGTTCTATAAGTCTACTCTCAAGAGTTGATAAAGGAACAAAAGGATAAAATGTTTATATATCACATTTTTAAATATCTATTATTCTCCATTTTACTCGATCTCCTAAACGGTTAAAGATAGGACATTGCGGTTTTCACCAGTGGATTCAGCACCCCATTTTACAAAAAATAAGTCCTATAAGTCTACTCTCAAGAGATGATAAAGGTACAAACGAATAAAATGTTTATATATCACATTTTTAAATATTTATTATTCACCATTTTACTCGATCTCCTAAACGGTTAAAGATAGGACATTGCGGTTTTCACCAGTGGATTCAGCAATTTATTTTACATAAAATAAGTCCTATAAGTCTACTCTCAAGAGTTGATAAAGGTACAAACGAATAAAATGTTTATATATCACATTTTTAAATATCTATTATTCTTCATTTTACTCGATCTCCTAAACGGTTAAAGATAGGACATTGCGGTTTTCACCAGTAAATTCAGCACCTCATTTTACATAAAATAAGTGCTATAAGTCTACTCTAAATAGTTGATAAAGGTACAAACAAATAAAATGTTTATATATCACACTTTTAAATATCTATTATTCTCCATTTTACTCGATCTCCTAAACGGTTAAATATAGGACATTGCGGTTTGAACCAGTGGATTCAGCACCTTATTTTACATAAAATAAGTCCTATAAGTCTACTTCAAATAGTTGATAAAGGTACAAACGAATAAAATGTTTATATATCACATTTTTATATATCTATTATTCTCCATTTTACTCGATCTCCTAAACGGATAAATATAGGACATTGCGGTTTTCACCAGTGGATTCAGCACCTCATTTTACATAAAATAAATTCTCTAAGTCTACTCTCAAGAGTTGATAAAGGTAAAAACGAATAAAATGTTTATATATCACATTTTTAAATATCTAATATTTTCCATTTTACTCGATCTCCTAAACGGTTATAGATAGGACATTGCGGTTTTCACCAGTGGATTCAGCACCCCACTTTACAAAAAATAAGTGTTATAAGTCTACTCTCAAGAGATGATAAAGGTACAAACGAATAAAATGTTAATATATCTCAATTTTAAATATTTATTATTCACCATTTTACTCGATCTCCTAAACGGTTAAAGATAGGACATTGTGGTTTTCACCAGTGGACTCAGCACCTCATTTTACATAAAATAAGTTCTATAAGTCTACTCTCAAGAGTTGATAAAGGTAAAAACGAATAAAATGTTTATATATCACATTTTTAAATATCTAATATTTTCCATTTTACTCGATCTCCTAAACGGTTATAGATAGGTCATTGCGGTTATCACCAGTGGATTCAGCACCTCATTTTACATAAAATAAGTCCTATAAGTCTACTCTCAAGAGTCATAAAGGTACAAACGAATAAAATGTTTATATATCACATTTTTAAATATCTATTATTCTCCATTTTACTCGATCTCCTAAACGGTTAAAGATAGGACATTGCAGTTTTCACCAGCGGATTTAGCACCTTATTTTACAAAAAATAAGTCCTATAAGTCTGCTCTCAAGAGATGATAAAGGTACAATCGAATAAAATATTTATATATCACATTTTTAAATATCTATTATTCACCATTTTACTCGATCTTCTAAACGGTTAAAGATAGGACATTGTGGTTTTCACCAGTGGACTCAGCACCTCATTTTACATGAAATAAGTTCTATAAGTCTACTCTCAAGAGTTGATAAAGGTAAAAACGAATAAAATGTTTATATATCACATTTTTAAATATCTAACATTTTCCATTTTACTCGATCTCCTAAACGGTTATAGATAGGACATTGCGGTTTTCACCAGTGGATTCAGCACCTCATTTTACATTAAATAAGTCCTATAAGTCTACTCTTAAGAGTTGATAAAGGTACAAACGAATAAAATGTTTATATATCACATTTTTATATATCAATTATTCTCCATTTACCACTTTACAAAAAATAAGTGTTATAAGTCTACTCTCAAGAGATGATAAAGGTACAAACGAATAAAATGTTTATATATCACATTTTTAAATATTTATTATTCACCATTTTACTCGATCTCCTAAACGGTTAAAGATAGGACATTGCGGTTTTCACCAGTGGACTCAGCACCTCATTTTACATAAAATACGTTCTATAAGTCTACTCTCAAGAGTTGATAAAGGTAAAAACGAATAAAATGTTTATATATCATATTTTTAAATATCTAATATTTTCCATTTTACTCGATCTCCTAAACGGTTATAGATAGGACATTGCGGTTTTCACCAGTGGATTCAGCACCTCATTTTACATAAAATAAGTCCTATAAGTCTACTCTTAAGAGTTGATAAAGGTACAAACGAATAAAATGTTTATATATCACATTTTTATATATTTATTATTCTCCATTTTACTCGATCTCCTAAGCGGTTAAATATAGGACATTGCGGTTTGAACCAGTGGATTCAGCACCTAATTTTACATAAAATAAGTCCTATAAGTCTACTCTAAATAGTTGATAAAGGTACTAACGAATAAAATTTTTATATATCACATTTTTATATATCTATTATTCTCCATTTTACTCGATCTCCTAAACAGTTTAAGATAGAACATTGCGGTATTCACCAGTGGATTCAGCACCTTATTTTACATAAAATAAGTACTATAAGTCTACTCTCAAGAGTTGATAAAGGTACAAACGAATAAAATGTTTATATATCATAACATTAAATATCTATTATTCACTATTTTACTCGATCTCCTAAACGGTTAAAGATTGGACA
This sequence comes from Silvanus unidentatus, assembly GCA_963930825.1. Lineage (NCBI taxonomy): Eukaryota > Metazoa > Arthropoda > Insecta > Coleoptera > Silvanidae > Silvanus > Silvanus unidentatus. Next base: position 12,691,407 of record OZ005761.1, read on the forward strand.
TTGCGGTTTTTACCAGTGGATTTAGCACCTCATCTTACATAAAATAAGTCCTATAAGTCTACTCTCAAGAGTCATAAAGGTACAAACGAATAAAATGTTTATATATCACATTTTTAAATATCTATTATTCTCCAGTTTACTCGATCTCCTAAGCGGTTAAACATAGGACATTGCAGTTGGAACCAGTGTATTTAGCACCTTATTTTACATAAAATAAGTCCTATAAGTCTACTCTAAATAGTTGATAAAAGTACACATGAATAAAATGTTTATATATCACATTTTTATATATCTATTATTCTCCATTTTACTCGATCTCCTAAACAGTTGAATTTAGGACAATGCGGTTTTTAACAGTGGATTAAGCACCTCATTTTACATAAAATGAGTCCTATAAGTCTACTCTCAAGAGTCATAAAGGTACAAACGAATAAAATGTTTATATATCACATTTTTAAATATCTAATATTTTCCATTTTCCTCGATCTCCTAAACGGTTATAGATAGGACATTGCAATTTTCACCAGTGGATTCAGCACCTCATTTTACATAAAATAAGTCCTATAAGTCTACTCTCAAGAGTTGATAAAGGTACAAACGAATAAAATGTTTATATATCACATTTTTAAATATCTATTATTCTCCATTTTACTTTATCTCCTAAACGGTTAAAAATAGGAACTTGCCGTTTTTACCTGTGGATTCAGCACCTCATTTTACAAAAAATAAGTCCTATAAGTCTACTCTCAAGAGTCATAAAGGTACAAACGAATAAATTGATTATATATCACATTTTTAAATATCTATTATTCTCCATTTTACTTTATCTCCTAAACGGTTAAAGATAGGACATGGCGGTTTTCACCAATAAATTCAGCACCTCATTTTACATAAAATTAGTCCTATAGGTCTACACTTAAGAGTTGATAAAGGTACAAACGAATAAAATGTTTGTATATCACATTTTTAAATACCTATTATTCTCCATTTTACTCGATCTCCTAAACTGTTAAGTATAGGACATTGCGGATTTTACCAGTAAATTCAGCACCTCATTTTACATAAAATTAGACCTATAGGTCTACTCTTAAAAGTTAATAAAGGTACAAACGAATAAAATGTTTGTATATCACATTTTTAAATATCTATTATTCTCCATTTTACTCGATCTCCTAAACGATTTAAGATAGGACATTGCGGTTTTCACCAGTGGATTCAACACCTTATTTTACATAAAATAAGTCCTATAAGTCTACTCTCAAGAGTTGATAAATGTACAAACGAATAAAATGTTTATATATCATAACTTTAAATATCTAATATTCCCTATTTTACTCGATCTCCTAAACGGTTAAAGATAGGACATTGCGGTTTTTACCAGTGGATTTAGCACCTCATTTTACATAAAATAAGTCCTATAAGTCTACTCTCAAGAGTCATAAAGGTACAAACGAATAAATTGTTTATATATCACATTTTTAAATATCTATTATTTTCCATTTTACTCGATCTCCCAAACGGATAAAGATAGGACATTGCGGTTTTCACCAGTGGATTCACACCCCAGTTTACAAAAAATAAGTCCTATAAGTCTACTCTCAAGAGTTGATAATGGTACAAACGAATAAAATGTTTGTATATCACATTTTTAAATATCTATTATTCTCCATTTTACTCGATCTCCTAAACGATTTAAGATAGGACATTGCGGTTTTCACCAGTGGATTCAGCACCTTATTTTACATAAAATAAGTCCTATAATTCTACTCTAAATAGTTGATAAAGGTACAAACGAATAAACTGTTTATATATCAAATTTTTAAATATCTATTATTCTCCATTTTACTCGATCCCCTAAACGGTTAAATATAGGACATTGCGGTTTTCACCAGTGGATTCAGCAATTTATTTTACATAAAATAAGTCCTATAAGTCTACTCTCAAGAGTTGATAAAGGTACAAACGAATAAAATGTTTATATATCACATTTTTAAATATCTATTATTTTCCATTTTACTCGATCTCCCAAACGGATAAAGATAGGACATTGCGGTTTTCACCAGTGGATTCACACCCCAGTTTACAAAAAATAAGTCCTATAAGTCTACTCTCAAGAGTTGATAATGGTACAAACGAATAAAATGTTTGTATATCACATTTTTAAATATCTATTATTCTCCATTTTACTCGATCTCCTAAACGATTTAAGATAGGACATTGCGGTTTTCACCAGTGGATTCAGCACCTTATTTTACATAAAATAAGTCCTATAATTCTACTCTAAATAGTTGATAAAGGTACAAACGAATAAAATGTTTATATATCAAATTTTTAAATATCTATTATTCTCCATTTTACTCGATCCCCTAAACGGTTAAATATAGGACATTGCGGTTTTCACCAGTGGATTCAGCAATTTATTTTACATAAAATAAGTCCTATAAGTCTACTCTCAAGAGTTGATAAAGGTACAAACGAATAAAATGTTTATATATCACATTTTTAAATATCTATTATTCTTCATTTTACTCGATCTCCTAAACGGTTAAAGATAGGACATTGCGGTTTTCACCAGTAAATTCAGCACCTCATTTTACATAAAATAAGTGCTATAAGTCTACTCTAAATAGTTGATAAAGGTACAAACAAATAAAATGTTTATATATCACACTTTTAAATATCTATTATTCTCCATTTTTCTCGATCTCCTAAACGGTTAAATATAGGACATTGCGGTTTGAACCAGTGGATTCAGCACCTTATTTTACATAAAATAAGTCCTATAAGTCTACTTCAAATAGTTGATAAAGGTACAAACGAATAAAATGTTTATATATCACATTTTTATATATCTATTATTCTCCATTTTACTCGATCTCCTAAACGGTTAAATATAGGACATTGCGGTTTTCACCAGTGGATTTAGCACCTCATTTTACATAAAATAAGTCCTATAAGTCAACTCCAAATAGTTGATAAAGGTACAAACGAATAAAATGTTTATATATCACATTTTTAAATATCTATTATTCTCCATTTTACTCGATCTCCTAAACGGATAAATATAGGACATTGCGGTTTTCACCAGTGGATTCAGCACCTCATTTTACATAAAATAAATTCTCTAAGTCTACTCTCAAGAGTTGATAAAGGTAAAAACGAATAAAATGTTTATATATCACATTTTTAAATATCTAATATTTTCCATTTTACTCGATCTCCTAAACGGTTATAGATAGGACATTGCGGTTTTCACCAGTGGATTCAGCACCCCACTTTACAAAAAATAAGTGTAATAAGTCTACTCTCAAGAGATGATAAAGGTACAAACGAATAAAATGTTAATATATCTCAATTTTAAATATTTATTATTCACCATTTTACTCGATCTCCTAAACGGTTAAAGATAGGACATTGTGGTTTTCACCAGTGGACTCAGCACCTCATTTTACATAAAATAAGTTCTATAAGTCTACTCTCAATAGTTGATAAAGGTAAAAACGAATAAAATGTTTATATATCACATTTTTAAATATCTAATATTTTCCATTTTACTCGATCTCCTAAACGGTTATAGATAGGTCATTGCGGTTTTCACCAGTGGATTCAGCACCTCATTTTACATAAAATAAGTCCTATAAGTCTACTCTCAAGAGTCATAAAGGTACAAACGAATAAAATGTTTATATATCACATTTTTAAATATCTATTATTCTCCATTTTACTCGATCTCCTAAACGGTTAAAGATAGGACATTGCAGTTTTCACCAGCGGATTTAGCACCTTATTTTACAAAAAATAAGTCCTATAAGTCTGCTCTCAAGAGATGATAAAGGTACAATCGAATAAAATATTTATATATCACATTTTTAAATATCTATTATTCACTATTTTACTCGATCTTCTAAACGGTTAAAGATAGGACATTGTGGTTTTCACCAGTGGACTCAGCACCTCATTTTACATGAAATAAGTTCTATAAGTCTACTCTCAAGAGTTGATAAACGGTCTCCTAAACGGTTAAAGATTGGACATTGCGGTTTTTACCAGTGGATTTAGCACCTCATCTTACATAAAATAAGTCCTATAAGTCTACTCTCAAGAGTCATAAAGGTACAAACGAATAAAATGTTTATATATCACATTTTTAAATATCTATTATTCTCCAGTTTACTCGATCTCCTAAGCGGTTAAACATAGGACATTGCAGTTTGAACCAGTGTATTTAGCACCTTATTTTACATAAAATAAGTCCTATAAGTCTACTCTAAATAGTTGATAAAAGTACACACGAATAAAATGTTTATATATCACATTTTTATATATCTATTATTCTCCATTTTACTCAATCTCCTAAACAGTTGAATTTAGGACAATGCGGTTTTTAACAGTGGATTAAGCACCTCATTTTACATAAAATAAGTCCTATAAGTCTACTCTCAAGAGTCATAAAGGTACAAACGAATAAAATGTTTATATATCACATTTTTAAATATCTATTATTTTCCATTTTCCTCGATCTCCTAAACGGTTATAGATAGGACATTGCAATTTTCACCAGTGGATTCAGCACCTCATTTTACATAAAATAAGTCCTATAAGTCTACTCTCAAGAGTTGATAAAGGTACAAACGAATAAAATGTTTATATATCACATTTTTAAATATCTATTATTCTCCATTTTACTTTATCTCCTAAACGGTTAAAAATAGGAACTTGCCGTTTTTACCTGTGGATTCAGCACCTCATTTTACAAAAAATAAGTCCTATAAGTCTACTCTCAAGAGTCATAAAGGTACAAACGAATAAATTGATTATATATCACATTTTTAAATATCTATTATTCTCCATTTTACTTTATCTCCTAAACGGTTAAAGATAGGACATGGCGGTTTTCACCAATAAATTCAGCACCTCATTTTACATAAAATTAGTCCTATAGGTCTACACTTAAGAGTTGATAAAGGTACAAACGAATAAAATGTTTGTATATCACATTTTTAAATACCTATTATTCTCCATTTTACTCGATCTCCTAAACTGTTATAGATAGGACATTGCGGTTTTTACCAGTGGATTCAGCACCTCATTTTACAAAAAATAAGTGTTATAAGTCTACTCTCAAGAGATGATAAAGGTACAAACGAATAAAATGTTTATATATCACATTTTTAAATATTTATTATTCACCCTTTTACTCGATCTCCTAAACGGTTAAAGATAGGACATTGTGGTTTTCACCAGTGGATTCAGCACCTCATTTTACATAAAATAAATTCTCTAAGTCTACTCTCAAGAGTTGATAAAGGTAAAAACGAATAAAATGTTTATATATCACATTTTTAAATATCTAATATTTTCCATTTTACTCGATCTCCTAAACGGTTATAGATAGGACATTGCGGTTTTCACCAGTGGATTCAGCACCCCACTTTACAAAAAATAAGTTTTATAAGTCTACTCTCAAGAGATGATAAAGGTACAAACAAATAAAATGTTTATATATCACACTTTTAAATATCTATTATTCACCAATTTACTCGATCTTCTAAACAATTAAAGATAGGACATTGTGGTTTTCACCAGTGGACTCAGCACCTCATTTTACATGAAATAAGTTCTATAAGTCTACTCTCAAGAGTTGATAAAGGTAAAAAACGAATAAAATGTTTATATATCACATTTTTAAATATCTAATATTTTCCATTTTACTCGATCTCCTAAACGGTTATAGATAGGACATTGCGGTTTTTACCAGTGGATTCAGCACCTCATTTTACATAAAATAAGTCCTATAAGTCTACTCTTAAGAGTTGATAAAGGTACAAACGAATAAAATGTTTATATATCACATTTTTATATATATATTATTCTCCATTTTACTCGATCTCCTAAGCGGTTAAATATAGGACATTGCGGTTTGAACCAGTGGATTCAGCACATTATTTTACATAAAATAAGTCCTATAAGTCTACTCTAAATAGTTGATAAAGGTACAAACGAATAAAATGTTTATATATCACATTTTTATATATCTATTATTCTCCATTTTACTCGATCTCCTAAACAGTTAAATATAGGACATTGCGGTTTTTATCAGTGAATTTAGCACCTCATTTTACATAAAATAAGTCCTTTAAGTCTACTCTCAAGAGTCATAAAGGTACAAACGAATAAAATGTTTATATATCACATTTTTAAATATCTATTATTCTCCATTTTACTCGATCTCCTAAACGGTTAAAGATAGGACATTGCGGTTTTCACCAGCGGATTTAGCACCTTATTTTACAAAAAATAAGTCCTATAAGTCTGCTCTCAAGAGATGATAAAGGTACAAACGAATAAAATATTTATATATCACATTTTTAAATATCTATTATTTACCATTTTACTCGATCTCCTAAACGGTTAAAGATAGGACATTGCGGTTTTCACCAGTGGATTCAGCACCTCATTTTACATAAAATAAGTTCTATAAGTCTACTCTCAAGAGTTGATAAAGGAACAAAAGGATAAAATGTTTATATATCACATTTTTAAATATCTATTATTCTTCATTTTACTCGATCTCCTAAACGGTTAAAGATAGGACATTGCGGTTTTCACCAGTAAATTCAGCACCTCATTTTACATAAAATAAGTGCTATAAGTCTACTCTAAATAGTTGATAAAGGTACAAACAAATAAAATGTTTATATATCACACTTTTAAATATCTATTATTCTCCATTTTACTCGATCTCCTAAACGGTTAAATATAGGACATTGCGGTTTGAACCAGTGGATTCAGCACCTTATTTTACATAAAATAAGTCCTATAAGTCTACTTCAAATAGTTGATAAAGGTACAAACGAATAAAATGTTTATATATCACATTTTTATATATCTATTATTCTCCATTTTACTCGATCTCCTAAACGGATAAATATAGGACATTGCGGTTTTCACCAGTGGATTCAGCACCTCATTTTACATAAAATAAATTCTCTAAGTCTACTCTCAAGAGTTGATAAAGGTAAAAACGAATAAAATGTTTATATATCACATTTTTAAATATCTAATATTTTCCATTTTACTCGATCTCCTAAACGGTTATAGATAGGACATTGCGGTTTTCACCAGTGGATTCAGCACCCCACTTTACAAAAAATAAGTGTTATAAGTCTACTCTCAAGAGATGATAAAGGTACAAACGAATAAAATGTTAATATATCTCAATTTTAAATATTTATTATTCACCATTTTACTCGATCTCCTAAACGGTTAAAGATAGGACATTGTGGTTTTCACCAGTGGACTCAGCACCTCATTTTACATAAAATAAGTTCTATAAGTCTACTCTCAAGAGTTGATAAAGGTAAAAACGAATAAAATGTTTATATATCACATTTTTAAATATCTAATATTTTCCATTTTACTCGATCTCCTAAACGGTTATAGATAGGTCATTGCGGTTATCACCAGTGGATTCAGCACCTCATTTTACATAAAATAAGTCCTATAAGTCTACTCTCAAGAGTCATAAAGGTACAAACGAATAAAATGTTTATATATCACATTTTTAAATATCTATTATTCTCCATTTTACTCGATCTCCTAAACGGTTAAAGATAGGACATTGCAGTTTTCACCAGCGGATTTAGCACCTTATTTTACAAAAAATAAGTCTTATAAGTCTGCTCTCAAGAGATGATAAAGGTACAATCGAATAAAATATTTATATATCACATTTTTAAATATCTATTATTCACCATTTTACTCGATCTTCTAAACGGTTAAAGATAGGACATTGTGGTTTTCACCAGTGGACTCAGCACCTCATTTTACATGAAATAAGTTCTATAAGTCTACTCTCAAGAGTTGATAAAGGTAAAAACGAATAAAATGTTTATATATCACATTTTTAAATATCTAACATTTTCCATTTTACTCGATCTCCTAAACGGTTATAGATAGGACATTGCGGTTTTCACCAGTGGATTCAGCACCTCATTTTACATAAAATAAGTCCTATAAGTCTACTCTTAAGAGTTGATAAAGGTACAAACGAATAAAATGTTTATATATCACATTTTTATATATCAATTATTCTCCATTTACCACTTTACAAAAAATAAGTGTTATAAGTCTACTCTCAAGAGATGATAAAGGTACAAACGAATAAAATGTTTATATATCACATTTTTAAATATTTATTATTCACCATTTTACTCGATCTCCTAAACGGTTAAAGATAGGACATTGCGGTTTTCACCAGTGGACTCAGCACCTCATTTTACATAAAATACGTTCTATAAGTCTACTCTCAAGAGTTGATAAAGGTAAAAACGAATAAAATGTTTATATATCACATTTTTAAATATCTAATATTTTCCATTTTACTCGATCTCCTAAACGGTTATAGATAGGACATTGCGGTTTTCACCAGTGGATTCAGCACCTCATTTTACATAAAATAAGTCCTATAAGTCTACTCTTAAGAGTTGATAAAGGTACAAACGAATAAAATGTTTATATATCACATTTTTATATATTTATTATTCTCCATTTTACTCGATCTCCTAAGCGGTTAAATATAGGACATTGCGGTTTGAACCAGTGGATTCAGCACCTAATTTTACATAAAATAAGTCCTATAAGTCTACTCTAAATAGTTGATAAAGGTACTAACGAATAAAATTTTTATATATCACATTTTTATATATCTATTATTCTCCATTTTACTCGATCTCCTAAACAGTTTAAGATAGAACATTGCGGTATTCACCAGTGGATTCAGCACCTTATTTTACATAAAATAAGTACTATAAGTCTACTCTCAAGAGTTGATAAAGGTACAAACGAATAAAATGTTTATATATCATAACATTAAATATCTATTATTCACTATTTTACTCGATCTCCTAAACGGTTAAAGATTGGACATTGCGGTTTTTACCAGTGGATTTAGCACCTCATCTTACATAAAATAAGTCCTATAAGTCTACTCTCAAGAGTCATAAAGGTACAAACGAATAAAATGTTTATATATCACATTTTTAAATATCTATTATTCTCCAGTTTACTCGATCTCCTAAGCGGTTAAACATAGGACATTGCAGTTTGAACCAGTGTATTTAGCACCTTATTTTACATAAAATAAGTCCTATAAGTCTACTCTAAATAGTTGATAAAAGTACACACGAATAAAATGTTTATATATCACATTTTTATATATCTATTATTCTCCATTTTACTCGATCTCCTAAACAGTTGAATTTAGGACAATGCGGTTTTTAACAGTGGATTAAGCACCTCATTTTACATAAAATAAGTCCTATAAGTCTACTCTCAAGAGTCATAAAGGTACAAACGAATAAAATGTTTATATATCACATTTTTAAATATCTAATATTTTCCATTTTCCTCGATCTCCTAAACGGTTATAGATAGGACATTGCAATTTTCACCAGTGGATTCAGCACCTCATTTTACATAAAATAAGTCCTATAAGTCTACTCTCAAGAGTTGATAAAGGTACAAACGAATAAAATGTTTATATATCACATTTTTAAATATCTATTATTCTCCATTTTACTTTATCTCCTAAACGGTTAAAAATAGGAACTTGCCGTTTTTACCTGTGGATTCAGCACCTCATTTTACAAAAAATAAGTCCTATAAGTCTACTCTCAAGAGTCATAAAGGTACAAACGAATAAATTGATTATATATCACATTTTTAAATATCTATTATTCTCCATTTTACTTTATCTCCTAAACGGTTAAAGATAGGACATGGCGGTTTTCACCAATAAATTCAGCACCTCATTTTACATAAAATTAGTCCTATAGGTCTACACTTAAGAGTTGATAAAGGTACAAACGAATAAAATGTTTGTATATCACATTTTTAAATACCTATTATTCTCCATTTTACTCGATCTCCTAAACTGTTAAGTATAGGACATTGCGGATTTTACCAGTAAATTCAGCACCTCATTTTACATAAAATTAGACCTATAGGTCTACTCTTAAAAGTTAATAAAGGTACAAACGAATAAAATGTTTGTATATCACATTTTTAAATATCTATTATTCTCCATTTTACTCGATCTCCTAAACGATTTAAGATAGGACATTGCGGTTTTCACCAGTGGATTCAACACCTTATTTTACATAAAATAAGTCCTATAAGTCTACTCTCAAGAGTTGATAAATGTACAAACGAATAAAATGTTTATATATCATAACTTTAAATATCTAATATTCCCTATTTTACTCGATCTCCTAAACGGTTAAAGATAGGACATTGCGGTTTTTACCAGTGGATTTAGCACCTCATTTTACATAAAATAAGTCCTATAAGTCTACTCTCAAGAGTCATAAAGGTACAAACGAATAAATTGTTTATATATCACATTTTTAAATATCTATTATTTTCCATTTTACTCGATCTCCCAAACGGATAAAGATAGGACATTGCGGTTTTCACCAGTGGATTCACACCCCAGTTTACAAAAAATAAGTCCTATAAGTCTACTCTCAAGAGTTGATAATGGTACAAACGAATAAAATGTTTGTATATCACATTTTTAAATATCTATTATTCTCCATTTTACTCGATCTCCTAAACGATTTAAGATAGGACATTGCGGTTTTCACCAGTGGATTCAGCACCTTATTTTACATAAAATAAGTCCTATAATTCTACTCTAAATAGTTGATAAAGGTACAAACGAATAAACTGTTTATATATCAAATTTTTAAATATCTATTATTCTCCATTTTACTCGATCCCCTAAACGGTTAAATATAGGACATTGCGGTTTTCACCAGTGGATTCAGCAATTTATTTTACATAAAATAAGTCCTATAAGTCTACTCTCAAGAGTTGATAAAGGTACAAACGAATAAAATGTTTATATATCACATTTTTAAATATCTATTATTTTCCATTTTACTCGATCTCCCAAACGGATAAAGATAGGACATTGCGGTTTTCACCAGTGGATTCACACCCCAGTTTACAAAAAATAAGTCCTATAAGTCTACTCTCAAGAGTTGATAATGGTACAAACGAATAAAATGTTTGTATATCACATTTTTAAATATCTATTATTCTCCATTTTACTCGATCTCCTAAACGATTTAAGATAGGACATTGCGGTTTTCACCAGTGGATTCAGCACCTTATTTTACATAAAATAAGTCCTATAATTCTACTCTAAATAGTTGATAAAGGTACAAACGAATAAAATGTTTATATATCAAATTTTTAAATATCTATTATTCTCCATTTTACTCGATCCCCTAAACGGTTAAATATAGGACATTGCGGTTTTCACCAGTGGATTCAGCAATTTATTTTACATAAAATAAGTCCTATAAGTCTACTCTCAAGAGTTGATAAAGGTACAAACGAATAAAATGTTTATATATCACATTTTTAAATATCTATTATTCTTCATTTTACTCGATCTCCTAAACGGTTAAAGATAGGACATTGCGGTTTTCACCAGTAAATTCAGCACCTCATTTTACATAAAATAAGTGCTATAAGTCTACTCTAAATAGTTGATAAAGGTACAAACAAATAAAATGTTTATATATCACACTTTTAAATATCTATTATTCTCCATTTTTCTCGATCTCCTAAACGGTTAAATATAGGACATTGCGGTTTGAACCAGTGGATTCAGCACCTTATTTTACATAAAATAAGTCCTATAAGTCTACTTCAAATAGTTGATAAAGGTACAAACGAATAAAATGTTTATATATCACATTTTTATATATCTATTATTCTCCATTTTACTCGATCTCCTAAACGGTTAAATATAGGACATTGCGGTTTTCACCAGTGGATTTAGCACCTCATTTTACATAAAATAAGTCCTATAAGTCAACTCCAAATAGTTGATAAAGGTACAAACGAATAAAATGTTTATATATCACATTTTTAAATATCTATTATTCTCCATTTTACTCGATCTCCTAAACGGATAAATATAGGACATTGCGGTTTTCACCAGTGGATTCAGCACCTCATTTTACATAAAATAAATTCTCTAAGTCTACTCTCAAGAGTTGATAAAGGTAAAAACGAATAAAATGTTTATATATCACATTTTTAAATATCTAATATTTTCCATTTTACTCGATCTCCTAAACGGTTATAGATAGGACATTGCGGTTTTCACCAGTGGATTCAGCACCCCACTTTACAAAAAATAAGTGTAATAAGTCTACTCTCAAGAGATGATAAAGGTACAAACGAATAAAATGTTAATATATCTCAATTTTAAATATTTATTATTCACCATTTTACTCGATCTCCTAAACGGTTAAAGATAGGACATTGTGGTTTTCACCAGTGGACTCAGCACCTCATTTTACATAAAATAAGTTCTATAAGTCTACTCTCAATAGTTGATAAAGGTAAAAACGAATAAAATGTTTATATATCACATTTTTAAATATCTAATATTTTCCATTTTACTCGATCTCCTAAACGGTTATAGATAGGTCATTGCGGTTTTCACCAGTGGATTCAGCACCTCATTTTACATAAAATAAGTCCTATAAGTCTACTCTCAAGAGTCATAAAGGTACAAACGAATAAAATGTTTATATATCACATTTTTAAATATCTATTATTCTCCATTTTACTCGATCTCCTAAACGGTTAAAGATAGGACATTGCAGTTTTCACCAGCGGATTTAGCACCTTATTTTACAAAAAATAAGTCCTATAAGTCTGCTCTCAAGAGATGATAAAGGTACAATCGAATAAAATATTTATATATCACATTTTTAAATATCTATTATTCACTATTTTACTCGATCTTCTAAACGGTTAAAGATAGGACATTGTGGTTTTCACCAGTGGACTCAGCACCTCATTTTACATGAAATAAGTTCTATAAGTCTACTCTCAAGAGTTGATAAACGGTCTCCTAAACGGTTAAAGATTGGACATTGCGGTTTTTACCAGTGGATTTAGCACCTCATCTTACATAAAATAAGTCCTATAAGTCTACTCTCAAGAGTCATAAAGGTACAAACGAATAAAATGTTTATATATCACATTTTTAAATATCTATTATTCTCCAGTTTACTCGATCTCCTAAGCGGTTAAACATAGGACATTGCAGTTTGAACCAGTGTATTTAGCACCTTATTTTACATAAAATAAGTCCTATAAGTCTACTCTAAATAGTTGATAAAAGTACACACGAATAAAATGTTTATATATCACATTTTTATATATCTATTATTCTCCATTTTACTCAATCTCCTAAACAGTTGAATTTAGGACAATGCGGTTTTTAACAGTGGATTAAGCACCTCATTTTACATAAAATAAGTCCTATAAGTCTACTCTCAAGAGTCATAAAGGTACAAACGAATAAAATGTTTATATATCACATTTTTAAATATCTATTATTTTCCATTTTCCTCGATCTCCTAAACGGTTATAGATAGGACATTGCAATTTTCACCAGTGGATTCAGCACCTCATTTTACATAAAATAAGTCCTATAAGTCTACTCTCAAGAGTTGATAAAGGTACAAACGAATAAAATGTTTATATATCACATTTTTAAATATCTATTATTCTCCATTTTACTTTATCTCCTAAACGGTTAAAAATAGGAACTTGCCGTTTTTACCTGTGGATTCAGCACCTCATTTTACAAAAAATAAGTCCTATAAGTCTACTCTCAAGAGTCATAAAGGTACAAACGAATAAATTGATTATATATCACATTTTTAAATATCTATTATTCTCCATTTTACTTTATCTCCTAAACGGTTAAAGATAGGACATGGCGGTTTTCACCAATAAATTCAGCACCTCATTTTACATAAAATTAGTCCTATAGGTCTACACTTAAGAGTTGATAAAGGTACAAACGAATAAAATGTTTGTATATCACATTTTTAAATACCTATTATTCTCCATTTTACTCGATCTCCTAAACTGTTATAGATAGGACATTGCGGTTTTTACCAGTGGATTCAGCACCTCATTTTACAAAAAATAAGTGTTATAAGTCTACTCTCAAGAGATGATAAAGGTACAAACGAATAAAATGTTTATATATCACATTTTTAAATATTTATTATTCACCCTTTTACTCGATCTCCTAAACGGTTAAAGATAGGACATTGTGGTTTTCACCAGTGGATTCAGCACCTCATTTTACATAAAATAAATTCTCTAAGTCTACTCTCAAGAGTTGATAAAGGTAAAAACGAATAAAATGTTTATATATCACATTTTTAAATATCTAATATTTTCCATTTTACTCGATCTCCTAAACGGTTATAGATAGGACATTGCGGTTTTCACCAGTGGATTCAGCACCCCACTTTACAAAAAATAAGTTTTATAAGTCTACTCTCAAGAGATGATAAAGGTACAAACAAATAAAATGTTTATATATCACACTTTTAAATATCTATTATTCACCAATTTACTCGATCTTCTAAACAATTAAAGATAGGACATTGTGGTTTTCACCAGTGGACTCAGCACCTCATTTTACATGAAATAAGTTCTATAAGTCTACTCTCAAGAGTTGATAAAGGTAAAAAACGAATAAAATGTTTATATATCACATTTTTAAATATCTAATATTTTCCATTTTACTCGATCTCCTAAACGGTTATAGATAGGACATTGCGGTTTTTACCAGTGGATTCAGCACCTCATTTTACATAAAATAAGTCCTATAAGTCTACTCTTAAGAGTTGATAAAGGTACAAACGAATAAAATGTTTATATATCACATTTTTATATATATATTATTCTCCATTTTACTCGATCTCCTAAGCGGTTAAATATAGGACATTGCGGTTTGAACCAGTGGATTCAGCACATTATTTTACATAAAATAAGTCCTATAAGTCTACTCTAAATAGTTGATAAAGGTACAAACGAATAAAATGTTTATATATCACATTTTTATATATCTATTATTCTCCATTTTACTCGATCTCCTAAACAGTTAAATATAGGACATTGCGGTTTTTATCAGTGAATTTAGCACCTCATTTTACATAAAATAAGTCCTTTAAGTCTACTCTCAAGAGTCATAAAGGTACAAACGAATAAAATGTTTATATATCACATTTTTAAATATCTATTATTCTCCATTTTACTCGATCTCCTAAACGGTTAAAGATAGGACATTGCGGTTTTCACCAGCGGATTTAGCACCTTATTTTACAAAAAATAAGTCCTATAAGTCTGCTCTCAAGAGATGATAAAGGTACAAACGAATAAAATATTTATATATCACATTTTTAAATATCTATTATTTACCATTTTACTCGATCTCCTAAACGGTTAAAGATAGGACATTGCGGTTTTCACCAGTGGATTCAGCACCTCATTTTACATAAAATAAGTTCTATAAGTCTACTCTCAAGAGTTGATAAAGGAACAAAAGGATAAAATGTTTATATATCACATTTTTAAATATCTATTATTCTTCATTTTACTCGATCTCCTAAACGGTTAAAGATAGGACATTGCGGTTTTCACCAGTAAATTCAGCACCTCATTTTACATAAAATAAGTGCTATAAGTCTACTCTAAATAGTTGATAAAGGTACAAACAAATAAAATGTTTATATATCACACTTTTAAATATCTATTATTCTCCATTTTACTCGATCTCCTAAACGGTTAAATATAGGACATTGCGGTTTGAACCAGTGGATTCAGCACCTTATTTTACATAAAATAAGTCCTATAAGTCTACTTCAAATAGTTGATAAAGGTACAAACGAATAAAATGTTTATATATCACATTTTTATATATCTATTATTCTCCATTTTACTCGATCTCCTAAACGGATAAATATAGGACATTGCGGTTTTCACCAGTGGATTCAGCACCTCATTTTACATAAAATAAATTCTCTAAGTCTACTCTCAAGAGTTGATAAAGGTAAAAACGAATAAAATGTTTATATATCACATTTTTAAATATCTAATATTTTCCATTTTACTCGATCTCCTAAACGGTTATAGATAGGACATTGCGGTTTTCACCAGTGGATTCAGCACCCCACTTTACAAAAAATAAGTGTTATAAGTCTACTCTCAAGAGATGATAAAGGTACAAACGAATAAAATGTTAATATATCTCAATTTTAAATATTTATTATTCACCATTTTACTCGATCTCCTAAACGGTTAAAGATAGGACATTGTGGTTTTCACCAGTGGACTCAGCACCTCATTTTACATAAAATAAGTTCTATAAGTCTACTCTCAAGAGTTGATAAAGGTAAAAACGAATAAAATGTTTATATATCACATTTTTAAATATCTAATATTTTCCATTTTACTCGATCTCCTAAACGGTTATAGATAGGTCATTGCGGTTATCACCAGTGGATTCAGCACCTCATTTTACATAAAATAAGTCCTATAAGTCTACTCTCAAGAGTCATAAAGGTACAAACGAATAAAATGTTTATATATCACATTTTTAAATATCTATTATTCTCCATTTTACTCGATCTCCTAAACGGTTAAAGATAGGACATTGCAGTTTTCACCAGCGGATTTAGCACCTTATTTTACAAAAAATAAGTCCTATAAGTCTGCTCTCAAGAGATGATAAAGGTACAATCGAATAAAATATTTATATATCACATTTTTAAATATCTATTATTCACCATTTTACTCGATCTTCTAAACGGTTAAAGATAGGACATTGTGGTTTTCACCAGTGGACTCAGCACCTCATTTTACATGAAATAAGTTCTATAAGTCTACTCTCAAGAGTTGATAAAGGTAAAAACGAATAAAATGTTTATATATCACATTTTTAAATATCTAACATTTTCCATTTTACTCGATCTCCTAAACGGTTATAGATAGGACATTGCGGTTTTCACCAGTGGATTCAGCACCTCATTTTACATAAAATAAGTCCTATAAGTCTACTCTTAAGAGTTGATAAAGGTACAAACGAATAAAATGTTTATATATCACATTTTTATATATCAATTATTCTCCATTTACCACTTTACAAAAAATAAGTGTTATAAGTCTACTCTCAAGAGATGATAAAGGTACAAACGAATAAAATGTTTATATATCACATTTTTAAATATTTATTATTCACCATTTTACTCGATCTCCTAAACGGTTAAAGATAGGACATTGCGGTTTTCACCAGTGGACTCAGCACCTCATTTTACATAAAATACGTTCTATAAGTCTACTCTCAAGAGTTGATAAAGGTAAAAACGAATAAAATGTTTATATATCACATTTTTAAATATCTAATATTTTCCATTTTACTCGATCTCCTAAACGGTTATAGATAGGACATTGCGGTTTTCACCAGTGGATTCAGCACCTCATTTTACATAAAATAAGTCCTATAAGTCTACTCTTAAGAGTTGATAAAGGTACAAACGAATAAAATGTTTATATATCACATTTTTATATATTTATTATTCTCCATTTTACTCGATCTCCTAAGCGGTTAAATATAGGACATTGCGGTTTGAACCAGTGGATTCAGCACCTAATTTTACATAAAATAAGTCCTATAAGTCTACTCTAAATAGTTGATAAAGGTACTAACGAATAAAATTTTTATATATCACATTTTTATATATCTATTATTCTCCATTTTACTCGATCTCCTAAACAGTTTAAGATAGAACATTGCGGTATTCACCAGTGGATTCAGCACCTTATTTTACATAAAATAAGTACTATAAGTCTACTCTCAAGAGTTGATAAAGGTACAAACGAATAAAATGTTTATATATCATAACATTAAATATCTATTATTCACTATTTTACTCGATCTCCTAAACGGTTAAAGATTGGACATTGCGGTTTTTACCAGTGGATTTAGCACCTCATCTTACATAAAATAAGTCCTATAAGTCTACTCTCAAGAGTCATAAAGGTACAAACGAATAAAATGTTTATATATCACATTTTTAAATATCTATTATTCTCCAGTTTACTCGATCTCCTAAGCGGTTAAACATAGGACATTGCAGTTTGAACCAGTGTATTTAGCACCTTATTTTACATAAAATAAGTCCTATAAGTCTACTCTAAATAGTTGATAAAAGTACACACGAATAAAATGTTTATATATCACATTTTTATATATCTATTATTCTCCATTTTACTCGATCTCCTAAACAGTTGAATTTAGGACAATGCGGTTTTTAACAGTGGATTAAGCACCTCATTTTACATAAAATAAGTCCTATAAGTCTACTCTCAAGAGTCATAAAGGTACAAACGAATAAAATGTTTATATATCACATTTTTAAATATCTAATATTTTCCATTTTCCTCGATCTCCTAAACGGTTATAGATAGGGCATTGCAATTTTCACCAGTGGATTCAGCACCTCATTTTACATAAAATAAGTCCTATAAGTCTACTCTCAAGAGTTGATAAAGGTACAAACGAATAAAATGTTTATATATCACATTTTTAAATATCTATTATTCTCCATTTTACTTTATCTCCTAAACGGTTAAAAATAGGAACTTGCCGTTTTTACCTGTGGATTCAGCACCTCATTTTACAAAAAATAAGTCCTATAAGTCTACTCTCAAGAGTCATAAAGGTACAAACGAATAAATTGATTATATATCACATTTTTAAATATCTATTATTCTCCATTTTACTTTATCTCCTAAACGGTTAAAGATAGGACATGGCGGTTTTCACCAATAAATTCAGCACCTCATTTTACATAAAATTAGTCCTATAGGTCTACACTTAAGAGTTGATAAAGGTACAAACGAATAAAATGTTTGTATATCACATTTTTAAATACCTATTATTCTCCATTTTACTCGATCTCCTAAACTGTTAAGTATAGGACATTGCGGATTTTACCAGTAAATTCAGCACCTCATTTTACATAAAATTAGACCTATAGGTCTACTCTTAAAAGTTAATAAAGGTACAAACGAATAAAATGTTTGTATATCACATTTTTAAATATCTATTATTCTCCATTTTACTCGATCTCCTAAACGATTTAAGATAGGACATTGCGGTTTTCACCAGTGGATTCAACACCTTATTTTACATAAAATAAGTCCTATAAGTCTACTCTCAAGAGTTGATAAATGTACAAACGAATAAAATGTTTATATATCATAACTTTAAATATCTAATATTCCCTATTTTACTCGATCTCCTAAACGGTTAAAGATAGGACATTGCGGTTTTTACCAGTGGATTTAGCACCTCATTTTACATAAAATAAGTCCTATAAGTCTACTCTCAAGAGTCATAAAGGTACAAACGAATAAATTGTTTATATATCACATTTTTAAATATCTATTATTTTCCATTTTACTCGATCTCCCAAACGGATAAAGATAGGACATTGCGGTTTTCACCAGTGGATTCACACCCCAGTTTACAAAAAATAAGTCCTATAAGTCTACTCTCAAGAGTTGATAATGGTACAAACGAATAAAATGTTTGTATATCACATTTTTAAATATCTATTATTCTCCATTTTACTCGATCTCCTAAACGATTTAAGATAGGACATTGCGGTTTTCACCAGTGGATTCAGCACCTTATTTTACATAAAATAAGTCCTATAATTCTACTCTAAATAGTTGATAAAGGTACAAACGAATAAACTGTTTATATATCAAATTTTTAAATATCTATTATTCTCCATTTTACTCGATCCCCTAAACGGTTAAATATAGGACATTGCGGTTTTCACCAGTGGATTCAGCAATTTATTTTACATAAAATAAGTCCTATAAGTCTACTCTCAAGAGTTGATAAAGGTACAAACGAATAAAATGTTTATATATCACATTTTTAAATATCTATTATTTTCCATTTTACTCGATCTCCCAAACGGATAAAGATAGGACATTGCGGTTTTCACCAGTGGATTCACACCCCAGTTTACAAAAAATAAGTCCTATAAGTCTACTCTCAAGAGTTGATAATGGTACAAACGAATAAAATGTTTGTATATCACATTTTTAAATATCTATTATTCTCCATTTTACTCGATCTCCTAAACGATTTAAGATAGGACATTGCGGTTTTCACCAGTGGATTCAGCACCTTATTTTACATAAAATAAGTCCTATAATTCTACTCTAAATAGTTGATAAAGGTACAAACGAATAAAATGTTTATATATCAAATTTTTAAATATCTATTATTCTCCATTTTACTCGATCCCCTAAACGGTTAAATATAGGACATTGCGGTTTTCACCAGTGGATTCAGCAATTTATTTTACATAAAATAAGTCCTATAAGTCTACTCTCAAGAGTTGATAAAGGTACAAACGAATAAAATGTTTATATATCACATTTTTAAATATCTATTATTCTTCATTTTACTCGATCTCCTAAACGGTTAAAGATAGGACATTGCGGTTTTCACCAGTAAATTCAGCACCTCATTTTACATAAAATAAGTGCTATAAGTCTACTCTAAATAGTTGATAAAGGTACAAACAAATAAAATGTTTATATATCACACTTTTAAATATCTATTATTCTCCATTTTTCTCGATCTCCTAAACGGTTAAATATAGGACATTGCGGTTTGAACCAGTGGATTCAGCACCTTATTTTACATAAAATAAGTCCTATAAGTCTACTTCAAATAGTTGATAAAGGTACAAACGAATAAAATGTTTATATATCACATTTTTATATATCTATTATTCTCCATTTTACTCGATCTCCTAAACGGTTAAATATAGGACATTGCGGTTTTCACCAGTGGATTTAGCACCTCATTTTACATAAAATAAGTCCTATAAGTCAACTCCAAATAGTTGATAAAGGTACAAACGAATAAAATGTTTATATATCACATTTTTAAATATCTATTATTCTCCATTTTACTCGATCTCCTAAACGGATAAATATAGGACATTGCGGTTTTCACCAGTGGATTCAGCACCTCATTTTACATAAAATAAATTCTCTAAGTCTACTCTCAAGAGTTGATAAAGGTAAAAACGAATAAAATGTTTATATATCACATTTTTAAATATCTAATATTTTCCATTTTACTCGATCTCCTAAACGGTTATAGATAGGACATTGCGGTTTTCACCAGTGGATTCAGCACCCCACTTTACAAAAAATAAGTGTAATAAGTCTACTCTCAAGAGATGATAAAGGTACAAACGAATAAAATGTTAATATATCTCAATTTTAAATATTTATTATTCACCATTTTACTCGATCTCCTAAACGGTTAAAGATAGGACATTGTGGTTTTCACCAGTGGACTCAGCACCTCATTTTACATAAAATAAGTTCTATAAGTCTACTCTCAATAGTTGATAAAGGTAAAAACGAATAAAATGTTTATATATCACATTTTTAAATATCTAATATTTTCCATTTTACTCGATCTCCTAAACGGTTATAGATAGGTCATTGCGGTTTTCACCAGTGGATTCAGCACCTCATTTTACATAAAATAAGTCCTTTAAGTCTACTCTCAAGAGTCATAAAGGTACAAACGAATAAAATGTTTATATATCACATTTTTAAATATCTATTATTCTCCATTTTACTCGATCTCCTAAACGGTTAAAGATAGGACATTGCGGTTTTCACCAGTGGATTCAGCACCTCATTCTACATAACATAAGTCCTATAAGTCTACTCTCAAGAGTCATAAAGGTACAAACGATTAAATTGTTTATATATCACATTTTTAAATATCTAACATTTTCCATTTTACTCGATCTCCTAAACGGTTATAGATAGGACATTGCGGTTTTCACCAGTGGATTCAGCACCTCATTTTACATAAAATAAGTCCTATAAGTCTACTCTTAAGAGTTGATAAAGGTACAAACGAATAAAATGTTTATATATCACATTTTTATATATCAATTATTCTCCATTTACCACTTTACAAAAAATAAGTGTTATAAGTCTACTCTCAAGAGATGATAAAGGTACAAACGAATAAAATGTTTATATATCACATTTTTATATATTTATTATTCTCCATTTTACTCGATCTCCTAAGCGGTTAAATATAGGACATTGCGGTTTGAACCAGTGGATTCAGCACCTAATTTTACATAAAATAAGTCCTATAAGTCTACTCTAAATAGTTGATAAAGGTACTAACGAATAAAATTTTTATATATCACATTTTTATATATCTATTATTCTCCATTTTACTCGATCTCCTAAACAGTTTAAGATAGAACATTGCGGTATTCACCAGTGGATTCAGCACCTTATTTTACATAAAATAAGTACTATAAGTCTACTCTCAAGAGTTGATAAAGGTACAAACGAATAAAATGTTTATATATCATAACATTAAATATCTATTATTCACTATTTTACTCGATCTCCTAAACGGTTAAAGATTGGACATTGCGGTTTTTACCAGTGGATTTAGCACCTCATCTTACATAAAATAAGTCCTATAAGTCTACTCTCAAGAGTCATAAAGGTACAAACGAATAAAATGTTTATATATCACATTTTTAAATATCTATTATTCTCCAGTTTACTCGATCTCCTAAGCGGTTAAACATAGGACATTGCAGTTTGAACCAGTGTATTTAGCACCTTATTTTACATAAAATAAGTCCTATAAGTCTACTCTAAATAGTTGATAAAAGTACACACGAATAAAATGTTTATATATCACATTTTTATATATCTATTATTCTCCATTTTACTCAATCTCCTAAACAGTTGAATTTAGGACAATGCGGTTTTTAACAGTGGATTAAGCACCTCATTTTACATAAAATAAGTCCTATAAGTCTACTCTCAAGAGTCATAAAGGTACAAACGAATAAAATGTTTATATATCACATTTTTAAATATCTATTATTTTCCATTTTCCTCGATCTCCTAAACGGTTATAGATAGGACATTGCAATTTTCACCAGTGGATTCAGCACCTCATTTTACATAAAATAAGTCCTATAAGTCTACTCTCAAGAGTTGATAAAGGTACAAACGAATAAAATGTTTATATATCACATTTTTAAATATCTATTATTCTCCATTTTACTTTATCTCCTAAACGGTTAAAAATAGGAACTTGCCGTTTTTACCTGTGGATTCAGCACCTCATTTTACAAAAAATAAGTCCTATAAGTCTACTCTCAAGAGTCATAAAGGTACAAACGAATAAATTGATTATATATCACATTTTTAAATATCTATTATTCTCCATTTTACTTTATCTCCTAAACGGTTAAAGATAGGACATGGCGGTTTTCACCAATAAATTCAGCACCTCATTTTACATAAAATTAGTCCTATAGGTCTACACTTAAGAGTTGATAAAGGTACAAACGAATAAAATGTTTGTATATCACATTTTTAAATACCTATTATTCTCCATTTTACTCGATCTCCTAAACTGTTAAGTATAGGACATTGCGGATTTTACCAGTAAATTCAGCACCTCATTTTACATAAAATTAGACCTATAGGTCTACTCTTAAAAGTTAATAAAGGTACAAACGAATAAAATGTTTGTATATCACATTTTTAAATATCTATTATTCTCCATTTTACTCGATCTCCTAAACGATTTAAGATAGGACATTGCGGTTTTCACCAGTGGATTCAACACCTTATTTTACATAAAATAAGTCCTATAAGTCTACTCTCAAGAGTTGATAAATGTACAAACGAATAAAATGTTTATATATCATAACTTTAAATATCTAATATTCCCTATTTTACTCGATCTCCTAAACGGTTAAAGATAGGACATTGCGGTTTTTACCAGTGGATTTAGCACCTTATTTTACATAAAATAAGTCCTATAAGTCTACTCTCAAGAGTCATAAAGGTACAAACGAATAAATTGTTTATATATCACATTTTTAAATATCTATTATTTTCCATTTTACTCGATCTCCCAAACGGATAAAGATAGGACATTGCGGTTTTCACCAGTGGATTCACACCCCAGTTTACAAAAAATAAGTCCTATAAGTCTACTCTCAAGAGTTGATAATGGTACAAACGAATAAAATGTTTGTATATCACATTTTTAAATATCTATTATTCTCCATTTTACTCGATCTCCTAAACGATTTAAGATAGGACATTGCGGTTTTCACCAGTGGATTCAGCACCTTATTTTACATAAAATAAGTCCTATAATTCTACTCTAAATAGTTGATAAAGGTACAAACGAATAAAATGTTTATATATCAAATTTTTAAATATCTATTATTCTCCATTTTACTCGATCCCCTAAACGGTTAAATATAGGACATTGCGGTTTTCACCAGTGGATTTAGCACCCCATTTTACATAAAATAAGTCTTATAAGTCTACTCTCAAGAGTCATAAAGGTACAAACGAATAAAATGTTTATATATCACATTTTTAAATATCTATTATTCTCCATTTTACTCGATCTCCTAAACGCTTAAAAATAGGAACTTGCCGTTTTTACCTGTGGATTCAGCACCTCATTTTACATAACATAAGTCTTATAAGTCTACACTCAAGAGTCATAAAGTTACAAACGATTAAATTGTTTATATATCACATTTTTAAATATCTATTATTCTCCATTTTACTCGATCTCCTAAACGGTTAAAAATAGGACCTTGCCGTTTTTACCTGTGGATTCAGCACCTCATTTTACAAAAAATAAGTCCTATAAGTCTACTCTCAAGAGTCATAAAGGTACAAACGAATAAATTGATTATATATCACATTTTTAAATATCTATTATTCTCCATTTTACTCGATCTCCTAAACGGTTAAAAATAGGACCTTGCCGTTTTTACCTGTAAATTCAGCACCTCATTTTACAAAAAATAAGTCCTATAAGTCTACTCTTAAGAGTTGATAAAAGTACAAACGAATAAAATGTTTATATATCACATTTTTAAATATCTATTATTCTCCATTTTACTCGATCTCCTAAGCGGTTAAGTATAGGACATTGCGGTTTGAACCAGTGGATTCAGCACCTTATTTTACATAAAATAAGTCCTATAAGTCTACTCTAAATAGTTGATAAAGGTACAAACGAATAAAATGTTTATATATCACATTTTTATATATCTATTATTCTCCATTTTACTCGATCTCCTAAACGGTTATAGATAGGACATTGTCGTTTTCACCAGTGGATTCAGCACCTCATTTTACATAAAATAAGTCCTATAAGTCTACTCTCAAGAGTCATAAAGGAACAAACGGATAAAATGTTTGTATATCACATTTTTAAATATCTATTATTTTCCATTTTCCTCGATCTCCTAAACGGTTATAGATAGGACATTGTCGTTTTCACCAGTGGATTCAGCACCTCATTTTACATAAAATAAGTCTTATAATTCTACTCTTAAGAGTTGATAAAGGTACCAACGAATAAAATGTTTATATATCACATTTTTAAATATTTATTATTCACCATTTTACTCGATCTCCTAAACGGTTAAAGATAGGACATTGCGGTTTTCACCAGTGGACTCAGCACCTCATTTTACATAAAATAAGTTCTATAAGTCTACTCTCAAGAGTTGATAAAGGTAAAAACGAATAAAATGTTTATATATAACATTTTTAAATATCTAATATTTTCCATTTTACTCGATCTCCTAAACGGTTATAGATAGGACATTGCGGTTTTCACCAGTGGATTCAGCACCTCATTTTACATAAAATAAGTCCTATAAGTCTACTCTTAAGAGTTGATAAAGGTACAAACGAATAAAATGTTTATATATCACATTTTTATATATCTATTATTCTCCATTTTACTCGATCTCCTAAGCGGTTAAATATAGGACATTGCGGTTTGAACCAGTGGATTCAGCACCTTATTTTACATAAAATAAGTCCTATAAGTCTACTCTAAATTGTTGATAAAGGTACTAACGAATAAAATTTTTATATATCACATTTTTATATATCTATTATTCTCCATTTTACTCGATCTCCTAAACAGTTTAAGATAGAACATTGCGGTATTCACCAGTGGATTCAGCACCTTATTTTACATAAAATAAGTACTATAAGTCTACTCTCAAGAGTTGATAAAGGTACAAACGAATAAAATGTTTATATATCACATTTTTAAATATCTATTATTCTCCAGTTTACTCGATCTCCTAAGCGGTTAAACATAGGACATTGCAGTTTGAACCAGTGTATTTAGCACCTTATTTTACATAAAATAAGTCCTATAAGTCTACTCTAAATAGTTGATAAAAGTACACACGAATAAAATGTTTATATATCACATTTTTATATATCTATTATTCTCCATTTTACTCGATCTCCTAAACAGTTAAATTTAGGACAATGCGGTTTTCAACAGTGGATTAAGCACCTCATTTTACATAAAATAAGTCCTATAAGTCTACTCTCAAGAGTCATAAAGGTACAAACGAATAAAATGTTTATATATCACATTTTTAAATATCTATTATTTTCCATTTTCCTCGATCTCCTAAACGGTTATAGATAGGACATTGCGGTTTTCAACAGTGGATTAAGCACCTCATTTTACATAAAATAAGTCCTATAAGTCTACTCTCAAGAGTCATAAAGGTACAAACGAATAAAATGTTTATATATCACATTTTTAAATATCTATTATTTTCCATTTTCCTCGATCTCCCAAACGGTTATAGATAGGACATTGCGGTTTTCACCAGTGGATTCAGCACCTCATTTTACATAAAATAAGTTCTATAAGTCTACTCTCAAGAGTTGATAAAGGTACAAACGAATAAAATGTTTATATATCACATTTTTAAATATCTATTATTCTCCATCTCCTAAACGGTTAAAAATAGGAACTTGCCGTTTTTACCTGTGGATTCAGCACCTCATTTTACAAAAAATAAGTCCTATAAGTCTACTCTCAAGAGTCATAAAGGTACAAACGAATAAATTGATTATATATCACATTTTTAAATATCTATTATTCTCCATTTTACTTTATCTCCTAAACGGTTAAAGATAGGACATTGCGGTTTTCACCAATAAATTCAGCACCTCATTTTACATAAAATTAGTCCTATAGGTCTACACTTAAGAGTTGATAAAGGTACAAACGAATAAAATGTTTGTATATCACATTTTTAAATACCTATTATTCTCCATTTTACTCGATCTCCTAAACTGTTAAGTATAGGACATTGCGGATTTTACCAGTAAATTCAGCACCTCATTTTACATAAAATTAGACCTATAGGTCTACTCTTAAAAGTTAATAAAGGTACAAACGAATAAAATGTTTGTATATCACATTTTTAAATATCTATTATTCTCCATTTTACTCGATCTCCTAAACGATTTAAGATAGGACATTGCGGTTTTCACCAGTAAATTCAGCACCTTATTTTACATAAAATAAGTCCTATAAGTCTACTCTCAAGAGTTGATAAATGTACAAACGAATAAAATGTTTATATATCATAACTTTAAATATCTAATATTCCCAATTTTACTCGATCTCCTAAACGGTTAAAGATAGGACATTGCGGTTTTTACCAGTGGATTTAGCACCTCATTTTACATAAAATAAGTCCTATAAGTCTACTCTCAAGAGTCATAAAGGTACAAACGAATAAATTGTTTATATATCACATTTTTAAATATCTATTATTTTCCATTTTACTCGATCTCCCAAACGGATAAAGATAGGACATTGCGGTTTTCACCAGTGGATTCAGCACCCCAGTTTACAAAAAATAAGTCCTATAAGTCTACTCTCAAGAGTTGATAATGGTACAAACGAATAAAATGTTTGTATATCACATTTTTAAATATCTATTATTCTCCATTTTACTTGATCTCCTAAACGATTTAAGATAGGACATTGCGGTTTTCACCAGTGGATTCAGCACCTTATTTTACATAAAATAAGTCCTATAAGTCTACTCTCAAGAGTCATAAAGGTACAAACGAATAAAATGTTTATATATCACATTTTTAAATATCTAATATTTTCCATTTTACTCGATCTCCTAAACGGTTAAATATAGGACATTGCGGTTTTTACCAGTGGATTTAGCACCTCATTTTACATAAAATATGTCCTATAAGTCTACTCTCAAGAGTCATAAAGGTACAAACGAATAAATTGTTTATATATCACATTTTTAAATATCTATTATTTTCCATTTTCCTCGATCTCCTAAACGGTTATAGATAGGACATTGTCGTTTTCACCAGTGGATTCAGCACCTCATTTTACATAAAATAAGTCTTATAATTCTACTCTTAAGAGTTGATAAAGGTACCAACGAATAAAATGTTTATATATCACATTTTTAAATATTTATTATTCACCATTTTACTCGATCTCCTAAACGGTTAAAGATAGGACATTGCGGTTTTCACCAGTGGACTCAGCACCTCATTTTACATAAAATAAGTTCTATAAGTCTACTCTCAAGAGTTGATAAAGGTAAAAACGAATAAAATGTTTATATATCACATTTTTAAATATCTAATATTTTCCATTTTACTCGATCTCCTAAACGGTTATAGATAGGACATTGCGGTTTTCACCAGTGGATTCAGCACCTCATTTTACATAAAATAAGTCCTATAAGTCTACTCTTAAGAGTTGATAAAGGTACAAACGAATAAAATGTTTATATATCACATTTTTATATATCTATTATTCTCCATTTTACTCGATCTCCTAAGCGGTTAAATATAGGACATTGCGGTTTGAACCAGTGGATTCAGCACCTTATTTTACATAAAATAAGTCCTATAAGTCTACTCTAAATTGTTGATAAAGGTACTAACGAATAAAATTTTTATATATCACATTTTTATATATCTATTATTCTCCATTTTACTCGATCTCCTAAACAGTTTAAGATAGAACATTGCGGTATTCACCAGTGGATTCAGCACCTTATTTTACATAAAATAAGTACTATAAGTCTACTCTCAAGAGTTGATAAAGGTACAAACGAATAAAATGTTTATATATCATAACATTAAATATCTATTATTCACTATTTTACTCGATCTCCTAAACGGTTAAAGATTGGACATTGCGGTTTTTACCAGTGGATTTAGCACCTCATCTTACATAAAATAAGTCCTATAAGTCTACTCTCAAGAGTCATAAAGGTACAAACAAATAAAATGTTTATATATCACATTTTTAAATATCTATTATTCTCCAGTTTACTCGATCTCCTAAGCGGTTAAACATAGGACATTGCAGTTTGAACCAGTGTATTTAGCACCTTATTTTACATAAAATAAGTCCTATAAGTCTACTCTAAATAGTTGATAAAAGTACACACGAATAAAATGTTTATATATCACATTTTTATATATCTATTATTCTCCATTTTACTCGATCTCCTAAACAGTTAAATTTAGGACAATGCGGTTTTCAACAGTGGATTAAGCACCTCATTTTACATAAAATAAGTCCTATAAGTCTACTCTCAAGAGTCATAAAGGTACAAACGAATAAAATGTTTATATATCACATTTTTAAATATCTATTATTTTCCATTTTCCTCGATCTCCTAAACGGTTACAGATAGGACATTGCGGTTTTCAACAGTGGATTAAGCACCTCATTTTACATAAAATAAGTCCTATAAGTCTACTCTCAAGAGTCATAAAGGTACAAACGAATAAAATGTTTATATATCACATTTTTAAATATCTATTATTTTCCATTTTCCTCGATCTCCCAAACGGTTATAGATAGGACATTGCGGTTTTCACCAGTGGATTCAGCACCTCATTTTACATAAAATAAGTCCTATAAGTCTACTCTCAAGAGTTGATAAAGGTACAAACGAATAAAATGTTTATATATCACATTTTTAAATATCTATTATTCTCCATCTCCTAAACGGTTAAAAATAGGAACTTGCCGTTTTTACCTGTGGATTCAGCACCTCATTTTACAAAAAATAAGTCCTATAAGTCTACTCTCAAGAGTCATAAAGGTACAAACGAATAAATTGATTATATATCACATTTTTAAATATCTATTATTCTCCATTTTACTTTATCTCCTAAACGGTTAAAGATAGGACATTGCGGTTTTCACCAATAAATTCAGCACCTCATTTTACATAAAATTAGTCCTATAGGTCTACACTTAAGAGTTGATAAAGGTACAAACGAATAAAATGTTTGTATATCACATTTTTAAATACCTATTATTCTCCATTTTACTCGATCTCCTAAACTGTTAAGTATAGGACATTGCGGATTTTACCAGTAAATTCAGCACCTCATTTTACATAAAATTAGACCTATAGGTCTACTCTTAAAAGTTAATAAAGGTACAAACGAATAAAATGTTTGTATATCACATTTTTAAATATCTATTATTCTCCATTTTACTCGATCTCCTAAACGATTTAAGATAGGACATTGCGGTTTTCACCAGTGGATTCAGCACCTCATTTTACATAAAATAAGTCCTATAAGTCTACTCTCAAGAGTCATAAAGGTACAAACGAATAAATTGTTTATATATCACATTTTTAAATATCTATTATTTTCCATTTTACTCGATCTCCCAAACGGATAAAGATAGGACATTGCGGTTTTCACCAGTGGATTCAGCACCCCAGTTTACAAAAAATAAGTCCTATAAGTCTACTCTCAAGAGTTGATAATGGTACAAACGAATAAAATGTTTGTATATCACATTTTTAAATATCTATTATTCTCCATTTTACTCGATCTCCTAAACGATTTAAGATAGGACATTGCGGTTTTCACCAGTGGATTCAGCACCTTATTTTACATAAAATAAGTCCTATAAGTCTACTCTAAATAGTTGATAAAGGTACAAACGAATAAAATGTTTATATATCAAATTTTTAAATATCTATTATTCTCCATTTTACTCGATCTCCTAAACGGTTAAATATAGGACATTGCGGTTTTCACCAGTGGATTTAGCACCTCATTTTACATAAAATAAGTCTTATAAGTCTACTCTCAAGAGTCATAAAGGTACAAACGAATAAAATGTTTATATATCACATTTTTAAATATCTATTATTCTTCATTTTACTCGATCTCCTAAACGCTTAAAAATAGGAACTTGCCGTTTTTACCTGTGGATTCAGCACCTCATTTTACAAAAAATAAGTCCTATAAGTCTACTCTCAAGAGTCATAAAGGTACAAACGAATAAATTGATTATATATCACATTTTTAAATATCTATTATTCTCCATTTTACTCGATCTCCTAAACGGTTAAAAATAGGACCTTGCCGTTTTTACCTGTGGATTCAGCACCTCATTTTACAAAAAATAAGTCCTATAAGTCTACTCTAAATAGTTGATAAAAGTACAAACGAATAAAATGTTTATATATCACATTTTTAAATATCTATTATTCTCCATTTTACTCGATCTCCTAAGCGGTTAAATATAGGACATTGCGGTTTGAACCAGTGGATTCAGCACCTTATTTTACATAAAATAAGTCCTATAAGTCTACTCTAAATAGTTGATAAAGGTACAAACGAATAAAATGTTTATATATCACATTTTTATATATCTATTATTCTCCATTTTACTCGATCTCCTAAACAGTTAAATATAGGACATTGCGTTTTTTATCAGTGGATTTAGCACCTCATTTTACATAAAATAAGTCCTATAAGTCTACTCTCAAGAGTCATAAAGGAACAAACGGATAAAATGTTTGTATATCACATTTTTAAATATCTATTATTTTCCATTTTCCTCGATCTCCTAAACGGTTATAGATAGGACATTGTCGTTTCCACCAGTGGATTCAGCACCTCATTTTACATAAAATAAGTCTTATAATTCTACTCTTAAGAGTTGATAAAGGTACCAACGAATAAAATGTTTATATATCACATTTTTAAATATCTGTTATTCTCCATTTTACTCGATCTCCTAAACGGTTAAAGATTGGACATTGCGGTTTTCATCAGAGAATTCAGCACCTCATTTTACGTAAAATAAGTCCTATAAGTCTACTCTAAATAGTTGATAAAGGTACAAACGAATAAAATGTTTATATATCACACTTTTAAATATCTATTATTCTCCATTTTACTCGATCTCCTAAACGGTTAAATATAGGACATTGCGGATTGAACCAGTGGATTCAGCACCTTATTTTACATAAAATAAGTCCCATAAGTCTACTCTAAATAGTTGATAAAGGTGCAAACGAATAAAGTGTTTATATATCAAATTTTTAAATATCTATTATTCTCCATTTTACTCGATCTCCTAAACGGTTAAATATAGGACATTGCGGTTTTCACCAGTGGATTTAGCACCTCATTTTACATAAAATAAGTCCTATAAGTCTACTCTCAAGAGTCATAAAGGTACAAACGAATAAATTGTTTATATATGACATTTTTAAATATCTATTATTCACCATTTTACTCGATCTCCTAAACGGTTAAAGATAGGACATTGCGGTTTTCACCAGTGGATTCAGCACCTCATTTTACATAACATAAGTCCTATAAGTCTACTCTCAAGAGTCATAAAGGTACAAACGATTAAATTGTTTATATATCACATTTTTAAATATCTATTATTCTCCATTTTACTCGATCTCCTAAACGCTTAAAAATAAGAACTTGCCGTTTTTACCTGTGGATTCAGCACCTCATTTTACAAAAAATAAGTCCTATAAGTCTACTCTCAAGAGTCATAAAGGTACAAACGAATAAATTGTTTATATATCACATTTTTAAATATCTATTATTCACCATTTTGCTCGATCTCCTAAACGGTTAAAGATAGGATATTGCGGTTTTCACCAGTGGATTCAGCACCTCATTCTACATAACATAAGTCCTATAAGTCTACTCTCAAGAGTCATAAAGGTACAAACGATTAAATTGTTTATATATCACATTTTTAAATATCTATTATTCTCCATTTTACTCGATCTCCTAAACGGTTAAAGATAGGACATTGCGGTTTTTACCAGCGGATTTAGCACCTTATTTTACAAAAAATAAGTCCTATAAGTCTGCTCTCAAGAGATGATAAAGGTACAAATGAATAAAATATTTATATATCACATTTTTAAGTATCTATTATTCACCATTTTACTCGATCTCCTAAACGGTTAAAGATAGGACATTGCAGTGGATTCAGCACCTCATTTTACATAAAATAAGTCCTATAAGTCTACTCTCAAGAGTTGATAAAGGTACAAACGAATAAAATGTTTATATATCACAATTTTAAATATCTATTATTCACCATTTTACTCGATCTCCTAAACGGTTAAAGATAGGACATTGCGGTTTTTATCAGTGGATTTAGCACCTCATTTTACATAAAATAAGTCCTATAAGTCTGCTCTCAAGAGATGATAAAGGTACAAACGAATAAAATATTTATATTTCACATTTTTAAGTATCTATTATTCACCATTTTACTCGATCTCCTACACGGTTAAAGATAGGACATTGCGGTTTTCACCAGTGGATTCAGCACCTCATTTTACATAAAATAAGTCCTATAAGTCTACTCTAAATAGTTGATAAAGGTACAAACGAATAAAATGTTTATATATCACATTTTTAAATATCTATTATTCTCCATTTTACTCGATCTCCTAAACAGTTACATATAGGACATTGCGGTTTTTATCAGTGGATTTAGCACCTCATTTTACATAAAATAAGTCCTATAAGTCTGCTCTCAAGAGATGATAAAGGTACAAACGAATAAAATATTTATATATCACATTTTTAAGTATCTATTATTCACCATTTTACTCGATCTCCTACACGGTTAAAGATAGGACATTGCGGTTTTCACCAGTGGATTCAGCACCTCATTTTACATAAAATAAGTCCTATAAGTCTACTCTAAATAGTTGATAAAGGTACAAACGAATAAAATGTTTATATATCACATTTTTAAATATCTATTATTCTCCATTTTACTCGATCTCCTAAACGGTTAAATATAGGACATTGCGGTTTTCACCAGTGTATTTAGCACCTCATTTTACATAAAATAAGTCCTATAAGTCTACTCTCAAGAGTTGATAAAGGTACAAACGAATAAAATGTTTAAATATCACAGTTTTAAATTTCTATTATTCACCATTTTACTCGATCTCCTAAACGGTTAAATATAGGACATTGCGGTTTGAACCAGTGGATTCAGCACCTTATTTTACATAAAATAAGTCCTATACGTCTACTCTTAAGAGTTGATAAAGGTACAAACGAATAAAATGTTTATATATCACATTTTTAAATATCTATTATTCTCCATTTTACTCGATCCCCTAAACGGTTAAATATAGGACATTGCGGTTTTCAAAAATGGATTCAGCACCTCATTTTACATAAAATAAGTCCTATAGGTCTACTCTTAAGAGTTGATAAAGGTACAAACGAATAAAATGTTTGTATATCACATTTTTATATATCTGTTATTCTCCATTTTACTCGATCTCCTAAACAGTTAAATATAGGACATTGCGGTTTTTATCAGTGGATTTAGCACCTCATTTTACATAAAATAAGTCCTATAAGTCTACTCTCAAGAGATGATAAAGGTACAAACGAATAAATTGTTTATATATCACATTTTTAAATATTTATTATTCACCATTTTACTCGATCTCCTAAACGGTTAAAGATGGTTTAAGATAGGACATTGTGGTTTTCACCAGTGGATTCAGCACCTCATTTTACATAAAATAAATTTTATAAGTCTACTCTCAAGAGTTGATAAAGGTACAAACGAATAAAATGTTTATATATCACATTTTTAAATATCTATTATTTTCCATTTTACTCGACCTCCTAAACGGTTATAGATAGGACATTGCGGTTTTCACCAGTGGATTCAGCACCTCATTTTACATAAAATAAGTCCTATAAGTCTACTCTTAAGAGTTGATAAAGGTACAAACGAATAAAATGTTTATATATCACATTTTTAAATATCTATTATTTTCCATTTTACTCGATCTCCTAAACGGTTATAGATAGGACATTGCGGTTTTCACCAGTGGATTCAGCACCTCATTTTACATAAAATAAGTTTTATAAGTCTACTCTCAAGAGTTGATAAAGGTACAAACGAATAAAATGTTTATATATCACATTTTTAAATATCTATTATTTTCCATTTTACTCGATCTCTTAAACGGTTAAAAATAGGACATTGCCGTTTTCACCAGTGGATTTAGCACCTCATTTTACATAAAATAAGTCCTATAAGTCTACTCTCAAGAGTCATAAAGGTACAAACGAATAAATTGTTTATATATGACATTTTTAAATATCTATTATTCACCATTTTACTCGATCTCCTAAACGGTTAAAGATAGGACATTGCGGTTTTCACCAGTGGATTCAGCACCTCATTTTACATAACATAAGTCCTATAAGTCTACTCTCAAGAGTCATAAAGGTACAAACGATTAAATTGTTTATATATCACATTTTTAAATATCTATTATTCTCCATTTTACTCGATCTCCTAAACGCTTAAAAATAAGAACTTGCCGTTTTTACCTGTGGATTCAGCACCTCATTTTACATAAAATAAGTCCTATAAGTCTACTCTCAAGAGTCATAAAGGTACAAACGAATAAATTGTTTATATATGACATTTTTAAATATCTATTATTCACCATTTTACTCGATCTCCTAAACGGTTAAAGATAGGACATTGCGGTTTTCACCAGTGGATTCAGCACCTCATTTTACATAACATAAGTCCTATAAGTCTACTCTCAAGAGTCATAAAGGTACAAACGATTAAATTGTTTATATATCACATTTTTAAATATCTATTATTCTCCATTTTACTCGATCTCCTAAACGCTTAAAAATAAGAACTTGCCGTTTTTACCTGTGGATTCAGCACCTCATTTTACAAAAAATAAGTCCTATAAGTCTACTCTCAAGAGTCATAAAGGTACAAACGAATAAATTGTTTATATATCACATTTTTAAATATCTATTATTCACCATTTTGCTCGATCTCCTAAACGGTTAAAGATAGGACATTGCGGTTTTCACCAGTGGATTCAGCACCTCATTCTACATAACATAAGTCCTATAAGTCTACTCTCAAGAGTCATAAAGGTACAAACGATTAAATTGTTTATATATCACATTTTTAAATATCTATTATTCACCATTTTACTCGATCTCCTAAACGGTTAAAGATAGGACATTGCAGTGGATTCAGCACCTCATTTTACATAAAATAAGTCCTATAAGTCTACTCTCAAGAGTTGATAAAGGTACAAACGAATAAAATGTTTATATATCACAATTTTAAATATCTATTATTCACCATTTTACTCGATCTCCTAAACGGTTAAAGATTGGACATTGCGGTTTTTACCAGTGGATTTAGCACCTCATCTTACATAAAATAAGTCCTATAAGTCTACTCTCAAGAGTCATAAAGGTACAAACGAATAAAATGTTTATATATCACATTTTTAAATATCTATTATTCTCCAGTTTACTCGATCTCCTAAGCGGTTAAACATAGGACATTGCAGTTTGAACCAGTGTATTTAGCACCTTATTTTACATAAAATAAGTCCTATAAGTCTACTCTAAATAGTTGATAAAAGTACACACGAATAAAATGTTTATATATCACATTTTTATATATCTATTATTCTCCATTTTACTCGATCTCCTAAACAGTTAAATTTAGGACAATGCGGTTTTCAACAGTGGATTAAGCACCTCATTTTACATAAAATAAGTCCTATAAGTCTACTCTCAAGAGTCATAAAGGTACAAACGAATAAAATGTTTATATATCACATTTTTAAATATCTATTATTTTCCATTTTCCTCGATCTCCTAAACGGTTATAGATAGGACATTGCGGTTTTCACCAGTGGATTCAGCACCTCATTTTACATAAAATAAGTCCTATAAGTCTACTCTCAAGAGTTGATAAAGGTACAAACGAATAAAATGTTTATATATCACATTTTTAAATATCTATTATTCTCCATCTCCTAAACGGTTAAAAATAGGAACTTGCCGTTTTTACCTGTGGATTCAGCACCTCATTTTACAAGAAATAAGTCCTATAAGTCTACTCTCAAGAGTCATAAAGGTACAAACGAATAAATTGATTATATATCACATTTTTAAATATCTATTATTCTCCATTTTACTTTATCTCCTAAACGGTTAAAGATAGGACATTGCGGTTTTCACCAATAAATTCAGCACCTCATTTTACATAAAATTAGTACTATAGGTCTACACTTAAGAGTTGATAAAGGTACAAACGAATAAAATGTTTGTATATCACATTTTTAAATACCTATTATTCTCCATTTTACTCGATCTCCTAAACTGTTAAGTATAGGACATTGCGGATTTTACCAGTAAATTCAGCACCTCATTTTACATAAAATTAGACCTATAGGTCTACTCTTAAAAGTTAATAAAGGTACAAACGAATAAAATGTTTGTATATCACATTTTTAAATATCTATTATTCTCCATTTTACTCGATCTCCTAAACGATTTAAGATAGGACATTGCGGTTTTCACCAGTGGATTCAGCACCTTATTTTACATAAAATAAGTCCTATAAGTCTACTCTCAAGAGTTGATAAATGTACAAACGAATAAAATGTTTATATATCATAACTTTAAATATCTAATATTCCCTATTTTACTCGATCTCCTAAACGGTTAAAGATAGGACATTGCGGTTTTTACCAGTGGATTTAGCACCTCATTTTACATAAAATAAGTCCTATAAGTCTACTCTCAAGAGTCATAAAGGTACAAACGAATAAATTGTTTATATATCACATTTTTAAATATCTATTATTTTCCATTTTACTCGATCTCCCAAACGGATAAAGATAGGACATTGCGGTTTTCACCAGTGGATTCAGCACCCCAGTTTACAAAAAATAAGTCCTATAAGTCTACTCTCAAGAGTTGATAATGGTACAAACGAATAAAATGTTTGTATATCACATTTTTAAATATCTCTTATTCTCCATTTTACTCGATCTCCTAAACGATTTAAGATAGGACATTGCGGTTTTCACCAGTGGATTCAGCACCTTATTTTACATAAAATAAGTCCTATAAGTCTACTCTAAATAGTTGATAAAGGTACAAACGAATAAAATGTTTATATATCAAATTTTTAAATATCTATTATTCTCCATTTTACTCGATCTCCTAAACGGTTAAATATAGGACATTGCGGTTTTCACCAGTGGATTTAGCACCTCATTTTACATAAAATAAGTCTTATAAGTCTACTCTCAAGAGTCATAAAGGTACAAACGAATAAAATTTTTATACATCACATTTTTAAATATCTATTATTCTCCATTTTACTCGATCTCCTAAACGCTTAAAAATAGGAACTTGCCGTTTTTACCTGTGGATTCAGCACCTCATTTTACAAAAAATAAGTCCTATAAGTCTACTCTCAAGAGTCATAAAGGTACAAACGAATAAATTGATTATATATCACATTTTTAAATATCCATTATTCACCATTTTACTCGATCTCCTAAACGGTTAAAGATAGGACATTGCGGTTTTCACCAGTGGATTCAGCACTTCATTTTACATAACATAAGTCTTATAAGTCTACACTCAAGAGTCATAAAGGTACAAACGATTAAATTGTTTATATATCACATTTTTAAATATCTATTATTCTCCATTTTACTCGATCTCCTAAACGGTTAAAAATAGGACCTTGCCGTTTTTACCTGTGGATTCAGCACCTCATTTTACAAAAAATAAGTCCTATAAGTCTACTCTCAAGAGTCATAAAGGTACAAACGAATAAATTGATTATATATCACATTTTTAAATATCTATTATTCTCCATTTTACTCGATCTCCTAAACGGTTAAAAATAGGACCTTGCCGTTTTTACCTGTGGATTCAGCACCTCATTTTACAAAAAATAAGTCCTATAAGTCTACTCTTAAGAGTTGATAAAAGTACAAACGAATAAAATGTTTATATATCACATTTTTAAATATCTATTATTCTCCATTTTACTCGATCTCCTAAGCGGTTAAATATAGGACATTGCGGTTTGAACCAGTGGATTCAGCACCTTATTTTACATAAAATAAGTCCTATAAGTCTACTCTAAATAGTTGATAAAGGTACAAACGAATAAAATGTTTATATATCACATTTTTATATATCTATTATTCTCCATTTTACTCGATCTCCTAAACAGTTAAATATAGGACATTGCGTTTTTTATCAGTGGATTTAGCACCTCATTTTACATAAAATAAGTCCTATAAGTCTACTCTCAAGAGTCATAAAGGAACAAACGGATAAAATGTTTGTATATCACATTTTTAAATATCTATTATTTTCCATTTTCCCCGATCTCCTAAACGGTTATAGATAGGACATTGTCGTTTTCACCAGTGGATTCAGCACCTCATTTTACATAAAATAAGTCTTATAATTCTACTCTTAAGAGTTGATAAAGGTACAAACGAATAAAATGTTTATATATCACAATTTTAAATATCTATTATTCACCATTTTACTCGATCTCCTAAACGGTTAAATATGGGACATTGCGGTTTTCAAAAATGGATTCAGCACCTCATTTTACATAAAATAAGTCCTATAGGTCTACTCTTAAGAGTTGATAAAGGTACAAACGAATAAAATGTTTGTATATCACATTTTTATATATCTGTTATTCTCCATTTTACTCGATCTCCTAAACAGTTACATATAGGACATTGCGGTTTTTATCAGTGGATTTAGCACCTCATTTTACATAAAATAAGTCCTATAAGTCTACTCTCAAGAGATGATAAAGGTACAAACGAATAAATTGTTTATATATCACATTTTTAAATATTTATTATTCACCATTTTACTCGATCTCCTAAACGGTTAAAGATGGTTTAAGATAGGACATTGTGGTTTTCACCAGTGGATTCAGCACCTCATTTTACATAAAATAAATTTTATAAGTCTACTCTCAAGAGTTGATAAAGGTACAAACGAATAAAATGTTTATATATCACATTTTTAATATCTATTATTTTCCATTTTACTCGATCTCTTAAACGGTTAAAAATAGGACATTGCCGTTTTCACCAGTGGATTCAGCACCTTATTTTACATAAAATAAGTCCTATAAGTCTACTCTAAATAGTTGATAAAGGTACAAACGAATAAAATGTTTATATATCACATTTTTAAATATCTATTATTCTCCATTTTACTCGATCTCCTAAACGGTTAAATATAGGACATTGCGGTTTTCACCAGTGGATTCAGCACCTTATTTTACATAAAATAAGTCCTATAAGTCTACTCTCAAGAGTTGATAAATGTACAAACGAATAAAATGTTTATATATCATAACTTTAAATATCTAATATTCCCTATTTTACTCGATCTCCTAAACGGTTAAAGATAGGACATTGCGGTTTTTACCAGTGGATTTAGCACCTCATTTTACATAAAATAAGTAATATAAGTCTACTCTCAAGAGTCATAAAGGTACAAACGAATAAATTGTTTATATATCACATTTTTAAATATCTATTATTTTCCATTTTACTCGATCTCCCAAACGGATAAAGATAGGACATTGCGGTTTTCACCAGTGGATTCAGCACCCCAGTTTACAAAAAATAAGTCCTATAAGTCTACTCTCAAGAGTTGATAATGGTACAAACGAATAAAATGTTTGTATATCACATTTTTAAATATCTCTTATTCTCCATTTTACTCGATCTCCTAAACGATTTAAGATAGGACATTGCGGTTTTCACCAGTGGATTCAGCACCTTATTTTACATAAAATAAGTCCTATAAGTCTACTCTAAATAGTTGATAAAGGTACAAACGAATAAAATGTTTATATATCAAATTTTTAAATATCTATTATTCTCCATTTTACTCGATCTCCTAAACGGTTAAATATAGGACATTGCGGTTTTCACCAGTGGATTTAGCACCTCATTTTACATAAAATAAGTCTTATAAGTCTACTCTCAAGAGTCATAAAGGTACAAACGAATAAAATTTTTATATATCACATTTTTAAATATCTATTATTCTCCATTTTACTCGATCTCCTAAACGCTTAAAAATAGGAACTTGCCGTTTTTACCTGTGGATTCAGCACCTCATTTTACAAAAAATAAGTCCTATAAGTCTACTCTCAAGAGTCATAAAGGTACAAACGAATAAATTGATTATATATCACATTTTTAAATATCCATTATTCACCATTTTACTCGATCTCCTAAACGGTTAAAGATAGGACATTGCGGTTTTCACCAGTGGATTCAGCACTTCATTTTACATAACATAAGTCTTATAAGTCTACACTCAAGAGTCATAAAGGTACAAACGATTAAATTGTTTATATATCACATTTTTAAATATCTATTATTCTCCATTTTACTCGATCTCCTAAACGGTTAAAAATAGGACCTTGCCGTTTTTACCTGTGGATTCAGCACCTCATTTTACAAAAAATAAGTCCTATAAGTCTACTCTCAAGAGTCATAAAGGTACAAACGAATAAATTGATTATATATCACATTTTTAAATATCTATTATTCTCCATTTTACTCGATCTCCTAAACGGTTAAAAATAGGACCTTGCCGTTTTTACCTGTGGATTCAGCACCTCATTTTACAAAAAATAAGTCCTATAAGTCTACTCTTAAGAGTTGAT
Organism: Silvanus unidentatus; assembly: GCA_963930825.1. NCBI lineage: Eukaryota > Metazoa > Arthropoda > Insecta > Coleoptera > Silvanidae > Silvanus > Silvanus unidentatus. The sequence goes on from OZ005761.1 coordinate 12,733,132, forward strand.
AAAAGTACAAACGAATAAAATGTTTATATATCACATTTTTAAATATCTATTATTCTCCATTTTACTCGATCTCCTAAGCGGTTAAATATAGGACATTGCGGTTTGAACCAGTGGATTCAGCACCTTATTTTACATAAAATAAGTCCTATAAGTCTACTCTAAATAGTTGATAAAGGTACAAACGAATAAAATGTTTATATATCACATTTTTATATATCTATTATTCTCCATTTTACTCGATCTCCTAAACAGTTAAATATAGGACATTGCGTTTTTTATCAGTGGATTTAGCACCTCATTTTACATAAAATAAGTCCTATAAGTCTACTCTCAAGAGTCATAAAGGAACAAACGGATAAAATGTTTGTATATCACATTTTTAAATATCTATTATTTTCCATTTTCCCCGATCTCCTAAACGGTTATAGATAGGACATTGTCGTTTTCACCAGTGGATTCAGCACCTCATTTTACATAAAATAAGTCTTATAATTCTACTCTTAAGAGTTGATAAAGGTACAAACGAATAAAATGTTTATATATCACAATTTTAAATATCTATTATTCACCATTTTACTCGATCTCCTAAACGGTTAAATATGGGACATTGCGGTTTTCAAAAATGGATTCAGCACCTCATTTTACATAAAATAAGTCCTATAGGTCTACTCTTAAGAGTTGATAAAGGTACAAACGAATAAAATGTTTGTATATCACATTTTTATATATCTGTTATTCTCCATTTTACTCGATCTCCTAAACAGTTACATATAGGACATTGCGGTTTTTATCAGTGGATTTAGCACCTCATTTTACATAAAATAAGTCCTATAAGTCTACTCTCAAGAGATGATAAAGGTACAAACGAATAAATTGTTTATATATCACATTTTTAAATATTTATTATTCACCATTTTACTCGATCTCCTAAACGGTTAAAGATGGTTTAAGATAGGACATTGTGGTTTTCACCAGTGGATTCAGCACCTCATTTTACATAAAATAAATTTTATAAGTCTACTCTCAAGAGTTGATAAAGGTACAAACGAATAAAATGTTTATATATCACATTTTTAATATCTATTATTTTCCATTTTACTCGATCTCTTAAACGGTTAAAAATAGGACATTGCCGTTTTCACCAGTGGATTCAGCACCTTATTTTACATAAAATAAGTCCTATAAGTCTACTCTAAATAGTTGATAAAGGTACAAACGAATAAAATGTTTATATATCACATTTTTAAATATCTATTATTCTCCATTTTACTCGATCTCCTAAACGGTTAAATATAGGACATTGCGGTTTTCACTAGTGGATTTAGCACCTCATTTTACATAAAATAAGTCCTATAAGTCTACTCTCAAGAGTCATAAAGGTACAAACGAATAAATTGTTTATATATCACATTTTTAAATATCTATTATTCACCATTTTACTCGATCTCCTAAACGGTTAAAGATAGGACATTGTGGTTTTCACCAGTGGATTCAGCACCTCATTTTACATAAAATAAGTCCTATAAGTCTACTCTCAAGAGTTGATAAAGGTACAAACGAATAAAATGTTTATATAACACATTTTTATATATCTATTATTTTCCATTTTACTCGATCTCCTAAGCGGTTAAATTTAGGACATTGCGGTTTGAACCAGTGTATTTAGCACCTTATTTTACATAAAATAAGTCCTATAAGTCTACTCTAAATAGTTGATAAAAGTACAAACGAATAAAATGTTTATATATCACATTTTTATATATCTATTATTCTCCATTTTACTCGATCTCCTAAACAGTTAAATATAGGACATTGCGGTTATCAACAGTGGATTAAGCACCTCACTTTACATAAAATAAGTCCTATAAGTCTACTCTCAAGAGTCATTAAGGTACAAACGAGTAAAATGTTTATATATCACATTTTTAAATATCTATTATTTTCCATTTACTTTATCTCCTAAACGGTTAAAGATAGGACATTGCGGTTTTCACCAGTAAATTCAGCACCTCATTTTACATAAAATTAGTCCTATAGGTCTACACTTAAGAGTTGATAAAGGTACAAACGAATAAAATGTTTGTATATCACATTTTTAAATACATATTATTCTCCATTTTACTCGATCTCCTAAACTGTTAAGTATAGGACATTGCGGTTTTTACCAGTAAATTCAGCACCTTATTTTACATAAAATTAGTCCTACAGGTCTACTCTTAAAAGTTAATAAAGGTACAAACGAATAAAATGTTTGTATATCACATTTTTAAATATCTATTATCCAAAAGTTTACTCGATCTCCTAAACGGTTAAAGATAGGACATTGTGGTTTTCACCAGTGGATTAAGCACCTCATTTTACATAAAACAAGTCCTATAAGTCTACTCTCAAGAGTCATAAAGGTACAAACGAATAAAATGTTTATATATCACATTTTTAAATATCTATTATTTTCCATTTTACTCGATCTCCTAAACGGTTAAAGATTGGACATTGCGGTTTTTACCAGAGAATTCAGCACCTCATTTTACATAAATTAAGTCCTATAAGTCTACTCTCAAGAGTTGATAAAGGTACAAACGAATAAAATGTTTATATATCACAATTTTAAATATCTATTATTCACCATTTTACTCGATCTCCTAACCGGTTTAAGATAGGGCATTGCGGTTTTCACCAAAAAATTCAGCACCTCATTTTACATAAAATAAGTCCTATAGGTCTAGTTTTAAGAGTTGATAAAGGTACAAACAAGTAAAATGTTTATATATCACATTTTTAAATATCTATTATTCTCCATTTTACTCGATCTCCTAAACGGTTAAAAATAGGACCTTGCCGTTTTTACCTGTGGATTCAGCACCTCATTTTACAAAAAATAAGTCCTATAAGTCTACTCTCAAGAGTCATAAAGGTACAAACGAATAAATTGATTATATATCACATTTTTAAATATCTATTATTCTCCATTTTACTCGATCTCCTAAACGGTTAAAAATAGGACCTTGCCGTTTTTACCTGTGGATTCAGCACCTCATTTTACAAAAAATAAGTCCTATAAGTCTACTCTTAAGAGTTGATAAAAGTACAAACGAATAAAATGTTTATATATCACATTTTTAAATATCTATTATTCTCCATTTTACTCGATCTCCTAAGCGGTTAAATATAGGACATTGCGGTTTGAACCAGTGGATTCAGCACCTTATTTTACATAAAATAAGTCCTATAAGTCTACTCTAAATAGTTGATAAAGGTACAAACGAATAAAATGTTTATATATCACATTTTTATATATCTATTATTCTCCATTTTACTCGATCTCCTAAACAGTTAAATATAGGACATTGCGTTTTTTATCAGTGGATTTAGCACCTCATTTTACATAAAATAAGTCCTATAAGTCTACTCTCAAGAGTCATAAAGGAACAAACGGATAAAATGTTTGTATATCACATTTTTAAATATCTATTATTTTCCATTTTCCCCGATCTCCTAAACGGTTATAGATAGGACATTGTCGTTTTCACCAGTGGATTCAGCACCTCATTTTACATAAAATAAGTCTTATAATTCTACTCTTAAGAGTTGATAAAGGTACAAACGAATAAAATGTTTATATATCACAATTTTAAATATCTATTATTCACCATTTTACTCGATCTCCTAAACGGTTAAATATGGGACATTGCGGTTTTCAAAAATGGATTCAGCACCTCATTTTACATAAAATAAGTCCTATAGGTCTACTCTTAAGAGTTGATAAAGGTACAAACGAATAAAATGTTTGTATATCACATTTTTATATATCTGTTATTCTCCATTTTACTCGATCTCCTAAACAGTTACATATAGGACATTGCGGTTTTTATCAGTGGATTTAGCACCTCATTTTACATAAAATAAGTCCTATAAGTCTACTCTCAAGAGATGATAAAGGTACAAACGAATAAATTGTTTATATATCACATTTTTAAATATTTATTATTCACCATTTTACTCGATCTCCTAAACGGTTAAAGATGGTTTAAGATAGGACATTGTGGTTTTCACCAGTGGATTCAGCACCTCATTTTACATAAAATAAATTTTATAAGTCTACTCTCAAGAGTTGATAAAGGTACAAACGAATAAAATGTTTATATATCACATTTTTAATATCTATTATTTTCCATTTTACTCGATCTCTTAAACGGTTAAAAATAGGACATTGCCGTTTTCACCAGTGGATTCAGCACCTTATTTTACATAAAATAAGTCCTATAAGTCTACTCTAAATAGTTGATAAAGGTACAAACGAATAAAATGTTTATATATCACATTTTTAAATATCTATTATTCTCCATTTTACTCGATCTCCTAAACGGTTAAATATAGGACATTGCGGTTTTCACTAGTGGATTTAGCACCTCATTTTACATAAAATAAGTCCTATAAGTCTACTCTCAAGAGTCATAAAGGTACAAACGAATAAATTGTTTATATATCACATTTTTAAATATCTATTATTCACCATTTTACTCGATCTCCTAAACGGTTAAAGATAGGACATTGTGGTTTTCACCAGTGGATTCAGCACCTCATTTTACATAAAATAAGTCCTATAAGTCTACTCTCAAGAGTTGATAAAGGTACAAACGAATAAAATGTTTATATAACACATTTTTATATATCTATTATTTTCCATTTTACTCGATCTCCTAAGCGGTTAAATTTAGGACATTGCGGTTTGAACCAGTGTATTTAGCACCTTATTTTACATAAAATAAGTCCTATAAGTCTACTCTAAATAGTTGATAAAAGTACAAACGAATAAAATGTTTATATATCACATTTTTATATATCTATTATTCTCCATTTTACTCGATCTCCTAAACAGTTAAATATAGGACATTGCGGTTATCAACAGTGGATTAAGCACCTCACTTTACATAAAATAAGTCCTATAAGTCTACTCTCAAGAGTCATTAAGGTACAAACGAGTAAAATGTTTATATATCACATTTTTAAATATCTATTATTTTCCATTTTACTTTATCTCCTAAACGGTTAAAGATAGGACATTGCGGTTTTCACCAGTAAATTCAGCACCTCATTTTACATAAAATTAGTCCTATAGGTCTACACTTAAGAGTTGATAAAGGTACAAACGAATAAAATGTTTGTATATCACATTTTTAAATACATATTATTCTCCATTTTACTCGATCTCCTAAACTGTTAAGTATAGGACATTGCGGTTTTTACCAGTAAATTCAGCACCTTATTTTACATAAAATTAGTCCTACAGGTCTACTCTTAAAAGTTAATAAAGGTACAAACGAATAAAATGTTTGTATATCACATTTTTAAATATCTATTATCCAAAAGTTTACTCGATCTCCTAAACGGTTAAAGATAGGACATTGTGGTTTTCACCAGTGGATTAAGCACCTCATTTTACATAAAACAAGTCCTATAAGTCTACTCTCAAGAGTCATAAAGGTACAAACGAATAAAATGTTTATATATCACATTTTTAAATATCTATTATTTTCCATTTTACTCGATCTCCTAAACGGTTAAAGATTGGACATTGCGGTTTTTACCAGAGAATTCAGCACCTCATTTTACATAAATTAAGTCCTATAAGTCTACTCTCAAGAGTTGATAAAGGTACAAACGAATAAAATGTTTATATATCACAATTTTAAATATCTATTATTCACCATTTTACTCGATCTCCTAACCGGTTTAAGATAGGGCATTGCGGTTTTCACCAAAAAATTCAGCACCTCATTTTACATAAAATAAGTCCTATAGGTCTAGTCTTAAGAGTTGATAAAGGTACAAACAAGTAAAATGTTTATATATCACATTTTTAAATATCTATTATTTTCCATTTTACTCGATCTCCTAAACGGTTAAAAATAGGACATTGCCGTTTTCACCAGTGGATTCAGCACTTTATTTTACATAAAATAAGTCCTATAAGTCTACTCTAAATAGTTGATAAAGGTACAAACGAATAAAATATTTATATATTATATTTTTAAATATCTATTATTCTCCATTTTACTCGATCTCCTAAACAGTTAAATATAGGACATTGCGGTTTTTATCAGTGGATTTAGCACCTCATTTTACATAAAATAAGTCCTATAAGTCAAACTCTCAAGAGTCATAAAGGTACAAACGAATAAAATGTTTATATATCACATTTTTAAATATCTATTATTCTCCATTTTACTCGATCTCCTAAACGGTTAAAGATAGGACATTGCGGTTTTCACCAGTGGATTCAGCACCTCATTTTACATAAAATAAGTTTTATAAGTCTACTCTCAAGAGTTGATAAAGGTACAAACGAATAAAATGTTTATATATCACATTTTTAAATATCGATTATTTTCCATTTTACTCGATCTCCTAAACGGTTATAGATAGGACATTGCGGTTTTCACCAGTGGATTCAGCTCCACATTTTACATAAAAAAGTCCTATAAGTCATCTCTCAAGAGTTGATAAAGGTACAAACGAATAAAATGTTTATATATAACATTTTTAAATATCTATTATTCTCCATTTTACTTTATCTCCTAAACGGTTAAAGATAGGACATTGCGGTTTTCACCAGTAAATTCAGCACCTCATTTTACATAAAATTAGTCCTATAGGTCTACTCTTAAGAGTTGATAAAGGTACAAACGAATAAAATGTTTATATATCACATTTTTAAATATCTATTATTCTCCATTTTACTCGATCTCCTAAACGGTTAAATATAGGACATTGCGGTTTGAACCAGTGGATTCAGCACCTTATTTTACATAAAATAAGTCCTATAAGTCTACTCTTAAGAGTTGATAAAGGTACAAACGAATAAAATGTTTATATATCACATTTTTAAATATCTATTATTCTCCATTTTACTCGATCTCCTAAACGGTTAAATATAGGACATTGCGGTTTTGACCAGTGGATTTAGCACCTCATTTTACATAAAATAAATCCTATTAGTCTATTCTCAAGAGTCATAAAGGTACAAACGAATAAAATGTTTGTATATCACATTTTTAAATATCTATTGTTCTCCATTTTACTCGATCTCCTAAACGGTTAAAGATTGAACATTGCGGTTTTCACCAGAGAATTCAGCACCTCATTTTACATAATATAAGTCCTATAAGTCTACTCTCAAGAGTTGATAAAGGTACAAACGAATAAAATGTTTAAATATCACATTTTTAAATAGCTATTACTCTTCATTTTACTCGATCTCCTAAACGGTTAAAGATAGGACATTGCGGTTTTCACCATTAAATTCAGCACCTCATTTTACATAAAATAAGTCCTATAAGTCTACTCTAAATAGTTGATAAAGGTACAAACGCATAAAATGTTTATATATCACACTTTTAAATATCTATTATTCTCCATTTTATCCGATCTCCTAAACGGTTAAATATAGGACATTGCGGTTTGAACCAGTGGATTCAGCACCATATTTTACATAAAATAAGTCCTATAAGTCTACTCTAAATAGTTGATAAAGGTACAAACGAATAAAATGTTTACATATCACTTTTTTAAATATCTATTATTCTCCATTTTACTCGATCTCCTAAACGGATAAAGATAGGACATTGCGGTTTTCACCAGTGGATTTAGCACCTCATTTTACATAAAATAAGTCCTATAAATCTACTCTCAAAAGTCATAAAGGTACAAACGAATAAATTGTTTATATATCACATTTTTAAATATCTATTATTCACCAGTTTACTCGATCTCCTAAACGGTTAAAGATAGGACATTGTGGTTTTCACCAGTGGATTCAGCACCTCATTTTACATAAAATAAGTTCTATAAGTCTACTCTCAAGAGTTGATAAAGGTACAAACGGATAAAATGTTTATATATCACATTTTCAAATATCTATTATTCTCCATTTTCCTCGATCTCCTAAGCGGTTATAGATATTACATTGCGGTTTTCACCAGTGGATTCAGCACCTCATTTTACATAAAATAAGTCCTATAAGTCAACTCTCAAGAGTTGATAAAGGTACAAACGGATAAAATGTTTATATATCACATTTTCAAATATCTATGATTCTCCATTTTACTCGATCTCTTAAACAGTTAAAGATAGGACATTGCGGTTTTCACCAGTGGATTCAGCACCTCATTTTACATAAAATAAGTCCTATAAGTCTACTCTCAAGAGTCATGAAGGTACAAACGAATAAATTGATTATATATCACATTTTTAAATATCTATTATTTTCCATTTTACTCGATCTCCTAAACGGTTAAAGATTGGACATTGCGGTTTTTACCAGAGAATTCAGCACCTCATTTTACATAAATTAAGTCCTATAAGTCTACTCTCAAGAGTTGATAAAGGTACAAACGAATAAAATGTTTATATATCACATTTTTAAATATCTATTATTCACCATTTTACTCGATCTCCTAACCGGTTAAAGATAGGACATTGCGGTTTTCACCAGAGAATTCAGCACCTCATTTTACATAAAATAAGTCCTATAGGTCTAGTCTTAAGAGTTGATAAAGGTACAAACAAGTAAAATGTTTATATATCACATTTTTAAATATCTATTATTTTCCATTTTACTCGATCTCCTAAACGGTTAAAAATAGGACATTGCCGTTTTCACCAGTGGATTCAGCACTTTATTTTACATAAAATAAGTCCTATAAGTCTACTCTAAATAGTTGATAAAGGTACAAACGAATAAAATGTCTATATATTATATTTTTAAATATCTATTATTCTCCATTTTACTCGATCTCCTAATCGGTTAAATATAGGATATTGCGGTTTTCACCAGTGGATTTAGCACCTCATTTTACATAAAATAAGTCCTATGAGTCTACTCTTAAGAGTTGATAAAGGTACAAACGAATAAAATGTTTATATATCACATTTTTATATATCTATTATTCTCCATTTTACTCGATCTCCTAAACAGTTAAATATAGGACATTGCGGTTTTTATCAGTGGATTTAGCACCTCATTTTACATAAAATAAGTCCTATAAGTCTACTCTCAAGAGTCATAAAGGTACAAACGAATAAAATGTTTATATATCACATTTTTAAATATCTATTATTCACCATTTTACTCGATCTCCTAAACGGTTAAAGATAGGACATAGTGGTTTTTACCAGTGGATTCAGCACCTCATTTTACATAAAATAAGTCCTATAAGTCTACTCTCAAAAGTCATAAAGGTACAAACGAATAAATTGTTTATATATCACATTTTTAAATATCTATTATTCACCAGTTTACAAGATCTCCTAAACGGTTAAAGATAGGACATTGTGGTTTTCACCAGTGGATTCAGCACCTCATTTTACATAAAATAAGTTCTATAAGTCTACTCTCAAGAGTTGATAAAGGTACAAACGGATAAAATGTTTATATATCACATTTTCAAATATCTATGATTCTCCATTTTACTCGATCTCTTAAACAGTTAAAGATAGGACATTGCGGTTTTCACCAGTGGATTCAGCACCTCATTTTACATAAAATAAGTCCTATAAGTCTACTCTCAAGAGTCATGAAGGTACAAACGAATAAATTGTTTATATATCACATTTTTAAATATCTAATATTTTCCATTTTACTCGATCTCCTAAACGGTTAAAGATTGGACATTGCGGTTTTTACCAGAGAATTCAGCACCTCATTTTACATAAATTAAGTCCTATAAGTCTACTCTCAAGAGTTGATAAAGGTACAAACGAATAAAATGTTTATATATCACATTTTTAAATATCTATTATTCTCCATTTTACTCGATCTCCTAAACGGTTAAAGATAGGACATTGCGGTTTTCAAAAATGGATTTAGCACCTCATTTTACATAAAATAAGTTCTATAGGTCTACTCTTAAGAGTTGATAAAGGTACAAACGAATAAAATGTTTATATATCACATTTTTATATATCTATTATTCTCCATTTTACTCGATCTCGTAGACAGTTAAATATAGGACATTGCGGATTTTATCAGTATATTTAGCACCTCATTTTACATAAAATAAGTCCTATAAATCTACTCTCAAGAGTCATAAAGGTACAAATGAATAAAATGTTTATATATCACATTTTTAAATATCTATTATTCTCCATTTTACTCGATCTCCTAAACGGTTAAAGATAGGACATTGCGGTTTTCACCAGCGGATTTAGCACCTTATTTTACAAATAATAAGACCTATAAGTCTACTCTCAAGAGATAATAAAGGTACAAACGAATAAATTGTTTATATATCACATTTTTAAATATCTATTATTCACCAGTTTACTCGATCTCCTAAACGGTTAAAGATAGGACATTGTGGTTTTCACCAGAGAATTCAGCACCAAATTTTACAGAATATAAGTCCTATAAGTTTACTCTCAAGAGTTGATAAAGGTACAAACGAATAAAATGTTTATATATCACATTTTTAAATATCTATTATTCTTCATTTTACTCGATCTCCTAAACGGTTAAAGATAGGACATTGCGGTTTTCACCAGTAAATTCAGCACCTCATTTTACATAAAATAAGTCCTATAAGTCTACTCTAAATAGTTGATAAAGGTACGAACGAATAAAATGTTTATATATCACACTTTTAAATATCTATTATTCTCCATTTTACTCGATCTCCTAAACGGTTAAATATAGGACATTGCGGTTTTCACCAGTGGATTTAGCACCTCATTTTACATAAAATAAGTCCTATAAGTCTACTCTCAAAAGTCATAAAGGTACCAACGAATAAAATGTTTATATATCACATTTTTAAATATCTATTATTCTCCATTTTACTCGATCTCCTAAACGGTTAAAGATAGGACATTGCGGTTTTCACCAGTGGATTCAGCACCCCACTTTACAAAAAATAAGTGTTATAAGTCTACTCTCAAGAGATGATAAAGGTATAAACGAATAAAATGTTTATATATCACATTTTTAAATATTTATTATTCACCATTTTATTCGATCTCCTAAACGGTTAAAGATAGGACATTGTGGTTTTCACCAGTGGATTCAGCACCTCATTTTACATAAAATAAGTTTTATAAGTCTACACTCAAGAGTTGATAAAGGTACAAACGAATAAAATGTTTATATATCACATTTTTAAATATCTATTATTTTCCATTTTACTCGATCTCCTAAACGGTTATAGATAGGACATTGCGGTTTTCACCAGTGGATTCAGCACCTCATTTTACATAAAATAAGTTCTATAAGTCTACTCTCAAGAGTTGATAAAGGAACAAACGGATAAAATGTTTATATATCACATTTTCAAATATCTATGATTCTCCATTTTACTCGATCTCTTAAACAGTTAAAGATAGGACATTGCGGTTTTCACCAGTGGATTCAGCACCTCATTTTACATAAAATAAGTCCTATAAGTCTACTCTCAAGAGTCATGAAGGTACAAACGAATAAATTGTTTATATATCACATTTTTAAATATCTATTATTTTCCATTTTACTCGATCTCCTAAACGGTTAAAGATTGGACATTGCGGTTTTTACCAGAGAATTCAGCACCTCATTTTACATAAATTAAGTCCTATAAGTCTACTCTCAAGAGTTGATAAAGGTACAAACGAATAAAATGTTTATATATCACATTTTTAAATATCTATTATTCACCATTTTACTCGATCTCCTAACCGGTTAAAGATAGGACATTGCGGTTTTCACCAGAGAATTCAGCACCTCATTTTACATAAAATAAGTCCTATAGGTCTAGTCTTAAGAGTTGATAAAGGTACAAACAAGTAAAATGTTTATATATCACATTTTTAAATATCTATTATTTTCCATTTTACTCGATCTCCTAAACGGTTAAAAATAGGACATTGCCGTTTTCACCAGTGGATTCAGCACTTTATTTTACATAAAATAAGTCCTATAAGTCTACTCTAAATAGTTGATAAAGGTACAAACGAATAAAATGTTTATATATTATATTTTTAAATATCTATTATTCTCCATTTTACTCGATCTCCTAAACGGTTAAATATAGGATGTTGCGGTTCTCACCAGTGGATTTAGCACCTCATTTTACATAAAATAAGTCCTATGAGTCTACTCTTAAGAGTTGATAAAGGTACAAACGAATAAAATGTTTATATATCACATTTTTATATATCTATTATTCTCCATTTTACTCGATCTCCTAAACAGTTAAATATAGGACATTGCGGTTTTTATCAGTGGATTTAGCACCTCATTTTACATAAAACAAGTCCTATAAGTCTACTCTCAAGAGTTGATAAAGGTACAAACGGATAAAATGTTTATATATCACATTTTCAAATATCTATGATTCTCCATTTTACTCGATCTCTTAAACAGTTAAAGATAGGACATTGCGGTTTTCACCAGTGGATTCAGCACCTCATTTTACATAAAATAAGTCCTATAAGTCTACTCTCAAGAGTCATGAAGGTACAAACGAATAAATTGTTTATATATCACATTTTTAAATATCTATTATTTTCCATTTTACTCGATCTCCTAAACGGTTAAAGATTGGACATTGCGGTTTTTACCAGAGAATTCAGCACCTCATTTTACATAAATTAAGTCCTATAAGTCTACTCTCAAGAGTTGATAAAGGTACAAACGAATAAAATGTTTATATATCACATTTTTAAATATCTATTATTCACCATTTTACTCGATCTCCTAAACGGTTAAAGATAGGACATTGCGGTTTTCAAAAATGGATTTAGCACCTCATTTTACATAAAATAAGTCCTATAAGTCTACTCTAAATAGTTGATAAAGGTACGAACGAATAAAATGTTTATATATCACACTTTTAAATATCTATTATTCTCCATTTTACTCGATCTCCTAAACGGTTAAATATAGGACATTGCGGTTTTCACCAGTGGATTTAGCACCTCATTTTACATAAAATAAGTCCTATAAGTCTACTCTCAAAAGTCATAAAGGTACCAACGAATAAAATGTTTATATATCACATTTTTAAATATCTATTATTCTCCATTTTACTCGATCACCTAAACGGTTAAAGATAGGACATTGCGGTTTTCACCAGTGGATTCAGCACCCCACTTTACAAAAAATAAGTGTTATAAGTCTACTCTCAAGAGATGATAAAGGTATAAACGAATAAAATGTTTATATATCACATTTTTAAATATTTATTATTCACCATTTTACTCGATCTCCTAAACGGTTAAAGATAGGACATTGTGGTTTTCACCAGTGGATTCAGCACCTCATTTTACATAAAATAAGTTTTATAAGTCTACACTCAAGAGTTGATAAAGGTACAAACGAATAAAATGTTTATATATCACATTTTTAAATATCTATTATTTTCCATTTTACTCGATCTCCTAAACGGTTATAGATAGGACATTGCGGTTTTCACCAGTGGATTCAGCACCTCATTTTACATAAAATAAGTTCTATAAGTCTACTCTCAAGAGTTGATAAAGGTACAAACGGATAAAATGTTTATATATCACATTTTCAAATATCTATGATTCTCCATTTTACTCGATCTCTTAAACAGTTAAAGATAGGACATTGCGGTTTTCACCAGTGGATTCAGCACCTCATTTTACATAAAATAAGTCCTATAAGTCTACTCTCAAGAGTCATGAAGGTACAAACGAATAAATTGATTATATATCACATTTTTAAATATCTATTATTTTCCATTTTACTCGATCTCCTAAACGGTTAAAGATTGGACATTGCGGTTTTTACCAGAGAATTCAGCACCTCATTTTACATAAATTAAGTCCTATAAGTCTACTCTCAAGAGTTGATAAAGGTACAAACGAATAAAATGTTTATATATCACATTTTTAAATATCTATTATTCACCATTTTACTCGATCTCCTAACCGGTTAAAGATAGGACATTGCGGTTTTCACCAAAGAATTCAGCACCTCATTTTACATAAAATAAGTCCTATAGGTCTAGTCTTAAGAGTTGATAAAGGTACAAACAAGTAAAATGTTTATATATCACATTTTTAAATATCTATTATTTTCCATTTTACTCGATCTCCTAAACGGTTAAAAATAGGACATTGCCGTTTTCACCAGTGGATTCAGCACTTTATTTTACATAAAATAAGTCCTATGAGTCTACTCTTAAGAGTTGATAAAGGTACAAACGAATAAAATGTTTATATATCACATTTTTATATATCTATTATTCTCCATTTTACTCGATCTCCTAAACAGTTAAATATAGGACATTGCGGTTTTTATCAGTGGATTTAGCACCTCATTTTACATAAAATAAGTCCTATAAGTCTACTCTCAAGAGTCATAAAGGTACAAACGAATAAAATGTTTATATATCACATTTTTAAATATCTATTATTCACCATTTTACTCGATCTCCTAAACGGTTAAAGATAGGACATTGTGGTTTTTACCAGTGGATTCAGCACCTCATTTTACATAAAATAAGTCCTATAAGTCTACTCTCAAAAGTCACAAAGGTACAAACGAATAAATTGTTTTTATATCACATTTTTAAATATCTATTATTCACCAGTTTACTCGATCTCCTAAACGGTTAAAGATAGGACATTGTGGTTTTCACCAGTGGATTCAGCACCTCATTTTACATAAAATAAGTTCTATAAGTCTACTCTCAATAGTTGATAAAGGTACAAACGGATAAAATGTTTATATATCACATTTTCAAATATCTATGATTCTCCATTTTACTCGATCTCTTAAACAGTTAAAGATAGGACATTGCGGTTTTCAAAAATGGATTTAGCACCTCATTTTACATAAAATAAGTTCTATAGGTCTACTCTTAAGAGTTGATAAAGGTACAAACGAATAAAATATTTATATATCACATTTTTAAATATCTATTATTCACCATTTTACTCGATCTCCTAAACGGTTAAAGATAGGACATTGTGGTTTTCACCAGTGAATTCAGCACCTCATTTTACATAAAATAAGTTCTACAAGTCTACTCTCAAGAGTTGATAAAGGAACAAACGGATAAAATGTTTATATATCACATTTTTAAATATCTATTATTTTCCATTTTCCTCGATCTCCTAAACGGTTATAGATAGGACATTGCGGTTTTCACTAGTGGGATCAGCACCTCATTTTACATAAAATAAGTCCTATAAGTCTACTCTAAATAGTTGATAAAGGTACAAACGAATAAAATGTTTATATATCACATTTTTAAATATCTATTATTCTCCATTTTACTCGATCTCCTAAACGGTTAAATATAGAACATTGCGGTTTTCAATAGTGGATTTAGCACCTCATTTTACATAAAATAAGTCCTATAAGTCTACTCTCAAGAGTCATAAAGGTACAAACGAATAAAATGTTTATATATCACATTTTTAAATATCTATTATTCTCCATTTTACTCGATCTCCTAAACGGTTAAAGATAGGACATTGCGGTTTTTACCAGTGGATTCAGCACCCCACTTTACAAAAAATAAGTGTTATAAGTCTACTCTCAAGAGATGATAAAGGTACAAACGAATAAAATGTTTATAATCGCATTTTTTAATATTTATTATTCACCATTTTACTCGATCTCCTAAACGGTTAAAGATAGGACATTGTGGTTTTCACCAGTGGATTCAGCACCTCATTTTACATAAAATAAGTTTTATAAGTCTACTCTCAAGAGTCATAAAGGTACAAACGAATAAAATGTTTATATATCACATTTTTAAATATCTATTATTCTCCATTTTACTCGATCTCCTAAACGGTTAAAGATAGGACATTGCGGTTTTCACCAGTGGATTCAGCACCCCACTTTACAAAAAATAAGTGATATAAGTCTACTCTCAAGAGATGATAAAGGTACAAACGTATAAAATGTTTATATATCACATTTTTAAATATTTATTATTCACCATTTTACTCGATCTCCTAAACGGTTAAAGATAGGACATTGTGGTTTTCACCAGAGGATTCAGCACCTCATTTTACATAAAATAAGTTTTATAAGTCTACTCTCAAGAGTTGATAAAGGTACAAACGAATAAAATGTTTATATATAACATTTTAAATATCTATTATTCTCCATTTTCCTCGATCTCCTAAACGGTTATAGATAGGACATTGCGGTTTTCACTAGTGGGATCAGCACCTCATTTTACATAAAATAAGTCCTATAAGTCTACTCTAAATAGTTGATAAAGGTACAAACGAATAAAATGTTTATATATCACATTTTTAAATATCTATTATTCTCCATTTTACTCGATCTCCTAAACGGTTAAATATAGAACATTGCGGTTTTCAATAGTGGATTTAGCACCTCATTTTACATAAAATAAGTCCTATAAGTCTACTCTCAAGAGTCATAAAGGTACAAACGAATAAAATGTTTATATATCACATTTTTAAATATCTATTATTCTCCATTTTACTCGATCTCCTAAACGGTTAAAGTTAGGACATTGCGGTTTTTACCAGTGGATTCAGCACCCCACTTTACAAAAAATTAGTGTTATAAGTCTACTCTCAAGAGATGATAAAGGTACAAACGAATAAAATGTTTATAATCGCATTTTTTAATATTTATTATTCACCATTTTACTCGATCTCCTAAACGGTTAAAGATAGGACATTGTGGTTTTCACCAGTGGATTCAGCACCTCATTTTACATAAAATAAGTTTTATAAGTCTACTCTCAAGAGTCATAAAGGTACAAACGAATAAAATGTTTATATATCACATTTTTAAATATCTATTATTCTCCATTTTACTCGATCTCCTAAACGGTTAAAGATAGGACATTGCGGTTTTCACCAGTGGATTCAGCACCCCACTTTACAAAAAATAAGTGATATAAGTCTACTCTCAAGAGATGATAAAGGTACAAACGTATAAAATGTTTATATATCACATTTTTAAATATTTATTATTCACCATTTTACTCGATCTCCTAAACGGTTAAAGATAGGACATTGTGGTTTTCACCAGAGGATTCAGCACCTCATTTTACATAAAATAAGTTTTATAAGTCTACTCTCAAGAGTTGATAAAGGTACAAACGAATAAAATGTTTATATATAACATTTTAAATATCTATTATTCTCCATTTTCCTCGATCTCCTAAACGGTTATAGATAGGACATTGCGGTTTTCACTAGTGGGATCAGCACCTCATTTTACATAAAATAAGTCCTATAAGTCTACTCTAAATAGTTGATAAAGGTACAAACGAATAAAATGTTTATATATCACATTTTTAAATATCTATTATTCTCCATTTTACTCGATCTCCTAAACGGTTAAATATAGAACATTGCGGTTTTCAATAGTGGATTTAGCACCTCATTTTACATAAAATAAGTCCTATAAGTCTACTCTCAAGAGTCATAAAGGTACAAACGAATAAAATGTTTATATATCACATTTTTAAATATCTATTATTCTCCATTTTACTCGATCTCCTAAACGGTTAAAGTTAGGACATTGCGGTTTTTACCAGTGGATTCAGCACCCCACTTTACAAAAAATTAGTGTTATAAGTCTACTCTCAAGAGATGATAAAGGTACAAACGAATAAAATGTTTATATATCGCATTTTTTAATATTTATTATTCACCATTTTACTCGATCTCCTAAACGGTTAAAGATAGGACATTGTGGTTTTCACCAGTGGATTCAGCACCTCATTTTACATAAAATAAGTTTTATAAGTCTACTCTCAAGAGTCATAAAGGTACAAACGAATAAAATGTTTATATATCACATTTTTAAATATCTATTATTCTCCATTTTACTCGATCTCCTAAACGGTTAAAGATAGGACATTGCGGTTTTCACCAGTGGATTCAGCACCCCACTTTACCAAAAATAAGTGATATAAGTCTACTCTCAAGAGATGATAAAGGTACAAACGTATAAAATGTTTATATATCACATTTTTAAATATTTATTATTCACCATTTTACTCGATCTCCTAAACGGTTAAAGATAGGACATTGTGGTTTTCACCAGTGGATTCAGCACCTCATTTTACATAAAATAAGTTTTATAAGTCTACTCTCAAGAGTTGATAAAGGTACAAACGAATAAAATGTTTATATATAACATTTTAAATATCTATTATTCTCCATTTTACTTTATCTCCTAAACGGTTAAAGATAGGACATTGCGGTTTTCACCAGTAAATTCAGCACCTCATTTTACATAAAATTAGTCCTATAGGTCTACTCTTAAGAGTTGATAAAGGTACAAACGAATAAAATGTTTGTATATCACATTTTTAAATATCTATTATTCTCCATTTTACTCGATCTCCTAAACGGTTAAATATAGGACATTGCGGTTTTGACCAGTGGATTTAGCACCTCATTTTACATAAAATAAATCCTATAAGTCTATTCTCAAGAGTCATAAAGGTACAAACGAATAAAATATTTATATATCACAATTTTAAATATCTATTATTCTCTATTTTACTCGATCTCCTAAACGGTTAAAGATAGGACATTGCGGTTTTCACCAGTGGATTTAGCACCCCCTTTTACAAAAAATAAGTCCTATAAGTCTACTCTCAAGAGATGATAAAGGTACAAACGAATAAAATATTTATATATCACAATTTTAAATATCTATTATTCTCCATTTTACTCAATCTCCTAAACGGTTAAATATAGGACATTGCGGTTTTGACCAGTGGATTTTGCACCTCATTTTACATAAAATAAGTCCTATAAGTCTATTCTCAAAAAATAAAATGGTAAAATGGTGAATAATAGATATTTAAAAATGTGATATATAAACATTTTATCCGTTTGTACTTTTATCAACTCTTATGAGTAGACTTATAGGACTTGTTTTATGTAAAATGAGGTGCTGAATCCACTGGTGAAAACCGCAATGTCCTATCTTTAACCATTTAGAAGATCGAGTAGAATGGAGAATAATAGATATTTGAAAATGTGATATATAAACATTTTATTCGCATGTGATATATAAACATTTTTTTCGTTTGTACCTTTATGAACTCTTGAAAGTAGACTTATAGGACTTAATATATGTAAAACGAGGTGCTTAATCCGTTGGTAAAAACCGCAATGTCTTATCTTTAACCGTTTAGGAGATCGAGTAAAATGGAGAATAATAGATATTTAAAAATGTCATATATAAATATTTTATTCGGTTGTACCCTTATCAACTTTTGAGAGAAGACTTATAGGACTTATTTTATGTAAAATGAGGTGCTGAATCCACTGGTGAAAACCGCAATGTCCTATCTTTAACCGTTTAGGAGATCGAGTGAAATGGAAAATAATAGATATTTAAAAATGTGATATATAAACATTTTATTCGCTTGTGATATATAAACATTTTATTCGTTTGTACCTTTATCAACTCTTGAGAGTAGACTTGTAGGACTTATTTTATTTAAAATGAGGTGCTGAATCCACTGGTAAAAACCGCAATGTCCTATCTTTAACCATTTAGAAGATCGAGTAAAATGGAGAATAATAGATATTTGAAAATGTGATATATAAACATTTTATTCGTTTGTACCTTTATGAACTCTTGAAAGTAGACTTAGAGGACTTAATATATGTAAAACGAGGTGCTTAATCCGTTGGTAAAAACCGCAATGTCCTATCTTTAACCGTTTAAGAGAAAGAGTAAAATGGAGAATAATAGATATTTAAAAATGTCAAATATAAACATTTTATTCGTTTGTACCTTTATCAACTTTTGAGAGTAGACTTATAGAACTTATTTTATGTAAAATGAGGTGCTGAATCCACTGGTGAAACCCGCAATGTTCTACCTTTAACCGTTTAGGAGATCGAGTAAAATGGAGAATAATAGATATTTAAAAATGTGATATATAAATATTTTATTCGTTTGTACCTTTATCATCTCTTGAGAGCAGACTTATAGGACTTATTTTTTGTAAAATAAGGTGCTAAATCCGCTGGTGAAAAAAGCAATGTCCTATCTTTAACCGTTTAGGAGATCGAGTTAAATGGAGAATAATAGATATTTAAAAATGTGATAAAAAACATTTTATTCGTTTGTACCTTTATCAACTCTTGAGAGTAGACTTATAGAACTTATTTTATGTAAAATATGGGGCTAAATCCACTGGTGAAAACCGCAATGTCCTATCTTTAACCGTTTAGGAGATTGAGTAAAATGGTGAATAATAAATATTTAAAAATGTGATATGTAAACATTTTATTCGTTTGTACCTTTATCATCTCTTGAGAGTAGACTTATAGGACTTATTTTTTGTAAAATGGGGTGCTGAATCCACTGGTGAAAACCGCAATGTCCTATCTTTAACCGTTTAGGAGATCGAGTAAAATGGTGAGTAATAGATATTTAAAAATGTGGTATATAAATATTTTATTCGTTTGTACCTTTATCATCTCTTGAGAGCAGACTTAAAGGACTTATTTTATGTAAAATGAGGTGCTAAATTCACTGATAAAAACCGCAATGTCCTATATTTAACTGTTTAGGAGATCGAGTAAAATGGAAAATAATAGATATATAAAAATGTGATATATAAACATTTATTCGTTTGTACCTTTATCAACTATTTAGAGTAGACGTATAGGACTTATTTTATGTAAAATAAGGTGCTGAATCCACTGGTTCAAACCGCAATGTCCTATATTTAACCGCTTAGGAGATCGAGTAAAATGGTGAATAATAAATATTTAAAAATGTGATATATAAACATTTTATTCGTTTGTACCTTTATCAACTCTTGAGAGTAGACTTATAGGACTTATTTTATGTAAAATAAGGTGCTGAATCCACTGGTGAAAACCGCAATGTCCGATCTTTAACTGTTTAAGAGATCGAGTAAAATGGAGAATAATAGATATTTGAAAATGTGATATATATACATTTTATTCGATTGTACCTTTATCAACTCTTATGAGTAGACTTAAAGGACTTATGTTATGTAAAATGAGGTGCTGAATCCACTGGTGAAAACCGCAATGTCCTATCTATAACCGTTTAGGAGATCGAGTAAAATGGAAAATAATAGATATTTAAAAATGTGATATATAAACATTTTATCCGTTTGTACCTTTATCAACTATTTAGAGTAGACTTATAATACTTATTTTATGTAAAATGAGGTGCTAAATTTACTGGTGAAAACCGCAATGTCCTATCTTTAACCGTTTAGGAGATCGAGTAAAATGGAGAATAATAGATATTTAAAAGTGTGATATATAAACATTTTGTCCGTTTGTACCTTTATCAACTATTTAGAGTAGACTTATAATACTTATTTTATGTAAAATGAGGTGCTAAATTTACTGGTGAAAACCGCAATGTCCTATCTTTAACCGTTTAGGAGATCGAGTATAATGGAGAATAATAGATATTTAAAAGTGTGATATATAAACATTTTATCCGTTTGTACCTTTATCAACTATTTAGAGTAGACTTATAGGACTTATTTTATGTAAAATGAGGTGCTGAATTTACTGGTGAAAACCGCAATGTCCTATCTTTAACCATTTAGAAGATCGAGTAAAATGGAGAATAATAGATATTTGAAAATGTGATATATAAACATTTTATTCGCATGTGATATATAAACATTTTATTCGTTTGTACCTTTATGAACTCTTGAAAGTAGACTTAGAGGACTTAATATATGTAAAACGAGGTGCTTAATCCGTTGGTAAAAACCGCAATGTCCTATCTTTAACCGTTTAAGAGAAAGAGTAAAATGGAGAATAATAGATATTTAAAAATGTTATATATAAACATTTTATTCGTTTGTACCTTTATCAACTTTTGAGAGTAGACTTATAGAACTTATTTTATGTAAAATGAGGTGCTGAATCCACTGGTGAAACCCGCAATGTCCTACCTTTAACCGTTTAGGAGATCGAGTAAAATGGAGAATAATAGATATTTAAAAATGTCATATATAAACATTTTATTCGGTTGTACCTTTATCAACTCTTAAGAGTAGACTTATAGGACTTATTTTATGTAAAATAAGGTGCAGAATCCACTGGTGAAACCCGCAATGTCCTACCTTTAACCGTTTAGGAGATCGAGTAAAATGGAGAATAATAGATATTTAAATATGTGATATATAAACATTTTATTCGTTTGTACCTTTATCAACTCTTTAGAGTAGACTTATAGGACTTATATTATGTAAAATGAGGTGCTGAATCCAATGGTGAAAACCGAAATGTCCTATCTTTAACCGTTTTAGTGATCGAGTAAAATGGAGAATAATAGATATTTAAAAATGTGATATATAAACATTTTATTTGTTTTGTTACACCACGATTTCAATAACAAACTTTTATTCACAAAACTCTCCAAATTAACATAAAATTCACAAGGATGATAATTGAGGTACGACGCGTATCTCGTTCGCTTCAGGAGTGTGGCTGTCGTTGACCCGTTCCTTCTCGATCCTCTCCGCGTTGTTCGACTCCTCTACGATAACACCTTAAGACGCATGCGCATCTACTTTAACGCCTTGAATGTAGATGTCGCCGCTTATGGCCTTCTCCGTATTAATCCGGACCGCCAAGAGTTGTTAAAAGCCAATCCGGCAACCAACTCACCGCCTTGAAATTTATGTCGTAACAGTTTGTACCTTTATCAATTCTTGAGGGTAGACTTATAGGACTTATTTTATGTAAAATGAGGTGCTGAATCCACTGATGAAAACCGCAATGTCCTCTCTTTAACCATTTAGGAGATCGAGTAAAATGGAGAATAATAGATATTTAAAAATGTGTTATATAAACATTTTATTTGTTTGTACCTTTATCAACACTTGAGAGTAGACTTATAGGACTTATTTTTTGTAAAATGAGGTGCTGAATTTACTGGTGAAAAACGCAATGTCCTATCTTTAACCATTTAGGAGATCGAGTAAAATGGAGAATAATAGATATTTTAAAATGTGATATATAAACATTTTATTCGCATGTGATATATAAACATTTTTTTCGTTTGTACCTTTATGAACTCTTGAAAGTAGACTTATAGGACTTAATATATGTAAAACGAGGTGCTTAATCCACTATTGAAAACCGCAATGTCCTATTTTTAACCGTTTAGGAGATCAAGTAAAATGGAGAGAGTAATAGATATTTAAAAATGTCATATATAAACATTTTATTCGTTTGTACCTTTATCAACTCTTGAAAGTAGACTTATAGAACTTATTATATCTAAAACGAGGTGCTTAATCCACTGGTGAAAACCGCAATGTCCTATCTTTAACCGTTTAGGAGGTCGAGTAAAATGGAAAATATTAGATATTTAAAAATGTGATATATAAACATTTTATTCGCATGTGATATATAAACATTTTTTTCGTTTGTACCTTTATGAACCCTTGAAAGTAGACTTATAGGACTTAATATATGTAAAACGAGGTGCTTAATCCGTTGGTAAAAACCGCAATGTCCTATCTTTAACCGTTTAGGAGATCGAGTAAAATGGAGAATAATAGATATTGAAAAATGTGATATATAACCATTTTATTCGGTTGTACCTATATCAACTCTTGAGAGTAAACTTATAGGACTAAATTTATGTAAAATGTGGTGCTGAATCCACTGGTGAAAACCGCAATGTCCTATCTTTAACAGTTTAGGAGATCGAGTAAAATGGAGAATAATAGATATTTAAAAAGGTGATATGTAAACATTGTATTCGTTTGTACCTTTATCAACTTTTGAGACTAGACTTATAGAACTTATTTTATGTAAAATGAGGTGCTGAATCCACTGGTGAAACCCGCAATGTCCTACCTTTAACCGTTTAGGAGATCGAGTAAAATGGAGAATAATAGATATTTAAAAATGTCATATATAAACATTTTATTCGGTTGTACCTTTATCAACTCTTAAGAGTAGACTTATAGGATTTATTTTATGTAAAATAAGGTGCTAAATCCACTGGTGAAAACCGCAATGTCCTATCTTTAACTGTTTAGGAGATCGAGTAAAATGGAGAATAATAGATATTTAAAAAGGTGATATATAAACATTGTATTCGTTTGTACCTTTATCAACTCTTTAGAGTAGACTTATAAGACTTATTTTATGTAAAATAAGGTGCTGAATCCACTGGTGAAAACCGCAATGTCCTATCTTTAACCGTTTAGGAGATCGAGTAAAATGGAGAATAATAAATATTTAAAAATGTGGTATATAAACATTTTACGCGTTTGTACCTTTATCAACTCTTGAGAGTAGACTTATAGGACTTATTTTATGTAAAATGAGGTGCTGAATCCACTGGTGAAAACCGCAATGTCCTATCTTTAACCGTTTAGGAGATCGAGTGAAATGGAGAATAATAGATATTTAAAAATGTGATATATAAACATTTTATTCGCTTGTGATATATAAACATTTTATTCGTTTGTACCTTTATCAACTCTTGAGAGTAGACTTGTAGGACTTATTTTATTTAAAATGAGGTGCTGAATCCACTGGTGAAAACCGCAATGTCCTATCTTTAACCATTTAGAAGATCGAGTGAAATGGAGAATAATAGATATTTAAAAATGTGATATATAAACATTTTATTCGTTTGTACCTTTATCAACTCTTGAAAGTAGACTTATAGAACTTATTATATGTAAAACGAGGTGCTTAATCCGTTGGTAAAAACCGCAATGTCTTATCTTTAACCGTTTAGGAGATCTAGTAAAATGGAGAATAATAGATATTTAAAAATGTGATATATAAACATTTTATTCGTTTGATCCTTTTTCAACTTTTGAGAGTAGACTTATAAGTCTTATTTTATGTAAAATGAGGTGCTGAATCCACTGGTGAAAACCGCAATGTCCTATCTTTAACCGTTTAGGAGATCTAGTAAAATGGAGAATAATAGATATTTAAAAATGTGATATATAAACATTTTATTCGTTTGTACCTTTTTCAACTTTTGAGAGTAGACTTATAAGTCTTATTTTATGTAAAATGAGGTGCTGAATCCACTGGTGAAAACCGCAATGTCCTATCTTTAACCGTTTAGGAGATCAAGTAAAATGGAGAATAATAGATATTTAAAAATGTGATATATAACCATTTTATTCGGTTGTACCTATATCAACTCTTGAGAGTAAACTTATAGGACTAAATTTATGTAAAATGTGGTGCTGAATCCACTGGTGAAAACCGCAATGTCCTATCTTTAACAGTTTAGGAGATCGAGTAAAATGGAGAATAATAGATATTTAAAAAGGTGATATGTAAACATTGTATTCGTTTGTACCTTTATCAACTTTTGAGACTAGACTTATAGAACTTATTTTATGTAAAATGAGGTGCTGAATCCACTGGTGAAACCCGCAATGTCCTACCTTTAACCGTTTAGGAGATCGAGTAAAATGGAGAATAATAGATATTTAAAAATGTCATATATAAACATTTTATTCGGTTGTACCTTTATCAACTCTTAAGAGTAGACTTATAGGATTTATTTTATGTAAAATAAGGTGCTAAATCCACTGGTGAAAACCGCAATGTCCTATCTTTAACTGTTTAGGAGATCGAGTAAAATGGAGAATAATAGATATTTAAAAAGGTGATATATAAACATTGTATTCGTTTGTACCTTTATCAACTCTTTAGACTAGACTTATAAGACTTATTTTATGTAAAATAAGGTGCTGAATCCACTGGTGAAAACCGCAATGTCCTATCTTTAACCGTTTAGGAGATCGAGTAAAATGGAGAATAATAAATATTTAAAAATGTGGTATATAAACATTTTACGCGTTTGTACCTTTATCAACTCTTGAGAGTAGACTTATAGGACTTATTTTATGTAAAATGAGGTGCTGAATCCACTGGTGAAAACCGCAATGTCCTATCTTTAACCGTTTAGGAGATCGAGTGAAATGGAGAATAATAGATATTTAAAAATGTGATATATAAACATTTTATTCGCTTGTGATATATAAACATTTTATTCGTTTGTACCTTTATCAACTCTTGAGAGTAGACTTGTAGGACTTATTTTATTTAAAATGAGGTGCTGAATCCACTGGTGAAAACCGCAATGTCCTATCTTTAACCATTTAGAAGATCGAGTGAAATGGAGAATAATAGATATTTAAAAATGTGATATATAAACATTTTATTCGTTTGTACCTTTATCAACTCTTGAAAGTAGACTTATAGAACTTATTATATGTAAAACGAGGTGCTTAATCCGTTGGTAAAAACCGCAATGTCTTATCTTTAACCGTTTAGGAGATCTAGTAAAATGGAGAATAATAGATATTTAAAAATGTGATATATAAACATTTTATTCGTTTGATCCTTTTTCAACTTTTGAGAGTAGACTTATAAGTCTTATTTTATGTAAAATGAGGTGCTGAATCCACTGGTGAAAACCGCAATGTCCTATCTTTAACCGTTTAGGAGATCTAGTAAAATGGAGAATAATAGATATTTAAAAATGTGATATATAAACATTTTATTCGTTTGTACCTTTTTCAACTTTTGAGAGTAGACTTATAAGTCTTATTTTATGTAAAATGAGGTGCTGAATCCACTGGTGAAAACCGCAATGTCCTATCTTTAACCGTTTAGGAGATCGAGTAAAATGGAGAATAATAGATATTTAAAAATGTGATATATAAACATTTTATTCGTTTGTACCTTTATCAACTCTTGAGAGTAGACTTGTAGGACTTATTTTATGTAAAATGAGGTGCTGAATCCACTGGTGAAAACCGCAATGTCCTATCTTTAACCGTTTAGGAGATCGAGTGAAATGGAGAATAATAGATATTTAAAAATGTGATATATAAACATTTTATTCGTTTGTACCTTTATCAACTCTTGAGAGTAGACTTGTAGGATTTATTTTATTTAAAATGAGGTGCTGAATCCACTGGTGAAAACCGCAATGTCTTATCTTTAACCAGTTAGAAGATCGAGTAAAATGGAGAATAATAGATATTTGAAAATGTGATATATAAACATTTTATTCGTTTGTACCTTTATGAACTCTTGAAAGTAGACTTAGAGGACTTAATATATGTAAAACGAGATGCTTAATCCGTTGGTAAAAATTGCAATGTCTTATCTTTAACCGTTTAGGAGATCGAGTAAAATGGAGAATAATAGATATTAGAAATGTCATATATAAACATTTTATTCGGTTGTACCCTTATCAACTCTTGAGAGAAGACTTATAGGACTTATTTTATGTAAAATGAGGTGCTGAATCCACTGGTGAAAACCGCAATGTCCTATCTTTAACCGTTTAGGAGATCGAGTGAAATGGAGAATAATAGATATTTAAAAATGTGATATATAAACATTTTATTCGTTTGTACCTTTATCAACTCTTGAGGGTAGACTTGTAGGATTTATTTTATTTAAAATGAGGTGCTGAATCCACTGGTGAAAACCGCAATGTCTTATCTTTAACCAGTTAGAAGATCGAGTAAAATGGAGAATAATAGATATTTGAAAATGTGATATATAAACATTTTATTCGTTTGTACCTTTATGAACTCTTGAAAGTAGACTTAGAGGACTTAATATATGTAAAACGAGATGCTTAATCCGTTGGTAAAAATTGCAATGTCTTATCTTTAACCGTTTAGGAGATCGAGTAAAATGGAGAATAATAGATATTTAAAAATGTCATATATAAACATTTTATTCGTTTGTACCTTTATCAACTCTTTAGAGTAGACTTATAGAACTTATATTATGTAAAATGAGGAGCTGAATCCAATGGTGAAAACCGAAATGTCCTATCTTTAACCGTTTTAGTGATCGAGTAAAATGGATAATAATAGATATATAAAAATGTGATATATAAACATTTTATTCGTTTGTACCTTTATCAACTCTTGAGAGTAGACTTATAGGGCTTATTTTATGTAAAATGAGGTGCTGAATCCACTGGTGAAAACCGCAATGCCCTATCTTTAACCGGTTAGGAGATCAAGTAATATGGAGAATAATAGATATTTAAAAATGTGATATATAAACATTTTATTCGTTTGTACCTTTATCAACTATTTGGAGTAGACTTATAAGACTTATTTTAAGTAAAATAAGGTGCTGAATCCACTGGTGAAAACCGCAATGTCCGATCTTTAACTGTTTAAGAGATCGAGTAAAATGGAGAATAATAGATATTTGAAAATGTGATATATAAACATTTTATTCGTTTGTACCATTATCAACTCTTATGAGTAGACTTATATTACTTATGTTATGTAAAATGAGGTGCTGAAACCACTGGTGAAAACCGCAATGTCCTATCTATAACCGTTTAGGAGATCGAGTAAAATGGAAAATAATAGATATTTAAAAATGCGATATATAAACATTTTATCCGTTTGTACCTTTATCAACTCTTATGAGTAGACTTATAGGACTTGTTTTATGTAAAATGAGGTGCTGAATCCACTGGTGAAATCCGCAATGTCCTATCTTTAACCGTTTAGGAGATCGAGTAAAATGGTGAATAATAGATATTTAAAAATGTGATATATAAACATTTTATCCGTTTGTACCTTTATCAACTCTTATGAGTAGACTTATAGGACTTGTTTTATGTAAAATGAGGTGCTGAATCCACTGATGAAAACCGCAATGTCCTATCTTTAACCGTTTAGGAGATCGAGTAAAATGGAGAATAATAGATATTTAAAAGTGTGATATATAAACATTTTATCCGTTTGTACCTTTATCAACTATTTAGAGTAGACTTATAGGACTTATTTTATTCAAAATGAGGTGCTGAATCCACTGCTGAAAACCGGAATGTCCTATCTTTAACCATTTAGAAGATCGAGTGAAATGGAGAATAATAGATAATTGAAAATGTGATATATAAACATTTTATTCGCATGTGATATATAAACATTTTTTTCGCTTGTACCTTTATGAACTCTTGAAAGTAGACTTATAGGACTTAATATATGTAAAACGAGGTGCTTAATCCGTTGGTAAAAACCGCAATGTCTTATCTTTAACCGTTTAGGAGATCGAGTAAAATGGAGAATAATAGATATTTAAAAATGTCATATATAAACATTTTATTCGGTTGTACCCTTATCAACTCTTGAGAGAAAACTTATAGGACTTATTTTATGTAAAATGAGGTGCTGAATCCACTGGTGAAAACCGCAATGTCCTATCTTTAACCGTTTAGGAGATCGAGTGAAATGGAGAATAATAGATATTTAAAAATGTGATATATAAACATTTTATTCGTTTGTACCTTTATTAACTATTTAGGGTAGACTTATAGGACTTATTTTATGTAAAATGAGGTGCTGAATTTACTGGTGAAAACCGCAATGTCCTATCTTTAACCGTTTAGGAGATCGAGTAAAATGAAGAATAATAGATATTTAAAAATGTGATATATAAACATTTTATACGTTTGTACCTTTATCATCTCTTGAGAGTAGACCTATAACACTTATTTTTTGTAAAGTGGGGTGCTGAATCCACTGGTGAAAACCGCAATGTCCTATTTTTATCCGTTTAGGAGATCGAGTAAAATGGAGAATAATAGATATTTAAAAATGTGATATATAAACATTTTATTCGTTTGTACCTTTATCAACTATTTAGAGTAGACTTATAGGACTTATTTTATGTAAAATGAGGTGCTGAATTTACTGGTGAAAACCGCAATGTCCTATCTTTAACCGTTTAGGAGATCGAGTAAAATGAAGAATAATAGATATTTAAAAATGTGATATATAAACATTTTATTCGTTTGTACCTTTATCAACTCATGAGAGTAGATTTATAGGACTTATATTATGTAAAATGAGGTGCTGAATTCTCTGGTGAAACCGCAATGTCCAATCTTTAACCGTTTAGGAGATCGAGTAAAATGGAGAATAATAGATATTTAAAAATGTGATATATAAACAATTTATTCGTTTGTACCTTTATCAACTCTTAAGAGTACACTTATTGGACTTATTTTATGTAAAATGAGGTGCTGAATCCACGGGTGAAAACTGCAATGTCCTATTTATAACCGTTTAGGAGATCGAGAAAAATGGAAAATAATAGATATTTAAAAATGTGATATATAAACATTTTATCCGTTTGTTCCTTTATCAACTCTTGAGAGTAGACTTATAGAAATTAATTTATGTAAAATGAGGTGCTGAATCCACTTGTGAAAACCGCAATGTCTTATCTTTAACCGTTTAGGAGATCGAGTAAAATGGTGAATAATAGATATTTAAAAATGTGATATATAAATATTTTATTCGTTTGTACCTTTATCATCTCTTGAGAGCAGACTTATAGGACTTATTTTTTGTAAAATAAGGTGCTAAATCCGCTGGTGAAAACCGCAATGTCCGATCTTTAACTGTTTAAGAGATCGAGTAAAATGGAGAATAATATATATTTGAAAATGTGATATATAAACATTTTATTCGTTTGTACCATTATCAACTCTTATGAGTAGACTTATATTACTTATGTTATGTAAAATGAGGTGCTGAAACCACTGGTGAAAACCGCAATGTCCTATCTATAACCGTTTAGGAGATCGAGTAAAATGGAAAATAATAGATATTTAAAAATGCGATATATAAACATTTTATCCGTTTGTACCTTTATCAACTCTTATGAGTAGACTTATAGGACTTGTTTTATGTAAAATGAGGTGCTGAATCCACTGATGAAAACCGCAATGTCCTATCTTTAACCGTTTAGGAGATCGAGTAAAATGGAGAATAATAGATATTTAAAAGTGTGATATATAAACATTTTATCCGATTGTACCTTTATCAACTATTTAGAGTAGACTTATAGGACTTATTTTATTTAAAATGAGGTGCTGAATCCACTGCTGAAAACCGGAATGTCCTATCTTTAACCATTTAGAAGATCGAGTGAAATGGAGAATAATAGATAATTGAAAATGTGATATATAAACATTTTATTCGCATGTGATATATAAACATTTTTTTCGCTTGTACCTTTATGAACTCTTGAAAGTAGACTTATAGGACTTAATATATGTAAAACGAGGTGCTTAATCCGTTGGTAAAAACCGCAATGTCTTATCTTTAACCGTTTAGGAGATCGAGTAAAATGGAGAATAATAGATATTTAAAAATGTCATATATAAACATTTTATTCGGTTGTACCCTTATCAACTCTTGAGAGAAGACTTATAGGACTTATTTTATGTAAAATGAGGTGCTGAATCCACTGGTGAAAACCGCAATGTCCTATCTTTAACCGTTTAGGAGATCGAGTGAAATGGAGAATAATAGATATTTAAAAATGTGATATATAAACATTTTATTCGTTTGTACCTTTATTAACTATTTAGAGTAGACTTATAGGACTTATTTTATGTAAAATGAGGTGCTGAATTTACTGGTGAAAACCGCAATGTCCTATCTTTAACCGTTTAGGAGATCGAGTAAAATGAAGAATAATAGATATTTAAAAATGTGATATATAAACATTTTATACGTTTGTACCTTTATCATCTCTTGAGAGTAGACCTATAACACTTATTTTTTGTAAAGTGGGGTGCTGAATCCACTGGTGAAAACCGCAATGTCCTATTTTTATCCGTTTAGGAGATCGAGTAAAATGGAGAATAATAGATATTTAAAAATGTGATATATAAACATTTTATTCGTTTGTACCTTTATCAACTATTTAGAGTAGACTTATAGGACTTATTTTATGTAAAATGAGGTGCTGAATTTACTGGTGAAAACCGCAATGTCCTATCTTTAACCGTTTAGGAGATCGAGTAAAATGAAGAATAATAGATATTTAAAAATGTGATATATAAACATTTTATTCGTTTGTACCTTTATCAACTCATGAGAGTAGATTTATAGGACTTATATTATGTAAAATGAGGTGCTGAATTCTCTGGTGAAACCGCAATGTCCAATCTTTAACCGTTTAGGAGATCGAGTAAAATGGAGAATAATAGATATTTAAAAATGTGATATATAAACAATTTATTCGTTTGTACCTTTATCAACTCTTAAGAGTACACTTATTGGACTTATTTTATGTAAAATGAGGTGCTGAATCCACTGGTGAAAACTGCAATGTCCTATTTATAACCGTTTAGGAGATCGAGAAAAATGGAAAATAATAGATATTTAAAAATGTGATATATAAACATTTTATCCGTTTGTTCCTTTATCAACTCTTGAGAGTAGACTTATAGAAATTAATTTATGTAAAATGAGGTGCTGAATCCACTTGTGAAAACCGCAATGTCTTATCTTTAACCGTTTAGGAGATCGAGTAAAATGGTGAATAATAGATATTTAAAAATGTGATATATAAATATTTTATTCGTTTGTACCTTTATCATCTCTTGAGAGCAGACTTATAGGACTTATTTTTTGTAAAATAAGGTGCTAAATCCGCTGGTGAAAAAAGCAATGTCCTATCTTTAACCGTTTAGGAGATCGAGTAAAATGGAGAATAATAGATATTTAAAAATGTGATATATAAACATTTATTCGTTTGTACCTTTATCAACTATTCAGAGTAGACGTATAGGAGTTATTTTATGTAAAATAAGGTGCTGAATTCACTGGTTCAAACCGCAATGTCCTATATTTAACCGCTTTAAAAATGTGATATATAAACATTTTATTCGTTTGTACCTTTATCATCTCTTGAGAGTAGACTTATAACACTTATTTTTTGTAAAGTGGGGTGCTGAATCCACTGGTGAAAACCGCAATGACCTATATTTAACCGTTTAGGAGATCGAGTAAAATGAAGAATAATAGATATTTAAAAATGTGATATATAAACATTTTATACGTTTGTACCTTTATCATCTCTTGAGAGTAGACTTATAACACTTATTTTTTGTAAAGTGGGGTGCTGAATCCACTGGTGAAAACCGCAATGTCCTATCTTTAACCGTTTAGGAGATCGAGTAATATGGAGAATAATAGATATTTAAAAATGTGATATATAAACATTTTATTCGTTTGTACCTTTATCAACTATTTGGAGTTGACTTATAGGACTTATTTTATGTAAAATGAGGTGCTAAATCCACTGGTGAAAACCGCAATGTCCTATATTTAACCGTTTAGAAGATCGAGTAATATGGAGAATAATAGATATTTAAAAATGTGATATATAAACATTTTATTCGTTTGTACCTTTATCAGCTAATTGGAGTAGACTTATAGGACTTATTTTATGTAAAATAAGGTGCTAAATCCACTGGTTCGAACCCCAATGTCCTATATTTAACCGTTTAGGAGATCGAGTAAAATGGAGAATAATAGATATTTAAAAGTGTGATATATAAACATTTTATTCGTTTGTACCTTTATCAACTATTTAGAGTAGACTTATAGGACTTTGTAACGAACCTGCATTTTGGCCACCTGAAAATGCATTCGTTAATATGAATTATTACGAATTGCTCCTTCTGATTAATTACCTGATTATTTCCCGCTTTATAACATTTAATCTTCTGCATTATTTTAAGGTTAAGTGTTTGTTTTGATTCTGAATAATTAATTAGTTATTAATTGGTTGACAATAGTCAACCACCCGTGCCGCATTTAAAAATCGATAATCGATTAAGAGTACTTCCGCAACCAGATATCACGATTGGAATTTGGTGATAAAAAGTACTAACATGTGCATTTTACACAAAAGTGCAGTTTACTGATTTGTTCTGTTGTTTTGTGACTTAACTGCAACTGCATTGTGATTACTATGTGTCCGCATTTATCAGAGTAAGTCACATTTATCTGATTTAATCGTAATTTCTGCATATTGAACATTGGAATGTGGTCAACCACGCCGCTTCCAAGTTCACCCCTGATTTTCTGAATATTACTGCACTTTATCCGCATCCGCATATATTTTCTGATGTGTGTTTCTGAGTCCTGATTCATTCGTATGAATCAACCCCGTGGATGAAGGGGTGAGTTATGTCGTCAACCGCATTTTATTTTACGAGAATCTGTCAATTTATTTTCTTTTCCAATTCTGAATTATGCTATTTTCTTTTCTTTTATCCTGAATAATTAGCCAAGGCTAATTATTACAATTGCATGAATTACCCCCCGCTCTTTTGGTACTTCTAGTACCCCACCGCTGAATTCTATAGTTTTTTGGGGTGTTTTTGATGACATTATCTCTTCCGCACGTACTCAGAATCCCTTCTCTGATTTCCGCATATAAAATCGGCTGCAAAGTGCCTAAAAATTCATTATTTTCTGACTGTAAAATTTCCGAACGGGAACTCTGTGTTGTTCGGAAATCTGTCTGTCTGTCCACTGGCACTGCGCACCTGTTTGATCTGTTTTTGAATTGTGATAAGTTTTACTTTGAGTTTATTTCGAGTTGTTATTTAGTTCATTTTGAGTTTGATTCTTTATACTTTACTGCAATTTACTTGTCTAAGTGCTGTGAAATTGTGGTGTTTCCGCTTTTATATTCCTGCATCGTGTATTTTCTGCATTTTCTCCGCTTATTTCTGCATGATTATTTCTTTCAATTAACGTACCTCCGCATATTTATTATTGTTTTCTTTGTAAGTTGGTTCGAGTAAATTTTATTTTTTATTTCATAACGAGTGTTCATTTTTATTTCTTTTATTTTGGATTTATCAGTTTAAATAAATTAACTTGGAGTTGGATTTGTTTCTGTTTTCATTTTATTTCGGTACGTTTAATTAATCACATTGTTATTGACCCCTGGATTATATTTTCTCCACTGACATTTCTACCCGCGGTACGGTTGGTGTTTTGCCTTAAAACACCTGGCGCTCGAGAAAACGGCTCGGGTCCGCGAAAACACGCCACAAATTTGGCGCCCGAGCAGGGACCGCATTGTTTTTTCTGCATTTTTTCTGCATAACTTAATAGGGAACTGCATAGATTATCCCAACTGCATAAAATTTTTCTTGGAATCCGATTCTTACTGCATAAATGGCTACGGGGAACAGTCCATTGATGGAGGTGGGCAAAGAAGACGCCCCCACACCCCCGATGTCATTCTCCCCTCCCCCGGATAAAAAGTCGGCCACACGAGAGGACTTGGGGCTTCAGAAGGAAGCTCCAAAGGTTCGAAATATGACAAAGGAGGCTCTCGTGGAGGAATTGGCGCGACTGGGAGCCAATACCGAAGGTCCGGTCACAGAATTAAAGAGGAGACTGGCCGCTCTACGAAAAGAAGCCATAACTCCAACTAGTGAAGCCGGACCGTTCGTTTTCGATTTGGGTGACACATCGAAGATTCCACGAACTGATTTTTCCGCTTTTAAACACCAGTACACCGCTTCCAGTAATAATGCCACTTCTGGAAATTTCACTTTCAGTACAGGAGCAGTACCAAAAGTCCGGAAGATGGCCCAACCTGCATGTACGGACTTTATGCCCAAATTTACAGTTACCCCCGCTACGAATGTAACTTCTTCGCTCCATTCGGCCCAGATGTCATGGAATGCCGCTCCTTCGATGTCTCAATCGACAAGGCCAACGATTATGCCAGCCGCTAACCCCGCATTAAAGCACTTACATGATTGGAAAGTGTCTTTCAATGGAAATGGCGATCCAGTGACATTCTTGGAGGAGCTGGAGGAGCTAAGGCAGTTGTACCGCATAGATAATGACGAATTGTTGCCTGGAATGCCGATTTTGCTCCGAGATAATGCGTTGTTATGGTATCGCAACAATCGGCAACAATGGCGGGCTTGGAATGACTTCGAGGAAGCATTCCGTCGATTCTATCTGCCAACTGATTATCAAATCCGCATGGAAGAGGAGGTTAGTCGACGACAACAGTCCCCCCGCGAATCGGTGAGCGATTATGTGACCGCTCTACTCACCTTGGCACGTCGTACCCCCTCTATGACTCCAGAAAAGACTCTATACTGGCTCCATCGCAATTTATTGCCTGAATACCGTCGTTTCGTCCCCAGGAGCAGTATTCGGACCGTGGATGATCTCCTGGACCGAGTGAAGGAGCTGGAGGACTTGCCACACTACGAGGAACCCGCTGCGAGACCCGTAGTAAGCCAGAGCCCCCCGAAACCGCTTTATAACCGGCCATCAGCGCTTCCAAGGACGACACCGGTGGCAAATAGGAACACAGCCATCTGTTTTCGGTGTGGCGAGACAGGCCACTACCGAAATACGTGCAAGAACGCACCGAAAATGTTTTGTTCGCTGTGTCACCGGCCTGGAGTGTTGACAAGAGACTGCAGCTGTAATCGGCGGTCGGAAAACTAACCGCCAGCTGTCCGGTTGGGAGGCTGAACAATCCTCCTGCATAAACCCCGAAGAAGACCGCTATCTGGTGAAAATTCAACTGAATGGGAAATTTTACCACGCTCTGATTGATACCGGTTCCAGTTGGTCATTTTATGGAGATAAAGCACACCGAGAAAACCCCAATTGTGCTTCTCCGATCCCTGGAAGTCTGGTCCGCTTAGCGAACGGCGTGGAAACCCAAACTACCACCGCTTGGTCACAAGATGTCCAAATTGGGCCACATTTCTACCCCGCATCTCTGCATCTGATGAAAGGGCTCACTGTAGAAATCCTCTTGGGCTTGGATTGGCTACGCCTTAACGAGGGTATAGTGAATGCCAAAACAGACACAGTCACTGTACGGGGGAGAACATTAATTGAAAATGGCCGTCCAATCGACTGGTGGAACGAAACGGTCGAAGTACCCCCTGCAGTAACGAATTTGGCAGCCATAAGTGAATCACGGCTGAATGACGAACAACAACGAAGGTTGCAACGTTTGTTGGATCGAGAGCTGCCAAAATTCGCCGATATTGATGGCCCAACACCGCTAATTGAACACCAGATCCGCTTAAAATCGCCGCATCCGATTAAACAACGATATAGACCGCAGAACCCCCGCATTCAGGAAATTGTTAATGAACAAGTCGACGAAATGCTGGAGAAAGGGGTCATCGAACGTTCAGAAAGCCCCTGGAGTTCACCCATCGTTGTCGTGCCGAAGAAGGACGGAAAATACCGCTTTTGTGTGGACTTCCGGAAGGTGAACGAAGTAAGCGAAAAAGATGCTTACCCGCTACCCCAAATTCACGGCATTTTAGACCGTCACCGCGAAGCTAAGTTCATTAGCAGTATCGACTTGCAGAATGGATATTGGTTGGTACCATTGACGGAAGACAGTAAGCCAATCACCGCATTTACCATTCCCGGTCGAGGTCTGTTCCAGTTCCGTGTGATGCCATTTGGTCTACATTCGGCCCCCGCTACATTCCAACGTCTATTGGACCGCATAATTGGGCCTGAAATGGAACCGAAGGCGTTCGCCTATTTAGATGACATCATTGTCTTAGGCCGAACGTTTGATGAGCATCTACAAAATTTAATTGAAGTGTTCCGCCGTTTGAGAGCCGCTAATCTTGTCCTGAACGTCGAAAAATGCAAGTTCGGACAAAAATCTCTCAAATATTTGGGACATGTTGTTACTGAAGATGGTGTGCGAACAGACCCTGATAAGGTGGCTTCAATTCTGGAGATTCCACCACCGCAGAATCTGAAGCAATTACGTCAGTTTCTTGGAATGGCGTCCTGGTATCGCCGCTTTGTACCCGATTTCTCACACATAGTGGCACCGCTTACCAAACTTCTCAGAAAAAGCTTTCGATGGCGCTGGGAAGTGGAACAGGACGAGGCGTTCGATGAACTGAAGAAGAGACTGACTGAAGCCCCCGTATTGGCGTGCCCCGATTTCGACCGCATGTTTAACCTGCAGACTGACGCTTCTGATTACGGACTCGGAGTCACTCTCACCCAAAATTTCGATGGAAACGAGAGAGTGATAGCGTACGCCAGTCGAACACTCAATCCGGCAGAGAAAAATTACTCTGTCACTGAAAAAGAGTGTCTCGCAATTGTATGGGGCATCGAGAAGATGAGACCGTATCTGGAAGGTTACCGTTTCCAGGTAACAACGGATCATCAATCTCTCCGCTGGCTGCATTCAATAAAAAGTCCTACTGGCCGCTTAGCCCGCTGGAGTATTTTTCTTCAACAGTACGACTTTGAAATCGTTTATCGAAAAGGTTCGCTCAATCGAGTGGCCGACGCTCTCTCCCGCCAACCATGTGCTCAACAACCAGACAGCCACACGAATCTCTGCATAATTGACGTGAAAAACACTGATTGTGTCTGGTACAAAAGCAAAATCGCTGACGTCAAACGGGACCCCGCATCGTACCCCGATTACACTCTCAAAGAAGGCAAGCTTTACCGTCATTTTTGGGACTCTAAAGACTTGCGAGAGGAAGAAATGGTCGAACCATGGAAATTGTGTGTCCCGAAGCCGCTTAGAGAGCGTGTTCTCCGCGAAAATCATGATGAACCAACCGCTGGACACATGGGAATTGCGAAAACCATCTCCCGGATCGCCAGAAATTATTATTGGCCGGGAATGTTTCGTGATGTGTCCAAATACGTTCGTCAGTGCGAAACTTGCCAGCGATACAAGGCCTCCGCTCAACAAACTGCCGGAAAAATGCAGCCGTCGACAGTTAACAGGCCCTGGCAAACTGTAAGTACCGATTTAGTGGGTCCGCTACCGCGATCGAAGAAAGGAAACACCTTTTTATTGGTATTTCACGATCGCTTTACTAAATGGGTACACGCACGTCCGCTACGAAACGCCACCGCTCGACTCGTCGCCCAGGGGTTGTATGAAGATATTATCTCGAAATTTGGTTGCCCAGATACTGTCATTTCCGACAATGGCACCCAATTTGACAGCCGCATATTCAACAATCTCCTGAAAGACATGGGAATTCACCACCGCTTTACACCGCCTTACACACCGCAGGCCAATCCGGTAGAACGTACCAATCGAACTCTGAAGACGATGATTGCACAATATTGTGAAGCGAATCACAAGGATTGGGACTTGCATGTCCCCGATTTCCTCTTCGCTATCAACACTGCAGTCCACGAGTCTACTGGATACACACCCGCATTTCTCAACTTTGGCCGTGAATTGGAAGTGCCCGCCGCTTTATATCGAGAAGGGAACACAACGACAGCTTCCGCAGATGACACAGGGTCCGAAAGAGACGTGTCGACGGAAGATGTGCGTCATAGAGTGTTCCAGATGGACCGGCTGGCCGAAGTGTTCCAATTGGTGCGAACAAATCTCGACAGGGCCTTCACAAATCAAAGTAAGGCGTATAATCTCCGCAGACGGGACTGGAGACCGCATTTAGGTGACAAAGTGTTCAGAAAAGAGCACCACCTATCTTCAGCTGCCCAAGGATTCGCCGCTAAATTGGCACCGAAGTATTCGGGGCCATATGAAGTGACAAAAGTCCACTCGCCAGTTGTTTTTGATCTGTTGGGAGCAAATGGACACCGCTTACGTCGCATTCATGTCAAGGATCTAAAAGCCGCTTCTTCCCCATGATTTGGAGGTCGTAACCCGCATAATTCCGCATAAATGTGATTGATTTTGGGGATGTTAGTCTGTTTATGTTTGTTGTTGTTTTAGTTCACTGCTACAGGATGGGAGATGGAGACTGGAATGGTTCAACGACGATGTTCGCGTGGCCGGTGATTGCGGCAGCTTCGACAGTGCCGGTACCAGGAGTTCACGCGTTCCATGTTCTCTTCGTTGGCCCTATGGACTCCCAACAAAGTGGCTGTCAGAGTGAACTAAACGTTGCTGCAACCCAAGTCAACACATTCTGCATAAATATCGCACTGGACTCGTCAAATACTGCGTTAATATACCGACTATATTGTGTTTTGTTTTAGATAACTGTCGCAGTGAGCCAAGTGGCGATTAAACTCCTGATTCTGTGTTTTCTGTGCCCACCCGGACTGAGCCATAGAGCCAGTGATGTGTGATTCTGTGCCCCAAGACTGAGCTTTTAGGCCAGTGTGAAGTGTTAAATTTAAGTATTGTAAATA
This sequence comes from Silvanus unidentatus, assembly GCA_963930825.1. Lineage (NCBI taxonomy): Eukaryota > Metazoa > Arthropoda > Insecta > Coleoptera > Silvanidae > Silvanus > Silvanus unidentatus. The sequence continues at coordinate 12,773,139 of OZ005761.1, forward strand.
ACTTTGTTGTGAAACCGCATTTAATCATGTTCATTTCTAAAATTCCGCATGCAACTGCATTTGCTATTAATATTATTTCTGTTTATTCCGTATTTGAAATTATATTAGGCTGTACTGTTTTGAATCAACCACTGTAAATAGTTCTTGAAAATTTACGTTTTGTGGAAATTTATTCAGTATGTATATATTTGTCTATTTTCAGTTCCACAATCCGCATTATCAGTAATTTTCACTTTCTAGTTTCTGACATTAAGTTTTTAAATGCAGTTGTATGTTCCCCGCTTATTAATATTTTGGTACTGTTCTCATTTAATTGCAATGACTGATTTATTAATTTATTTACAATGTTTTCTTGATGAGGATTTTTTTTTGTTTATTAACATTGCTGAATAGGTCGTTGACCTTATTCTGTTTGATTACTTTACAAACAACTGTTTATTGGTTTTGAGTTAAGATAATTTTTCTTTTTTTTTTTTTTTGTTTGAATGATTGTTTATTTATTTTACTGATTTATTTACTTTTAATGATTTTTCTTATTTTTACACTGTTATGTTGATGTTAATTTCTAATAGTTTTAAGGTACGTTGTTCCGCTGAGTTGCACTCAGTCTCTGATTTGATCCGCATCCGCATACAGTTGCATTTCCTTCTCGGATACTGAATTGTAAAAAAAAAAAAAAACTAATAGTTTTTTTTTTATCCGAAGAAAGGGGGGGATGTAACGAACCTGCATTTTGGCCACCTGAAAATGCATTCGTTAATATGAATTATTACGAATTGCTCCTTCTGATTAATTACCTGATTATTTCCCGCTTTATAACATTTAATCTTCTGCATTATTTTAAGGTTAAGTGTTTGTTTTGATTCTGAATAATTAATTAGTTATTAATTGGTTGACAATAGTCAACCACCCGTGCCGCATTTAAAAATCGATAATCGATTAAGAGTACTTCCGCAACCAGATATCACGATTGGAATTTGGTGATAAAAAGTACTAACATGTGCATTTTACACAAAAGTGCAGTTTACTGATTTGTTCTGTTGTTTTGTGACTTAACTGCAACTGCATTGTGATTACTATGTGTCCGCATTTATCAGAGTAAGTCACATTTATCTGATTTAATCGTAATTTCTGCATATTGAACATTGGAATGTGGTCAACCACGCCGCTTCCAAGTTCACCCCTGATTTTCTGAATATTACTGCACTTTATCCGCATCCGCATATATTTTCTGATGTGTGTTTCTGAGTCCTGATTCATTCGTATGAATCAACCCCGTGGATGAAGGGGTGAGTTATGTCGTCAACCGCATTTTATTTTACGAGAATCTGTCAATTTATTTTCTTTTCCAATTCTGAATTATGCTATTTTCTTTTCTTTTATCCTGAATAATTAGCCAAGGCTAATTATTACAATTGCATGAATTACCCCCCGCTCTTTTGGTACTTCTAGTACCCCACCGCTGAATTCTATAGTTTTTTGGGGTGTTTTTGATGACATTATCTCTTCCGCGCGTACTCAGAATCCCTTCTCTGATTTCCGCATATAAAATCGGCTGCAAAGTGCCTAAAAATTCATTATTTTCTGACTGTAAAATTTCCGAACGGGAACTCTGTGTTGTTCGGAAATCTGTCTGTCTGTCCACTGGCACTGCGCACCTGTTTGATCTGTTTTTGAATTGTGATAAGTTTTACTTTGAGTTTATTTCGAGTTGTTATTTAGTTCATTTTGAGTTTGATTCTTTATACTTTACTGCAATTTACTTGTCTAAGTGCTGTGAAATTGTGGTGTTTCCGCTTTTATATTCCTGCATCGTGTATTTTCTGCATTTTCTCCGCTTATTTCTGCATGATTATTTCTTTCAATTAACGTACCTCCGCATATTTATTATTGTTTTCTTTGTAAGTTGGTTCGAGTAAATTTTATTTTTTATTTCATAACGAGTGTTCATTTTTATTTCTTTTATTTTGGATTTATCAGTTTAAATAAATTAACTTGGAGTTGGATTTGTTTCTGTTTTCATTTTATTTCGGTACGTTTAATTAATCACATTGTTATTGACCCCTGGATTATATTTTCTCCACTGACATTTCTACCCGCGGTACGGTTGGTGTTTTGCCTTAAAACACCTGGCGCTCGAGAAAACGGCTCGGGTCCGCGAAAACACGCCACAACTTATTTTATGTAAAATGAGGTGCTGAATCCACTGGTTCAAACCGCAATGTCCTATATTTAACCGCTTAGGAGATCGAGTAAAATGGAGAATAATAGATATATAAAAATGTGATATATAAACATTTTATTCGTTTGTACCTTTATCAACTCTTGAGAGTAGATTTATAGGACTTATTTTATGTAAAATGAGGTGCTGAATCCACTGGTGAAAACCGCAATGCCCTATCTTTAACCGGTTAGGAGATCGAGTAAAATGGTGAATAATAGATTTTTAAAAATGTGATATATAAACATTTTATTCGTTTGTACCTTTATCAACTCTTGAGAGTAGACTTATAGGACTTATTTTATGTAAAATAAGGTGCTGAATAAACTGGTGAAAACCGCAATGTCCGATCTTTAACTGTTTAAGAGATCGAGTAAAATGGTGAATAATAGATATTTGAAAATGTGATATATAAACATTTTATTCGATTGTACCTTTATCAACTCTTATGAGTAGACTTATAGGACTTATGTTATGTAAAATGAGGTGCTGAATCCACTGGTGAAAACCGCAATGTCCTATCTATAACCGTTTAGGAGATCGAGTAAAATGGAAAATAATAGATATTTAAAAATGTGATATATAAACATTTTATCCGTTTGTACCTTTATCAACTCTTATGAGTAGACTTATAGGACTTATTCTATGTAAAATGAGGTGCTGAATCCACTGGTGAAAACCGCAATGTCCTATCTTTAACCGTTTAGGAGATCGAGTAAAATGGTGAATAATAGATATTTAAAAATGTGATATATAAACATTTTATTCGTTTGTACCTTTATCAACTAATTGGAGTAGACTTATAGGACTTATTTTATGTAAAATAAGGTGCTGAATCCACTGGTTCGAACCCCAATGTCCTATATTTAACCGTTTAGGAGATCGAGTAAAATGGAGAATAATAGATATTTAAAAGTGTGATATATAAACATTTTATTCGTTTGTACCTTTATCAACTATTTAGAGTAGACTTATAGGACTTATTTTATGTAAAATGAGGTGCTGAATCCACTGGTTCAAACCGCAATGTCCTATATTTAACCGCTTAGGAGATCGAGTAAAATGGAGAATAATAGATATATAAAAATGTGATATATCAACATTTTATTCGTTTGTACCTTTATCAACTCTTGAGAGTAGACTTATAGGACTTATTTTATGTAAAATGAGGTGCTGAATCCACTGGTGAAAACCGCAATGCCCTATCTTTAACCGGTTAGGAGATCGAGTAAAATGGTGAATAATAGATTTTTAAAAATGTGATATATAAACATTTTATTCGTTTGTACCTTTATCAACTCTTGAGAGTAGACTTATAGGACTTGTTTTATGTAAAATAAGGTGCTGAATCCACTGGTGAAAACCGCAATGTCCGATCTTTAACTGTTTAAGAGATCGAGTAAAATGGTGAATAATAGATATTTGAAAATGTGATATATAAACATTTTATTCGATTGTACCTTTATCAACTCTTATGAGTAGACTTATAGGACTTATGTTATGTAAAATGAGGTGCTGAATCCACTGGTGAAAACCGCAATGTCCTATCTATAACCGTTTAGGAGATCGAGTAAAATGGAAAATAATAGATATTTAAAAATGTGATATATAAACATTTTATCCGTTTGTACCTTTATCATCTCTTATGTGTAGACTTATAGGACTTATTCTATGTAAAATGAGGTGCTGAATCGACTGGTGAAAACCGCAATGTCCTATCTTTAACCGTTTAGGAGATCGAGTAAAATGGTGAATAATAGATATTTAAAAATGTGATATATAAACATTTTATCCGTTTGTACCTTTATCAACTATTTAGAGTAGACTTATAGGACTTATTTTATGTAAAATGAGGTGCTGAATCCACTGGTAAAAACCGCAATGTCCTATTTATAACCGTTTAAGAGATCGAGGAAAATGGAAAATAATAGATATTTAAAAATGTGATATGTAAACATTTTATTCGTTTGTACCTTTATGACTCTTGAGAGTAGACTTATAGGACTTATTTTATGTAAAATAAGGTGCTGAATTTACTGGTGAAAACCGCAATGTCCTATCTTTAACCGTTTAGGAGATCGAGTAAAATGGAGAATAATAGATATTTAAAAATGTGATATATAAACATTTTATTCGTTTGTACCTTTATCAATTCTTGAGAGTAGACTTATAGGACTTATATTATGTAAAATGAGGTGCTGAATTCTCTGGTGAAAACCGCAATGTCCAATCTTTAACCGTTTAGGAGATCGAGTAAAATGGAGAATAATAGATATTTAAAAATGTGATATATAAACATTTTATTCGTTTGTACCTTTATCAACTCTTAAAAGTAGACTTATAGGACTTATTTTATGTAAAATGAGGTGCTGAATCCACTGGTAAAAACCGCAATGTCCTATCTATAACCGTTTAGGAGATCCAGTAAAATGGAGAGTAATAGATATTTAAAAATGTGATATATAAACATTTTATTCGTTTGTACCTTTATGACTCTTGAGAGTACACTTATAGGACTTATTTTATGTAAAATGAGGTGCTAAATCCACTGGTAAAAACCGCAATGTCCTATCTTTAACCGTTTGGGAGATCGAGTAAAATAGTGAATAATAGATATTTAAAGTTATGATATATAAACATTTTATTTGTTTGTACCTTTATCAACTCTTAAGAGTATACTTATAGGACTTATTTTATGTAAAATAAGGTGCTGAATCCACTGGTGAAAACCGCAATGTCCTATCTTAAACTGTTTAGGAGATCGAGTAAAATGGAGAATAATAGGTATTTAAAAATGTGATATACAAACATTTTATTCGTTTGTACCTTTATCAACTCTTAAGAGTAGACCTATAGGACTAATTTTATGTAAATTGAGGTGCTGAATTTACTGGTAAAAACCGCAATGTCCTATACTTAACAGTTTAGGAGATCGAGAAAAATGGAAAATAATAGATATTTAAAAATGTGATATATAAACATTTTATCCGTTTGTTCCTTTATCAACTCTTGAGAGTAGACTTATAGAAATTATTTTATGTAAAATGAGGTGCTGAATCCACTTGTGAAAACCGAAATGTCTTATCTTTAACCGTTTAGGAGATCGAGTAAAATGGTGAATAATAGATATTTAAAAATGTGATATATAAATATTTTATTCGTTTGTACCTTTATCATCTCTTGAGAGCAGACTTATAGGACCTATTTTTTGTAAAATAAGGTGCTAAATCCGCTGGTGAAAAAAGCAATGTCCTATCTTTAACCGTTTAGGAGATCGAGTTAAATGGAGAATAATAAATATTTAAAAATGTGATATGTAAACATTTTATTCGTTTGTACCTTTATCAACTCTTGAGAGTAGACTTATAGGACTTATTTTTTGTAAAATGGGGTGCTGAATCCTCTGGTGAAAACCGCAATGTCCTATCTTTAACCGTTTAGGAGATCGAGTAAAATGGAGAATAATAGATATTTAAAAGTGTGATATATAAACATTTTATCCGTTTGTAAATTTATCAACTATTTAGAGTAGACTTATAATACTTATTTTATGTAAAATGAGGTGCTAAATTTACTGGTGAAAACCGCAATGTCCTATCTTTAACCGTTTAGGAGATCAAGTATAATGGAGGATAATAGATATTTAAAAATGTGATATATAAATATTTTATTCGTTTGTACCTTTATCATCTCTTGAGAGCAGACTTATAGGACTTATTTTTTGTAAAATAAGGTGCTAAATCCGCTGGTGAAAAAAGCAATGTCCTATCTTTATCCGTTTAGGAGATCGAGTAAAATGGAGAATAATAGATATTTAAAAATGTGATATATAAACATTTTATTCGTTTGTACCTTTATCATCTCTTGAGAGTAGACTTACAGGACTTATTTTTTGTAAAATGGGGTGCTGAATCCTCTGGTGAAAACCGCAATGTCCTATCTTTAACCGTTTAGGAGATCGAGTAAAATGGTGAGTAATAGATATTTAAAAATGTGGTATATAAATATTTTATTCGTTTGTACCTTTATCATCTCTTGAGAGCAGACTTAAAGGACTTATTTTATGTAAAATGAGGTGCTAAATTCACTGATAAAAACCGCAATGCCCTATATTTAACTGTTTAGGAGATCGAGTAAAATGGAGAATAATAGATATATAAAAATGTGATATATAAACATTTATTCGTTTGTACCTTTATCAACTATTTAGAGTAGACGTATAGGACTTATTTTATGTAAAATAAGGTGCTGAATCCACTGGTGAAAACCGCAATGTCCTATTTATAACCGTTTAAGAGATCGAGGAAAATGGAAAATAATAGATATTTAAAAATGTGATATGTAAACATTTTATTCGTTTGTACCTTTATGACTCTTGAGAGTAGACTTATAGGACTTATTTTATGTAAAATAAGGTGCTGAATTTACTGGTGAAAACCTCAATGTCCTATCTTTAACCGATTAGGAGATCGGGTAAAATGAAGAATAGTAGATATTTAAAAATGTGATATATAAACATTTTATTCGTTTGTACCTTTATCAATTCTTGAGAGTAGACTTATAGGACTTATATTATGTAAAATGAGGTGCTGAATTCTCTGGTGAAAACCGCAATGTCCAATCTTTAACCGTTTAGGAGATCGAGTAAAATGGAGAATAATAGATATTTAAAAATGTGATATATAAACATTTTATTCGTTTGTACCTTTATCAACTCTTAAAAGTGGACTTATAGGACTTATTTTATGTAAAATGAGGTGCTGAATCCACTGGTAAAAACCGCAATGTCCTATCTATAACCGTTTAGGAGATCCAGTAAAATGGAGAATAATAGATATTTAAAAATGTGATATATAAACATTTTATTCGTTTGTACCTTTATGACTCTTGAGAGTACACTTATAGGACTTATTTTATGTAAAATGAGGTGCTAAATCCACTGGTAAAAACCGCAATGTCCTATCTTTAACCGTTTGGGAGATCGAGTAAAATAGTGAATAATAGATATTTAAAGTTATGATATATAAACATTTTATTTGTTTGTACCTTTATCAACTCTTAAGAGTATACTTATAGGACTTATTTTATGTAAAATAAGGTGCTGAATCCACTGGTGAAAACCGCAATGTCCTATCTTAAACTGTTTAGGAGATCGAGTAAAATGGAGAATAATAGATATTTAAAAATGTGATATACAAACATTTTATTCGTTTGTACCTTTATTAACTTTTAAGAGTAGACCTATTGGACTAATTTTATGTAAAATGAGGTGCTGAATTTACTGGTAAAAACCGCAATGTCCTATACTTAACAGTTTAGGAGATCGAGTAAAATGGAGAATAATAGGTATTTAAAAATGTGATATACAAACATTTTATTCGTTTGTACCTTTATCAACTCTTAAGAGTAGACCTATAGGACTTATTTTATGTAAAATGAGGTGCTGAATCCACTTGTGAAAACCGCAATGTCTTATCTTTAACCGTTTAGGAGATCGAGTAAAATGGTGAATAATAGATATTTAAAAATGTGATATATAAACATTTTATCCGTTTGTTCCTTTATCAACTCTTGAGAGTAGACTTATAGAAATTATTTTATGTAAAATGAGGTGCTGAATCCACTTGTGAAAACCGCAATGTCTTATCTTTAACCGTTTAGGAGATCGAGTAAAATGGTGAATAATAGATATTTAAAAATGTGATATATAAATATTTTATTCGTTTGTACCTTTATCATCTCTTGAGAGCAGACTTATAGGACTTATTTTTTGTAAAATAAGGTGCTAAATCCGCTGGTGAAAAAAGCAATGTCCTATCTTTAACCGTTTAGGAGATCGAGTTAAATGGAGAATAATAGATATTTAAAAATGTGATAAAAAACATTTTATTCGTTTGTACCTTTATCAACTCTTGAGAGTAGACTTATAGAACTTATTTTATGTAAAATGAGGGGCTGAATTTACTGGTGAAAACCGCAATGTCCTATCTTTAACCGTTTAGGAGATTGAGTAAAATGGTGAGTAATAGATATTTAAAAATGTGATATGTAAACATTTTATTTGTTTGTACCTTTATCATCTCTTGAGAGTAGACTTATAGGACTTATTTTTTGTAAAATGGGGTGCTGAATCCACTGGTGAAAACCGCAATGTCCTATCTTTAACCGTTTAGGAGATCGAGTATAATGGAGAATAATAGATATTTAAAAGTGTGATATATAAACATTTTATCCGTTTGTACCTTTATCAACTATTTAGAGTAGACTTATAGGACTTATTTTATGTAAAATAAGGTGCTGAATTTACTGGTGAAAACCGCAATGTCCTATCTTTAACCGTTTAGGAGATCGAGTAAAATGGTGAATAATAGATATTTAAAAATGTGATATATAAATATTTTATTCGTTTGTACCTTTATCATCTCTTGAGAGCAGACTTATAGGACTTATTTTTTGTAAAATAAGGTGCTAAATCCGCTGGTGAAAAAAGCAATGTCCTATCTTTAACCGTTTAGGAGATCGAGTAAAATGGAGAATAATAGATATTTAAAAATGTGATATATAAACATTTTATTCGTTTGTACCTTTATCATCTCTTGAGAGTAGACTTATAGGACTTATTTTTTGTAAAATGGGGTGCTGAATCCACTGGTGAAAACCGCAATGTCCTATCTTTAACCGTTTAGGAGATCGAGTAAAATGGTGAGTAATAGATATTTAAAAATGTGGTATATAAATATTTTATTCGTTTGTACCTTTATCATCTCTTGAGAGCAGACTTAAAGGACTTATTTTATGTAAAATGAGGTGCTAAATTCACTGATAAAAACCGCAATGTCCTATATTTAACTGTTTAGGAGATCGAGTAAAATGGAGAATAATAGATATATAAAAATGAGATATATAAACATTTATTCGTTTGTACCTTTATCAACTATTTAGAGTAGACGTATAGGACTTATTTTATGTAAAATAAGGTGCTGAATCCACTGGTTCAAACCGCAATGTCCTATATTTAACCGCTTAGGAGATCGAGTAAAATGGTGAATAATAAATATTTAAAAATGTGATATATAAACATTTTATTCGTTAGTACCTTTATCAACTCTTGAGAGTAGACTTATAGGACTTATTTTATGTAAAATAAGGTGCTGAATCCACTGGTGAAAACCGCAATGTCCGATCTTTAACTGTTTAAGAGATCGAGTAAAATGGAGAATAATAGATATTTGAAAATGTGATATATAAACATTTTATTCGTTTGTACCTTTATCAACTCTTGAGAGTAGACTTATAGGACTTATTTTATGTAAAATGAGGTGCTGAATCCACTAGTGAAAACCGCAATGTCCTATCTTTAACCGTTTAGGAGATCGAGTAAAATGAAGAATAATAGATATTTAAAAATGTGATATATAAATATTTTATTCGTTTGTACCTTTATCATCTCTTGAGAGCAGACTTATAGGACTTATTTTTTGTAAAATAAGGTGCTAAATCCGCTGGTGAAAAAAGCAATATCCTATCTTTAACCGTTTAGGAGATCGAGTAAAATGGAGAATAATAGATATTTAAAAATGTGATATATAAACATTTTATTCGTTTGTACCTTTATGACTCTTGAGAGTAGACTTATAGGACTTATTTTATGTAAAATAAGGTGCTGAATTTACTGGTGAAAACCGCAATGTCCTATCTTTAACCGATTAGGAGATCGGGTAAAATGAAGAATAATAGATATTTAAAAATGTGATATATAAACATTTTATTCGTTTGTACCTTTATCAATTCTTGAGAGTAGACTTATAGGACTTATATTATGTAAAATGAGGTGCTGAATTCTCTGGTGAAAACCGCAATGTCCAATCTTTAACCGTTTAGGAGATCGAGTAAAATGGAGAATAATAGATATTTAAAAATGTGATATATAAACATTTTATTCGTTTGTACCTTTATCAACTATTTAGAGTAGACGTATAGGACTTATTTTATGTAAAATAAGGTGCTGAATCCACTGGTTCAAACCGCAATGTCCTATATTTAACCGCTTAGGAGATCGAGTAAAATGGTGAATAATAAATATTTAAAAATGTGATATATAAACATTTTATTCGTTAGTACCTTTATCAACTCTTGAGAGTAGACTTATAGGACTTATTTTATGTAAAATAAGGTGCTGAATCCACTGGTGAAAACCGCAATGTCCGATCTTTAACTGTTTAAGAGATCGAGTAAAATGGAGAATAATAGATATTTGAAAATGTGATATATAAACATTTTATTCGTTTGTACCTTTATCAACTCTTGAGAGTAGACTTATAGGACTTATTTTATGTAAAATGAGGTGCTGAATCCACTAGTGAAAACCGCAATGTCCTATCTTTAACCGTTTAGGAGATCGAGTAAAATGAAGAATAATAGATATTTAAAAATGTGATATATAAATATTTTATTCGTTTGTACCTTTATCATCTCTTGAGAGCAGACTTATAGGACTTATTTTTTGTAAAATAAGGTGCTAAATCCGCTGGTGAAAAAAGCAATATCCTATCTTTAACCGTTTAGGAGATCGAGTAAAATGGAGAATAATAGATATTTAAAAATGTGATATATAAACATTTTATTCGTTTGTACCTTTATGACTCTTGAGAGTAGACTTATAGGACTTATTTTATGTAAAATAAGGTGCTGAATTTACTGGTGAAAACCGCAATGTCCTATCTTTAACCGATTAGGAGATCGGGTAAAATGAAGAATAATAGATATTTAAAAATGTGATATATAAACATTTTATTCGTTTGTACCTTTATCAATTCTTGAGAGTAGACTTATAGGACTTATATTATGTAAAATGAGGTGCTGAATTCTCTGGTGAAAACCGCAATGTCCAATCTTTAACCGTTTAGGAGATCGAGTAAAATGGAGAATAATAGATATTTAAAAATGTGATATATAAACATTTTATTCGTTTGTACCTTTATCAACTCTTAAAAGTAGACTTATAGGACTTATTTTATGTAAAATGAGGTGCTGAATCCACTGGTAAAAACCGCAATGTCCTATCTATAACCGTTTAGGAGATCCAGTAAAATGGAGAATAATAGATATTTAAAAATGTGATATATAAACATTTTATTCGTTTGTACCTTTATGACTCTTGAGAGTAGACTTATAGGACTTATTCTATGTAAAATGAGGTGCTGAATCCACTGGTGAAAACCGCAATGTCCTATCTTTAACCGTTTGGGAGATCGAGTAAAATAGTGAATAATAGATATTTAAAGTTATGATATATAAACATTTTATTTGTTTGTACCTTTATCAACTCTTAAGAGTATACTTATAGGACTTATTTTATGTAAAATAAGGTGCTGAATCCACTGGTGAAAACCGCAATGTCCTATCTTAAACTGTTTAGGAGATCGAGTAAAATGGAGAATAATAGATATTTAAAAATGTGATATACAAACATTTTATTCGTTTGTACCTTTATTAACTTTTAAGAGTAGACCTATTGGACTAATTTTATGTAAAATGAGGTGCTGAATTCACTGGTAAAAACCGCAATGTCCTATACTTAACAGTTTAGTAGATCGAGTAAAATGGAGAATAATAGGTATTTAAAAATGTGATATACAAACATTTTATTCGTTTGTACCTTTATCAACTCTTAAGAGTAGACCTATAGGACTAAATTTATGTAAAATGAGGTGCTGAATTTACTGGTGAAAACCGCAATGTCCTATTTTTAACCGTTTAGGAGATCGAGTAAAATGGAAAATAATAGATATTTAAAAATGTGATATATAAACATTTTATTCGTTTGTACCTTTATCAACTCTTAGGAGTAAACCTATAAGACTTATTTTATGTAAAATGAAGTGCTGAATCTATTTTTAAAAACCGCAATGTCTTATCTTTAACCGTTTAGGAGATCGAGTAAAATGGTGAATTATAGATATTTAAAAATGTGATATATAAATATTTTATTCGTTTGTACCTTTATCATCTCTTGAGAGCAGACTTATAGGACTTATTTTTTGTAAAATAAGGTGCTAAATCCGCTGGTGAAAAAAGCAATGTCCTATCTTTAACCGTTTAGGAGATCGAGTAAAATGGAGAATAATAGATATTTAAAAATGTGATATATAAACATTTTATTCGTTTGTACCTTTATCAACTATTGAGAGTAGACTTATAGAACTTATTTTATGTAAAATGAGGGGCTGAATCCACTGGTGAAAACCGCAATGTCCTATCTTTAACCGTTTAGGAGATTGAGTAAAATGGTGAATAATAAATATTTAAAAATGTGATATATAAACATTTTATTCGTTTTTACCTTTATCAACTATTGAGAGTAGACTTATAGAACTTATTTTATGTAAAATGAGGGGCTGAATCCACTGGTGAAAACCGCAATGTCCTATCTTTAACCGTTTAGGAGATTGAGTAAAATGGTGAATAATAAATATTTAAAAATGTGATATATAAACATTTTATTCGTTTTTACCTTTATCAACTCTTGAGAGTAGACTTATAGGACTTATTTTTTGTAAAATAAGGTGCTAAATCCGCTGGTGAAAAAAGCAATATCCTATCTTTAACCGTTTAGGAGATCGAGTAAAATGGAGAATAATAGATATTTAAAAATGTGATATATAAACATTTTATTCGTTTGTACCTTTATGACTCTTAAGAGTATACTTATAGGACTTATTTTATGTAAAATAAGGTGCTGAATCCACTGGTGAAAACCGCAATGTCCTATCTTAAACTGTTTAGGAGATCGAGTAAAATGGAGAATAATAGATATTTAAAAATGTGATATACAAACATTTTATTCGTTTGTACCTTTATTAACTTTTAAGAGTAGACCTATTGGACTAATTTTATGTAAAATGAGGTGCTGAATCCACTAGTGAAAACCGCAATGTCCTATCTTTAACCGTTTAGGAGATCGAGTAAAATGAAGAATAATAGATATTTAAAAATGTGATATATAAATATTTTATTCGTTTGTACCTTTATCATCTCTTGAGAGCAGACTTATAGGACTTATTTTATGTAAAATAAGGTGCTGAATCCACTGGTTCGAACCGCAATGTCCTATATTTAACCGTTTAGGAGATCGAGTAAAATGGAGAATAATAGATATTTAAAAATGTGATATATAAACATTTTATTCGATTGTACCTTTATGACTCTTGAGAGTAGACTTATAGGACTTATTTTATGTAAAATGAGGTGCTGAATTTACTGGTGAAAACCGCAATGTCCTATCTTTAACCGTTTAGGAGATCGAGTAAAATGGAGAATAATAGATATTTAAAAATGTGATATATAAACATTTTATTCGATTGTACCTTTATGACTCTTGAGAGTAGACTTATAGGACTTATTTTATGTAAAATAAGGTGCTGAATTTACTGGTGAAAACCGCAATGTCCTATCTTTAACCGATTAGGAGATCGGGTAAAATGAAGAATAATAGATATTTAAAAATGTGATATATAAACATTTTATTCGTTTGTACCTTTATCAATTCTTGAGAGTAGACTTATAGGACTTATATTATGTAAAATGAGGTGCTGAATTCTTTGGTGAAAACCGCAATGTCCAATCTTTAACCGTTTAGGAGATCGAGTAAAATGGAGAATAATAGATATTTAAAATTGTGATATATAAACATTTTATTCGTTTGTACCTTTATCAACTCTTAAAAGTAGACTTATAGGACTTATTTTATGTAAAATGAGGTGCTGAATCCACTGGTAAAAACCGCAATGTCCTATCTATAACCGTTTAGGAGATCCAGTAAAATGGAGAATAATAGATATTTAAAAATGTGATATATAAACATTTTATTCGTTTGTACCTTTATGACTCTTGAGAGTAGACTTATAGGACTTATTCTATGTAAAATGAGGTGCTGAATCCACTGGTGAAAACCGCAATGTCCTATCTTTAACCGTATGGGAGATCGAGTAAAATAGTGAATAATAGATATTTAAAGTTATGATATATAAACATTTTATTTGTTTGTACCTTTATCAACTCTTAAGAGTATACTTATAGGACTTATTTTATGTAAAATAAGGTGCTGAATCCACTGGTGAAAACCGCAATGTCCTATCTTAAACTGTTTAAGAGATCGAGTAAAATGGAGAATAATAGATATTTAAAAATGTGATATACAAACATTTTATTCGTTTGTACCTTTATTAACTTTTAAGAGTAGACCTATTGGACTAATTTTATGTAAAATGAGGTGCTGAATTTACTGGTAAAAACCGCAATGTCCTATACTTAACAGTTTAGGAGATCGAGTAAAATGGAGAATAATAGGTATTTAAAAATGTGATATACAAACATTTTATTCGTTTGTACCTTTATCAACTCTTAAGAGTAGACCTATAGGACTAAATTTATGTAAAATGAGGTGCTGAATTTACTGGTGAAAACCGCAATGTCCTATTTTTAACCGTTTAGGAGATCGAGTAAAATGGAAAATAATAGATATTTAAAAATGTGATATATAAACATTTTATTCGTTTGTACCTTTATCAACTCTTAGGAGTAAACCTATAAGACTTATTTTATGTAAAATGAAGTGCTGAATCCATTTTTAAAAACCGCAATGTCTTATCTTTAACCGTTTAGGAGATCGAGTAAAATGGAGAATAATAGATATTTAAAAATGTGATATATAAACATTTTATTCGTTTGTACCTTTATCAACTATTGAGAGTAGACTTATAGAACTTATTTTATGTAAAATGAGGGGCTGAATCCACTGGTGAAAACCGCAATGTCCTATCTTTAACCGTTTAGGAGATTGAGTAAAATGGAGAATAATAGATATTTAAAAATGTGATATATAAACATTTTATTCGTTTGTACCTTTATCAACTATTGAGAGTAGACTTATAGAACTTATTTTATGTAAAATGAGGGGCTGAATCCACTGGTGAAAACCGCAATGTCCTATCTTTAACCGTTTAGGAGATTGAGTAAAATGGTGAATAATAAATATTTAAAAATGTGATATATAAACATTTTATTCGTTTTTACCTTTATCAACTCTTAAGAGTAGACTTAGAGAACTTATTTTATGTAAAATGAGGTGCTGAATCCACTGGTGAAAACCGCAATGTCCTATTTATAACCGTTTAGGAGATCGAGGAAAATGGAAAATAATAGATATTTAAAAATGTGATATATAAACATTTTATCCGTTTGTTCCTTTATCAACTCTTGAGAGTAGACTTATAGAAATTACTTTATGTAAAATGAGGTGCTGAATCCACTTGTGAAAACCGCAATGTCTTATCTTTAACCGTTTAGGAGATCGAGTAAAATGGTGAATAATAGATATTTAAAAATGTGATATATGAATATTTTATTCGTTTGTACCTTTATCATCTCTTGAGAGCAGACTTATAGGACTTATTTTTTGTAAAATAAGGTGCTAAATCCGCTGGTGAAAAAAGCAATGTCCTATCTTTAACCGTTTAGGAGATCGAGTAAAATGGAGAATAATAGATATTTAAAAATGTGATATATAAACATTTTATTCGTTTGTACCTTTATCAACTATTTAGTGTAGACGTATAGGACTTATTTTATGTAAAATGAGGTGCTGAATTCACTGGTGAAAACCGCAATGTCCTATCTATAACCGTTTAGGAGATCGAGTAAAATTGAAAATATTAGATATTTAAAAATGTGATATATAAACATTTTATTTGTTTTTACCTTTATCAACTCTTGAGAGTAGACTTATAACACTTATTTTTTGTAAAGTGGGGTGCTGAATCCACTGGTGAAAACCGCAATGTCCTATATTTAACCGTTTAGGAGATCGAGTAATATGGAGAATAATAGATATTTAAAAATGTGTTATATAAACATTTTATTCGATTGTACCTTTATGACTCTTGAGAGTAGACTTATAGGACTTATTTTATGTAAAATAAGGTGCTGAATTTACTGGTGAAAACCGCAATGTCCTATCTTTAACCGATTAGGAGATCGGGTAAAATGAAGAATAATAGATATTTAAAAATGTGATATATAAACATTTTATTCGTTTGTACCTTTATCAATTCTTGAGAGTAGACTTATAGGACTTATATTATGTAAAATGAGGTGCTGAATTCTTTGGTGAAAACCGCAATGTCCAATCTTTAACCGTTTAGGAGATCGAGTAAAATGGAGAATAATAGATATTTAAAATTGTGATATATAAACATTTTATTCGTTTGTACCTTTATCAACTCTTAAAAGTAGACTTATAGGACTTATTTTATGTAAAATGAGGTGCTGAATCCACTGGTAAAAACCGCAATGTCCTATCTATAACCGTTTAGGAGATCCAGTAAAATGGAGAATAATAGATATTTAAAAATGTGATATATAAACATTTTATTCGTTTGTACCTTTATGACTCTTGAGAGTAGACTTATTGGACTTATTCTATGTAAAATGAGGTGCTGAATCCACTGGTGAAAACCGCAATGTCCTATCTTTAACCGTATGGGAGATCGAGTAAAATAGTGAATAATAGATATTTAAAGTTATGATATATAAACATTTTATTTGTTTGTACCTTTATCAACTCTTAAGAGTATACTTATAGGACTTATTTTATGTAAAATAAGGTGCTGAATCCACTGGTGAAAACCGCAATGTCCTATCTTAAACTGTTTAGGAGATCGAGTAAAATGGAGAATAATAGATATTTAAAAATGTGATATACAAACATTTTATTCGTTTGTACCTTTATTAACTTTTAAGAGTAGACCTATTGGACTAATTTTATGTAAAATGAGGTGCTGAATTTACTGGTAAAAACCGCAATGTCCTATACTTAACAGTTTAGGAGATCGAGTAAAATGGAGAATAATAGGTATTTAAAAATGTGATATACAAACATTTTATTCGTTTGTACCTTAATCAACTCTTAAGAGTAGACCTATAGGACTAAATTTATGTAAAATGAGGTGCTGAATTTACTGGTGAAAACCGCAATGTCCTATTTTTAACCGTTTAGGAGATCGAGTAAAATGGAAAATAATAGATATTTAAAAATGTGATATATAAACATTTTATTCGTTTGTACCTTTATCAACTCTTAGGAGTAAACCTATAAGACTTATTTTATGTAAAATGAAGTGCTGAATCCATTTTTAAAAACCGCAATGTCTTATCTTTAACCGTTTAGGAGATCGAGTAAAATGGAGAATAATAGATATTTAAAAATGTGATATATAAACGTTTTATTCGCTTGTATCTATAACCGTTTAGGAGATCCAGTAAAATGGAGAATAATAGATATTTAAAAATGTGATATATAAACATTTTATTCGTTTGTACCTTTATGACTCTTGAGAGTAGACTTATTGGACTTATTCTATGTAAAATGAGGTGCTGAATCCACTGGTGAAAACCGCAATGTCCTATCTTTAACCGTATGGGAGATCGAGTAAAATAGTGAATAATAGATATTTAAAGTTATGATATATAAACATTTTATTTGTTTGTACCTTTATCAACTCTTAAGAGTATACTTATAGGACTTATTTTATGTAAAATAAGGTGCTGAATCCACTGGTGAAAACCGCAATGTCCTATCTTAAACTGTTTAGGAGATCGAGTAAAATGGAGAATAATAGATATTTAAAAATGTGATATACAAACATTTTATTCGTTTGTACCTTTATTAACTTTTAAGAGTAGACCTATTGGACTAATTTTATGTAAAATGAGGTGCTGAATTTACTGGTAAAAACCGCAATGTCCTATACTTAACAGTTTAGGAGATCGAGTAAAATGGAGAATAATAGGTATTTAAAAATGTGATATACAAACATTTTATTCGTTTGTACCTTTATCAACTCTTAAGAGTAGACCTATAGGACTAAATTTATGTAAAATGAGGTGCTGAATTTACTGGTGAAAACCGCAATGTCCTATTTTTAACCGTTTAGGAGATCGAGTAAAATGGAAAATAATAGATATTTAAAAATGTGATATATAAACATTTTATTTGTTTGTACCTTTATCAACTCTTAGGAGTAAACCTATAAGACTTATTTTATGTAAAATGAAGTGCTGAATCCATTTTTAAAAACCGCAATGTCTTATCTTTAACCGTTTAGGAGATTGAGTAAAATGGTGAATAATAAATATTTAAAAATGTGATATATAAACATTTTATTCGTTTTTACCTTTATCAACTCTTGAGAGTAGACTTAGAGAACTTATTTTATGTAAAATGAGGTGCTGAGTCCACTGGTGAAAACCGCAATGTCCTATTTATAACCGTTTAGGAGATCGAGGAAAATGGAAAATAATAGATATTTAAAAATGTGATATATAAACATTTTATCCGTTTGTTCCTTTATCAACTCTTGAGAGTAGACTTATAGAAATTATTTTATGTAAAATGAGGTGCTGAATCCACTTGTGAAAACCGCAATGTCTTATCTTTAACCGTTTAGGAGATCGAGTAAAATGGTGAATAATAGATATTTAAAAATGTGATATATAAATATTTTATTCGTTTGTACCTTTATCATCTCTTAAGAGCAGACTTATAGGACTTATTTTTTGTAAAATAAGGTGCTAAATCCGCTGGTGAAAAAAGCAATGTCCTATCTTTAACCGTTTAGGAGATCGAGTAAAATGGAGAATAATAGATATTTAAAAATGTGATATATAAACATTTTATGTAAAATGAGGTGCTGAATTTACTGGTGAAAACCGCAATGTCCTATACTTAACAGTTTAGGAGATCGAGTAAAATGGAGAATAATAGGTATTTAAAAATGTGATATACAAACATTTTATTCGTTTGTACCTTTATCAACTCTTAAGAGTAGACCTATAGGACTAATTTTATGTAAAATGAGGTGCTGAATTTACTGGTGAAAACCGCAATGTCCTATACTTAACAGTTTAGGAGATTGAGTAAAATGGAGAATAATAGGTATTTAAAAATGTGATATACAAACATTTTATTCGTTTGTACCTTTATCAACTCTTAAGAGTAGACCTATAGGACTAATTTTATGTAAAATGAGGTGCTGAATTTACTGGTGAAAACCGCAATGTCCTATTTTTAACCGTTTAGGAGATCGAGTAAAATGGTGAATAATAGATATTTAAAAATGTGATATATAAACATTTTCTCGTTTGTACCTTTATTAACTCTTAAGAGTAGACTTATAGGACTTATTTTATGTAAAATGAGGTGCTGAATCCACTGGTGAAAACCGCAATGTCCTATCTATAACCGTTTAGCAGATCGAGTAAAATGGAAAATAATAGATATTTAAAAATGTGATGTATAAACATTTTATTCGTTTGTACCTATATCAACTCTTAAGAGTAGACATATAGGACTTATTTTATGTAAATTGAGGTGCTGAATCCACTGGTGAAAACCGCAATGTACTATCTATAACCGTTTAGCAGATCGAGTAAAATGGAAAATAATAGATATTTAAAAATGTGATGTATAAACTTTTTATTCGTTTGTACCTATATCAACTCTTAAGAGTAGACATATAGGACTTATTTTATGTAAATTGAGGTGCTGAATCCACTGGTGAAAACCGCAATGTACTATCTATAACCGTTTAGGAGATCGAGTAAAATGAAGAATAATAGATATTTAAAAATGTGACATATAAACATTTTATCCGTTTGTACCTTTATCAACTCTTGAGAGTAGACTTATAGAACTTATTTTATGTAAAATGAGGTGCTGAATTCTCTGGTAAAAACCGCAATGTCCAATCTTTAACCGTTTAGGAGATCGAGTAAAATGGAAAATAATAGATATTTAAAAATGTGATATATAAACATTTTATTCGTTTGTAACTTTATGACTCTTGAGAGTAGACTTATAGGACCTATTTTATGTAAAATGAGGTGCTAAATCCACTGGTGAAAACCGCAATTTCCTATATTTAACCGTTTAGGAGATCGAGTAAAATGGAGAATAATAGATATTTAAAAATGTGATATATAAACATTTTATTCGTTTGTACCTTTATCAACTCTTGAGAGTAGACTTATAGATCTTATTTTATGTAAAATGAGGTGCTGAATCCACTGGTGAAAACCGCAATGTCCTATCTTTAACCGTTTAGGAGATCGAGTAAAATGGTGAATAATAGATATTTAAAAATGTGATATATAAACATTTTATTCGTTTGTACCTTTATTAACTTTTAAGAGTAGACTTATAGGACTTATTTTATGTAAAATGAGATGCTGAATCCACTGGTGAAAACCGCAATGTCCTATCTATAACCGTTTAGGAGATCGAGTAAAATGAAGAATAATAGATATTTAAAAATGTGATATATAAACATTTTATCCGTTTGTACCTTTATCAACTCTTGAGAGTAGACTTATAGGACTTATATTATGTAAAATGAGGTACTGGATTCTCTGGTGAAAACCGCAATGTCCAATCTTTAACCGTTTAGGAGATCGAGTTGAATGGAGAATAATAGATATTTAAAAATGTGATATATAAATATTTTTTTCGTTTGTACCTTTATCAACACTTGAGAGTAGACTTATAGGACTTATTTTATGTAAAATGAGGTGCTGCATTTTCTGGTGAAAACCGCAATGTCCAATCTTTAACCGTTTAGGAGATCGAGTAAAATGGAGAATAATAGATATTTAAAAATGTGATATATAAACATTTTATTCGTTTGTACCTTTATTAACTCTTAAGAGTGGACTTATAGGACTTATTTTATGTAAAATGAGGTGCTGAATCCACTGGTGAAAACCGCAATGTCCAATATTTAACCGTTTAGGAGATCGAGTAAAATGGAGAATAATAGATATTTAAAAATGTGATATATAAACATTTTATTCGTTTGTACCTTTATTAACTCTTAAGAGTGGACTTATAGGACTTATTTTATGTAAAATGAGGTGCTGAATCCACTGGTGAAAACCGCAATGTCCTATCTATAACCGTTTAGGAGATCGAGTAAAATGGAAAATAATAGATATTTAAAAATGTGATATATAAACATTTTATTCGTTTGTACCTTTATTAACTCTTAAGAGTGGACTTATAGGACTTATTTTATGTAAAATGAGGTGCTGAATCCACTGGTGAAAACCGCAACGTCCTATCTATAACCGTTTAGGAGATCGAGTAAAATGGAAAATAATAGATATTTAAAAATGTGATATATAAACATTTTATCCGTTTGTACCTTTATCAACTCTTGAGAGTAGACTTAT
Organism: Silvanus unidentatus; assembly: GCA_963930825.1. Lineage (NCBI taxonomy): Eukaryota > Metazoa > Arthropoda > Insecta > Coleoptera > Silvanidae > Silvanus > Silvanus unidentatus. The sequence continues at coordinate 12,794,644 of OZ005761.1, forward strand.
AGAACTTATTTTATGTAAAATGAGGTGCTGAATCCACTGGTGAAAACAGCAATGTCCTATCTTTAACCGTTTAGGAGATCGAGTAAAATGGAGTATAGTAGATATTTAAAAATGTGATAAATGTGATATATAAACATTTTATTCGTTTGTACCTTTATCAACTCTTGAGAGTAGACTTGTAGGACCTATTTTATGTAAAATGAGGTGCTGAATCCATTTTTGAAAACGGCAATGTCCTATCTTTAACCGTTTAGGAGATCGAGTAAAATGGTGAATAATAGATATTTAAAAATGTGATATATAAACATTTAATTCGTTTGTACCTTTATCAACTCTTGAGAGTAGACTTATAAGACTTATTTTATGTAAAATGAGGTGCTGAATCCACTGGTGAAAACCGCAATGTCCTATCTTTGACTGTTTAGGAGATCGAGTAAAATGGAGTATAATAGATATTTAAAAATGTGATATATAAACATTTTATTCGTTTGTACCTTTATCAACTCTTGAGAGTAGACTTATAGGACCTGTTTCATGTAAAATGAGGTGCTGAATCCATTTTTGAAAACCGCAATGTCCTATCTTTAACCGTTTAGGAGATAGAGTAAAATGCAGAATAATAGATATTTAAAAATGTGATATATAAACATTTTAATCGTTTGTACCTTTATCAACTCTTGATATTAGACTTATAGGACTTATTTTATGTAAAATAAGGTGCTGAATCCACTGGTGAAAACCGCAATGTCCTATCTTTAACTGTTTAGAAGATCGAGTAAATTGGAGGATAATAGATATTTAAAAATGTGATATATAAACATTTTATTCGTTTGTACATTTATCAACTCTTAAGAGTAGACATAAAGGACTTATTTTATGTAAAATGAGGTGCTGAATCCACTGGTGAAAACCGCAATGTCCTATCTATAACCGTTTAGGAGATCGACTAAAATGGAAAATAATAGATATTTAAAAATGTGATATATAAACATTTTATTCGTTTGTACTATATCAACTCTTGAGAGTAGACTTATAGAACTTATTTTATGTAAAATGAGGTGCTGAATCCACTGGTGAAAACCGCAATGTCCTATCTTTAACCGTTTAGGAGATCGAGTAAAATGGTGAACAATGGATATTTAAAAATGTGATATATTAACATTTTATTCGTTTGTACCTTTATGACTCTTGAGAGTAGACTTATAGGACTTATTTTATGTAAAATGAGGTGCTAAATTCACTGGTGAAAACCGCAATTTCCTATATTTAACTGTTTAGGAGATCGAGTAAAATGGAGAATAATAGATATTTAAAAATGTGATATATAAACATTTTATTCGTTTGTACCTTTATCAACTCTTGAGAGTAGACTTATAGATCTTATTTTATGTAAAATGAGATGCTGAATCCACTGGTGAAAACCGCAATGTCCTATCTTTAACCGTTTAGGAGATCGAGTAAAATGGTGAATAATAGATATTTAAAAATGTGATATATAAACATTTTATTTGTTTGTACCTTTATTAACTTTTAAGAGTAGACTTATAGGACTTATTTTATGTAAAATGAGATGCTGAATCCACTGGTGAAAACCGCAATGTCCTATCTATAACCGTTTAGGAGATCGAGTAAAATGGTGAATAATGGATATTTAAAAATGTGATATATAAACATTTTATTCGTTTGTACCTTTATGACTCTTGAGAGTAGACTTATAGGACTTATTTTATGTAAAATCAGGTGCTAAATCCACTGGTGAAAACCGCAATTTCCCATATTTAACCGTTTAGGAGATCGAGTAAAATGGAGAATAATAGATATTTAAAAATGTGATATATAAACATTTTATTCGTTTGTACCTTTATCAACTCTTGAGAGTAGACTTATAGGACTTATTTTATGTAAAATGAGATGCTGAATCCACTGGTGAAAACCGCAATGTCCTATCTATAACCGTTTAGGAGATCGAGTAAAATGAAGAATAATAGATATTTAAAAATGTGATATATAAACATTTTATTCGTTTGTACTTTATCAACTCTTGAGAGTAGACTTATAGAACTTATTTTATGTAAAATGAGATGCTGAATCCACTGGTGAAAACCGCAATGTCCTATCTATAACCGTTTAGGAGATCGAGTAAAATGAAGAATAATAGATATTTAAAAATGTGATATATAAACATTTTATTCGTTTGTAACTTTATCAACTCTTGAGAGTAGACTTATAGGACTTATTTTATGTAAAATGAGGTGCTGAATCCACTGGTGAAAACCGCAATGTCCTATCTTTAACTTTTTAAGAGATCGAGTAAAATGGAGAATAATAGATATTTAAAAATGTGATATATAAACATTTTATTCGTTTGTAACTTTATCAACTCTTGAGAGTAGACTTATAGGACTTATTTTATGTAAAATGAGGTGCTGAATCCACTGGTAAAAACAGCAATGTCCTATCTTTAACCGTTTAGGAGATCGAGTAAAATGGAGTATAATAGATATTTAAAAATGTGATATATAAACATTTTATTCGTTTGTACCTTTATCAACTCTTGAGAGTAGACTTATAGGACCTATTTTATGTAAAATGAGGTGCTGAATCCATTTTTGAAAACGGCAATGTCCTATCTTTAACCGTTTAGGAGATCGAGTAAAATGGTGACTAATAGATATTTAAAAATGTGATATATAAACATTTAATTCGTTTGTACCTTTATCAACTCTTGAGAGTAGACTTATTAGACTTATTTTATGTAAAATGAGGTGCTGAATCCACTGGTGAAAACCGCAATGTCCTATATTTAACCGCTTAGGAGATCGTGTAAAATGGAGAATAATAGATATATAAAAATGTGATATATAAACATTTTATCCGTTTGTACCTTTATCAACTCTTGAGAGTAGACTTATAGAACTTATTTTATGTAAAATGAGGTGCTGAATTTTCTGGTGAAAACCGCAATGTCCAATCTTTAACCGTTTAGGAGATCGAGTAAAATGGAGAATAATAGATATTTTAAAATGTTATATATAAACATTTTATTCGTTTGTACCTTTATCAACTCTTAAGAGTAGACTTATAGGACTTATTTTTTGTAAAATGAGGTGCTAAATCCACTGGTGAAAACCGCAATGTCCTATTTATAACCGTTTAGGAGATCGAGTAAAATGAAGAATAATAGATATTTAAAAATGTGATGTATAAACATTTTATTCGTTTGTACCTATATCAACTCTTAAGAGTAGACATATAAGACTTATTTTATGTAAATTGAGGTGCTGAATCCACTGGTGAAAACCGCAATGTACTATCTATAACCGTTTAGCAGATCGAGTAAAATGGAAAATAATAGATATTTAAAAATGTGATGTATAAACATTTTATTCGTTTGTACCTATATCAACTCTTAAGAGTAGACATATAGGACTTATTTTATGTAAATTGAGGTGCTGAATCCACTGGTGAAAACCGCAATGTACTATCTATAACCGTTTAGGAGATCGAGTAAAATGAAGAATAATAGATATTTAAAAATGTGATATATAAACATTTTATCCGTTTGTACCTTTATCAACTCTTGAGAGTAGACTTATAGAACTTATTTTATGTAAAATGAGGTGCTGAATTCTCTGGTAAAAACCGCAATGTCCAATCTTTAACCGTTTAGGAGATCGAGTAAAATGGAAAATAATAGATATTTAAAATTGTGATATATAAACATTTTATTCGTTTGTACCTTTATTAACTTTTAAGAGTAGACTTATAGGACTTATTTTATGTAAAATGAGATGCTGAATCCACTGGTGAAAACCGCAATGTCCTATCTATAACCGTTTAGGAGATCGAGTAAAATGAAGAATAATAGATATTTAAAAATGTGATATATAAACATTTTATCCGTTTGTACCTTTATCAACTCTTGAGAGTAGACTTATAGGACTTATATTATGTAAAATGAGGTACTGGATTCTCTGGTGAAAACCGCAATGTCCAATCTTTAACCGTTTAGGAGATCGAGTTGAATGGAGAATAATAGATATTTAAAAATGTGATATATCAATATTTTTTTCGTTTGTACCTTTATCAACACTTGAGAGTAGACTTATAGGACTTATTTTATGTAAAATGAGGTGCTGAATTTTCTGGTGAAAACCGCAATGTCCAATCTTTAACCGTTTAGGAGATCGAGTAAAATGGAGAATAATAGATATTTAAAAATGTGATATATAAACATTTTATTCGTTTGTACCTTTATTAACTCTTAAGAGTGGACTTATAGGACTTATTTTATGTAAAATGAGGTGCTGAATCCACTGGTGAAAACCGCAATGTCCAATCTTTAACCGTTTAGGAGATCGAGTAAAATGGAGAATAATAGATATTTAAAAATGTGATATATAAACATTTTATTCGTTTGTACCTTTATTAACTCTTAAGAGTGGACTTATAGGACTTATTTTATGTAAAATGAGGTGCTGAATCCACTGGTGAAAACCGCAATGTCCTATCTATAACCGTTTAGGAGATCGAGTAAAATGGAAAATAATAGATATTTAAAAATGTGATATATAAACATTTTGTCCGTTTGTACCTTTATCAACTCTTGAGAGTAGACTTATAGAACTTATTTTATGTAAAATGAGGTGCTGAATCCACTGGTGAAAACAGCAATGTCCTATCTTTAACCGTTTAGGAGATCGAGTAATATGGAGTATAGTAGATATTTAAAAATGTGATAAATGTGATATATAAACATTTTATTCGTTTGTACCTTTATCAACTCTTGAGAGTAGACTTGTAGGACCTATTTTATGTAAAATGAGGTGCTGAATCCATTTTTGAAAACGGCAATGTCCTATCTTTAACCGTTTAGGAGATCGAGTAAAATGGTGAATAATAGATATTTAAAAATGTGATATATAAACATTTAATTCGTTTGTACCTTTATCAACTCTTGGGAGTAGACTTATAAGACTTATTTTATGTAAAATGAGGTGCTGAATCCACTGGTGAAAACCGCAATGTCATATCTTTGACTGTTTAGGAGATCGAGTAAAATGGAGTATAATAGATATTTAAAAATGTGATATATAAACATTTTATTCGTTTGTACCTTTATCAACTCTTGAGAGTAGACTTATAGGACCTATTTTATGTAAAATGAGGTGCTGAATCCATTTTTGAAAACCGCAATGTCCTATCTTTAACCGTTTAGGAGATAGAGTAAAATGCAGAATAATAGATATTTAAAAATGTGATATATAAACATTTTAATCGTTTGTACCTTTATCAACTCTTGAGATTAGACTTATAGGACTTATTTTATGTAAAATAAGGTGCTGAATCCACTGGTGAAAACCGCAATGTCCTATCTTTAACTGTTTAGAAGATCGAGTAAATTGGAGGATAATAGATATTTAAAAATGTGATATATAAACATTTTATTCGTTTGTACATTTATCAACTCTTAAGAGTAGACATTAAGGACTTATTTTATGTAAAATGAGGTGCTGAATCCACTGGTGAAAACCGCAATGTCCTATCTATAACCGTTTAGGAGATCGAGTAAAATGGAAAATAATAGATATTTAAAAATGTGATATATAAACATTTTATTCGTTTGTACCTTTATCAACTCTTGAGAGTAGACTTATAGATCTTATTTTATGTAAAATGAGGTGCTGAATCCACTGGTGAAAACCGCAATGTCCTATCTTTAACCGATTAGGAGATCGAGTAAAATGGTGAATAATAGATATTTAAAAATGTGATATATAAACATTTTATTCGTTTGTACCTTTATTAACTTTTAAGAGTAGACTTATAGGACTTATTTTATGTAAAATGAGATGCTGAATCCACTGGTGAAAACCGCAATGTCCTATCTATAACCGTTTAGGAGATCGAGTAAAATGAAGAATAATAGATATTTAAAAATGTGATATATAAACATTTTATTCGTTTGTAACTTTATCAACTCTTGAGAGTAGACTTATAGGACTTATTTTATGTAAAATGAGGTGCTGAATTCTCTGGTAAAAACCGCAATGTCCAATCTTTAACCGTTTAGGAGATCGAGTAAAATGGAAAATAATAGATATTTAAAAATGTGATATATAAACATTTTATTCGTTTGTAACTTTATCAACTCTTGAGAGTAGACTTATAGGACTTATTTTATGTAAAATGAGGTGCTGAATCCACTGGTGAAAACCGCAATGTCCTATCTTTAACTGTTTAAGAGATCGAGTAAAATGGAGAATAATAGATATTTAAAAATGTGATATATAAACATTTTAATCGTTTGTACCTTTATCAACTCTTGAGAGTAGACTTATAGAACTTATTTTATGTAAAATGATGTGCTGAATCCACTGGTGAAAACCGCAATGTCCTATCTTTAACCGTTTAGGAGATCGAGTAAAATGGTGAATAATAGATATTTAAAAATGTGATATATAAACATTTTATCCGTTTGTACCTTTATCAACTCTTGAGAGTAGCCTTATAGAACTTATTTTATGTAAAATGAGGTGCTGAATCCACTGGTAAAAACAGCAATGTCCTATCTTTAACCGTTTAGGAGATCGAGTAAAATGGAATATAATAGATATTTAAAAATGTGATATATAAACATTTTATTCGTTTGTACCTTTATCAACTCTTGAGAGTAGACTTATAGGACCTATTTTATGTAAAATGAGGTGCTGAATCTATTTTTTAAAACGGCAATGTCCTATCTTTAACCGTTTAGGAGATCGAGTAAAATGGTGACTAATAGATATTTAAAAATGTGATATATAAACATTTAATTCGTTTGTACCTTTATCAACTCTTGAGAGTAGACTTATAAGACTTATTTTATGTAAAATGAGGTGCTGAATCCACTGGTAAAAACCGCAATGTCCTATATTTAACCGCTTAGGAGATCGAGTAAAATGGAGAATAATAGATATATAAAAATGTGATATATAAACATTTTATCCGTTTGTACCTTTATCAACTTTTGAGAGTAGACTTATAGAACTTATTTTATGTAAAATGAGGTGCTGAATCCACTGGTGAAAACCGCAATGTCCTATCTTTAACCGTTTAGGAGATCGAGTAAAATGGTGAATAATAGATATTTAAAAATGTGATATATAAACATTTTATTCGTTTGTACCTTTATCATCTCTTGAGAGTAGACTTATAGGACTTATTTTTTGTAAAATGAGGTGCTAAATCCACTGGTGAAAACCGCAATGTCCTATATTTAACCGTTTAGGAGATCGAGTAAAATGGAGAATAATAGATATTTAAAAATGTGATATATAAACATTTTATTCGTTTGTACCTTTATCAACTCTTGAGAGTAGACTTATAGGACTTATTTTATGTAAAATGAGGTGCTGAATCCACTGGTAAAAACGGCAAGGTCCTATTTTTAACCGTTTAGGAGATCGAGTAAAATGGAGAATAATAGATATTTAAAAATGTGATATATAAACATTTTATTCGTTTGTACCTTTATCATCTCTTGAGAGTAGACTTATACGACTTATTTTTTGTAAAATGGGGTGCTGAATCCACTGGTGAAAACCGCAATGTCCTATCTTTAACCGTTTAGGAGATCGAGTAAAATGGTGAATAATAAATATTTAAAAATGTGATATATAAACATTTTATTCGTTTGTACCTTTATCATCTCTTGAGAGTAGACTTATACGACTTATTTTTTGTAAAATGGGGTGCTGAATCCACTGGTGAAAACCGCAATGTAATATCTTTAACCGTTTAGGAGATCGAGTAAAATGGAGAATAATAGATATTTGAAAATGTGATATATAAACATTTTATTTGTTTGTACCTTTATCAACTCTTCAGAGTAGACTTATAGAACTTATTTCATGTAAAATGAGGTGCTGAAACCACTGGTGAAAACCGCAATGTCCTATCTTTAACCGTTTAGGAGATCGAGTAAAATGGTGAATAATAGATATTTAACAATGTGATATATAAACCTTTTATTCGTTTGTACCTTTATCATCTCTTGAGAGTAGACTTATAGGACTTCTTTTTTGAAATATGAGGTGCTAAATCCACTGGTGAAATCGCAATGTCCTATCTTTAACTGTTTAGGAGATCGAGTAAAATGGAAAATAATAGATATTTAAAAATGTGATATATAAACATTTTATTCGTTTGTACCTATATCAACTCTTGAGAGTAGACTTATAGGACTTATATTATGTAAAATGAGGTGCTAAATTCTCTGGTGAAAACCGCAATGTCCAATCTTTATCCGTTTAGGAGATCGAGTAAAATGGTGAATAATAGATATTTAAAAATGTGATATATAAACATTTTATTTGTTTGTACCTTTATCATCTCTTAAGAGTAGACTTATAGGACTTATTTTTTTGTAAAATGAAGTGCTGAATAAACTGGTAAAAACAGCAATGTCCTATCTTTAACCGTTTAGGAGATCGAGTAAAATGGAGAATTATAGATATTTAAAAATGTGATATATAAACATTTTATTCGTTTGTACCTTTATCAACTTTTAAGAGTAGACTTATAGGACTTATTTTTTGTAAAATGAGGTGCTGAATCCACTGGTGAAAACCGCAATGTCCTATCTTTAACCGTTTAGAAGATCGAGTAAAATGGTGAATAATAGATATTTAAAATTGTGATATATAAACATTTTATTCGTTTGTACCTATATCAACTCTTGAGAGTAGACTTATAGGACTTATATTATGTAAAATGAGGTGCTGAATCCACTGGTGAAAACCGCAATGTCCTATCTATAACCGTTTAGGAGATCGAGTAAAATGGAAAATAATAGATATTTAAAAATGTGATATATAAACATTTTATTCGTTTGTACCTTTATCATCTCTTAAGAGTAGACCTATAGGACTTATTTTATGTAAAATGAGGTGCTAAATCCATTTTTGAAATTCGCAATGTCCTCTCTTTAACCGTTTAGGAGATAGAGTAAAATGCAGAATAATAGATATTTAAAAATGTGATATATAAACATTTTATTCGTTTGTACCTTTATCAACTCTTGAGAGTAGACTTATAGGACTTATTTTATGTAAAATGAGGTGCTGAATCCACTGGTAAAAATGGCAAGGTCCTATTTTTTACCGTTTAGGAGATCGAGTAAAATGGAAAATAATAGATATTTAAAAATGTGATATATAAACATTTTATTAGTTTGTACCTTTATCAACTCTTGAGAGTAGACTTATAATACTTATATTATGTAAAATGAGGTACCGAATTCTCTGGTGAAAACCGCAATGTCCAATCTTGAACCGTTTAGGAGATCGAGTAGAATGGAGAATAATAGATATTTAAAAATGTGATATATAAACATTTTATTCGTTTGTACCTTTATCAACTCTTGAGAGTAGACTTATAGGACTAATTTTATGTAAAATGAGGTGCTGAATTTACTGGTGAAAACCGCAATGTCCTGTCTTAAACTGTTTAGGAGATAAAGTAAAATGGAGAATAATAGATATTTAAAAATGTGATATATAAACATTTTATTCGTTTGTACCTTTATCATCTCTTGAGAGTAGACTTATACGACTTAATTTTTGTAAAATGGGGTGCTGAATCCACTGGTGAAAACCGCAATGTCCTATCTTAAACTGTTTAGGAGATAAAGTAAAATGGTTAATAATTGATATTTAAAAATGTGATATATAAACATTTTATTCGTTTGTACCTTTATCAACTCTTGAGAGTAGACTTATAGGACTAATTTTATGTAAAATGAGGTGCTGAATTTACTGGTAAAAACCGCAATGTCCTATACTTAACCGTTTAGGAGATTGAGTAAAATGGAGAATAATAGATATTTAAAAATGTGATATATAAACATTTTATTCGTTTGTACCTTTATCAACTCTTGAGAGTAGACTTATAGAACTTATTTTATGTAAAATGAGGTGCTGAATCCACTGGTGAAAACCGCAATGTCCTATCTTTAACCGTTTAGGAGATCGAGTAAAATGGTGAATAATAAATATTTAAAAATGTGATATATAAACATTTTATTCGTTTGTACCTTTATCATCTCTTGAGAGTATTCTTATACGACTTATTTTTTGTAAAATGGGGTGCTGAATCCACTGGAGAAAACCGCAATGTAATATCTTTAACCGTTTAGGAGATCGAGTAAAATGGAGAATAATAGATGTTTGAAAATGTGATATATAAACATTTTATTTGTTTGTACCTTTATCAACTCTTGAGAGTAGACTTATAGAACTTATTTCATGTAAAATGAGGTGCTAAAACCACTGGTGAAAACCGCAATGTCCTATCTTTAACCGTTTAGGAGATCGAGTAAATTGGTGAATAATAGATATTTAACAATGTGATATATTAACATTTTATTCGTTTGTACCTTTATCATCTCTTGAGAGTAGACTTATAGGACTTCTTTTTTGTAAAATGAGGTGCTAAATCCACTGGTGAAAACCGCAATGTCCTATCTTTAACTGTTTAGGAGATCGAGTAAAATGGAAAATAATAGATATTTAAAAATGTGATATATAAACATTTTATTCGTTTGTAACTTTATCAACTATTTAGAGTAGACTTATAGGACTTATTTTATGTAAAATGAGGTGCTGAATCCACTGGTGAAAACCGCAATGTCCTATCTATAACCGTTTAGGAGATCGATTAAAATGGAAAATAATAGATATTTAAAAATGTGATATATAAACATTTTAATCGATTGTATCATTATCAACTATTTAGAGTAGACTTATAGGACTTATTTTATGTAAAATAAGGTGCTGAATATACAGGTTCAAACCGCAATGTCCTATATTTAACCGTTTAGGAGATCGAGTAAAATGGAGAATAATAGATATTTAAAAGTGTGATATATAAACATTTTATTCGTTTGTACCTTTATCAACTATTTAGAGTAGACTTATAGGACTTATTTTATGTAAAATGAGGTGCTAAATTTACTGGTGAAAACCGCAATGTCCTATCTTTAACCGTATAGGAGATCGAGTAAAATGAAGAATAATAGATATTAAAAAATGTGATATATAAACATTTTATTCGTTTGTACTTTTATCATCTCTTGAGAGTAGACTTATACGACTTATTTTTTGTAAAATGGGGTGCTGAATCCACTGGTGAAAACCGCAATGTCCTATCTTAAACTGTTTAGGAGATAAAGTAAAATGGTTAATAATTGATATTAAAAATGTGATATATAAACATTTTATTCGTTTGTACCTTTATCAACTCTTGAGAGTAGACTTATAGGACTTATTTTATGTAAAATGAGGTGCTGAATCCACTGGTGAAAACGGCAAGGTCCTATTTTTAACCGTTTAGGAGATCGAGTAAAATGGAGAATAATAGATATTTAAAAATGTGAAATATAAACATTTTATTAGTTTGTACCTTTATCAACTCTTGAGAGTAGACTTATAGGACTTATATTATGTAAAATGAGGTGCCGAATTCTCTGGTGAAAACCGCAATGTCCAATCTTGAACCGTTTAGGAGATCGAGTAGAATGGAGAATAATAGATATTTAAAAATGTGATATACAAACACCTTATTCGTTTGTACCTTTATCAACTTTTGAGAGTAGACTTATAGGACTTATTTTATGTAAAATGAGGTGCTGAATCCACTGGTGAAAACCGCAATGTCCTGTCTTAAACTGTTTAGGAGATCGAGTAAAATGGAGAATTATAGATATTTAAAAATGTGATATATAAACATTTTATTCGTTTGTACCTTTATCAACTCTTAGGAGTAGACTTATAGGACTTATTTTATGTAAAATGAGGTGCTGAATCCACTGGTGAAAACCGCAATGTCCTATCTTTAACCGTTTAGAAGATCGAGTAAAATGGTGAATAATAGATATTTAAAATTGTGATATATAAACATTTTATTCGTTTGTACCTTTATCAACTCTTGAGAGTAGACTTATAGGACTTATATTATGTAAAATGAGGTGCTAAATTCTCTGGTGAAAACCGCAATGTCCAATCTTTAACCGTTTAGGAGATCGAGTAAAATGGTGAATAATAGATATTTAAAAATGTGATATATAAACATTTTATTTGTTTGTACCTTTATCATCTCTTGAGAGTAGACTTATAGGACTTATTTTTTTGTAAAATGAAGTGCTGACTAAACTGGTAAAAACCGCAATGTCCTATCTTTAACCGTTTAGGAGATCGAGTAAAATGGAAAATAATAGATATTTAAAAATGTGATATATAAACATTTTATCCGTTTGTACCTTTATCAACTCTTGAGAGTAGACCTATAGGACTAATTTTAGGTAAAATGAGGTGCTGAATCCATTTTTGAAAACAGCAATGTCCTATTTTAAACTGTTTAGGAGATCAAGTAAAATGGAGAATAATAGATATTTAAAAATGTGATATATAAACATTTTATTCGTTTGTACCTTTATCATCTCTTGAGAGTAGACTTATACGACTTATTTTTTGTAAAATGGGGTGCTGAATCCACTGGTGAAAACCGCAATGTCCTATCTTAAACTGTTTAGGAGATAAAGTAAAATGGTTAATAATTGATATTTAAAAATGTGATATATAAACATTTTATTCGTTTGTACCCTAATCAACTCTTGAGAGTAGACTTATAGGACTTATTTTATGTAAAATGAGGTGCTGAATCCACTGGTGAAAACCGCAATGTCCTATTTATAACCGTTTAGGAGATCGAGTAAAATGGAAAATAATAGATATTTAAAAATGTGATATATAAACATTTTATCCGTTTGTACCTTTATCAACTCTTGAGAGTAGACTTATAGGACTTATTTTTTGTAAAATGGGGTGCTAAATCCACTGGTGAAAACCGCAATGTCCTATCTTTAACCGTTTAGGAGATCGAGTAAAATGGTGAATAATAGATATTTAAAATTGTGATATATAAACATTTTATTCGTTTGTACCTTTATCAACTTTTGAGAGTAGACTTATAGGACTTATTTTATGTAAAATGAGGTGCTGAATCCACTGGTGAAAACCGCAATGTCCTGACTTAAACTGTTTAGGAGATCGAGTAAAATGGAGAATTATAGATATTTAAAAATGTGATATATAAACATTTTATTCGTTTGTACCTTTATCAACTTTTAAGAGTAGACTTATAGGACTTAATTTTTGTAAAATGGGGTGCTGAATCCACTGGTAAAAACCGCAATGTCCTATCTTAAACTGTTTAGGAGATAAAGTAAAATGGTTAATAATTGATATTTAAAAATGTGATATATAAACATTTTATTCGTTTGTACCTTTATCAACTCTTGAGAGTAGACTTATAGGACTAATTTTATGTAAAATGAGGTGCTGAATTTACTGGTAAAAACCGCAATGTCCTATACTTAACCGTTTAGGAGATTGAGTAAAATGGAGAATAATAGATATTTAAAAATGTGATACATAAACATTTTATTCGTTTGTACCTTTATCAACTCTTGAGAGTAGACTTATAGAACTTATTTTATGTAAAATGAGGTGCTGAATCCACTGGTGAAAACCGCAATGTCCTATCTTTAACCGTTTAGGAGATCGAGTAAAATGGTGAATAATAAATATTTAAAAATGTGATATATAAACATTTTATTCGTTTGTACCTTTATCATCTCTTGAGAGTATTCTTATACGACTTATTTTTTGTAAAATGGGGTGCTGAATCCACTGGTGAAAACCGCAATATAATATCTTTAACCGTTTAGGAGATCGAGTAAAATGGAGAATAATAGATATTTGAAAATGTGATATATAAACATTTTATTTGTTTGTACCTTTATCAACTCTTGAGAGTAGACTTATAGAACTTATTTCATGTAAAATGAGGTGCTAAAACCACTGGTGAAAACCGCAATGTCCTATCTTTAACCGTTTAGGAGATCGAGTAAAATGGTGAATAATAGATATTTAACAATGTGATATATTAACATTTTATTCGTTTGTACCTTTATCATCTCTTGAGAGTAGACTTATAGGACTTCTTTTTTGTAAAATGAGGTGCTAAATCCACTGGTGAAAACCGCAATGTCCTATCTTTAACTATTTAGGAGATCGAGTAAAATGGAAAATAATAGATATTTAAAAATGTGATATATAAACATTTTATTCGTTTGTACCTTTATCAACTCTTGAGAGTAGACTTATAGGACTTATATTATGTAAAATGAGGTGCTAAATTCTCTGGTGAAAACCGCAATGTCCAATCTTTAACCGTTTAGGAGATCGAGTAAAATGGTGAATAATAGATATTTAAAAATGTGATATATAAACATTTTATTTGTTTGTACCTTTATCATCTCTTGAGAGTAGACTTATAGGACTTATTTTTTTGTAAAATGAAGTGCTGACTAAACTGGTAAAAACCGCAATGTCCTATCTTTAACCGTTTAGGAGAACGAGTAAAATGGAAAATAATAGATATTTAAAAATGTGATATATAAACATTTTATCCGTTTGTACCTTTATCAACTCTTGAGAGTAGACCTATAGGACTAATTTTAGGTAAAATGAGGTGCTGAATCCATTTTTGAAAACAGCAATGTCCTATTTTAAACTGTTTAGGAGATCAAGTAAAATGGAGAATAATAGATATTTAAAAATGTGATATATAAACATTTTATTCGTTTGTACCTTTATCATCTCTTGAGAGTAGACTTATACGACTTATTTTTTGTAAAATGGGGTGCTGAATCCACTGGTGAAAACCGCAATGTCCTATCTTAAACTGTTTAGGAGATAAAGTAAAATGGTTAATAATTGATATTTAAAAATGTGATATATAAACATTTTATTCGTTTGTACCCTAATCAACTCTTGAGAGTAGACTTATAGGACTTATTTTATGTAAAATGAGGTGCTGAATCCACTGGTGAAAACCGCAATGTCCTATTTATAACCGTTTAGGAGATCGAGTAAAATGGAAAATAATAGATATTTAAAAATGTGATATATAAACATTTTATCCGTTTGTACCTTTATCAACTCTTGAGAGTAGACTTATAGGACTTATTTTTTGTAAAATGGGGTGCTAAATCCACTGGTGAAAACCGCAATGTCCTATCTTTAACCGTTTAGGAGATCGAGTAAAATGGTGAATAATAGATATTTAAAATTGTGATATATAAACATTTTATTCGATTGTACCTTTATCAACTTTTGAGAGTAGACTTATAGGACTTATTTTATGTAAAATGAGGTGCTGAATCCACTGGTGAAAACCGCAATGTCCTGTCTTAAACTGTTTAGGAGATCGAGTAAAATGGATAATTATAGATATTTAAAAATGTGATATATAAACATTTTATTCGTTTGTACCTTTATCATCTCTTGAGAGTAGACTTATACGACTTAATTTTTGTAAAATGGGGTGCTGAATCCACTGGTAAAAACCGCAATGTCCTATCTTAAACTGTTTAGGAGATAAAGTAAAATGGTTAATAATTGATATTTAAAAATGTGATATATAAACATTTTATTCGTTTGTACCTTTATCAACTCTTGAGAGTAGACTTATAGGACTAATTTTATGTAAAATGAGGTGCTGAATTTACTGGTAAAAACCGCAATGTCCTATACTTAACCGTTTAGGAGATTGAGTAAAATGGAGAATAATAGATATTTAAAAATGTGATACATAAACATTTTATTCGTTTGTACCTTTATCAACTCTTGAGAGTAGACTTATAGAACTTATTTTATGTAAAATGAGGTGCTGAATCCACTGGTGAAAACCGCAATGTCCTATCTTTAACCGTTTAGGAGATCGAGTAAAATGGTGAATAATAAATATTTAAAAATGTGATATATAAACATTTTATTCGTTTGTACCTTTATCATCTCTTGAGAGTATTCTTATACGACTTATTTTTTGTAAAATGGGGTGCTGAATCCACTGGTGAAAACCGCAATATAATATCTTTAACCGTTTAGGAGATCGAGTAAAATGGAGAATAATAGATATTTGAAAATGTGATATATAAACATTTTATTTGTTTGTACCTTTATCAACTCTTGAGAGTAGACTTATAGAACTTATTTCATGTAAAATGAGGTGCTAAAACCACTGGTGAAAACCGCAATGTCCTATCTTTAACCGTTTAGGAGATCGAGTAAAATGGTGAATAATAGATATTTAACAATGTGATATATTAACATTTTATTCGTTTGTACCTTTATCATCTCTTGAGAGTAGACTTATAGGACTTCTTTTTTGTAAAATGAGGTGCTAAATCCACTGGTGAAAACCGCAATGTCCTATCTTTAACTATTTAGGAGATCGAGTAAAATGGAAAATAATAGATATTTAAAAATGTGATATATAAACATTTTATTCGTTTGTACCTTTATCAACTCTTGAGAGTAGACTTATAGGACTTATATTATGTAAAATGAGGTGCTAAATTCTCTGGTGAAAACCGCAATGTCCAATCTTTAACCGTTTAGGAGATCGAGTAAAATGGTGAATAATAGATATTTAAAAATGTGATATATAAACATTTTATTTGTTTGTACCTTTATCATCTCTTGAGAGTAGACTTATAGGACTTATTTTTTTGTAAAATGAAGTGCTGACTAAACTGGTAAAAACCGCAATGTCCTATCTTTAACCGTTTAGGAGAACGAGTAAAATGGAAAATAATAGATATTTAAAAATGTGATATATAAACATTTTATCCGTTTGTACCTTTATCAACTCTTGAGAGTAGACCTATAGGACTAATTTTAGGTAAAATGAGGTGCTGAATCCATTTTTGAAAACAGCAATGTCCTATTTTAAACTGTTTAGGAGATCAAGTAAAATGGAGAATAATAGATATTTAAAAATGTGATATATAAACATTTTATTCGTTTGTACCTTTATCATCTCTTGAGAGTAGACTTATACGACTTATTTTTTGTAAAATGGGGTGCTGAATCCACTGGTGAAAACCGCAATGTCCTATCTTAAACTGTTTAGGAGATAAAGTAAAATGGTTAATAATTGATATTTAAAAATGTGATATATAAACATTTTATTCGTTTGTACCCTAATCAACTCTTGAGAGTAGACTTATAGGACTTATTTTATGTAAAATGAGGTGCTGAATCCACTGGTGAAAACCGCAATGTCCTATTTATAACCGTTTAGGAGATCGAGTAAAATGGAAAATAATAGATATTTAAAAATGTGATATATAAACATTTTATCCGTTTGTACCTTTATCAACTCTTGAGAGTAGACTTATAGGACTTATTTTTTGTAAAATGGGGTGCTAAATCCACTGGTGAAAACCGCAATGTCCTATCTTTAACCGTTTAGGAGATCGAGTAAAATGGTGAATAATAGATATTTAAAATTGTGATATATAAACATTTTATTCGATTGTACCTTTATCAACTTTTGAGAGTAGACTTATAGGACTTATTTTATGTAAAATGAGGTGCTGAATCCACTGGTGAAAACCGCAATGTCCTGTCTTAAACTGTTTAGGAGATCGAGTAAAATGGAGAATTATAGATATTTAAAAATGTGATATATAAACATTTTATTCGTTTGTACCTTTATCAACTTTTAAGAGTAGACTTATAGGACTTATTTTTTGTAAAATGAGGTGCTGAATCCACTGGTGAAAACCGCAATGTCCTATCTTTAACCGTTTAGAAGATCGAGTAAAATGGTGAATAATAGATATTTAAAATTGTGATATATAAACATTTTATTCGTTTGTACCTATATCAACTCTTGAGAGTAGACTTATAGGACTTATATTATGTAAAATGAGGTGCTGAATCCACTGGTGAAAACCGCAATGTCCTATCTATAACCGTTTAGGAGATCGAGTAAAATGGAAAATAATAGATATTTAACAATGTGATATATAAACATTTTATTCGTTTGTACCTTTATCATCTCTTGAGAGTAGACTTATAGAACTTATTTTTTGTAAAATGGGGTGCTAAATTCACTGGTGAAAACCGCAATGTCCTATCTTAAGCAGTTTAGGAAATCGAGTAAAATGGAAAATAATAGATATTTAAAAATGTGATATATAAACATTTTATTCGTTTGTACCTTTATCATCTCTTAAGAGTAGACCTATAGGACTTATTTTATGTAAAATGAGGTGCTAAATCCATTTTTGAAATTCGCAATGTCCTCTCTTTAACCGTTTAGGAGATAGAGTAAAATGCAGAATAATAGATATTTAAAAATGTGATATATAAACATTTTATTCGTTTGTACCTTTATCAACTCTTGAGAGTAGACTTATAGGACTTATTTTATGTAAAATGAGGTGCTGAATCCACTGGTAAAAACGGCAAGGTCCTATTTTTAACCGTTTAGGAGATCGAGTAAAATGGAAAATAATAGATATTTAAAAATGTGATATATAAACATTTTATTAGTTTGTACCTGTATCAACTCTTGAGAGTAGACTTATAATACTTATATTATGTAAAATGAGGTACCGAATTCTCTGGTGAAAACCGCAATGTCCAATCTTGAACCGTTTAGGAGATCGAGTAGAATGGAGAATAATAGATATTTAAAAATGTGATATATAAACATTTTATTCGTTTGTACCTTTATCAACTCTTGAGAATAGACTTATAGGACTAATTTTATGTAAAATGAGGTGCTGAATTTACTGATGAAAACCGCAATGTCCTATCTTTAACCGTTTAGGAGATAAAGTAAAATGGAGAATAATAGATATTTAAAAATGTGATATATAAACATTTTATTCGTTTGTACCTTTATCATCTCTTGAGAGTAGACTTATACGACTTAATTTTTGTAAAATGGGGTGCTGAATCCACTGGTGAAAACCGCAATGTCCTATCTTAAACTGTTTAGGAGATAAAGTAAAATGGTTAATAATTGATATTTAAAAATGTGATATATAAACATTTTATTCGTTTGTACCTTTATCAACTCTTGAGAGTAGACTTATAGGACTAATTTTATGTAAAATGAGGTGCTGAATTTACTGGTAAAAACCGCAATGTCCTATACTTAACCGTTTAGGAGATTGAGTAAAATGGAGAATAATAGATATTTAAAAATGTGATATATAAACATTTTATTCGTTTGTACCTTTATCAACTCTTGAGAGTAGACTTATAGAACTTATTTTATGTAAAATGAGGTGCTGAATCCACTGGTGAAAACCGCAATGTCCTATCTTTAACCGTTTAGGAGATCGAGTAAAATGGTGAATAATAAATATTTAAAAATGTGATATATAAACATTTTATTCGTTTGTACCTTTATCATCTCTTGAGAGTATTCTTATACGACTTATTTTTTGTAAAATGGGGTGCTGAATCCACTGGTGAAAACCGCAATGTAATATCTTTAACCGTTTAGGAGATCGAGTATAATGGAGAATAATAGATATTTGAAAATGTGATATATAAACATTTTATTTGTTTGTACCTTTATCAACTCTTGAGAGTAGACTTATAGAACTTATTTCATGTAAAATGAGGTGCTAAAACCACTGGTGAAAACCGCAATGTCCTATCTTTAACCGTTTAGGAGATCGAGTAAAATGGTGAATAATAGATATTTAACAATGTGATATATTAACATTTTATTCGTTTGTACCTTTATCATCTCTTGAGAGTAGACTTATAGGACTTCTTTTTTGTAAAATGAGGTGCTAAATCCACTGGTGAAAACCGCAATGTCCTATCTTTAACTGTTTAGGAGATCGAGTAAAATGGAAAATAATAGATATTTAAAAATGTGATATATAAACATTTTATTCGTTTGTAACTTTATCAACTATTTAGAGTAGACTTATAGGACTTATTTTATGTAAAATGAGGTGCTGAATCCACTGGTGAAAACCGCAATGTCCTATCTATAACCGTTTAGGAGATCGATTAAAATGGAAAATAATAGATATTTAAAAATGTGATATATAAACATTTTAATCGATTGTATCATTATCAACTATTTAGAGTAGACTTATAGGACTTATTTTATGTAAAATAAGGTGCTGAATATACAGGTTCAAACCGCAATGTCCTATATTTAACCGTTTAGGAGATCGAGTAAAATGGAGAATAATAGATATTTAAAAGTGTGATATATAAACATTTTATTCGTTTGTACCTTTATCAACTATTTAGAGTAGACTTATAGGACTTATTTTATGTAAAATGAGGTGCTAAATTTACTGGTGAAAACCGCAATGTCCTATCTTTAACCGTATAGGAGATCGAGTAAAATGAAGAATAATAGATATTAAAAAATGTGATATATAAACATTTTATTCGTTTGTACTTTTATCATCTCTTGAGAGTAGACTTATACGACTTATTTTTTGTAAAATGGGGTGCTGAATCCACTGGTGAAAACCGCAATGTCCTATCTTAAACTGTTTAGGAGATAAAGTAAAATGGTTAATAATTGATATTTAAAAATGTGATATATAAACATTTTATTCGTTTGTACCTTTATCAACTCTTGAGAGTAGACTTATAGGACTTATTTTATGTAAAATGAGGTGCTGAATCCACTGGTGAAAACGGCAAGGTCCTATTTTTAACCGTTTAGGAGATCGAGTAAAATGGAGAATAATAGATATTTAAAAATGTGAAATATAAACATTTTATTAGTTTGTACCTTTATCAACTCTTGAGAGTAGACTTATAGGACTTATTTTATGTAAAATGAGGTGCTGAATCCACTGGTAAAAACGGCAAGGTCCTATTTTTAACCGTTTAGGAGATCGAGTAAAATGGAAAATAATAGATATTTAAAAATGTGATATATAAACATTTTATTAGTTTGTACCTGTATCAACTCTTGAGAGTAGACTTATAATACTTATATTATGTAAAATGAGGTACCGAATTCTCTGGTGAAAACCGCAATGTCCTATCTTTAACCGTTTAGGAGATAAAGTAAAATGGAGAATAATAGATATTTAAAAATGTGATATATAAACATTTTATTCGTTTGTACCTTTATCATCTCTTGAGAGTAGACTTATACGACTTAATTTTTGTAAAATGGGGTGCTAAATCCATTGGTGAAAACCGCAATGTCCTATCTTAAACTGTTTAGGAGATAAAGTAAAATGGTTAATAATTGATATTTAAAAATGTGATATATAAACATTTTATTCGTTTGTACCTTTATCAACTCTTGAGAGTAGACTTATAGGACTAATTTTATGTAAAATGAGGTGCTGAATTTACTGGTAAAAACCGCAATGTCCTATACTTAACCGTTTAGGAGATTGAGTAAAATGGAGAATAATAGATATTTAAAAATGTGATATATAAACATTTTATTCGTTTGTACCTTTATCAACTCTTGAGAGTAGACTTATAGAACTTATTTTATGTAAAATGAGGTGCTGAATCCACTGGTGAAAACCGCAATGTCCTATCTTTAACCGTTTAGGAGATCGAGTAAAATGGTGAATAATAAATATTTAAAAATGTGATATATAAACATTTTATTCGTCTGAACCTTTATCATCTCTTGAGAGTATTCTTATACGACTTATTTTTTGTAAAATGGGGTGCTGAATCCACTGGTGAAAACCGCAATGTAATATCTTTAACCGTTTAGGAGATCGAGTAAAATGGAGAATAATAGATATTTGAAAATGTGATATATAAACATTTTATTTGTTTGTACCTTTATCAACTCTTGAGAGTACACTTATAGAACTTATTTCATGTAAAATGAGGTGCTAAAACCACTGGTGAAAACCGCAATGTCCTATCTTTAACCGTTTAGGAAATCGAGTAAAATGGTGAATAATAGATATTTAACAATGTGATATATTAACATTTTAATCGTTTGTACCTTTATCATCTCTTGAGAGTAGACTTATAGGACTTCTTTTTTGTAAAATGAGGTGCCAAATCCACTGGTGAAAACCGCAATGTCCTATCTTTAACTGTTTAGGAGATCGAGTAAAATGGAAAATAATAGATATTTAAAAATGTGATATATAAACATTTTATTCGTTTGTAACTTTATCAACTATTTAGAGTAGACTTATAGGACTTATTTTATGTAAAATGAGGTGCTGAATCCACTGGTGAAAACCGCAATGTCCTATCTATAACCGTTTAGGAGATCGGTTAAAATGGAAAATAATAGATATTTAAAAATGTGATATATAAACATTTTAATCGATTGTATCATTATCAACTATTTAGAGTAGACTTATAGGACTTATTTTATGTAAAATAAGGTGCTGAATATACAGGTTCAAACCGCAATGTCCTATATTTAACCGTTTAGGAGATCGAGTAAAATGGAGAATAATAGATATTTAAAAGTGTGATATATAAACATTTTATTCGTTTGTACCTTTATCAACTATTTAGAGTAGACTTATAGGACTTATTTTATGTAAAATGAGGTGCTAAATTTACTGGTGAAAACCGCAATGTCCTATCTTTAACCGTATAGGAGATCGAGTAAAATGAAGAATAATAGATATTAAAAAATGTGATATATAAACATTTTATTCGTTTGTACTTTTATCATCTCTTGAGAGTAGACTTATACGACTTATTTTTTGTAAAATGGGGTGCTGAATCCACTGGTGAAAACCGCAATGTCCTATCTTAAACTGTTTAGGAGATAAAGTAAAATGGTTAATAATTGATATTTAAAAATGTGATATATAAACATTTTATTCGTTTGTACCTTTATCAACTCTTGAGAGTAGACTTATAGGACTTATTTTATGTAAAATGAGGTGCTGAATCCACTGGTGAAAACGGCAAGGTCCTATTTTTAACCGTTTAGGAGATCGAGTAAAATGGAGAATAATAGATATTTAAAAATGTGAAATATAAACATTTTATTAGTTTGTACCTTTATCAACTCTTGAGAGTAGACTTATAGGACTTATTTTATGTAAAATGAGGTGCTGAATCCACTGGTAAAAACGGCAAGGTCCTATTTTTAACCGTTTAGGAGATCGAGTAAAATGGAAAATAATAGATATTTAAAAATGTGATATATAAACATTTTATTAGTTTGTACCTTTATCAACTCTTGAGAGTAGACTTATAATACTTATATTATGTAAAATGAGGTACCGAATTCTCTGGTGAAAACCTCAATGTCCAATCTTGAACCGTTTAGGAGATCGAGTAGAATGGAGAATAATAGATATTTAAAAATGTGATATATAAACATTTTATTCGTTTGTACCTTTATCAACTCTTGAGAGTAGACTTATAGGACTAATTTTATGTAAAATGAGGTGCTGAATTTACTGGTGAAAACCGCAATGTCCTATACTTAACCGTTTAGGAGATTGAGTAAAATGGAGAATAATAGATATTTAAAAATGTGATATATAAACATTTTATTCGTTTGTACCTTTATCAACTCTTGAGAGTAGACTTATAGAACTTATTTTATGTAAAATGAGGTGCTGAATCCACTGGTGAAAACCGCAATGTCCTATCTTTAACCGTTTAGGAGATCGAGTAAAATGGTGAATAATAAATATTTAAAAATGTGATATATAAACATTTTATTCGTTTGTACCTTTATCAACTCTTGAGAGTAGACTTATAGGACTTATTTTATGTAAAATGAGGTGCTGAATCCACTGGTAAAAACGGCAAGGTCCTATTTTTAACCGTTTAGGAGATCGAGTAAAATGGAAAATAATAGATATTTAAAAATGTGATATATAAACATTTTATTAGTTTGTACCTGTATCAACTCTTGAGAGTAGACTTATAATACTTATATTATGTAAAATGAGGTACCGAATTCTCTGGTGAAAACCGCAATGTCCAATCTTGAACCGTTTAGGAGATCGAGTAGAATGGAGAATAATAGATATTTAAAAATGTGATATATAAACATTTTATTCGTTTGTACCTTTATCAACTCTTGAGAATAGACTTATAGGACTAATTTTATGTAAAATGAGGTGCTGAATTTACTGATGAAAACCGCAATGTCCTATCTTAAACTGTTTAGGAGATAAAGTAAAATGGTTAATAATTGATATTTAAAAATGTGATATATAAACATTTTATTCGTTTGTACCTTTATCAACTCTTGAGAGTAGACTTATAGGACTAATTTTATGTAAAATGAGGTGCTGAATTTACTGGTAAAAACCGCAATGTCCTATACTTAACCGTTTAGGAGATTGAGTAAAATGGAGAATAATAGATATTTAAAAATGTGATATATAAACATTTTATTCGTTTGTACCTTTATCAACTCTTGAGAGTAGACTTATAGAACTTATTTTATGTAAAATGAGGTGCTGAATCCACTGGTGAAAACCGCAATGTCCTATCTTTAACCGTTTAGGAGATCGAGTAAAATGGTGAATAATAAATATTTAAAAATGTGATATATAAACATTTTATTCGTTTGTACCTTTATCATCTCTTGAGAGTATTCTTATACGACTTATTTTTTGTAAAATGGGGTGCTGAATCCACTGGTGAAAACCGCAATGTAATATCTTTAACCGTTTAGGAGATCGAGTATAATGGAGAATAATAGATATTTGAAAATGTGATATATAAACATTTTATTTGTTTGTACCTTTATCAACTCTTGAGAGTAGACTTATAGAACTTATTTCATGTAAAATAAGGTGCTAAAACCACTGGTGAAAACCGCAATGTCCTATCTTTAACCGTTTAGGAGATCGAGTAAAATGGTGAATAATAGATATTTAACAATGTGATATATTAACATTTTATTCGTTTGTACCTTTATCATCTCTTGAGAGTAGACTTATAGGACTTCTTTTTTGTAAAATGAGGTGCTAAATCCACTGGTGAAAACCGCAATGTCCTATCTTTAACTGTTTAGGAGATCGAGTAAAATGGAAAATAATAGATATTTAAAAATGTGATATATAAACATTTTATTCGTTTGTAACTTTATCAACTATTTAGAGTAGACTTATAGGACTTATTTTATGTAAAATGAGGTGCTGAATCCACTGGTGAAAACCGCAATGTCCTATCTATAACCGTTTAGGAGATCGATTAAAATGGAAAATAATAGATATTTAAAAATGTGATATATAAACATTTTAATCGATTGTATCATTATCAACTATTTAGAGTAGACTTATAGGACTTATTTTATGTAAAATAAGGTGCTGAATATACAGGTTCAAACCGCAATGTCCTATATTTAACCGTTTAGGAGATCGAGTAAAATGGAGAATAATAGATATTTAAAAGTGTGATATATAAACATTTTATTCGTTTGTACCTTTATCAACTATTTAGAGTAGACTTATAGGACTTATTTTATGTAAAATGAGGTGCTAAATTTACTGGTGAAAACCGCAATGTCCTATCTTTAACCGTATAGGAGATCGAGTAAAATGAAGAATAATAGATATTAAAAAATGTGATATATAAACATTTTATTCGTTTGTACTTTTATCATCTCTTGAGAGTAGACTTATACGACTTATTTTTTGTAAAATGGGGTGCTGAATCCACTGGTGAAAACCGCAATGTCCTATCTTAAACTGTTTAGGAGATAAAGTAAAATGGTTAATAATTGATATTTAAAAATGTGATATATAAACATTTTATTCGTTTGTACCTTTATCAACTCTTGAGAGTAGACTTATAGGACTTATTTTATGTAAAATGAGGTGCTGAATCCACTGGTGAAAACGGCAAGGTCCTATTTTTAACCGTTTAGGAGATCGAGTAAAATGGAGAATAATAGATATTTAAAAATGTGAAATATAAACATTTTATTAGTTTGTACCTTTATCAACTCTTGAGAGTAGACTTATAGGACTTATTTTATGTAAAATGAGGTGCTGAATCCACTGGTAAAAACGGCAAGGTCCTATTTTTAACCGTTTAGGAGATCGAGTAAAATGGAAAATAATAGATATTTAAAAATGTGATATGTAAACATTTTATTAGTTTGTACCTTTATCAACTCTTGAGAGTAGACTTATAGGACTTATTTTATGTAAAATGAGGTGCTGAATCCACTGGTAAAAACGGCAAGGTCCTATTTTTAACCGTTTAGGAGATCGAGTAAAATGGAAAATAATAGATATTTAAAAATGTGATATATAAACATTTTATTAGTTTGTACCTGTATCAACTCTTGAGAGTAGACTTATAATACTTATATTATGTAAAATGAGGTACCGAATTCTCTGGTGAAAACCGCAATGTCCTATCTTTAACCGTTTAGGAGATAAAGTAAAATGGAGAATAATAGATATTTAAAAATGTGATATATAAACATTTTATTCGTTTGTACCTTTATCATCTCTTGAGAGTAGACTTATACGACTTAATTTTTGTAAAATGGGGTGCTAAATCCACTGGTGAAAACCGCAATGTCCTATCTTAAACTGTTTAGGAGATAAAGTAAAATGGTTAATAATTGATATTTAAAAATGTGATATATAAACATTTTATTCGTTTGTACCTTTATCAACTCTTGAGAGTAGACTTATAGGACTAATTTTATGTAAAATGAGGTGCTGAATTTACTGGTAAAAACCGCAATGTCCTATACTTAACCGTTTAGGAGATTGAGTAAAATGGAGAATAATAGATATTTAAAAATGTGATATATAAACATTTTATTCGTTTGTACCTTTATCAACTCTTGAGAGTAGACTTATAGAACTTATTTTATGTAAAATGAGGTGCTGAATCCACTGGTGAAAACCGCAATGTCCTATCTTTAACCGTTTAGGAGATCGAGTAAAATGGTGAATAATAAATATTTAAAAATGTGATATATAAACATTTTATTCGTCTGAACCTTTATCATCTCTTGAGAGTATTCTTATACGACTTATTTTTTGTAAAATGGGGTGCTGAATCCACTGGTGAAAACCGCAATGTAATATCTTTAACCGTTTAGGAGATCGAGTAAAATGGAGAATAATAGATATTTGAAAATGTGATATATAAACATTTTATTTGTTTGTACCTTTATCAACTCTTGAGAGTACACTTATAGAACTTATTTCATGTAAAATGAGGTGCAAAAACCACTGGTGAAAACCGCAATGTCCTATCTTTAACCGTTTAGGAAATCGAGTAAAATGGTGAATAATAGATATTTAACAATGTGATATATTAACATTTTAATCGTTTGTACCTTTATCATCTCTTGAGAGTAGACTTATAGGACTTCTTTTTTGTAAAATGAGGTGCCAAATCCACTGGTGAAAACCGCAATGTCCTATCTTTAACTGTTTAGGAGATCGAGTAAAATGGAAAATAATAGATATTTAAAAATGTGATATATAAACATTTTATTCGTTTGTAACTTTATCAACTATTTAGAGTAGACTTATAGGACTTATTTTATGTAAAATGAGGTGCTGAATCCACTGGTGAAAACCGCAATGTCCTATCTATAACCGTTTAGGAGATCGATTAAAATGGAAAATAATAGATATTTAAAAATGTGATATATAAACATTTTAATCGATTGTATCATTATCAACTATTTAGAGTAGACTTATAGGACTTATTTTATGTAAAATAAGGTGCTGAATATACAGGTTCAAACCGCAATGTCCTATATTTAACCGTTTAGGAGATCGAGTAAAATGGAGAATAATAGATATTTAAAAGTGTGATATATAAACATTTTATTCGTTTGTACCTTTATCAACTATTTAGAGTAGACTTATAGGACTTATTTTATGTAAAATGAGGTGCTAAATTTACTGGTGAAAACCGCAATGTCCTATCTTTAACCGTATAGGAGATCGAGTAAAATGAAGAATAATAGATATTAAAAAATGTGATATATAAACATTTTATTCGTTTGTATTTTTTTCATCTCTTGAGAGTAGACTTATACGACTTATTTTTTGTAAAATGGGGTGCTGAATCCACTGGTGAAAACCGCAATGTCCTATCTTAAACTGTTTAGGAGATAAAGTAAAATGGTTAATAATTGATATTTAAAAATGTGATATATAAACATTTTATTCGTTTGTACCTTTATCAACTCTTGAGAGTAGACTTATAGGACTTATTTTATGTAAAATGAGGTGCTGAATCCACTGGTGAAAACGGCAAGGTCCTATTTTTAACCGTTTAGGAGATCGAGTAAAATGGAGAATAATAGATATTTAAAAATGTGAAATATAAACATTTTATTAGTTTGTACCTTTATCAACTCTTGAGAGTAGACTTATAGGACTTATTTTATGTAAAATGAGGTGCTGAATCCACTGGTAAAAACGGCAAGGTCCTATTTTTAACCGTTTAGGAGATCGAGTAAAATGGAAAATAATAGATATTTAAAAATGTGATATATAAACATTTTATTAGTTTGTACCTTTATCAACTCTTGAGAGTAGACTTATAATACTTATATTATGTAAAATGAGGTACCGAATTCTCTGGTGAAAACCTCAATGTCCAATCTTGAACCGTTTAGGAGATCGAGTAGAATGGAGAATAATAGATATTTAAAAATGTGATATATAAACATTTTATTCGTTTGTACCTTTATCAACTCTTGAGAGTAGACTTATAGGACTAATTTTATGTAAAATGAGGTGCTGAATTTACTGGTGAAAACCGCAATGTCCTATCTTTAACCGTTTAGGAGATAAAGTAAAATGGAGAATAATAGATATTTAAAAAGTGATATATAAACATTTTATTCGTTTGTACCTTTATCATCTCTTGAGAGTAGACTTATACGACTTAATTTTTGTAAAATGGGGTGCTGAATCCACTGCTGAAATCCGCAATGTCCTATCTTAAACTGTTTAGGAGATAAAGTAAAATGGTTAATAATTGATATTTAAAAATGTGATATATAAACATTTTATTCGTTTGTACCTTTATCAACTCTTGAGAGTAGACTTATAGGACTAATTTTATGTAAAATGAGGTGCTGAATTTACTGGTAAAAACCGCAATGTCCTATACTTAACCGTTTAGGAGATTGAGTAAAATGGAGAATAATAGATATTTAAAAATGTGATATATAAACATTTTATTCGTTTGTACCTTTATCAACTCTTGAGAGTAGACTTATAGAACTTATTTTATGTAAAATGAGGTGCTGAATCCACTGGTGAAAACCGCAATGTCCTATCTTTAACCGTTTAGGAGATCGAGTAAAATGGTGAATAATAAATATTTAAAAATGTGATATATAAACATTTTATTCGTTTGTACCTTTATCATCTCTTGAGAGTATTCTTATACGACTTATTTTTTGTAAAATGGGGTGCTGAATCCACTGGTGAAAACCGCAATGTAATATCTTTAACCGTTTAGGAGATCGAGTAAAATGGAGAATAATAGATATTTGAAAATGTGATATATAAACATTTTATTTGTTTGTACCTTTATCAACTCTTGAGAGTAGACTTATAGAACTTATTTCATGTAAAATGAGGTGCTAAAACCACTGGTGAAAACCGCAATGTCCTATCTTTAACCGTTTAGGAGATCGAGTAAAATGGTGAATAATAGATATTTAACAATGTGATATATTAACATTTTAATCGTTTGTACCTTTATCATCTCTTGAGAGTAGACTTATAGGACTTCTTTTTTGTAAAATGAGGTGCTAAATCCACTGGTGAAAACCGCAATGTCCTATCTTTAACTGTTTAGGAGATCGAGTAAAATGGAAAATAATAGATATTTAAAAATGTGATATATAAACATTTTATTCGTTTGTAACTTTATCAACTATTTAGAGTAGACTTATAGGACTTATTTTATGTAAAATGAGGTGCTGAATCCACTGGTGAAAACCGCAATGTCCTATCTATAACCGTTTAGGAGATCGATTAAAATGGAAAATAATAGATATTTAAAAATGTGATATATAAACATTTTATTAGTTTGTACCTTTATCAACTCTTGAGAGTAGACTTATAATACTTATATTATGTAAAATGAGGTACCGAATTCTCTGGTGAAAACCGCAATGTCCAATCTTGAACCGTTTAGGAGATCGAGTAGAATGGAGAATAATAGATATTTAAAAATGTGATATATAAACATTTTATTCGTTTGTACCTTTATCAACTCTTGAGAGTAGACTTATAGGACTAATTTTATGTAAAATGAGGTGCTGAATTTACTGGTGAAAACCGCAATGTCCTATCTTTAACCGTTTAGGAGATAAAGTAAAATGGAGAATAATAGATATTTAAAAATGTGATATATAAACATTTTATTCGTTTGTACCTTTATCATCTCTTGAGAGTAGACTTATACGACTTAATTTTTGTAAAATGGGGTGCTGAATCCACTGGTGAAATCCGCAATGTCCTATCTTAAACTGTTTAGGAGATAAAGTAAAATGGTTAATAATTGATATTTAAAAATGTGATATATAAACATTTTATTCGTTTGTACCTTTATCAACTCTTGAGAGTAGACTTATAGGACTAATTTTATGTAAAATGAGGTGCTGAATTTACTGGTAAAAACCGCAATGTCCTATACTTAACCGTTTAGGAGATTGAGTAAAATGGAGAATAATAGATATTTAAAAATGTGATATATAAACATTTTATTCGTTTGTACCTTTATCAACTCTTGAGAGTAGACTTATAGAACTTATTTTATGTAAAATGAGGTGCTGAATCCACTGGTGAAAACCGCAATGTCCTATCTTTAACCGTTTAGGAGATCGAGTAAAATGGTGAATAATAAATATTTAAAAATGTGATATATAAACATTTTATTCGTTTGTACCTTTATCATCTCTTGAGAGTATTCTTATACGACTTATTTTTTGTAAAATGGGGTGCTGAATCCACTGGTGAAAACCGCAATGTAATATCTTTAACCGTTTAGGAGATCGAGTATAATGGAGAATAATAGATATTTGAAAATGTGATATATAAACATTTTATTTGTTTGTACCTTTATCAACTCTTGAGAGTAGACTTATAGAACTTATTTCATGTAAAATGAGGTGCTAAAACCACTGGTGAAAACCGCAATGTCCTATCTTTAACCGTTTAGGAGATCGAGTAAAATGGTGAATAATAGATATTTAACAATGTGATATATTAACATTTTATTCGTTTGTACCTTTATCATCTCTTGAGAGTAGACTTATAGGACTTCTTTTTTGTAAAATGAGGTGCTAAATCCACTGGTGAAAACCGCAATGTCCTATCTTTAACTGTTTAGGAGATCGAGTAAAATGGAAAATAATAGATATTTAAAAATGTGATATATAAACATTTTATTCGTTTGTAACTTTATCAACTATTTAGAGTAGACTTATAGGACTTATTTTATGTAAAATGAGGTGCTGAATCCACTGGTGAAAACCGCAATGTCCTATCTATAACCGTTTAGGAGATCGATTAAAATGGAAAATAATAGATATTTAAAAATGTGATATATAAACATTTTAATCGATTGTATCATTATCAACTATTTAGAGTAGACTTATAGGACTTATTTTATGTAAAATAAGGTGCTGAATATACAGGTTCAAACCGCAATGTCCTATATTTAACCGTTTAGGAGATCGAGTAAAATGGAGAATAATAGATATTTAAAAGTGTGATATATAAACATTTTATTCGTTTGTACCTTTATCAACTATTTAGAGTAGACTTATAGGACTTATTTTATGTAAAATGAGGTGCTAAATTTACTGGTGAAAACCGCAATGTCCTATCTTTAACCGTATAGGAGATCGAGTAAAATGAAGAATAATAGATATTAAAAAATGTGATATATAAACATTTTATTCGTTTGTACTTTTATCATCTCTTGAGAGTAGACTTATACGACTTATTTTTTGTAAAATGGGGTGCTGAATCCACTGGTGAAAACCGCAATGTCCTATCTTAAACTGTTTAGGAGATAAAGTAAAATGGTTAATAATTGATATTTAAAAATGTGATATATAAACATTTTATTCGTTTGTACCTTTATCAACTCTTGAGAGTAGACTTATAGGACTTATTTTATGTAAAATGAGGTGCTGAATCCACTGGTGAAAACGGCAAGGTCCTATTTTTAACCGTTTAGGAGATCGAGTAAAATGGAGAATAATAGATATTTAAAAATGTGAAATATAAACATTTTATTAGTTTGTACCTTTATCAACTCTTGAGAGTAGACTTATAGGACTTATTTTATGTAAAATGAGGTGCTGAATCCACTGGTAAAAACGGCAAGGTCCTATTTTTAACCGTTTAGGAGATCGAGTAAAATGGAAAATAATAGATATTTAAAAATGTGATATGTAAACATTTTATTAGTTTGTACCTTTATCAACTCTTGAGAGTAGACTTATAGGACTTATTTTATGTAAAATGAGGTGCTGAATCCACTGGTAAAAACGGCAAGGTCCTATTTTTAACCGTTTAGGAGATCGAGTAAAATGGAAAATAATAGATATTTAAAAATGTGATATATAAACATTTTATTAGTTTGTACCTGTATCAACTCTTGAGAGTAGACTTATAATACTTATATTATGTAAAATGAGGTACCGAATTCTCTGGTGAAAACCGCAATGTCCTATCTTTAACCGTTTAGGAGATAAAGTAAAATGGAGAATAATAGATATTTAAAAATGTGATATATAAACATTTTATTCGTTTGTACCTTTATCATCTCTTGAGAGTAGACTTATACGACTTAATTTTTGTAAAATGGGGTGCTAAATCCACTGGTGAAAACCGCAATGTCCTATCTTAAACTGTTTAGGAGATAAAGTAAAATGGTTAATAATTGATATTTAAAAATGTGATATATAAACATTTTATTCGTTTGTACCTTTATCAACTCTTGAGAGTAGACTTATAGGACTAATTTTATGTAAAATGAGGTGCTGAATTTACTGGTAAAAACCGCAATGTCCTATACTTAACCGTTTAGGAGATTGAGTAAAATGGAGAATAATAGATATTTAAAAATGTGATATATAAACATTTTATTCGTTTGTACCTTTATCAACTCTTGAGAGTAGACTTATAGAACTTATTTTATGTAAAATGAGGTGCTGAATCCACTGGTGAAAACCGCAATGTCCTATCTTTAACCGTTTAGGAGATCGAGTAAAATGGTGAATAATAAATATTTAAAAATGTGATATATAAACATTTTATTCGTCTGAACCTTTATCATCTCTTGAGAGTATTCTTATACGACTTATTTTTTGTAAAATGGGGTGCTGAATCCACTGGTGAAAACCGCAATGTAATATCTTTAACCGTTTAGGAGATCGAGTAAAATGGAGAATAATAGATATTTGAAAATGTGATATATAAACATTTTATTTGTTTGTACCTTTATCAACTCTTGAGAGTACACTTATAGAACTTATTTCATGTAAAATGAGGTGCAAAAACCACTGGTGAAAACCGCAATGTCCTATCTTTAACCGTTTAGGAAATCGAGTAAAATGGTGAATAATAGATATTTAACAATGTGATATATTAACATTTTAATCGTTTGTACCTTTATCATCTCTTGAGAGTAGACTTATAGGACTTCTTTTTTGTAAAATGAGGTGCCAAATCCACTGGTGAAAACCGCAATGTCCTATCTTTAACTGTTTAGGAGATCGAGTAAAATGGAAAATAATAGATATTTAAAAATGTGATATATAAACATTTTATTCGTTTGTAACTTTATCAACTATTTAGAGTAGACTTATAGGACTTATTTTATGTAAAATGAGGTGCTGAATCCACTGGTGAAAACCGCAATGTCCTATCTATAACCGTTTAGGAGATCGATTAAAATGGAAAATAATAGATATTTAAAAATGTGATATATAAACATTTTAATCGATTGTATCATTATCAACTATTTAGAGTAGACTTATAGGACTTATTTTATGTAAAATAAGGTGCTGAATATACAGGTTCAAACCGCAATGTCCTATATTTAACCGTTTAGGAGATCGAGTAAAATGGAGAATAATAGATATTTAAAAGTGTGATATATAAACATTTTATTCGTTTGTACCTTTATCAACTATTTAGAGTAGACTTATAGGACTTATTTTATGTAAAATGAGGTGCTAAATTTACTGGTGAAAACCGCAATGTCCTATCTTTAACCGTATAGGAGATCGAGTAAAATGAAGAATAATAGATATTAAAAAATGTGATATATAAACATTTTATTCGTTTGTACTTTTATCATCTCTTGAGAGTAGACTTATACGACTTATTTTTTGTAAAATGGGGTGCTGAATCCACTGGTGAAAACCGCAATGTCCTATCTTAAACTGTTTAGGAGATAAAGTAAAATGGTTAATAATTGATATTTAAAAATGTGATATATAAACATTTTATTCGTTTGTACCTTTATCAACTCTTGAGAGTAGACTTATAGGACTTATTTTATGTAAAATGAGGTGCTGAATCCACTGGTGAAAACGGCAAGGTCCTATTTTTAACCGTTTAGGAGATCGAGTAAAATGGAGAATAATAGATATTTAAAAATGTGAAATATAAACATTTTATTAGTTTGTACCTTTATCAACTCTTGAGAGTAGACTTATAGGACTTATTTTATGTAAAATGAGGTGCTGAATCCACTGGTAAAAACGGCAAGGTCCTATTTTTAACCGTTTAGGAGATCGAGTAAAATGGAAAATAATAGATATTTAAAAATGTGATATATAAACATTTTATTAGTTTGTACCTTTATCAACTCTTGAGAGTAGACTTATAATACTTATATTATGTAAAATGAGGTACCGAATTCTCTGGTGAAAACCTCAATGTCCAATCTTGAACCGTTTAGGAGATCGAGTAGAATGGAGAATAATAGATATTTAAAAATGTGATATATAAACATTTTATTCGTTTGTACCTTTATCAACTCTTGAGAGTAGACTTATAGGACTAATTTTATGTAAAATGAGGTGCTGAATTTACTGGTGAAAACCGCAATGTCCTATCTTTAACCGTTTAGGAGATAAAGTAAAATGGAGAATAATAGATATTTAAAAAGTGATATATAAACATTTTATTCGTTTGTACCTTTATCATCTCTTGAGAGTAGACTTATACGACTTAATTTTTGTAAAATGGGGTGCTGAATCCACTGCTGAAATCCGCAATGTCCTATCTTAAACTGTTTAGGAGATAAAGTAAAATGGTTAATAATTGATATTTAAAAATGTGATATATAAACATTTTATTCGTTTGTACCTTTATCAACTCTTGAGAGTAGACTTATAGGACTAATTTTATGTAAAATGAGGTGCTGAATTTACTGGTAAAAACCGCAATGTCCTATACTTAACCGTTTAGGAGATTGAGTAAAATGGAGAATAATAGATATTTAAAAATGTGATATATAAACATTTTATTCGTTTGTACCTTTATCAACTCTTGAGAGTAGACTTATAGAACTTATTTTATGTAAAATGAGGTGCTGAATCCACTGGTGAAAACCGCAATGTCCTATCTTTAACCGTTTAGGAGATCGAGTAAAATGGTGAATAATAAATATTTAAAAATGTGATATATAAACATTTTATTCGTTTGTACCTTTATCATCTCTTGAGAGTATTCTTATACGACTTATTTTTTGTAAAATGGGGTGCTGAATCCACTGGTGAAAACCGCAATGTAATATCTTTAACCGTTTAGGAGATCGAGTAAAATGGAGAATAATAGATATTTGAAAATGTGATATATAAACATTTTATTTGTTTGTACCTTTATCAACTCTTGAGAGTAGACTTATAGAACTTATTTCATGTAAAATGAGGTGCTAAAACCACTGGTGAAAACCGCAATGTCCTATCTTTAACCGTTTAGGAGATCGAGTAAAATGGTGAATAATAGATATTTAACAATGTGATATATTAACATTTTAATCGTTTGTACCTTTATCATCTCTTGAGAGTAGACTTATAGGACTTCTTTTTTGTAAAATGAGGTGCTAAATCCACTGGTGAAAACCGCAATGTCCTATCTTTAACTGTTTAGGAGATCGAGTAAAATGGAAAATAATAGATAATTAAAAATGTGATATATAAACATTTTATTCGTTTGTAACTTTATCAACTATTTAGAGTAGACTTATAGGACTTATTTTATGTAAAATGAGGTGCTGAATCCACTGGTGAAAACCGCAATGTCCTATCTATAACCGTTTAGGAGATCGATTAAAATGGAAAATAATAGATATTTAAAAATGTGATATATAAACATTTTATTAGTTTGTACCTTTATCAACTCTTGAGAGTAGACTTATAATACTTATATTATGTAAAATGAGGTACCGAATTCTCTGGTGAAAACCGCAATGTCCAATCTTGAACCGTTTAGGAGATCGAGTAGAATGGAGAATAATAGATATTTAAAAATGTGATATATAAACATTTTATTCGTTTGTACCTTTATCAACTCTTGAGAGTAGACTTATAGGACTAATTTTATGTAAAATGAGGTACCGAATTCTCTGGTGAAAACCGCAATGTCCAATCTTGAACCGTTTAGGAGATCGAGTAGAATGGAGAATAATAGATATTTAAAAATGTGATATATAAACATTTTATTCGTTTGTACCTTTATCAACTCTTGAGAGTAGACTTATAGGACTAATTTTATGTAAAATGAGGTGCTGAATTTACTGGTGAAAACCGCAATGTCCTATCTTTAACCGTTTAGGAGATAAAGTAAAATGGAGAATAATAGATATTTAAAAATGTGATATATAAACATTTTATTCGTTTGTACCTTTATCAACTCTTGAGAGTAGACTTATAGGACTAATTTTATGTAAAATGAGGTGCTGAATTTACTGGTGAAAACCGCAATGTCCTATCTTTAACCGTTTAGGAGATAAAGTAAAATGGAGAATAATAGATATTTAAAAATGTGATATATAAACATTTTAATCGATTGTATCATTATCAACTATTTAGAGTAGACTTATAGGACCTATTTTATGTAAAATAAGGTGCTGAATATACAGGTTCAAACCGCAATGTCCTATATTTAACCGTTTAGGAGATCGAGTAAAATGGAGAATAATAGATATTTAAAAGTGTGATATATAAACATTTTATTCGTTTGTACCTTTATCAACTATTTAGAGTAGACTTATAGGACTTATTTTATGTAAAATGAGGTGCTAAATTTACTGGTGAGAACCGCAATGTCCTATCTTTAACCGTATAGGAGATCGAGTAAAATGAAGAATAATAGATATTAAAAAATGTGATATATAAACATTTTATTCGTTTGTACTTTTATCATCTCTTGAGAGTAGACTTATACGACTTATTTTTTGTAAAATGGGGTGCTGAATCCACTGGTGAAAACCGCAATGTCCTATCTTAAACTGTTTAGGAGATAAAGTAAAATGGTTAATAATTGATATTTAAAAATGTGATATATAAACATTTTATTCGTTTGTACCTTTATCAACTCTTGAGAGTAGACTTATAGGACTTATTTTATGTAAAATGAGGTGCTGAATCCACTGGTGAAAACGGCAAGGTCCTATTTTTAACCGTTTAGGAGATCGAGTAAAATGGAGAATAATAGATATTTAAAAATGTGAAATATAAACATTTTATTAGTTTGTACCTTTATCAACTCTTGAGAGTAGACTTATAGGACTTATATTATGTAAAATGAGGTGCTAAATTTACTGGTGAAAACCGCAATGTCCAATCTTGAACCGTTTAGGAGATCGAGTAGAATGGAGAATAATAGATATTTAAAAATGTGATATACAAACACCTTATTCGTTTGTACCTTTATCAACTCTTAAGAGTAGACCTATAAGACTAATTTTATGTAAAATGAGGTGCTGAATTCTCTGGTGAAAACCGCAATGTCCAATCTTTAACCGTTTAGGAGATCGAGTAAAATGGAGAATAATAGATATTTAAAAATGTGATATATAAACATTTTATTCGTTTGTACCTTTATCAACTATTTAGAGTAGACTTATAGGACTTATTTTATGTAAAATGAGGTGCTGAATCCACTGGTGAAAACCGCAATGTCCTATCTATAACCGTTTAGGAGATCGATTAAAATGGAAAATAATAGATATTTAAAAATGTGATATATAAACATTTTATTCGTTTGTACCTTTATCAACTATTTAGAGTAGACTTATAGGACTTATTTTATGTAAAATGAGGTGCTAAATTTATTGGTGAAAACCGCAATGTCCAATCTTTAACCGATTAGGAGATCGAGTAGAATGGAAAATAATAGATATTTAAAAATGTGATATATAAACATTTTATTCGTTTGTACCCTAATCAACTCTTGAGAGTAGACTTATAGGACTTATTTTATGTAAAATGAGGTGCTGAATCCACTGGTAAAAACCGCAATGTCCTATTTATAACCGTTTAGGAGATCGAGTAAAATGGAAAATAATAGATATTTAAAAATGTGATATATAAACATTTTATCCGTTTGTACCTTTATCAACTCTTGAGAGTAGACTTATAGGACTTATTTTTTGTAAAATGGGGTGCTGAATCCACTGGTGAAAACCGCAATGTCCTATCTTTAACCGTTTTGGAGATCGAGTAAAATGGAGAATAATAGATATTTAAAAATGTAATATATAAACATTTTATTCGTTTGTACCTTTATCAACTTTTAATAGTAGACTTATAGGACTTATTTTATGTAAAATGAGGTGCTGAATCCACTGGTGAAAACCGCAATGTCCTGTCTTAAACTGTTTAGGAGATCGAGTAAAATGGAGAATTATAAATATTTAAAAATGTGATATATAAACATTTTATTCGTTTGTACCTTTATCAACTTTTAATAGTAGACTTATAGGACTTATTTTATGTAAAATGAGGTGCTAAATCCACTGGTGAAAACCGCAATGTCCTATCTTTAACTGTTTAGGAGATCGAGTAAAATGGAAAATAATAGATATTTAAAAATGTGATATATAAACATTTTATTCGTTTGTAACTTTATCAACTATTTAGAGTAGACTTATAGGACTTATTTTATGTAAAATGAGGTGCTGAATCCACTGGTGAAAACCGCAATGTCCTATCTATAACCGTTTAGGAGATCGATTAAAATGGAAAATAATAGATATTTAAAAATGTGATATATAAACATTTTAATCGATTGTATCATTATCAACTATTTAGAGTAGACTTATAGGACCTATTTTATGTAAAATAAGGTGCTGAATATACAGGTTCAAACCGCAATGTCCTATATTTAACCGTTTAGGAGATCGAGTAAAATGGAGAATAATAGATATTTAAAAGTGTGATATATAAACATTTTATTCGTTTGTACCTTTATCAACTATTTAGAGTAGACTTATAGGACTTATTTTATGTAAAATGAGGTGCTAAATTTACTGGTGAGAACCGCAATGTCCTATCTTTAACCGTATAGGAGATCGAGTAAAATGAAGAATAATAGATATTAAAAAATGTGATATATAAACATTTTATTCGTTTGTACTTTTATCATCTCTTGAGAGTAGACTTATACGACTTATTTTTTGTAAAATGGGGTGCTGAATCCACTGGTGAAAACCGCAATGTCCTATCTTAAACTGTTTAGGAGATAAAGTAAAATGGTTAATAATTGATATTTAAAAATGTGATATATAAACATTTTATTCGTTTGTACCTTTATCAACTCTTGAGAGTAGACTTATAGGACTTATTTTATGTAAAATGAGGTGCTGAATCCACTGGTGAAAACGGCAAGGTCCTATTTTTAACCGTTTAGGAGATCGAGTAAAATGGAGAATAATAGATATTTAAAAATGTGAAATATAAACATTTTATTAGTTTGTACCTTTATCAACTCTTGAGAGTAGACTTATAGGACTTATATTATGTAAAATGAGGTGCTAAATTTACTGGTGAAAACCGCAATGTCCAATCTTGAACCGTTTAGGAGATCGAGTAGAATGGAGAATAATAGATATTTAAAAATGTGATATACAAACACCTTATTCGTTTGTACCTTTATCAACTCTTAAGAGTAGACCTATAAGACTAATTTTATGTAAAATGAGGTGCTGAATTCTCTGGTGAAAACCGCAATGTCCAATCTTTAACCGTTTAGGAGATCGAGTAAAATGGAGAATAATAGATATTTAAAAATGTGATATATAAACATTTTATTCGTTTGTACCTTTATCAACTATTTAGAGTAGACTTATAGGACTTATTTTATGTAAAATGAGGTGCTGAATCCACTGGTGAAAACCGCAATGTCCTATCTATAACCGTTTAGGAGATCGATTAAAATGGAAAATAATAGATATTTAAAAATGTGATATATAAACATTTTATTCGTTTGTACCTTTATCAACTATTTAGAGTAGACTTATAGGACTTATTTTATGTAAAATGAGGTGCTAAATTTATTGGTGAAAACCGCAATGTCCAATCTTTAACCGATTAGGAGATCGAGTAGAATGGAAAATAATAGATATTTAAAAATGTGATATATAAACATTTTATTCGTTTGTACCCTAATCAACTCTTGAGAGTAGACTTATAGGACTTATTTTATGTAAAATGAGGTGCTGAATCCACTGGTAAAAACCGCAATGTCCTATTTATAACCGTTTAGGAGATCGAGTAAAATGGAAAATAATAGATATTTAAAAATGTGATATATAAACATTTTATCCGTTTGTACCTTTATCAACTCTTGAGAGTAGACTTATAGGACTTATTTTTTGTAAAATGGGGTGCTGAATCCACTGGTGAAAACCGCAATGTCCTATCTTTAACCGTTTTGGAGATCGAGTAAAATGGAGAATAATAGATATTTAAAAATGTAATATATAAACATTTTATTCGTTTGTACCTTTATCAACTTTTAATAGTAGACTTATAGGACTTATTTTATGTAAAATGAGGTGCTGAATATACTGGTGAAAACCGCAATGTCCTGTCTTAAACTGTTTAGGAGATCGAGTAAAATGGAGAATTATAAATATTTAAAAATGTGATATATAAACATTTTATTCGTTTGTACCTTTATCAACTTTTAATAGTAGACTTATAGGACTTATTTTATGTAAAATGAGGTGCTGAATCCACTGGTTCGAACCGCAATGTCCTATATTTAACCGTTTAGGAGATCGAGTAAAATGGAGAATAATAGATATTTAAAAATGTAATATATAAACAATTTATTCGTTTGTACCTTTATCATCTCTTGAGAGTAGACTTATAGGACTTATTTTATGTAAAATGAGGTGCTAAATCCACTGGTAAAAACCGCAATGTCCTATCTTTAAGCGTTTAGGAGATCGAGTAAAATGGTGAATAATAGATATTTAAAATTGTGATATATAAACATTTTATTCGTTTGTACCTTTATCAACTTTTGAGAGTAGACTTATAGGACTTATTTTATGTAAAATGAGGTGCTGAATCCACTGGTGAAAACCGCAATGTCCTGTCTTAAACTGTTTAGGAGATCGAGTAAAATGGAGAATTATAAATATTTAAAAATGTGATATATAAACATTTTATTCGTTTGTACCTTTATCAACTTTTAATAGTAGACTTATAGGACTTATTTTATGTAAAATGAGGTGCTGAATCCACTGGTAAAAACCGCAATGTCCTATCTTTAAGCGTTTAGGAGATCGAGTAAAATGGTGAATAATAGATATTTAAAAATGTGATATACAAACACCTTATTCGTTTGTACCTTTATCAACT
Organism: Silvanus unidentatus; assembly: GCA_963930825.1. Taxonomy (NCBI): domain Eukaryota; kingdom Metazoa; phylum Arthropoda; class Insecta; order Coleoptera; family Silvanidae; genus Silvanus; species Silvanus unidentatus. Next base: position 12,836,365 of record OZ005761.1, read on the forward strand.
CTTAAGAGTAGACCTATAAGACTAATTTTATGTAAAATGAGGTGCTGAATTCTCTGGTGAAAACCGCAATGTCCAATCTTTAACCGTTTAGGAGATCGAGTAAAATGGAGAATAATAGATATTTAAAAATGTGATATATAAACATTTTATTCGTTTGTACCTTTATCAACTCTTAAGAGTAGACCTATAAGACTAATTTTATGTAAAATGAGGTGCTGAATTCTCTGGTGAAAACCGCAATGTCCAATCTTTAACCGTTTAGGAGATCGAGTAAAATGGAGAATAATAGATATTTAAAAATGTGATATATAAACATTTTATTCGTTTGTACCTTTATCAACTATTTAGAGTAGACTTATAGGACTTATTTTATGTAAAATGAGGTGCTGAATCCACTGGTGAAAACCGCAATGTCCTATCTATAACCGTTTAGGAGATCGAGTAAAATGGAGAATAATAGATATTTAAAAATGTGATATATAAACACCTTATTCGTTTGTACCTTTATCAACTCTTAAGAGTAGACCTATAAGACTAATTTTATGTAAAATGAGGTGCTGAATTCTCTGGTGAAAACCGCAATGTCCAATCTTTAACCGTTTAGGAGATCGAGTAAAATGGAGAATAATAGATATTTAAAAATGTGATATATAAACATTTTATTCGTTTGTACCTTTATCAACTATTTAGAGTAGACTTATAGGACTTATTTTATGTAAAATGAGGTGCTGAATCCACTGGTGAAAACCGCAATGTCCTATCTATAACCGTTTAGGAGATCGATTAAAATGGAAAATAATAGATATTTAAAAATGTGATATATAAACATTTTATTCGTTTGTACCTTTATCAACTATTTAGAGTAGACTTATAGGACTTATTTTATGTAAAATGAGGTGCTAAATTTATTGGTGAAAACCGCAATGTCCAATCTTTAACCGATTAGGAGATCGAGTAGAATGGAAAATAATAGATATTTAAAAATGTGATATATAAACATTTTATTCGTTTGTACCCTAATCAACTCTTGAGAGTAGACTTATAGGACTTATTTTATGTAAAATGAGGTGCTGAATCCACTGGTAAAAACCGCAATGTCCTATTTATAACCGTTTAGGAGATCGAGTAAAATGGAAAATAATAGATATTTAAAAATGTGATATATAAACATTTTATCCGTTTGTACCTTTATCAACTCTTGAGAGTAGACTTATAGGACTTATTTTTTGTAAAATGGGGTGCTGAATCCACTGGTGAAAACCGCAATGTCCTATCTTTAACCGTTTTGGAGATCGAGTAAAATGGAGAATAATAGATATTTAAAAATGTAATATATAAACATTTTATTCGTTTGTACCTTTATCAACTTTTAATAGTAGACTTATAGGACTTATTTTATGTAAAATGAGGTGCTGAATCCACTGGTGAAAACCGCAATGTCCTGTCTTAAACTGTTTAGGAGATCGAGTAAAATGGAGAATTATAAATATTTAAAAATGTGATATATAAACATTTTATTCGTTTGTACCTTTATCAACTTTTAATAGTAGACTTATAGGACTTATTTTATGTAAAATGAGGTGCTAAATCCACTGGTGAAAACCGCAATGTCCTATCTTTAACTGTTTAGGAGATCGAGTAAAATGGAAAATAATAGATATTTAAAAATGTGATATATAAACATTTTATTCGTTTGTAACTTTATCAACTATTTAGAGTAGACTTATAGGACTTATTTTATGTAAAATGAGGTGCTGAATCCACTGGTGAAAACCGCAATGTCCTATCTATAACCGTTTAGGAGATCGATTAAAATGGAAAATAATAGATATTTAAAAATGTGATATATAAACATTTTAATCGATTGTATCATTATCAACTATTTAGAGTAGACTTATAGGACCTATTTTATGTAAAATAAGGTGCTGAATATACAGGTTCAAACCGCAATGTCCTATATTTAACCGTTTAGGAGATCGAGTAAAATGGAGAATAATAGATATTTAAAAGTGTGATATATAAACATTTTATTCGTTTGTACCTTTATCAACTATTTAGAGTAGACTTATAGGACTTATTTTATGTAAAATGAGGTGCTAAATTTACTGGTGAGAACCGCAATGTCCTATCTTTAACCGTATAGGAGATCGAGTAAAATGAAGAATAATAGATATTAAAAAATGTGATATATAAACATTTTATTCGTTTGTACTTTTATCATCTCTTGAGAGTAGACTTATACGACTTATTTTTTGTAAAATGGGGTGCTGAATCCACTGGTGAAAACCGCAATGTCCTATCTTAAACTGTTTAGGAGATAAAGTAAAATGGTTAATAATTGATATTTAAAAATGTGATATATAAACATTTTATTCGTTTGTACCTTTATCAACTCTTGAGAGTAGACTTATAGGACTTATTTTATGTAAAATGAGGTGCTGAATCCACTGGTGAAAACGGCAAGGTCCTATTTTTAACCGTTTAGGAGATCGAGTAAAATGGAGAATAATAGATATTTAAAAATGTGAAATATAAACATTTTATTAGTTTGTACCTTTATCAACTCTTGAGAGTAGACTTATAGGACTTATATTATGTAAAATGAGGTGCTAAATTTACTGGTGAAAACCGCAATGTCCAATCTTGAACCGTTTAGGAGATCGAGTAGAATGGAGAATAATAGATATTTAAAAATGTGATATACAAACACCTTATTCGTTTGTACCTTTATCAACTCTTAAGAGTAGACCTATAAGACTAATTTTATGTAAAATGAGGTGCTGAATTCTCTGGTGAAAACCGCAATGTCCAATCTTTAACCGTTTAGGAGATCGAGTAAAATGGAGAATAATAGATATTTAAAAATGTGATATATAAACATTTTATTCGTTTGTACCTTTATCAACTATTTAGAGTAGACTTATAGGACTTATTTTATGTAAAATGAGGTGCTGAATCCACTGGTGAAAACCGCAATGTCCTATCTATAACCGTTTAGGAGATCGATTAAAATGGAAAATAATAGATATTTAAAAATGTGATATATAAACATTTTATTCGTTTGTACCTTTATCAACTATTTAGAGTAGACTTATAGGACTTATTTTATGTAAAATGAGGTGCTAAATTTATTGGTGAAAACCGCAATGTCCAATCTTTAACCGATTAGGAGATCGAGTAGAATGGAAAATAATAGATATTTAAAAATGTGATATATAAACATTTTATTCGTTTGTACCCTAATCAACTCTTGAGAGTAGACTTATAGGACTTATTTTATGTAAAATGAGGTGCTGAATCCACTGGTAAAAACCGCAATGTCCTATTTATAACCGTTTAGGAGATCGAGTAAAATGGAAAATAATAGATATTTAAAAATGTGATATATAAACATTTTATCCGTTTGTACCTTTATCAACTCTTGAGAGTAGACTTATAGGACTTATTTTTTGTAAAATGGGGTGCTGAATCCACTGGTGAAAACCGCAATGTCCTATCTTTAACCGTTTTGGAGATCGAGTAAAATGGAGAATAATAGATATTTAAAAATGTAATATATAAACATTTTATTCGTTTGTACCTTTATCAACTTTTAATAGTAGACTTATAGGACTTATTTTATGTAAAATGAGGTGCTGAATATACTGGTGAAAACCGCAATGTCCTGTCTTAAACTGTTTAGGAGATCGAGTAAAATGGAGAATTATAAATATTTAAAAATGTGATATATAAACATTTTATTCGTTTGTACCTTTATCAACTTTTAATAGTAGACTTATAGGACTTATTTTATGTAAAATGAGGTGCTGAATCCACTGGTTCGAACCGCAATGTCCTATATTTAACCGTTTAGGAGATCGAGTAAAATGGAGAATAATAGATATTTAAAAATGTAATATATAAACAATTTATTCGTTTGTACCTTTATCATCTCTTGAGAGTAGACTTATAGGACTTATTTTATGTAAAATGAGGTGCTAAATCCACTGGTAAAAACCGCAATGTCCTATCTTTAAGCGTTTAGGAGATCGAGTAAAATGGTGAATAATAGATATTTAAAATTGTGATATATAAACATTTTATTCGTTTGTACCTTTATCAACTTTTGAGAGTAGACTTATAGGACTTATTTTATGTAAAATGAGGTGCTGAATCCACTGGTGAAAACCGCAATGTCCTGTCTTAAACTGTTTAGGAGATCGAGTAAAATGGAGAATTATAAATATTTAAAAATGTGATATATAAACATTTTATTCGTTTGTACCTTTATCAACTTTTAATAGTAGACTTATAGGACTTATTTTATGTAAAATGAGGTGCTGAATCCACTGGTAAAAACCGCAATGTCCTATCTTTAAGCGTTTAGGAGATCGAGTAAAATGGTGAATAATAGATATTTAAAATTGTGATATATAAACATTTTATTCGTTTGTACCTTTATCAACTTTTGGGAGTAGACTTATAGGACTTATTTTATGTAAAATGAGGTGCTGAATCCACTGGTGAAAACCGCAATGTCCTGTCTTAAACTGTTTAGGAGATCGAGTAAAATGGAGAATTATAGATATTTAAAAATGTGATATATAAACATTTTATCCGTTTGTACCTTTATCAACTCTTGAGAGTAGACCTATAGGACTAATTTTAGGTAAAATGAGGTGCTGAATCCATTTTTGAAAAATGCAATGTCCTATTTTAAACTGTTTAGGAGATCAAGTAAAATGGAGAATAATAGATATTTAAAAATGTGATATATAAACATTTTATTCGTTTGTACCTTTATCAACTTTTAAGAATAGACTTATAGGACTTATTTTATGTAAAATGAGGTGCTGAATATACTGGTGAAAACCGCAATGTCCTGTCTTAAACTGTTTAGGAGATCGAGTAAAATGGAGAATTATAAATATTTAAAAATGTGATATATAAACATTTTATTCGTTTGTACCTTTATCAACTTTTAATAGTAGACTTATAGGACTTATTTTATGTAAAATGAGGTGCTGAATCCACTGGTTCGAACCGCAATGTCCTATATTTAACCGTTTAGGAGATCGAGTAAAATGGAGAATAATAGATATTTAAAAATGTAATATATAAACAATTTATTCGTTTGTACCTTTATCATCTCTTGAGAGTAGACTTATAGGACTTATTTTATGTAAAATGAGGTGCTAAATCCACTGGTAAAAACCGCAATGTCCTATCTTTAAGCGTTTAGGAGATCGAGTAAAATGGTGAATAATAGATATTTAAAATTGTGATATATAAACATTTTATTCGTTTGTACCTTTATCAACTTTTGAGAGTAGACTTATAGGACTTATTTTATGTAAAATGAGGTGCTGAATCCACTGGTGAAAACCGCAATGTCCTGTCTTAAACTGTTTAGGAGATCGAGTAAAATGGAGAATTATAAATATTTAAAAATGTGATATATAAACATTTTATTCGTTTGTACCTTTATCAACTTTTAATAGTAGACTTATAGGACTTATTTTATGTAAAATGAGGTGCTGAATCCACTGGTAAAAACCGCAATGTCCTATCTTTAAGCGTTTAGGAGATCGAGTAAAATGGTGAATAATAGATATTTAAAATTGTGATATATAAACATTTTATTCGTTTGTACCTTTATCAACTTTTGGGAGTAGACTTATAGGACTTATTTTATGTAAAATGAGGTGCTGAATCCACTGGTGAAAACCGCAATGTCCTGTCTTAAACTGTTTAGGAGATCGAGTAAAATGGAGAATTATAGATATTTAAAAATGTGATATATAAACATTTTATCCGTTTGTACCTTTATCAACTCTTGAGAGTAGACCTATAGGACTAATTTTAGGTAAAATGAGGTGCTGAATCCATTTTTGAAAACCGCAATGTCCTATTTTAAACTGTTTAGGAGATCAAGTAAAATGGAGAATAATAGATATTTAAAAATGTGATATATAAACATTTTATTCGTTTGTACCTTTATCAACTTTTAAGAATAGACTTATAGGACTTATTTTATGTAAAATGAGGTGCTGAATCCACTGGTGAAAACCGCAATGTCCTATCTTTAACCGTTTAGGAGATCGAGTAAAATGGTGAATAATAGATATTTAAAAATGTGATATATAAACATTTTATTCGTTTGTACCTTTATCAACTATTTAGAGTAGACCTATAGGACTAATTTTATGTAAAATGAGGTGCGTAATTTACTGGTGGAAACCGCTATGTCCTATATTTAACCGTTTAGGAGATCGAGTAAAATGGAGAATAATAGATATTTAAAAATGTGATATATAAACATTTTATTCGTTTGTACCTTTATCAACTAATTAGAGTAGACTTATAGAACTTATTTTATGTAAAATGAGGTGCTGAATCCACTGGTAAAAACCGCAATGTCCTATCTTTAACCGTTTAGGAGATCGAGTAAAATGGTGAATAATAGATATTTAAAAAGGTGATATATAAACATTTTATTCGTTTGTACCTTTATCATCTCTTGAGAGTAAACTTATAGGACTTATTTTTTGTAAAATGAGGTGCTTAATCCACTGGTGAAAACCGCAATGACCTATCTTTAACCGTTTAGGAGATCGAGTAAAATGGTTAATAATAGATATTTAAAAATGTGATATATAAACATTTTATTCGTTTGTACCTTTATCATCTCTTGCGAGTAGACTTATAGAACTTATTTTATGTAAAATGAGGTGCTGAATTCTCTGGTGAAAACCGCAATGTCCTGTCTTAAACTGTTTAGGAGATCGAGTAAAATGGAGAATTATAAATATTTAAAAATGTGATATATAAACATTTTATTCGTTTGTACCTATATCAACTCTTGAGAGTAGACTTATAGGACTTATATTATGTAAAATGAGGTGCTGAATCCACTGGTGAAAACCGCAATGTCCTATCTATAACCGTTTAGGAGATCGAGTAAAATGGAAAATAATAGATATTTAACAATGTGATATATAAACATTTTATTCGTTTGTACCTTTATCATCTCTTGAGAGTAGACTTATAGAACTTATTTTTTGTAAAATGGGGTGCTAAATTCACTGGTGAAAACCGCAATGTCCTATCTTAAGCAGTTTAGGAAATCGAGTAAAATGGAAAATAATAGATATTTAAAAATGTGATATATAAACATTTTATTCGTTTGTACCTTTATCATCTCTTAAGAGTAGACCTATAGGACTTATTTTATGTAAAATGAGGTGCTAAATCCATTTTTGAAATTCGCAATGTCCTCTCTTTAACCGTTTAGGAGATCGAGTAAAATGGAGAATAATAGATATTTAAAAGTGTGATATATAAACATTTTATTCGTTTGTACCTTTATCAACTATTTAGAGTAGACTTATAGGACTTATTTTATGTAAAATGAGGTGCTAAATTTACTGGTGAAAACCGCAATGTCCTATCTTTAACCGTATAGGAGATCGAGTAAAATGAAGAATAATAGATATTAAAAAATGTGATATATAAACATTTTATTCGTTTGTACTTTTATCATCTCTTGAGAGTAGACTTATACGACTTATTTTTTGTAAAATGGGGTGCTGAATCCACTGGTGAAAACCGCAATGTCCTATCTTAAACTGTTTAGGAGATCGAGTAAAATGGAGAATAATAGATATTTAAAAATGTGAAATATAAACATTTTATTAGTTTGTACCTTTATCAACTCTTGAGAGTAGACTTATTGGACTTATTTTATGTAAAATGAGGTGCTGAATCCACTGGTAAAATCGGCAAGGTCCTATTTTTAACCGTTCAGGAGATCGAGTAAAATGGAAAATAATAGATATTTAAAAATGTGATATATAAACATTTTATTAGTTTGTACCTTTATCAACTCTTGAGAGTAGACTTATAATACTTATATTATGTAAAATGAGGTACCGAATTCTCTGGTGAAAACCGCAATGTCTAATCTTGAACCGTTTAGGAGATCGAGTAGAATGGAGAATAATAGATATTTAAAAATGTGATATATAAACATTTTATTCGTTTGTACCTTTATCAACTCTTGAGAGTAGACTTATAGGACTAATTTTATGTAAAATGAGGTGCTGAATTTACTGGTGAAAACCGCAATGTCCTATCTTTAACCGTTTAGGAGATAAAGTAAAATGGAGAATAATAGATATTTAAAAATGTGATATATAAACATTTTATTCGTTTGTACCTTTATCATCTCTTGAGAGTAGACTTATACGACTTAATTTTTGTAAAATGGGGTGCTGAATCCACTGGTGAAAACCGCAATGTCCTATCTTAAACTGTTTAGGAGATAAAGTAAAATGGTTAATAATTGATATTTAAAAATGTGATATATAAACATTTTATTCGTTTGTACCTTTATCAACTCTTGAGAGTAGACTTATAGGACTAATTTTATGTAAAATGAGGTGCTGAATTTACTGGTAAAAACCGCAATGTCCTATACTTAACCGTTTAGGAGATTGAGTAAAATGGAGAATAATAGATATTTAAAAATGTGATATATAAACATTTTATTCGTTTGTACCTTTATCAACTCTTGAGAGTAGACTTATAGAATTTATTTTATGTAAAATGAGGTGCTGAATCCACTGGTGAAAACGGCAAGGTCCTATTTTTAACCGTTTAGGAGATCGAGTAAAATGGAAAATAATAGATATTTAAAAATGTGATATATAAACATTTTATTCGTTTGTACCCTAATCAACTCTTGAGAGTAGACTTATAGGACTTATTTTATGTAAAATGAGGTGCTGAATCCACTGGTGAAAACCGCAATGTCCTATTTATAACCGTTTAGGAGATCGAGTAAAATGGAAAATAATAGATATTTAAAAATGTGATATATAAACATTTTATCCGTTTGTACCTTTATCAACTCTTGAGAGTAGACTTATAGGACTTATTTTTTGTAAAATGGGGTGCTAAATCCACTGGTGAAAACCGCAATGTCCTATCTTAAACTGTTTAGGAGATAAAGTAAAATGGTTAATAATTGATATTTAAAAATGTGATATATAAACATTTTATTCGTTTGTACCCTAATCAACTCTTGAGAGTAGACTTATAGGACTTATTTTATGTAAAATGAGGTGCTAAATCCACTGGTAAAAACCGCAATGTCCTATCTTTAAGCGTTTAGGAGATCGAGTAAAATGGTGAATAATAGATATTTAAAATTGTGATATATAAACATTTTATTCGTTTGTACCTTTATCAACTTTTGAGAGTAGACTTATAGGACTTATTTTATGTAAAATGAGGTGCTGAATCCACTGGTGAAAACCGCAATGTCCTGTCTTAAACTGTTTAGGAAATCGAGTAAAATGGAGAATTATAAATATTTAAAAATGTGATATATAAACATTTTATTCGTTTGTACCTTTATCAACTTTTAATAGTAGACTTATAGGACTTATTTTATGTAAAATGAGGTGCTGAATCCACTGGTAAAAACCGCAATGTCCTATCTTTAAGCGTTTAGGAGATCGAGTAAAATGGTGAATAATAGATATTTAAAATTGTGATATATAAACATTTTATTCGTTTGTACCTTTATCAACTAATTAGAGTAGACTTATAGAACTTATTTTATGTAAAATGAGGTGCTGAATCCACTGGTAAAAACCACAATGTCCTATCTTTAACCGTTTAGGAGATCGAGTAAAATGATGAATAATAGATATTTAAAAAGGTGATATATAAACATTTTATTCGTTTGTACCTTTATCATCTCTTGAGAGTAAACTTATAGGACTTATTTTTTGTAAAATGAGGTGCTTAATCCACTGGTGAAAACCGCAATGACCTATCTTTAACCGTTTAGGAGATCGAGTAAAATGGTTAATAATAGATATTTAAAAATGTGATATATAAACATTTTATTCGTTTGTACCTTTATCATCTCTTGAGAGTAGGCTTATAGAACTTATTTTATGTAAAATGAGGTGCTGAATTCTCTGGTGAAAACCGCAATGTCCTGTCTTAAACTGTTTAGGAGATCGAGTAAAATGGAGAATTATAAATATTTAAAAATGTGATATATAAACATTTTATTCGTTTGTACCTTCATCAACTTTTAATAGTAGACTTATAGGACTTATTTTATGTAAAATGAGGTGCTGAATCCACTGGTTCGAACCGCAATGTCCTATATTTAACCGTTTAGGAGACCGAGTAAAATGGAGAATAATAGATATTTAAAAATGTAATATATAAACAATTTATTCGTTTGTACCTTTATCATCTCTTGAGAGTAGACTTATAGGACTTATTTTATGTAAAATGAGGTGCTAAATCCACTGGTAAAAACCGCAATGTCCTATCATTATGCGTTTAGGAGATCGAGTAAAATGGTGAATAATAGATATTTAAAATTGTGATATATAAACATTTTATTCGTTTGTACCTTTATCAACTTTTGAGAGTAGACTTATAGGACTTATTTTATGTAAAATGAGGTGCTGAATCCACTGGTGAAAACCGCAATGTCCTGTCTTAAACTGTTTAGGAGATCGAGTAAAATGGAGAATTATAAATATTTAAAAATGTGATATATAAACATTTTATTCGTTTGTACCTTTATCAACTATTTAGAGTAGACCTATAGGACTAATTTTATGTAAAATGAGGTGCTGAATTTACTGGTGGAAACCGCAATGTCCTATATTTAACCGTTTAGGAGATCGAGTAAAATGGAGAATAATAGATATTTAAAAATGTGATATATAAACATTTTATTCGTTTGTACCTTTATCAACTAATTAGAGTAGACTTATAGAACTTATTTTATGTAAAATGAGGTGCTGAATCCACTGGTAAAAACCACAATGTCCTATCTTTAACCGTTTAGGAGATCGAGTAAAATGGTGAATAATAGATATTTAAAAAGGTGATATATAAACATTTTATTCGTTTGTACCTTTATCATCTCTTGAGAGTAAACTTATAGGACTTATTTTTTGTAAAATGAGGTGCTTAATCCACTGGTGAAAACCGCAATGACCTATCTTTAACCGTTTAGGAGATCGAGTAAAATGGTTAATAATAGATATTTAAAAATGTGATATATAAACATTTTATTCGTTTGTACCTTTATCATCTCTTGAGAGTAGGCTTATAGAACTTATTTTATGTAAAATGAGGTGCTGAATTCTCTGGTGAAAACCGCAATGTCCTGTCTTAAACTGTTTAGGAGATCGAGTAAAATGGAGAATTATAAATATTTAAAAATGTGATATATAAACATTTTATTCGTTTGTACCTTTATCAACTTTTAATAGTAGACTTATAGGACTTATTTTATGTAAAATGAGGTGCTGAATCCACTGGTTCGAACCGCAATGTCCTATATTTAACCGTTTAGGAGATCGAGTAAAATGGAGAATAATAGATATTTAAAAATGTAATATATAAACAATTTATTCGTTTGTACCTTTATCATCTCTTGAGAGTAAACTTATAGGACTTATTTTATGTAAAATGAGGTGCTAAATCCACTGGTAAAAACCGCAATGTCCTATCATTATGCGTTTAGGAGATCGAGTAAAATGGTGAATAATAGATATTTAAAATTGTGATATATAAACATTTTATTCGTTTGTACCTTTATCAACTTTTGAGAGTAGACTTATAGGACTTATTTTATGTAAAATGAGGTGCTGAATCCACTGGTGAAAACCGCAATGTCCTGTCTTAAACTGTTTAGGAGATCGAGTAAAATGGAGAATTATAAATATTTAAAAATGTGATATATAAACATTTTATTCGTTTGTACCTTTATCAACTATTTAGAGTAGACCTATAGGACTAATTTTATGTAAAATGAGGTGCTGAATTTACTGGTGGAAACCGCAATGTCCTATATTTAACCGTTTAGGAGATCGAGTAAAATGGAGAATAATAGATATTTAAAAATGTGATATATAAACATTTTATTCGTTTGTACCTTTATCAACTAATTAGAGTAGACTTGTAGAACTTATTTTATGTAAAATGAGGTGCTGAATCCACTGGTAAAAACCGCAATGTCCTATCTTTAACCGTTTAGGAGATCGAGTAAAATGGTGAATAATAGATATTTAAAAAGGTGATATATAAACATTTTATTCGTTTGTACCTTTATCATCTCTTGAGAGTAGGCTTATAGAACTTATTTTATGTAAAATGAGGTGCTGAATTCTCTGGTGAAAACCGCAATGTCCTGTCTTAAACTGTTTAGGAGATCGAGTAAAATGGAGAATTATAAATATTTAAAAATGTGATATATAAACATTTTATTCGTTTGTACCTTTATCAACTTTTAATAGTAGACTTATAGGACTTATTTTATGTAAAATGAGGTGCTGAATCCACTGGTTCGAACCGCAATGTCCTATATTTAACCGTTTAGGAGATCGAGTAAAATGGAGAATAATAGATATTTAAAAATGTAATATATAAACAATTTATTCGTTTGTACCTTTATCATCTCTTGAGAGTAGACTTATAGGACTTATTTTATGTAAAATGAGGTGCTAAATCCACTGGTAAAAACCGCAATGTCCTATCATTATGCGTTTAGGAGATCGAGTAAAATGGTGAATAATAGATATTTAAAATTGTGATATATAAACATTTTATTCGTTTGTACCTTTATCAACTTTTGAGAGTAGACTTATAGGACTTATTTTATGTAAAATGAGGTGCTGAATCCACTGGTGAAAACCGCAATGTCCTGTCTTAAACTGTTTAGGAGATCGAGTAAAATGGAGAATTATAAATATTTAAAAATGTGATATATAAACATTTTATTCGTTTGTACCTTTATCAACTATTTAGAGTAGACCTATAGGACTAATTTTATGTAAAATGAGGTGCTGAATTTACTGGTGGAAACCGCAATGTCCTATATTTAACCGTTTAGGAGATCGAGTAAAATGGAGAATAATAGATATTTAAAAATGTGATATATAAACATTTTATTCGTTTGTACCTTTATCAACTAATTAGAGTAGACTTGTAGAACTTATTTTATGTAAAATGAGGTGCTGAATCCACTGGTAAAAACCGCAATGTCCTATCTTTAACCGTTTAGGAGATCGAGTAAAATGGTGAATAATAGATATTTAAAAAGGTGATATATAAACATTTTATTCGTTTGTACCTTTATCATCTCTTGAGAGTAAACTTATAGGACTTATTTTTTGTAAAATGAGGTGCTTAATCCACTGGTGAAAACCGCAATGACCTATCTTTAACCGTTTAGGAGATCGAGTAAAATGGTTAATAATAGATATTTAAAAATGTGATATATAAACATTTTATTCGTTTGTACCTTTATCATCTCTTGAGAGTAGACTTATAGAACTTATTTTATGTAAAATGAGGTGCTGAATTCTCTGGTGAAAACCGCAATGTCCTGTCTTAAACTGTTTAGGAGATCGAGTAAAATGGAGAATTATAAATATTTAAAAATGTGATATATAAACATTTTATTCGTTTGTACCTTTATCAACTTTTAATAGTAGACTTATAGGACTTATTTTATGTAAAATGAGGTGCTGAATCCACTGGTTCGAACCGCAATGTCCTATATTTAACCGTTTAGGAGATCGAGTAAAATGGAGAATAATAGATATTTAAAAATGTAATATATAAACAATTTATTCGTTTGTACCTTTATCATCTCTTGAGAGTAGACTTATAGGACTTATTTTATGTAAAATGAGGTGCTAAATCCACTGGTAAAAACCGCAATGTCCTATCTTTATGCGTTTAGGAGATCGAGTAAAATGGTGAATAATAGATATTTAAAATTGTGATATATAAACATTTTATTCGTTTGTACCTTTATCAACTTTTGAGAGTAGACTTATAGGACTTATTTTATGTAAAATGAGGTGCTGAATCCACTGGTGAAAACCGCAATGTCCTGTCTTAAACTGTTTAGGAGATCGAGTAAAATGGAGAATTATAAATATTTAAAAATGTGATATATAAACATTTTATTCGCTTGTACCTTTATCAACTTTTAATAGTAGACTTATAGGACTTATTTTATGTAAAATGAGGTGCTGAATCCACTGGTAAAAACCGCAATGTAATATCTTTAAGCGTTTAGGAGATCGAGTAAAATGGTGAATAATAGATATTTAAAATTGTGATATATAAACATTTTATTCGTTTGTACCTTTATCAACTTTTGGGAGTAGACTTATAGGACTTATTTTATGTAAAATAAGGTGCTGAATCCACTGGTGAAAACCGCAATGTCCTGTCTTAAACTGTTTAGGAGATCGAGTAAAATGGAGAATTATAGATATTTAAAAATGTGATATATAAACATTTTATCCGTTTGTACCTTTATCAACTCTTGAGAGTAGACCTATAAGACTAATTTTAGGTAAAATGAGGTGCTGAATCCATTTTTGAAAACCGCAATGTCCTATTTTAAACTGTTTAGGAGATCAAGTAAAATGGAGAATAATAGATATTTAAAAATGTGATATATAAACATTTTATTCGTTTGTACCTTTATCAACTTTTAAGAATAGACTTATAGGACTTATTTTATGTAAAATGAGGTGCTGAATCCACTGGTGAAAACCGCAATGTCCTATCTTTAACCGTTTAGGAGATCGAGTAAAATGGTGAATAATAGATATTTAAAAATGTGATATATAAACATTTTATTCGTTTGTACGTTTATTAACTCTTGAGAGTAGACTTATAGAACATATTTTATGTAAAATGAGGTGCTAAATCAACTGGTGAAAACCACAATGTCCTATCTTTAACCGTTTAGGAGATCGAGTAAAATGGATAATAATAGATATTTAAAAATGTGATATATAAACATTTTATTCGTTTGTACGTTTATTAACTCTTGAGAGTAGACTTATAGAACATATTTTATGTAAAATGAGGTGCTAAATCAACTGGTGAAAACCACAATGTCCTATCTTTAACCGTTTAGGAGATCGAGTAAAATGGTGAATAATAAATATTTAAAAATGTGATATATAAACATTTTATTCGTTTGTACCTTTATGACTCTTGAGAGTAGACTTATAGGACTTATTTTATGTAAAATGAGGTGCTAAATCCACTGGTGAAAACCGCAATGTCATATCTTTAACTGTTTAGGAGATCGAGTAAAATGGTGAATAATGGATATTTAAAATTGTGATATATAATCATTTTATTCGTTTGTACCTTTATTAACTCTTGAGAGTAGACTGATAGGACTTATTTTATGTTAAATGAGGTGCTGAATCCACTGGTGAAAACCACAATGTCCTATCTTTAACCGTTTAGGAGATCGAGTAAAATGGTGAATAATAAATATTTAAAAATGTGATATATAAACATTTTATTCGTTTGTACCTTTATGACTCTTGAGAGTAGACTTATAGGACTTATTTTATGTAAAATGAGGTGCTAAATCCACTGGTGAAAACCGCAATGTCCTATCTTTAACTGTTTAGAAGATCGAGTAAAATGGTGAATAATGGATATTTAAAATTGTGATATATAATCATTTTATTCGTTTGTACCTTTATTAACTCTTGAGAGTAGACTTATAGGACTTATTTTATGTTAAATGAGGTGCTGAATCCACTGGTGAAAATTGCAATGTCCTATCTTAAACTGTTTAGGAGATCGAGTAAAATGGAGAATAATAGGTATTTAAAAATGTGATATACAAACATCTTATTCGTTTGTACCTTTATCAACTCATTAGAGTAGACCTATAGGACTAATTTTATGTAAAATGAGGTGCTGAATTTACTGGTGAAAACCGCAATGTCCTATATTTAACCGTTTAGGAGATCGAGTAAAATGGAGAATAATAGATATATAAAAATGTGATATATTAACATTTTATTCGTTTGTACCTTTATCAACTATTTAGAGAAGACTTATAGAACTTATTTTATGTAAAATGAGGTGCTGAACCCACTGGTAAAAACCGCAATGTCCTATCTTTAACCGTTTAGGAGATCGAGTAAAATGGTGAATAATAGATATTTAAAAATGTGATATATAAACATTTTATTCGTTTGTACCTTTATCAACTCATAAGAGTAGACCTATAGGACTAATTTTATGTAAAATGAGGTGCTGAATTTACTGGTGAAAACCGCAATGTCCTATATTTAACCGTTTAGGAGATCGAGTAAAATGGAGAATAATAGATATATAAAAATGTGATATATTAACATTTTATTCGTTTGTACCTTTATCAACTATTTAGAGTAGACTTATAGAACTTATTTTATGTAAAATGAGGTGCTGAACCCACTGGTAAAAACCGCAATGTCCTATCTTTAACCGTTTAGGAGATCGAGTAAAATGGTGAATAATAGATATTTAAAAATGTGATATATAAACATTTTATTCGTTTGTACCTTTATCATCTCTTGAGAGTAGATTTATAGGACTTATTTTATGTAAAATGAGATGCTGAATTCTCTGGTGAAAACCGCAATGTCTAATCTTTAACCGTTTAGGAGATCGAGTAAAATGGAGAATAATAGATATTTAAATATGTGATATATAAACTTTTTATTCGTTTGTACCTTTACCAACTCTTGAGAGTAGACTTATAGAACTTATTTTATGTAAAATGAGGTGCTGAATCAACTGGTGAAAACCACAATGTCCTATCTTTAACCGTTTAGGAGATCGAGTAAAATGGTGAATAATAAATATTTTAAAATGTGATATATAAACATTTTATTCGTTTGTACCTTTATCAACTCTTGAGAGTAGACTTATAGAACTTATTTTATGTAAAATGAGGTGCTAAATCCACTGGTGAAAACCGCAATGTCCAATCTTTAACCGTTTAGGAGATCGAGTAAAATGGTGAATAATAAATATTTAAAAATGTGATATATAAACATTTTATTCGTATATACCTTTATCATCTCTTGAGAGTAGACTTATACGACCTTTTTTTTGTAAAATGGGGTGCTGAATCCAGTGGTGAAAACCGCAATGTCCTATCTTTAACCGTTTAGGAGATCGAGTAAAATGGAGAATAATAGATATTTGAAAATGTGATATATGAACATTTTATTCGTATGTACCTTTATGACTCTTGAGAGTAGACTTATAGGACTTATTTTATGTATAATGAGGTTCTAAATCCACTGGTGAAAACCGCAATGTCCTATCATTAACCGTTTAGGAGATCGAGTAAAATGGTGTATAATAGATATCTAAAATTGTGATATATAAACATTTTATTCGTTTGTACCAATATCAACTTTTGAGAGTAGACTTGTAGGACTTATTTTATGTAAAATGAGGTGCTGAATCCACTGGTGAAAACCGCAATGTTCTATCTTAAACTGTTTAGGAGATCGAGTAAAATGGAGAATAATAGGTATTTAAAAATGTGATATACAAACATCTTATTCGTTTGTACCTTTATCAACTCATAAGAGTAGACCTATAGGACTAATTTTATGTAAAATGAGGTGCTGAATTTACTGGTGAAAACCGCAATGTCCTATATTTAACCGTTTAGGAGATCGAGTAAAATGGAGAATAATAGATATATAAAAATGTGATATATTAACATTTTATTCGTTTGTACCTTTATCAACTATTTAGAGTAGACTTATAGAACTTATTTTATGTAAAATGAGGTGCTGAACCCACTGGTAAAAACCGCAATGTCCTATCTTTAACCGTTTAGGAGATCGAGTAAAATGGTGAATAATAGATATTTAAAAATGTGATATATAAACATTTTATTCGTTTGTACCTTTATCATCTCTTGAGAGTAGATTTATAGGACTTATTTTATGTAAAATGAGATGCTGAATTCTCTGGTGAAAACCGCAATGTCTAATCTTTAACCGTTTAGGAGATCGAGTAAAATGGAGAATAATAGATATTTAAATATGTGATATATAAACTTTTTATTCGTTTGTACCTTTACCAACTTTTGAGAGTAGACTTATAGGACTTATTTTATGTAAAATGAGGTGCTGAATCCACTGGTGAAAACCGCAATGTCCTGTCTTAAACTGTTTAGGAGATCGAGTAAAATGGAGAATTATAAATATTTAAAAATGTGATATATAAACATTTTATTCGTTTGTACCTTTATCAACTATTTAGAGTAGACCTATAGGACTAATTTTATGTAAAATGAGGTGCTGAATTTACTGGTGGAAACCGCAATGTCCTATATTTAACCGTTTAGGAGATCGAGTAAAATGGAGAATAATAGATATTTAAAAATGTGATATATAAACATTTTATTCGTTTGTACCTTTATCAACTAATTAGAGTAGACTTGTAGAACTTATTTTATGTAAAATGAGGTGCTGAATCCACTGGTAAAAACCGCAATGTCCTATCTTTAACCGTTTAGGAGATCGAGTAAAATGGTGAATAATAGATATTTAAAAAGGTGATATATAAACATTTTATTCGTTTGTACCTTTATCATCTCTTGAGAGTAGGCTTATAGAACTTATTTTATGTAAAATGAGGTGCTGAATTCTCTGGTGAAAACCGCAATGTCCTGTCTTAAACTGTTTAGGAGATCGAGTAAAATGGAGAATTATAAATATTTAAAAATGTGATATATAAACATTTTATTCGTTTGTACCTTTATCAACTTTTAATAGTAGACTTATAGGACTTATTTTATGTAAAATGAGGTGCTGAATCCACTGGTTCGAACCGCAATGTCCTATATTTAACCGTTTAGGAGATCGAGTAAAATGGAGAATAATAGATATTTAAAAATGTAATATATAAACAATTTATTCGTTTGTACCTTTATCATCTCTTGAGAGTAGACTTATAGGACTTATTTTATGTAAAATGAGGTGCTAAATCCACTGGTAAAAACCGCAATGTCCTATCATTATGCGTTTAGGAGATCGAGTAAAATGGTGAATAATAGATATTTAAAATTGTGATATATAAACATTTTATTCGTTTGTACCTTTATCAACTTTTGAGAGTAGACTTATAGGACTTATTTTATGTAAAATGAGGTGCTGAATCCACTGGTGAAAACCGCAATGTCCTGTCTTAAACTGTTTAGGAGATCGAGTAAAATGGAGAATTATAAATATTTAAAAATGTGATATATAAACATTTTATTCGTTTGTACCTTTATCAACTATTTAGAGTAGACCTATAGGACTAATTTTATGTAAAATGAGGTGCTGAATTTACTGGTGGAAACCGCAATGTCCTATATTTAACCGTTTAGGAGATCGAGTAAAATGGAGAATAATAGATATTTAAAAATGTGATATATAAACATTTTATTCGTTTGTACCTTTATCAACTAATTAGAGTAGACTTGTAGAACTTATTTTATGTAAAATGAGGTGCTGAATCCACTGGTAAAAACCGCAATGTCCTATCTTTAACCGTTTAGGAGATCGAGTAAAATGGTGAATAATAGATATTTAAAAAGGTGATATATAAACATTTTATTCGTTTGTACCTTTATCATCTCTTGAGAGTAAACTTATAGGACTTATTTTTTGTAAAATGAGGTGCTTAATCCACTGGTGAAAACCGCAATGACCTATCTTTAACCGTTTAGGAGATCGAGTAAAATGGTTAATAATAGATATTTAAAAATGTGATATATAAACATTTTATTCGTTTGTACCTTTATCATCTCTTGAGAGTAGACTTATAGAACTTATTTTATGTAAAATGAGGTGCTGAATTCTCTGGTGAAAACCGCAATGTCCTGTCTTAAACTGTTTAGGAGATCGAGTAAAATGGAGAATTATAAATATTTAAAAATGTGATATATAAACATTTTATTCGTTTGTACCTTTATCAACTTTTAATAGTAGACTTATAGGACTTATTTTATGTAAAATGAGGTGCTGAATCCACTGGTTCGAACCGCAATGTCCTATATTTAACCGTTTAGGAGATCGAGTAAAATGGAGAATAATAGATATTTAAAAATGTAATATATAAACAATTTATTCGTTTGTACCTTTATCATCTCTTGAGAGTAGACTTATAGGACTTATTTTATGTAAAATGAGGTGCTAAATCCACTGGTAAAAACCGCAATGTCCTATCTTTATGCGTTTAGGAGATCGAGTAAAATGGTGAATAATAGATATTTAAAATTGTGATATATAAACATTTTATTCGTTTGTACCTTTATCAACTTTTGAGAGTAGACTTATAGGACTTATTTTATGTAAAATGAGGTGCTGAATCCACTGGTGAAAACCGCAATGTCCTGTCTTAAACTGTTTAGGAGATCGAGTAAAATGGAGAATTATAAATATTTAAAAATGTGATATATAAACATTTTATTCGCTTGTACCTTTATCAACTTTTAATAGTAGACTTATAGGACTTATTTTATGTAAAATGAGGTGCTGAATCCACTGGTAAAAACCGCAATGTAATATCTTTAAGCGTTTAGGAGATCGAGTAAAATGGTGAATAATAGATATTTAAAATTGTGATATATAAACATTTTATTCGTTTGTACCTTTATCAACTTTTGGGAGTAGACTTATAGGACTTATTTTATGTAAAATAAGGTGCTGAATCCACTGGTGAAAACCGCAATGTCCTGTCTTAAACTGTTTAGGAGATCGAGTAAAATGGAGAATTATAGATATTTAAAAATGTGATATATAAACATTTTATCCGTTTGTACCTTTATCAACTCTTGAGAGTAGACCTATAAGACTAATTTTAGGTAAAATGAGGTGCTGAATCCATTTTTGAAAACCGCAATGTCCTATTTTAAACTGTTTAGGAGATCAAGTAAAATGGAGAATAATAGATATTTAAAAATGTGATATATAAACATTTTATTCGTTTGTACCTTTATCAACTTTTAAGAATAGACTTATAGGACTTATTTTATGTAAAATGAGGTGCTGAATCCACTGGTGAAAACCGCAATGTCCTATCTTTAACCGTTTAGGAGATCGAGTAAAATGGTGAATAATAGATATTTAAAAATGTGATATATAAACATTTTATTCGTTTGTACGTTTATTAACTCTTGAGAGTAGACTTATAGAACATATTTTATGTAAAATGAGGTGCTAAATCAACTGGTGAAAACCACAATGTCCTATCTTTAACCGTTTAGGAGATCGAGTAAAATGGATAATAATAGATATTTAAAAATGTGATATATAAACATTTTATTCGTTTGTACGTTTATTAACTCTTGAGAGTAGACTTATAGAACATATTTTATGTAAAATGAGGTGCTAAATCAACTGGTGAAAACCACAATGTCCTATCTTTAACCGTTTAGGAGATCGAGTAAAATGGTGAATAATAAATATTTAAAAATGTGATATATAAACATTTTATTCGTTTGTACCTTTATGACTCTTGAGAGTAGACTTATAGGACTTATTTTATGTAAAATGAGGTGCTAAATCCACTGGTGAAAACCGCAATGTCATATCTTTAACTGTTTAGGAGATCGAGTAAAATGGTGAATAATGGATATTTAAAATTGTGATATATAATCATTTTATTCGTTTGTACCTTTATTAACTCTTGAGAGTAGACTGATAGGACTTATTTTATGTTAAATGAGGTGCTGAATCCACTGGTGAAAACCACAATGTCCTATCTTTAACCGTTTAGGAGATCGAGTAAAATGGTGAATAATAAATATTTAAAAATGTGATATATAAACATTTTATTCGTTTGTACCTTTATGACTCTTGAGAGTAGACTTATAGGACTTATTTTATGTAAAATGAGGTGCTAAATCCACTGGTGAAAACCGCAATGTCCTATCTTTAACTGTTTAGAAGATCGAGTAAAATGGTGAATAATGGATATTTAAAATTGTGATATATAATCATTTTATTCGTTTGTACCTTTATTAACTCTTGAGAGTAGACTTATAGGACTTATTTTATGTTAAATGAGGTGCTGAATCCACTGGTGAAAATTGCAATGTCCTATCTTAAACTGTTTAGGAGATCGAGTAAAATGGAGAATAATAGGTATTTAAAAATGTGATATACAAACATCTTATTCGTTTGTACCTTTATCAACTCATTAGAGTAGACCTATAGGACTAATTTTATGTAAAATGAGGTGCTGAATTTACTGGTGAAAACCGCAATGTCCTATATTTAACCGTTTAGGAGATCGAGTAAAATGGAGAATAATAGATATATAAAAATGTGATATATTAACATTTTATTCGTTTGTACCTTTATCAACTATTTAGAGAAGACTTATAGAACTTATTTTATGTAAAATGAGGTGCTGAACCCACTGGTAAAAACCGCAATGTCCTATCTTTAACCGTTTAGGAGATCGAGTAAAATGGTGAATAATAGATATTTAAAAATGTGATATATAAACATTTTATTCGTTTGTACCTTTATCAACTCATAAGAGTAGACCTATAGGACTAATTTTATGTAAAATGAGGTGCTGAATTTACTGGTGAAAACCGCAATGTCCTATATTTAACCGTTTAGGAGATCGAGTAAAATGGAGAATAATAGATATATAAAAATGTGATATATTAACATTTTATTCGTTTGTACCTTTATCAACTATTTAGAGTAGACTTATAGAACTTATTTTATGTAAAATGAGGTGCTGAACCCACTGGTAAAAACCGCAATGTCCTATCTTTAACCGTTTAGGAGATCGAGTAAAATGGTGAATAATAGATATTTAAAAATGTGATATATAAACATTTTATTCGTTTGTACCTTTATCATCTCTTGAGAGTAGATTTATAGGACTTATTTTATGTAAAATGAGATGCTGAATTCTCTGGTGAAAACCGCAATGTCTAATCTTTAACCGTTTAGGAGATCGAGTAAAATGGAGAATAATAGATATTTAAATATGTGATATATAAACTTTTTATTCGTTTGTACCTTTACCAACTCTTGAGAGTAGACTTATAGAACTTATTTTATGTAAAATGAGGTGCTGAATCAACTGGTGAAAACCACAATGTCCTATCTTTAACCGTTTAGGAGATCGAGTAAAATGGTGAATAATAAATATTTTAAAATGTGATATATAAACATTTTATTCGTTTGTACCTTTATCAACTCTTGAGAGTAGACTTATAGAACTTATTTTATGTAAAATGAGGTGCTAAATCCACTGGTGAAAACCGCAATGTCCAATCTTTAACCGTTTAGGAGATCGAGTAAAATGGTGAATAATAAATATTTAAAAATGTGATATATAAACATTTTATTCGTATATACCTTTATCATCTCTTGAGAGTAGACTTATACGACCTTTTTTTTGTAAAATGGGGTGCTGAATCCAGTGGTGAAAACCGCAATGTCCTATCTTTAACCGTTTAGGAGATCGAGTAAAATGGAGAATAATAGATATTTGAAAATGTGATATATGAACATTTTATTCGTATGTACCTTTATGACTCTTGAGAGTAGACTTATAGGACTTATTTTATGTATAATGAGGTTCTAAATCCACTGGTGAAAACCGCAATGTCCTATCATTAACCGTTTAGGAGATCGAGTAAAATGGTGTATAATAGATATCTAAAATTGTGATATATAAACATTTTATTCGTTTGTACCAATATCAACTTTTGAGAGTAGACTTGTAGGACTTATTTTATGTAAAATGAGGTGCTGAATCCACTGGTGAAAACCGCAATGTTCTATCTTAAACTGTTTAGGAGATCGAGTAAAATGGAGAATAATAGGTATTTAAAAATGTGATATACAAACATCTTATTCGTTTGTACCTTTATCAACTCATAAGAGTAGACCTATAGGACTAATTTTATGTAAAATGAGGTGCTGAATTTACTGGTGAAAACCGCAATGTCCTATATTTAACCGTTTAGGAGATCGAGTAAAATGGAGAATAATAGATATATAAAAATGTGATATATTAACATTTTATTCGTTTGTACCTTTATCAACTATTTAGAGTAGACTTATAGAACTTATTTTATGTAAAATGAGGTGCTGAACCCACTGGTAAAAACCGCAATGTCCTATCTTTAACCGTTTAGGAGATCGAGTAAAATAGTGAATAATTGATATTTAAAAATGTGATATATAAACATTTTATTCGTTTGTACCTTTATCATCTCTTGAGAGTAGATTTATAGGACTTATTTTATGTAAAATGAGATGCTGAATTCTCTGGTGAAAACCGCAATGTCTAATCTTTAACCGTTTAGGAGATCGAGTAAAATGGAGAATAATAGATATTTAAATATGTGATATATAAACATTTTATTCGTTTGTACCTTTATCAACTCTTGAGAGTAGACTTATAGAACTTATTTTATGTAAATTGAGGTGCTGAATCAACTGGTGAAAACCACAATGTCCTATCTTTAACCGTTTAGGAGATCGAGTAAAATGGTGAATAATAAATATTTAAAAATGTGATATATAAACATTTTATTCGTTTGTACCTTTATGACTCTTGAGAGTAGACTTATAGGACTTATTTTATGTAAAATGAGGTGCTAAATCCACTGGTGAAAACCGCAATGTCCTATCTTTAACTGTTTAGGAGATCGAGTAAAATGGTGAATAATAAATATTTAAAAATGTGATATATAAACATTTTATTCGTTTGTACCTTTATGACTCTTGAGGGTAGACTTATAGTACTTATTTTATGTAAAATGAGGTGCTGAATCAACTGGTGAAAACCACAGTGTCCTATCTTTAACCGTTTAGGAGATCGAGTAAAATGGTGAATAATAAATATTTAAAAATGTGATATATAAACATTTTATTCGTTTGTACCTTTATGACTCTTGAGAGTAGACTTATAGGACTTATTTTATGTAAAATGAGGTGCTAAATCCACTGGTGAAAACCGCAATGTCCTATCTTTAACTGTTTAGGAGATCGAGTAAAATGGTGAATAATAAATATTTAAAAATGTGATATATAAACATTTTATTCGTTTGTACCTTTATGACTCTTGAGGGTAGACTTATAGTACTTATTTTATGTAAAATGAGGTGCTAAATCCACTGATGAAAACCACAATGTCCTATATTTAACTGTTTAGGAGATCGAGTAAAATGGAGAATAATAGATATTTAAAAATGTGAAATATAAACATTTTATTCGTTTGTACCTTTATCAACTATTTAGAGTAGACTTATAGGACATATTTTATGTAAAATAAGGTGCTGAATCCACTGGTTCAAACCGCAATGTCCTATATTTAACCGTTTAGGAGATCGAGTAAAATGGAGAATAATAGATATTTAAAAGTGTGATATATAAACATTTTATTCGTTTGTACCTTTATCAACTATTTAGAGTAGACTTATAGGACTTATTTTATGTAAAATTAGGTGCTGAATTTACTGGGGAAAAACCGCAATGTCCTATCTTTAACCGTTTAGGAGATCGAGTAGAATGTAGAATAATAGATATTTAAAAATGTGATATATAAATATTTTATTCGTTTGTACCTTTATCAACTATTTAGAGTAGACTTATAGGACTTATTTTATGTTAAATGAGGTGCTGAATTCTCTGGTGAAAACCGCAACGTCCAATCTTTAACCGTTTAGGAGATCGAGTAAAATGGATAATAATGGATATTTAAAAATGTGATTTATAAACATTTTATTCGTTTGTACCTTTATCAACTCTTGAGAGTAGACTTATAGGACTTATATTATGTAAAATGAGGTGCCGAATTCTCTGGTGAAAACCGCAATGTCCAATCTTGAACCGTTTAGGAGATCGAGAAAAATGGAGAATAATAGATATTTAAAAATGTGATATAAAAATATTTTATTCGTTTGTACCTTTATCAACTCTTAAGAGTAAACCTATAGGACTAATTTTATGTAAAATGAGGTGCTGAATTTACTGGTGAAAACCGCAATGTCCTATCTTTAACCGTTTAGGAGATAAAGTAAAATGGAGAATAATAGATATTTAAAAATGTGATATATAAACATTTTATTCGTTTGTACCTTTATCAACACTTGAGAGTAGACTTATAGAACTTATTTTATGTAAAACGAGGTGCTGAATCCACTGGTGAAAACCGCAATGTCCTATTTTAAACTGTTTAGGAGATCGAGTAAAATGGAAAATAATAGATATTTAAAAATGTCATATAAAGACATTTTATGCGTTTGTACCTTTATCAACTCTTAAGAGTAGACCTATAGGACTAATTTTATGTAAAATGAGGTGCTGAATTTACTGGTAAAAACCGCAATGTCCTATACTTAACCGTTTAGAAGATCGAGTAAATTGGAGAATAATAGGTATTTAAAAATGTGATATACAAACATTTTATTCGTTTGTACCTTTATCATCTCTTGAGAGTAGACTTATAAGAC
Source organism: Silvanus unidentatus (assembly GCA_963930825.1). Classification (NCBI taxonomy): domain Eukaryota; kingdom Metazoa; phylum Arthropoda; class Insecta; order Coleoptera; family Silvanidae; genus Silvanus; species Silvanus unidentatus. The sequence continues at coordinate 12,862,712 of OZ005761.1, forward strand.
TTATTTTTTGTAAAATGGGGTTCTGAATCCACTGGTGAAAACCGCAATGTAATATCTTTAACCGTTTAGGAGATCGAGTAAAATGGAAAATAATAGATATTTGAAAATGTGATATATAAACATTTTATTTGTTTGTACCTTTATCAACTCTTGAGAGTAGACTTATAGGACTTATTTTTTGTAAAATGAGGTGCTAAATCCACTGGTGAAAACCGCAATGTCCTATCTTTAACTGTTTAGGAGATCGAGTAAAATGGAAAATAATAGATATTTAAAAATGTGATATATAAACATTTTATCCGTTTGTACCTTTATCAACTCTTGAGAGTAGATTTATAGAACTTATTTTATGTAAAATGAGGTGCCGAATTCTCTGGTGAAAACCGCAATGTCCAATCTTTAACCGTTTAGGAGATCGAGTAGAATGGAGAATAATAGATATTTAAAAATGTGATATATAAACATTTTATTCGTTTGTACCTTTATCAACTCTTGAGAGTAGACTTATAAAACTAATTTTATGTAAAATGAGGTGCTGAATTTACTGGTAAAACCGCAATGACCTATCTTTAACCATTTAGGAGATCGAGTAAAATGGTTAATAATAGATATTTAAAAATGTGATATATAAACATTTTATTCGTTTGTACCTTTATCAACTATTTAGAGTAGACTTATAGGACTTATTTTTTGTAAAATAAGGTGCTGAATTCTCTGTTGAAAACCGCAATGTCCAATCTTTAACCGTTTAGGAGATCGAGTAAAATGGAGAATAATAGATATTTTAAAATGTGATATATAAACATTTTATCCGTTTGTCCCTTTATCAACTCTTGAGAGTAGACTTATATAACTTATTTTATGTATAATGAGGTGCTAAATCCACTGGTGGAAACCGCAATGTCCTATCTTTAACAGTTTAGGAGATCGAGTAAAATGGTGAATAATAGATATCTAAAATTGTGATATATAAACATTTTATTCGTTTGTACCAATATCAACTTTTGAGAGTAGACTTATAGGGCTTATTTTATGTAAAATGAGGTGCTGAATCCACTGGTGAAAACCGCAATGTCCAATCTTGAACCGTTTAGGAGATCGAGTAAAATGGAGAATAATAGATATTTAAAAATGTGATATATAAACATTTTATTCGTTTGTACCTTTATCAACTCTTAAGAGTAGACTTATAGGACTAATTTTATGTAAAATGAGGTGCTGAATTTACTGGTAAAAACCGCAATGTCCTATACTTAACCGTTTAGGAGATCGAGTAAAATGGAGAATAATAGATATTTAAAAATGTGATATATAAACATTTTATTCGTTTGTACCTTTATCAACTCTTGAGAGTAGAGTTATAGAACTTATTTTATGTAAAATGAGGTGCTGAATCCACTGGTGAAAACCGCAATGTCCTATCTTTAACCGTTTAGGAGATCGGGTAAAATGGTGAATAATAAATATTTAAAAATGTGATATATAAACATTTTATTCGTTTGTACCTTTATCATCTCTTGAGAGTAGACTTATACGACTTATTTTTTGTAAAATGGGGTTCTGAATCCACTGGTGAAAACCGCAATGTATGTCTTTAACCGTTTAGGAGATCGAGTAAAATGGAAAATAATAGATATTTGAAAATGTGATATATAAACATTTTATTTGTTTGTACCTTTATCAACTCTTGAGAGTAGACTTATAGGACTTATTTTTTGTAAAATGAGGTGCTAAATCCACTGGTGAAAACCGCAATGTCCTATCTTTAACTGTTTCGGAGATCGAGTAAAATGGAAAATAATAGAAATTTAAAAATGTGATATATAAACATTTTATCCGTTTGTACCTTTATCAACTCTTGAGAGTAGATTTATAGAACTTATTTTATGTAAAATGAGGTGCCGAATTCTCTGGTGAAAACCGCAATGTCCAATCTTTAACCGTTTAGGAGATCGAGTAGAATGGAGAATAATAGATATTTAAAAATGTGATATATAAACAATTTATTCGTTTGTACCTTTATCAACTCTTGAGAGTAGACTTATAGGACTTATTTTATGTAAAATGAGGTGCTGAATCCATTGGTGAAAACCGCAATGTCCTATACTTAACCGTTTAGGAGATCGAGTAAAATGGAGAATAATAGGTATTTAAAAATGTGATATACAAACATTTTATTCGTTTGTACCTTTATCAACTCTTGAGAGTAGACTTATAGGACTTATTTTATGTAAAATGAGGTGCTGAATCCATTGGTGAAAACCGCAATGTCCTATACTTAACCGTTTAGGAGATCGAGTAAAATGGTGAATAATAGATATCTAAAATTGTGATATATAAACATTTTATTCGTTTGTACCAATATCAACTTTTGAGAGTAGACTTATAGGACTTATTTATGTAAAATGAGGTGCTGAATCCACTGGCGAAAACCACAATGTCCTATCTTAAACTGTTTAGGAGATCGAGTAAAATGGAAAATAATAGATATTTAAAAATGTCATATAAAAACATTTTATTCGTTTGTACCTTTATCAACTCTTAAGAGTAGACCGATAGGACTAATTTTATGAAAAATGAGGTGCTGAATTTACTGGTAAAAACCGCAATGTCCTATACTTAACCGTTTAGAAGATCGAGTAAAATGGAGAATAATAGGTATTTAAAAATGTGATATACAAACATCTTATTCGTTTGTACCTTTATCAACTCTTAAAAGTAGACCTATAGAACTAATTTTATGTAAAATGAGGTGCTGAATTTACTGGTGAAAACCGCAATGTCCAATCTTTAACCGTTTAGGAGATCGAGTAGAATGTAGAATAATAGATATTTAAAAATGTGATATATAAATATTTTATTCGTTTGTACCTTTATGACTCTTGATAGTAGACTTATAGGACTTATTTTATGTAAAATGAGGTGCTAAATCCACTGGTGAAAACCGCAATGTCCTATCTTTAACTGTTTAGGAGATCGAGTAAAATGGTGAATAATGGAAATTTAAAATTGTGATATATAATCATTTTATTCGTTTGTACCTTTATTAACTCTTGAGAGTAGACTTATAGGACTTATTTTATGTTAAATGAGGTGCTGAATCCACTGGTGAAAACCACAATGTCCTATCTTTAAGCGTTTAGGAGATCGAGTAAAATGGTGAATAATAGATATTTAAAATTGTGATATATAAACATTTTATTCGTTTGTACCTTTATCAACTTTTGGGAGTAGACTTATAGGACTTATTTTATGTAAAATGAGGTGCTGAATCCACTGGTGAAAACCGCAATGTCCTGTCTTAAACTGTTTAGGAGATCGAGTAAAATGGAGAATTATAGATATTTAAAAATGTGATATATAAACATTTTATTTGTTTGTACCTTTATCAACTCTTGAGAGTAGACCTATAGGACTAATTTTAGGTAAAATGAGGTGCTGAATCCATTTTTGAAAACCGCAATGTCCTATTTTAAACTGTTTAGGAGATCAAGTAAAATGGAGAATAATAGATATTTAAAAATGTGATATATAAACATTTTATTCGTTTGTACCTTTATCAACTATTTAGAGTAGACCTATAGGACTAATTTTATGTAAAATGAGGTGCTGAATTTACTGGTGGAAACCGCAATGTCCTATATTTAACCGTTTAGGAGATCGAGTAAAATGGAGAATAATAGATATTTAAAAATGTGATATATAAACATTTTATTCGTTTGTACCTTTATCAACTATTTAGAGTAGACCTATAGGACTAATTTTATGTAAAATGAGGTGCTGAATTTACTGGTGGAAACCGCAATGTCCTATATTTAACCGTTTAGGAGATCGAGTAAAATGGAGAATAATAGATATTTAAAAATGTGATATATAAACATTTTATTCGTTTGTAACTTTATGACTCTTGAGAGTAGACTTATAGGACCTATTTTATGTAAAATGAGGTGCTAAATCCACTGGTGAAAACCGCAATTTCCTATATTTAACCGTTTAGGAGATCGAGTAAAATGGAGATTAATAGATATTTAAAAATGTAATATATATACACATTTTATTCGTTTGTACCTTTATGACTCTTGAGAGTAGACTTATAGGACTTATTTTATGTAAAATGAGGTGCTAAATCCACTGGTGAAAACCGCAATTTCCTATATTTAACCGTTTAGGAGATCGAGTAAAATGGAGAATAATAGATATTTAAAAATGTGATATATAAACATTTTATTCGTTTGTACCTTTATCAACTCTTGAGAGTAGACTTATAGATCTTATTTTATGTAAAATGAGGTGCTGAATCCACTGGTGAAAACCGCAATGTCCTATCTTTAACCGTTTAGGAGATCGAGTAAAATGGTGAATAATAGATATTTAAAAATGTGATATATAAACATTTTATTCGTTTGTACCTTTATTAACTTTTAAGAGTAGACTTATAGGACTTATTTTATGTAAAATGAGATGCTGAATCCACTGGTGAAAACCGCAATGTCCTATCTATAACCGTTTAGGAGATCGAGTAAAATGAAGAATAATAGATATTTAAAAATGTGATATATAAACATTTTATCCGTTTGTACCTTTATCAACTCTTGAGAGTAGACTTATAGGACTTATATTATGTAAAATGAGGTACTGGATTCTCTGGTGAAAACCGCAATGTCCAATCTTTAACCGTTTAGGAGATCGAGTTGAATGGAGAATAATAGATATTTAAAAATGTGATATATAAATATTTTTTTCGTTTGTACCTTTATCAACACTTGAGAGTAGACTTATAGGACTTATTTTATGTAAAATGAGGTGCTGAATTTTCTGGTGAAAACCGCAATGTCCAATCTTTAACCGTTTAGGAGATCGAGTAAAATGGAGAATAATAGATATTTAAAAATGTGATATATAAACATTTTATTCGTTTGTACCTTTATTAACTCTTAAGAGTGGACTTATAGGACTTATTTTATGTAAAATGAGGTGCTGAATCCACTGGTGAAAACCGCAATGTCCTGTCTTAAACTGTTTAGGAGATCGAGTAAAATGGAGAATTATAGATATCTAAAATTGTGATATATAAACATTTTATTCGTTTGTACCAATATCAACTTTTGAGAGTAGACTTATAGGACTTATTTATGTAAAATGAGGTGCTGAATCCACTGGCGAAAACCACAATGTCCTGTCTTAAACCGTTTAGGAGATCGAGTAAAATGGAGAATAATAGGTATTTAAAAATGTGAAATACAAACATTTTATTCGTTTGTACCTTTATCAACTCTTGAGAGTAGACTTATAGGACTTATTTTATGTAAAATGAGGTGCTGAATCCATTGGTGAAAACCGCAATGTCCTATACTTAACCGTTTAGGAGATCGAGTAAAATGGTGAATAATAGATATCTAAAATTGTGATATATAAACATTTTATTCGTTTGTACCAATATCAACTTTTGAGAGTAGACTTATAGGACTTATTTATGTAAAATGAGGTGCTGAATCCACTGGCGAAAACCACAATGTCCTATCTTAAACTGTTTAGGAGATCGAGTAAAATGGAAAATAATAGATATTTAAAAATGTCATATAAAAACATTTTATTCGTTTGTACCTTTATCAACTCTTAAGAGTAGACCGATAGGACTAATTTTATGAAAAATGAGGTGCTGAATTTACTGGTAAAAACCGCAATGTCCTATACTTAACCGTTTAGAAGATCGAGTAAAATGGAGAATAATAGGTATTTAAAAATGTGATATACAAACATCTTATTCGTTTGTACCTTTATCAACTCTTAAAAGTAGACCTATAGAACTAATTTTATGTAAAATGAGGTGCTGAATTTACTGGTGAAAACCGCAATGTCCAATCTTTAACCGTTTAGGAGATCGAGTAGAATGTAGAATAATAGATATTTAAAAATGTGATATATAAATATTTTATTCGTTTGTACCTTTATGACTCTTGATAGTAGACTTATAGGACTTATTTTATGTAAAATGAGGTGCTAAATCCACTGGTGAAAACCGCAATGTCCTATCTTTAACTGTTTAGGAGATCGAGTAAAATGGTGAATAATGGAAATTTAAAATTGTGATATATAATCATTTTATTCGTTTGTACCTTTATTAACTCTTGAGAGTAGACTTATAGGACTTATTTTATGTTAAATGAGGTGCTGAATCCACTGGTGAAAACCACAATGTCCTATCTTTAAGCGTTTAGGAGATCGAGTAAAATGGTGAATAATAGATATTTAAAATTGTGATATATAAACATTTTATTCGTTTGTACCTTTATCAACTTTTGGGAGTAGACTTATAGGACTTATTTTATGTAAAATGAGGAGCTGAATCCACTGGTGAAAACCGCAATGTCCTGTCTTAAACTGTTTAGGAGATCGAGTAAAATGGAGAATTATAGATATTTAAAAATGTGATATATAAACATTTTATTTGTTTGTACCTTTATCAACTCTTGAGAGTAGACCTATAGGACTAATTTTAGGTAAAATGAGGTGCTGAATCCATTTTTGAAAACCGCAATGTCCTATTTTAAACTGTTTAGGAGATCAAGTAAAATGGAGAATAATAGATATTTAAAAATGTGATATATAAACATTTTATTCGTTTGTACCTTTATCAACTATTTAGAGTAGACCTATAGGACTAATTTTATGTAAAATGAGGTGCTGAATTTACTGGTGGAAACCGCAATGTCCTATATTTAACCGTTTAGGAGATCGAGTAAAATGGAGAATAATAGATATTTAAAAATGTGATATATAAACATTTTATTCGTTTGTACCTTTATCAACTATTTAGAGTAGACCTATAGGACTAATTTTATGTAAAATGAGGTGCTGAATTTACTGGTGGAAACCGCAATGTCCTATATTTAACCGTTTAGGAGATCGAGTAAAATGGAGAATAATAGATATTTAAAAATGTGATATATAAACATTTTATTCGTTTGTAACTTTATGACTCTTGAGAGTAGACTTATAGGACCTATTTTATGTAAAATGAGGTGCTAAATCCACTGGTGAAAACCGCAATTTCCTATATTTAACCGTTTAGGAGATCGAGTAAAATGGAGATTAATAGATATTTAAAAATGTAATATATATACACATTTTATTCGTTTGTACCTTTATGACTCTTGAGAGTAGACTTATAGGACTTATTTTATGTAAAATGAGGTGCTAAATCCACTGGTGAAAACCGCAATTTCCTATATTTAACCGTTTAGGAGATCGAGTAAAATGGAGAATAATAGATATTTAAAAATGTGATATATAAACATTTTATTCGTTTGTACCTTTATCAACTCTTGAGAGTAGACTTATAGATCTTATTTTATGTAAAATGAGGTGCTGAATCCACTGGTGAAAACCGCAATGTCCTATCTTTAACCGTTTAGGAGATCGAGTAAAATGGTGAATAATAGATATTTAAAAATGTGATATATAAACATTTTATTCGTTTGTACCTTTATTAACTTTTAAGAGTAGACTTATAGGACTTATTTTATGTAAAATGAGATGCTGAATCCACTGGTGAAAACCGCAATGTCCTATCTATAACCGTTTAGGAGATCGAGTAAAATGAAGAATAATAGATATTTAAAAATGTGATATATAAACATTTTATCCGTTTGTACCTTTATCAACTCTTGAGAGTAGACTTATAGGACTTATATTATGTAAAATGAGGTACTGGATTCTCTGGTGAAAACCGCAATGTCCAATCTTTAACCGTTTAGGAGATCGAGTTGAATGGAGAATAATAGATATTTAAAAATGTGATATATAAATATTTTTTTCGTTTGTACCTTTATCAACACTTGAGAGTAGACTTATAGGACTTATTTTATGTAAAATGAGGTGCTGAATTTTCTGGTGAAAACCGCAATGTCCAATCTTTAACCGTTTAGGAGATCGAGTAAAATGGAGAATAATAGATATTTAAAAATGTGATATATAAACATTTTATTCGTTTGTACCTTTATTAACTCTTAAGAGTGGACTTATAGGACTTATTTTATGTAAAATGAGGTGCTGAATCCACTGGTGAAAACCGCAATGTCCTGTCTTAAACTGTTTAGGAGATCGAGTAAAATGGAGAATTATAGATATTTAAAAATGTGATATATAAACATTTTATTTGTTTGTACCTTTATCAACTCTTGAGAGTAGACCTATAGGACTAATTTTAGGTAAAATGAGGTGCTGAATCCATTTTTGAAAACCGCAATGTCCTATTTTAAACTGTTTAGGAGATCAAGTAAAATGGAGAATAATAGATATTTAAAAATGTGATATATAAACATTTTATTCGTTTGTACCTTTATCAACTATTTAGAGTAGACCTATAGGACTAATTTTATGTAAAATGAGGTGCTGAATTTACTGGTGGAAACCGCAATGTCCTATATTTAACCGTTTAGGAGATCGAGTAAAATGGAGAATAATAGATATTTAAAAATGTGATATATAAACATTTTATTCGTTTGTACCTTTATCAACTATTTAGAGTAGACCTATAGGACTAATTTTATGTAAAATGAGGTGCTGAATTTACTGGTGGAAACCGCAATGTCCTATATTTAACCGTTTAGGAGATCGAGTAAAATGGAGAATAATAGATATTTAAAAATGTGATATATAAACATTTTATTCGTTTGTAACTTTATGACTCTTGAGAGTAGACTTATAGGACCTATTTTATGTAAAATGAGGTGCTAAATCCACTGGTGAAAACCGCAATTTCCTATATTTAACCGTTTAGGAGATCGAGTAAAATGGAGATTAATAGATATTTAAAAATGTAATATATATACACATTTTATTCGTTTGTACCTTTATGACTCTTGAGAGTAGACTTATAGGACTTATTTTATGTAAAATGAGGTGCTAAATCCACTGGTGAAAACCGCAATTTCCTATATTTAACCGTTTAGGAGATCGAGTAAAATGGAGAATAATAGATATTTAAAAATGTGATATATAAACATTTTATTCGTTTGTACCTTTATCAACTCTTGAGAGTAGACTTATAGATCTTATTTTATGTAAAATGAGGTGCTGAATCCACTGGTGAAAACCGCAATGTCCTATCTTTAACCGTTTAGGAGATCGAGTAAAATGGTGAATAATAGATATTTAAAAATGTGATATATAAACATTTTATTCGTTTGTACCTTTATTAACTTTTAAGAGTAGACTTATAGGACTTATTTTATGTAAAATGAGATGCTGAATCCACTGGTGAAAACCGCAATGTCCTATCTATAACCGTTTAGGAGATCGAGTAAAATGAAGAATAATAGATATTTAAAAATGTGATATATAAACATTTTATCCGTTTGTACCTTTATCAACTCTTGAGAGTAGACTTATAGGACTTATATTATGTAAAATGAGGTACTGGATTCTCTGGTGAAAACCGCAATGTCCAATCTTTAACCGTTTAGGAGATCGAGTTGAATGGAGAATAATAGATATTTAAAAATGTGATATATAAATATTTTTTTCGTTTGTACCTTTATCAACACTTGAGAGTAGACTTATAGGACTTATTTTATGTAAAATGAGGTGCTGAATTTTCTGGTGAAAACCGCAATGTCCAATCTTTAACCGTTTAGGAGATCGAGTAAAATGGAGAATAATAGATATTTAAAAATGTGATATATAAACATTTTATTCGTTTGTACCTTTATTAACTCTTAAGAGTGGACTTATAGGACTTATTTTATGTAAAATGAGGTGCTGAATCCACTGGTGAAAACCGCAATGTCCTGTCTTAAACTGTTTAGGAGATCGAGTAAAATGGAGAATTATAGATATTTAAAAATGTGATATATAAACATTTTATTTGTTTGTACCTTTATCAACTCTTGAGAGTAGACCTATAGGACTAATTTTAGGTAAAATGAGGTGCTGAATCCATTTTTGAAAACCGCAATGTCCTATTTTAAACTGTTTAGGAGATCAAGTAAAATGGAGAATAATAGATATTTAAAAATGTGATATATAAACATTTTATTCGTTTGTACCTTTATCAACTATTTAGAGTAGACCTATAGGACTAATTTTATGTAAAATGAGGTGCTGAATTTACTGGTGGAAACCGCAATGTCCTATATTTAACCGTTTAGGAGATCGAGTAAAATGGAGAATAATAGATATTTAAAAATGTGATATATAAACATTTTATTCGTTTGTACCTTTATCAACTATTTAGAGTAGACCTATAGGACTAATTTTATGTAAAATGAGGTGCTGAATTTACTGGTGGAAACCGCAATGTCCTATATTTAACCGTTTAGGAGATCGAGTAAAATGGAGAATAATAGATATTTAAAAATGTGATATATAAACATTTTATTCGTTTGTAACTTTATGACTCTTGAGAGTAGACTTATAGGACCTATTTTATGTAAAATGAGGTGCTAAATCCACTGGTGAAAACCGCAATTTCCTATATTTAACCGTTTAGGAGATCGAGTAAAATGGAGATTAATAGATATTTAAAAATGTAATATATATACACATTTTATTCGTTTGTACCTTTATGACTCTTGAGAGTAGACTTATAGGACTTATTTTATGTAAAATGAGGTGCTAAATCCACTGGTGAAAACCGCAATTTCCTATATTTAACCGTTTAGGAGATCGAGTAAAATGGAGAATAATAGATATTTAAAAATGTGATATATAAACATTTTATTCGTTTGTACCTTTATCAACTCTTGAGAGTAGACTTATAGATCTTATTTTATGTAAAATGAGGTGCTGAATCCACTGGTGAAAACCGCAATGTCCTATCTTTAACCGTTTAGGAGATCGAGTAAAATGGTGAATAATAGATATTTAAAAATGTGATATATAAACATTTTATTCGTTTGTACCTTTATTAACTTTTAAGAGTAGACTTATAGGACTTATTTTATGTAAAATGAGATGCTGAATCCACTGGTGAAAACCGCAATGTCCTATCTATAACCGTTTAGGAGATCGAGTAAAATGAAGAATAATAGATATTTAAAAATGTGATATATAAACATTTTATCCGTTTGTACCTTTATCAACTCTTGAGAGTAGACTTATAGGACTTATATTATGTAAAATGAGGTACTGGATTCTCTGGTGAAAACCGCAATGTCCAATCTTTAACCGTTTAGGAGATCGAGTTGAATGGAGAATAATAGATATTTAAAAATGTGATATATAAATATTTTTTTCGTTTGTACCTTTATCAACACTTGAGAGTAGACTTATAGGACTTATTTTATGTAAAATGAGGTGCTGAATTTTCTGGTGAAAACCGCAATGTCCAATCTTTAACCGTTTAGGAGATCGAGTAAAATGGAGAATAATAGATATTTAAAAATGTGATATATAAACATTTTATTCGTTTGTACCTTTATTAACTCTTAAGAGTGGACTTATAGGACTTATTTTATGTAAAATGAGGTGCTGAATCCACTGGTGAAAACCGCAATGTCCAATCTTTAACCGTTTAGGAGATCGAGTAAAATGGAGAATAATAGATATTTAAAAATGTGATATATAAACATTTTATTCGTTTGTACCTTTATTAACTCTTAAGAGTGGACTTATAGGACTTATTTTATGTAAAATGAGGTGCTGAATCCACTGGTGAAAACCGCAATGTCCTATCTATAACCGTTTAGGAGATCGAGTAAAATGGAAAATAATAGATATTTAAAAATGTGATATATAAACATTTTATCCGTTTGTACCTTTATCAACTCTTGAGAGTAGACTTATAGAACTTATTTTATGTAAAATGAGGTGCTGAATCCACTGGTGAAAACAGCAATGTCCTATCTTTAACCGTTTAGGAGATCGAGTAAAATGGAGTATAGTAGATATTTAAAAATGTGATAAATGTGATATATAAACATTTTATTCGTTTGTACCTTTATCAACTCTTGAGAGTAGACTTGTAGGACCTATTTTATGTAAAATGAGGTGCTGAATCCATTTTTGAAAACGGCAATGTCCTATCTTTAACCGTTTAGGAGATCGAGTAAAATGGTGAATAATAGATATTTAAAAATGTGATATATAAACATTTAATTCGTTTGTACCTTTATCAACTCTTGAGAGTAGACTTATAAGACTTATTTTATGTAAAATGAGGTGCTGAATCCACTGGTGAAAACCGCAATGTCCTATCTTTGACTGTTTAGGAGATCGAGTAAAATGGAGTATAATAGATATTTAAAAATGTGATATATAAACATTTTATTCGTTTGTACCTTTATCAACTCTTGAGAGTAGACTTATAGGACCTATTTTATGTAAAATGAGGTGCTGAATCCATTTTTGAAAACCGCAATGTCCTATCTTTAACAGTTTAGGAGATAGAGTAAAATGCAGAATAATAGATATTTAAAAATGTGATATATAAACATTTTAATCGTTTGTACCTTTATCAACTCTTGAGATTAGACTTATAGGACTTATTTTATGTAAAATAAGGTGCTGAATCCACTGGTGAAAACCGCAATGTCCTATCTTTAACTTTTTAAGAGATCGAGTAAAATGGAGAATAATAGATATTTAAAAATGTGATATATAAACATTTTATTCGTTTGTAACTTTATCAACTCTTGAGAGTAGACTTATAAGACTTATTTTATGTAAAATGAGGTGCTGAATCCATTTTTGAAAACGGCAATGTCCTATCTTTAACCGTTTAGGAGATCGAGTAAAATGGTGACTAATAGATATTTAAAAATGTGATATATAAACATTTAATTCGTTTGTACCTTTATCAACTCTTGAGAGTAGACTTATAAGACTTATTTTATGTAAAATGAGGTGCTGAATCCACTGGTGAAAACCGCAATGTCCTATATTTAACCGCTTAGGAGATCGAGTAAAATGGAGAATAATAGATATATAAAAATGTGATATATAAACATTTTATCCGTTTGTACCTTTATCAACTCTTGAGAGTAGACTTATAGAACTTATTTTATGTAAAATGAGGTGCTGAATCCACTGGTGAAAACCGCAATGTCCTATCTTTAACCGTTTAGGAGATCGAGTAAAATGGTGAATAATAGATATTTAAAAATGTGATATATAAACATTTTATTCGTTTGTACCTTTATCATCTCTTGAGAGTAGACTTATAGGACTTATTTTTTGTAAAATGAGGTGCTAAATCCACTGGTGAAAACCGCAATGTCCTATATTTAACCGTTTAGGAGATCGAGTAAAATGGAGAATAATAGATATTTAAAAATGTGATATATAAACATTTTATTCGTTTGTACCATTATCAACTATTTAGAGTAGACTTATAGGACTTATTTTATGTAAAATAAGGTGCTGAATCCACTGGTGAAAACGGCAATGTCCTATCTTTAACCGTTTAGGAGATCGAGTAAAATGGTTAATAATAGATATTTAAAAATGTGATATATAAACATTTTATTCGTTTGTACATTTATCAACTCTTAAGAGTAGACATAAAGGACTTATTTTATGTAAAATGAGGTGCTGAATCCACTGGTGAAAACCGCAATGTCCTATCTATAACCGTTTAGGAGATCGAGTAAAATGGAAAATAATAGATATTTAAAAATGTGATATATAAACATTTTATTCGTTTGTACTATTTCAACTCTTGAGAGTAGACTTATAGAACTTATTTTATGTAAAATGAGGTGCTGAATCCACTGGTGAAAACCGCAATGTCCTATCTTTAACCGTTTAGGAGATCGAGTAAAATGGTGAATAATGGATATTTAAAAATGTGATATATTAACATTTTATTCGTTTGTACCTTTATGACTCTTGAGAGTAGACTTATAGGACTTATTTTATGTAAAATGAGGTGCTAAATTCACTGGTGAAAACCGCAATTTCCTATATTTAACCGTTTAGGAGATCGAGTAAAATGGAGAATAATAGATATTTAAAAATGTGATATATAAACATTTTATTCGTTTGTACCTTTATCAACTCTTGAGAGTAGACTTATAGATCTTATTTTATGTAAAATGAGATGCTGAATCCACTGGTGAAAACCGCAATGTCCTATCTTTAACCGTTTAGGAGATCGAGTAAATTGGTGAATAATAGATATTTAAAAATGTGATATATAAACATTTTATTCGTTTGTACCTTTATTAACTTTTAAGAGTAGACTAATAGGACTTATTTTATGTAAAATGAGATGCTGAATCCACTGGTGAAAACCGCAATGTCCTATCTATAACCGTTTAGGAGATCGAGTAAAATGGTGAATAATGGATATTTAAAAATGTGATATTTAAACATTTTATTCGTTTGTACCTTTATGACTCTTGAGAGTAGACCTATAGGACTTATTTTATGTAAAATGAGGTGCTAAATTCACTGGTGAAAACCGCAATTTCCTATATTTAACCGTTTAGGAGATCGAGTAAAATGGAGAATAATAGATATTTAAAAATGTGATATATAAACATTTTATTCGTTTGTACCTTTATCAACTCTTGAGAGTAGACTTATAGGACTTATTTTATGTAAAATGAGATGCTGAATCCACTGGTGAAAACCGCAATGTCCTATCTATAACCGTTTAGGAGATCGAGTAAAATGAAGAATAATAGATATTTAAAAATGTGATATATAAACAATTTATTCGTTTGTACTTTATCAACTCTTGAGAGTAGACTTATAGAACTTATTTTATGTAAAATGAGGTGCTGAATTCTCTGGTAAAAACCGCAATGTCCAATCTTTAACCGTTTAGGAGATCGAGTAAAATGGAAAATAATAGATATTTAAAAATGTGATATATAAACATTTTATTCGTTTGTAACTTTATCAACTCTTGAGAGTAGACTTATAGGACTTATTTTATGTAAAATGAGGTGCTGAATCCACTGGTGAAAACCGCAATGTCCTATCTTTAACTTTTTAAGAGATCGAGTAAAATGGAGAATAATAGATATTTAAAAATGTGATATATAAACATTTTATTCGTTTGTAACTTTATCAACTCTTGAGAGTAGACTTATAGGACTTATTTTATGTAAAATGAGGTGCTGAATCCACTGGTAAAAACAGCAATGTCCTATCTTTAACCGTTTAGGAGATCGAGTAAAATGGAGTATAATAGATATTTAAAAATGTGATATATAAACATTTTATTCGTTTGTACCTTTATCAACTCTTGAGAGTAGACTTATAGGACCTATTTTATGTAAAATGAGGTGCTGAATCCATTTTTGAAAACGGCAATGTCCTATCTTTAACCGTTTAGAAGATCGAGTAAAATGGTGACTAATAGATATTTAAAAATGTGATATATAAACATTTAATTCGTTTGTACCTTTATCAACTCTTGAGAGTAGACTTATAAGACTTATTTTATGTAAAATGAGGTGCTGAATCCACTGGTGAAAACCGCAATGTCCTATATTTAACCGCTTAGGAGATCGAGTAAAATGGAGAATAATAGATATATAAAAATGTGATATATAAACATTTTATCCGTTTGTACCTTTATCAACTCTTGAGAGTAGACTTATAGAACTTATTTTATGTAAAATGAGGTGCTGAATCCACTGGTGAAAACCGCAATGTCCTATCTTTAACCGTTTAGGAGATCGAGTAAAATGATGAATAATAGATATTTAAAAATGTGATATATAAACATTTTATTCGTTTGTACCTTTATCATCTCTTGAGAGTAGACTTATAGGACTTATTTTTTGTAAAATGAGGTGCTAAATCCACTGGTGAAAACCGCAATGTCCTATATTTAACCGTTTAGGAGATCGAGTAAAATGGAGAATAATAGATATTTAAAAATGTGATATATAAACATTTTATCCGTTTGTACCTTTATCAACTCTTGAGAGTAGACTTATAGAACTTAATTTATGTAAAATGAGGTGCTGAATTCTCTGGTGAAAACCGCAATGTCCTATCTTTAACCGTTTAGGAGATCGAGTAAAATGGAGAATAATAGATATTTAAAAATGTGATATATAAACATTTTATCCGTTTGTACCTTTATCAACTCTTGAGAGTAGACTTATAGAACTTAATTTATGTAAAATGAGGTGCTGAATTCTCTGGTGAAAACCGCAATGTCCTATCTTTAACCGTTTAGGAGATCGAGTAAAATGGTGAATAATAGATATTAAAAAATGTGATATATAAACATTTTATTCGTTTGTACCATTATCAACTATTTAGAGTAGACTTATAGGACTTATTTTATGTAAAATAAGGTGCTGAATCCACTGGTGAAAACGGCAATGTCCTATCTTTAACCGTTTAGGAGATCGAGTAAAATGGTTAATAATAGATATTTAAAAATGTGATATATAAACATTTTATTCGTTTGTATCTTTATCAACTCTTGAGAGTAGACTTATAGAACTTAATTTATGTAAAATGAGGTGCTGAATTCTCTGGTGAAAACCGCAATGTCCTATCTTTAACCGGTTAGAAGATCGAGTAAAATTGTGAATAATAGATATTTAAAAATGTGATATATAAAAATTTTATTCGTTTGTACCTTTATCAACTCTTGAGAGTAGAGTCATAGGACTTAATTTATGTAAAATGAGGTGCTGAATTCTCTGGTAAAAACCGCAATGTCCTATCTTTAACTGGTTAGGAGATCGAGTAAAATTGTGAATAATAGATATTTAAAAATGTGATATATAAACATTTTATTCGTTTGTACCATTATCAACTATTTAGAGTAGACTTATAGGACTTATTTTATGTAAAATAAGGTGCTGAATCCACTGGTGAAAACGGCAATGTCCTATCTTTAACCGTTTAGGAGATCGAGTAAAATGGTTAATAATAGATATTTAAAAATGTGATATATAAACATTTTATTCGTTTGTACCATTATCAACTATTTAGAGTAGACTTATAGGACTTATTTTATGTAAAATAAGGTGCTGAATCCACTGGTGAAAACCGCAATGTCCTATCTTTAACCGTTTAGGAGATCGAGTAAAATGGTGAATAATGGATATTTAAAAATGTGATATTTAAACATTTTATTCGTTTGTACCTTTATGACTCTTGAGAGTAGACCTATAGGACTTATTTTATGTAAAATGAGGTGCTAAATTCACTGGTGAAAACCGCAATTTCCTATATTTAACCGTTTAGGAGATCGAGTAAAATGGAGAATAATAGATATTTAAAAATGTGATATATAAACATTTTATTCGTTTGTACCTTTATCAACTCTTGAGAGTAGACTTATAGGACTTATTTTATGTAAAATGAGATGCTGAATCCACTGGTGAAAACCGCAATGTCCTATCTATAACCGTTTAGGAGATCGAGTAAAATGAAGAATAATAGATATTTAAAAATGTGATATATAAACAATTTATTCGTTTGTACTTTATCAACTCTTGAGAGTAGACTTATAGAACTTATTTTATGTAAAATGAGGTGCTGAATTCTCTGGTAAAAACCGCAATGTCCAATCTTTAACCGTTTAGGAGATCGAGTAAAATGGAAAATAATAGATATTTAAAAATGTGATATATAAACATTTTATTCGTTTGTAACTTTATCAACTCTTGAGAGTAGACTTATAGGACTTATTTTATGTAAAATGAGGTGCTGAATCCACTGGTGAAAACCGCAATGTCCTATCCTTAACTTTTTAAGAGATCGAGTAAAATGGAGAATAATAGATATTTAAAAATGTGATATATAAACATTTTATTCGTTTGTAACTTTATCAACTCTTGAGAGTAGACTTATAGGACTTATTTTATGTAAAATGAGGTGCTGAATCCACTGGTAAAAACAGCAATGTCCTATCTTTAACCGTTTAGGAGATCGAGTAAAATGGAGTATAATAGATATTTAAAAATGTGATATATAAACATTTTATTCGTTTGTACCTTTATCAACTCTTGAGAGTAGACTTATAGGACCTATTTTATGTAAAATGAGGTGCTGAATCCATTTTTGAAAACGGCAATGTCCTATCTTTAACCGTTTAGGAGATCGAGTAAAATGGTGACTAATAGATATTTAAAAATGTGATATATAAACATTTAATTCGTTTGTACCTTTATCAACTCTTGAGAGTAGACTTATAAGACTTATTTTATGTAAAATGAGGTGCTGAATCCACTGGTGAAAACCGCAATGTCCTATATTTAACCGCTTAGGAGATCGAGTAAAATGGAGAATAATAGATATATAAAAATGTGATATATAAACATTTTATCCGTTTGTACCTTTATCAACTCTTGAGAGTAGACTTATAGAACTTATTTTATGTAAAATGAGGTGCTGAATCCACTGGTGAAAACCGCAATGTCCTATCTTTAACCGTTTAGGAGATCGAGTAAAATGGTGAATAATAGATATTTAAAAATGTGATATATAAACATTTTATTCGTTTGTACCTTTATCATCTCTTGAGAGTAGACTTATAGGACTTATTTTTTGTAAAATGAGGTGCTAAATCCACTGGTGAAAACCGCAATGTCCTATATTTAACCGTTTAGGAGATCGAGTAAAATGGAGAATAATAGATATTTAAAAATGTGATATATAAACATTTTATCCGTTTGTACCTTTATCAACTCTTGAGAGTAGACTTATAGAACTTAATTTATGTAAAATGAGGTGCTGAATTCTCTGGTGAAAACCGCAATGTCCTATCTTTAACCGTTTAGGAGATCGAGTAAAATGGTGAATAATAGATATTTAAAAATGTGATATATAAACATTTTATTCGTTTGTACCATTATCAACTATTTAGAGTAGACTTATAGGACTTATTTTATGTAAAATAAGGTGCTGAATCCACTGGTGAAAACGGCAATGTCCTATCTTTAACCGTTTAGGAGATCGAGTAAAATGGTTAATAATAGATATTTAAAAATGTGATATATAAACATTTTATTCGTTTGTATCTTTATCAACTCTTGAGAGTAGACTTATAGAACTTAATTTATGTAAAATGAGGTGCTGAATTCTCTGGTGAAAACCGCAATGTCCTATCTTTAACCGGTTAGAAGATCGAGTAAAATTGTGAATAATAGATATTTAAAAATGTGATATATAAAAATTTTATTCGTTTGTACCTTTATCAACTCTTGAGAGTAGAGTCATAGGACTTAATTTATGTAAAATGAGGTGCTGAATTCTCTGGTAAAAACCGCAATGTCCTATCTTTAACTGGTTAGGAGATCGAGTAAAATTGTGAATAATAGATATTTAAAAATGTGATATATAAATATTTTATTCGTTTGTACCTTTATCAACTCTTGAGAGTAGAGTCATAGGACTTAATTTATGTAAAATGAGGTGCTGAATTCTCTGGTAAAAACCGCAATGTCCTATCTTTAACCGGTTAGGAGATCGAGTAAAATTGTGAATAATAGATATTTAAAAATGTGATATATAAATATTTTATTCGTTTGTACCTTTATCAACTCTTGAGAGTAGAGTCATAGGACTTAATTTATGTAAAATGAGGTGCTAAATCCACTGGTGAAAACCGCAATGTCCTATATTTAACCGTTTAGGAGATCGAGTAAAATGAAGAATAATATATATTTAAAAATGTTATATATAAACATTTTATTCGTTTGTACCTTTATCAACTCTTAAGAGTAGACTTATAGGACTTATTTTATGTAAAATGAGGTGCTGAATTTTCTGGTGAAAACCGCAATGTCCAATCTTTAACCGTTTAGGAGATCGAGTAAAATGGAGAATAATAGATATTTTAAAATGTTATATATAAACATTTTATTCGTTTGTACCTTTATCAACTCTTAAGAGTAGACTTATAGGACTTATTTTATGTAAAATGAGGTGCTGAATCCACTGGTGAAAACCGCAATGTCCTATTTATAACCGTTTAGGAGATCGAGTAAAATGGAAAATAATAGATATTTAAAAATGTGATAGATAAACATTTTATACGTTTGTACCTTTATCAACTCTTGAGAGTAGACTTATAGAACTTATTTTATGTAAAATGAGGTGCTGAATCCACTGGTGAAAACAGCAATGTCCTATCTTTAACCGTTTAGGAGATAGAGTAATATGGAGTATAGTAGATATTTAAAAATGTGATAAATGTGATATATAAACATTTTATTCGTTTGTACCTTTATCAACTCTTGAGAGTAGACTTGTAGGACCTATTTTATGTAAAATGAGGTGCTGAATCCATTTTTGAAAACGGCAATGTCCTATCTTTAACCGTTTAGGAGATCGAGTAAAATGGTGAATAATAGATATTTAAAAATGTGATATATAAACATTTAATTCGTTTGTACCTTTATCAACTCTTGGGAGTAGACTTATAAGACTTATTTTATGTAAAATGAGGTGCTGAATCCACTGGTGAAAACCGCAATGTCCTATCTTTGACTGTTTAGGAGATCGAGTAAAATGGAGTATAATAGATATTTAAAAATGTGATATATAAACATTTTATTCGTTTGTACCTTTATCAACTCTTGAGAGTAGACTTACAGGACCTATTTTATATAAAATGAGGTGCTGAATCCATTTTTGAAAACCGCAATGTCCTATCTTTAACCGTTTAGGAGATAGAGTAAAATGCAGAATAATAGATATTTAAAAATGTGATATATAAACATTTTAATCGTTTGTACCTTTATCAACTCTTGAGATTAGACTTATAGGACTTATTTTATGTAAAATAAGGTGCTGAATCCACTGGTGAAAACCGCAATGTCCTATCTTTAACTGTTTAGAAGATCGAGTAAATTGGAGGATAATAGATATTTAAAAATGTGATATATAAACATTTTATTCGTTTGTACATTTATCAACTCTTAAGAGTAGACATAAAGGACTTATTTTATGTAAAATGAGGTGCTGAATCCACTGGTGAAAACCGCAATGTCCTATCTATAACCGTTTAGGAGATCGAGTAAAATGGAAAATAATAGATATTTAAAGATGTGATATATAAACATTTTATTCGTTTGTACCTTTATCAACTCTTGAGAGTAGACTTATAGATCTTATTTTATGTAAAATAAGGTGCTGAATCCACTGGTGAAAACCGCAATGTCCTATCTTTAACCGATTAGGAGATCGAGTAAAATGCAGAATAATAGATATTTAAAAATGTGATATATAAACATTTTATTCGTTTGTACCTTTATCAACTCTTGAGAGTAGACTTATAGGACCTATTTTATGTAAAATGAGGTGCTGAATCCATTTTTGAAAACCGCAATGTCCTATCTTTAACAGTTTAGGAGATAGAGTAAAATGCAGAATAATAGATATTTAAAAATGTGATATATAAACATTTTATTCGTTTGTACCTTTATCAACTCTTGAGAGTAGACTTACAGGACCTATTTTATATAAAATGAGGTGCTGAATCCATTTTTGAAAACCGCAATGTCCTATCTTTAACCGTTTAGGAGATAGAGTAAAATGCAGAATAATAGATATTTAAAAATGTGATATATAAACATTTTATTCGTTTGTACCTTTATCAACTCTTGAGAGTAGACTTATAGGACCTATTTTATGTAAAATGAGGTGCTGAATCCATTTTTGAAAACCGCAATGTCCTATCTTTAACAGTTTAGGAGATAGAGTAAAATGGAGAATAATAGATATTTAAAAATGTGATATATAAACATTTTATTCGTTTGTACCTTTATCAACTCTTGAGAGTAGACTTATAGGACTTATTTTATGTAAAATGAGATGCTGAATCCACTGGTGAAAACCGCAATGTCCTATCTATAACCGTTTAGGAGATCGAGTAAAATGAAGAATAATAGATATTTAAAAATGTGATATATAAACAATTTATTCGTTTGTACTTTATCAACTCTTGAGAGTAGACTTATAGAACTTATTTTATGTAAAATGAGGTGCTGAATTCTCTGGTAAAAACCGCAATGTCCAATCTTTAACCGTTTAGGAGATCGAGTAAAATGGAAAATAATAGATATTTAAAAATGTGATATATAAACATTTTATTCGTTTGTAACTTTATCAACTCTTGAGAGTAGACTTATAGGACTTATTTTATGTAAAATGAGGTGCTGAATCCACTGGTGAAAACCGCAATGTCCTATCCTTAACTTTTTAAGAGATCGAGTAAAATGGAGAATAATAGATATTTAAAAATGTGATATATAAACATTTTATTCGTTTGTAACTTTATCAACTCTTGAGAGTAGACTTATAGGACTTATTTTATGTAAAATGAGGTGCTGAATCCACTGGTAAAAACAGCAATGTCCTATCTTTAACCGTTTAGGAGATCGAGTAAAATGGAGTATAATAGATATTTAAAAATGTGATATATAAACATTTTATTCGTTTGTACCTTTATCAACTCTTGAGAGTAGACTTATAGGACCTATTTTATGTAAAATGAGGTGCTGAATCCATTTTTGAAAACGGCAATGTCCTATCTTTAACCGTTTAGGAGATCGAGTAAAATGGTGACTAATAGATATTTAAAAATGTGATATATAAACATTTAATTCGTTTGTACCTTTATCAACTCTTGAGAGTAGACTTATAAGACTTATTTTATGTAAAATGAGGTGCTGAATCCACTGGTGAAAACCGCAATGTCCTATATTTAACCGCTTAGGAGATCGAGTAAAATGGAGAATAATAGATATATAAAAATGTGATATATAAACATTTTATCCGTTTGTACCTTTATCAACTCTTGAGAGTAGACTTATAGAACTTATTTTATGTAAAATGAGGTGCTGAATCCACTGGTGAAAACCGCAATGTCCTATCTTTAACCGTTTAGGAGATCGAGTAAAATGGTGAATAATAGATATTTAAAAATGTGATATATAAACATTTTATTCGTTTGTACCTTTATCATCTCTTGAGAGTAGACTTATAGGACTTATTTTTTGTAAAATGAGGTGCTAAATCCACTGGTGAAAACCGCAATGTCCTATATTTAACCGTTTAGGAGATCGAGTAAAATGGAGAATAATAGATATTTAAAAATGTGATATATAAACATTTTATCCGTTTGTACCTTTATCAACTCTTGAGAGTAGACTTATAGAACTTAATTTATGTAAAATGAGGTGCTGAATTCTCTGGTGAAAACCGCAATGTCCTATCTTTAACCGTTTAGGAGATCGAGTAAAATGGTGAATAATAGATATTTAAAAATGTGATATATAAACATTTTATTCGTTTGTACCATTATCAACTATTTAGAGTAGACTTATAGGACTTATTTTATGTAAAATAAGGTGCTGAATCCACTGGTGAAAACGGCAATGTCCTATCTTTAACCGTTTAGGAGATCGAGTAAAATGGTTAATAATAGATATTTAAAAATGTGATATATAAACATTTTATTCGTTTGTATCTTTATCAACTCTTGAGAGTAGACTTATAGAACTTAATTTATGTAAAATGAGGTGCTGAATTCTCTGGTGAAAACCGCAATGTCCTATCTTTAACCGGTTAGAAGATCGAGTAAAATTGTGAATAATAGATATTTAAAAATGTGATATATAAAAATTTTATTCGTTTGTACCTTTATCAACTCTTGAGAGTAGAGTCATAGGACTTAATTTATGTAAAATGAGGTGCTGAATTCTCTGGTAAAAACCGCAATGTCCTATCTTTAACTGGTTAGGAGATCGAGTAAAATTGTGAATAATAGATATTTAAAAATGTGATATATAAATATTTTATTCGTTTGTACCTTTATCAACTCTTGAGAGTAGAGTCATAGGACTTAATTTATGTAAAATGAGGTGCTGAATTCTCTGGTAAAAACCGCAATGTCCTATCTTTAACCGGTTAGGAGATCGAGTAAAATTGTGAATAATAGATATTTAAAAATGTGATATATAAATATTTTATTCGTTTGTACCTTTATCAACTCTTGAGAGTAGAGTCATAGGACTTAATTTATGTAAAATGAGGTGCTAAATCCACTGGTGAAAACCGCAATGTCCTATATTTAACCGTTTAGGAGATCGAGTAAAATGAAGAATAATATATATTTAAAAATGTTATATATAAACATTTTATTCGTTTGTACCTTTATCAACTCTTAAGAGTAGACTTATAGGACTTATTTTATGTAAAATGAGGTGCTGAATTTTCTGGTGAAAACCGCAATGTCCAATCTTTAACCGTTTAGGAGATCGAGTAAAATGGAGAATAATAGATATTTTAAAATGTTATATATAAACATTTTATTCGTTTGTACCTTTATCAACTCTTAAGAGTAGACTTATAGGACTTATTTTATGTAAAATGAGGTGCTGAATCCACTGGTGAAAACCGCAATGTCCTATTTATAACCGTTTAGGAGATCGAGTAAAATGGAAAATAATAGATATTTAAAAATGTGATAGATAAACATTTTATACGTTTGTACCTTTATCAACTCTTGAGAGTAGACTTATAGAACTTATTTTATGTAAAATGAGGTGCTGAATCCACTGGTGAAAACAGCAATGTCCTATCTTTAACCGTTTAGGAGATAGAGTAATATGGAGTATAGTAGATATTTAAAAATGTGATAAATGTGATATATAAACATTTTATTCGTTTGTACCTTTATCAACTCTTGAGAGTAGACTTGTAGGACCTATTTTATGTAAAATGAGGTGCTGAATCCATTTTTGAAAACGGCAATGTCCTATCTTTAACCGTTTAGGAGATCGAGTAAAATGGTGAATAATAGATATTTAAAAATGTGATATATAAACATTTAATTCGTTTGTACCTTTATCAACTCTTGGGAGTAGACTTATAAGACTTATTTTATGTAAAATGAGGTGCTGAATCCACTGGTGAAAACCGCAATGTCCTATCTTTGACTGTTTAGGAGATCGAGTAAAATGGAGTATAATAGATATTTAAAAATGTGATATATAAACATTTTATTCGTTTGTACCTTTATCAACTCTTGAGAGTAGACTTACAGGACCTATTTTATATAAAATGAGGTGCTGAATCCATTTTTGAAAACCGCAATGTCCTATCTTTAACCGTTTAGGAGATAGAGTAAAATGCAGAATAATAGATATTTAAAAATGTGATATATAAACATTTTAATCGTTTGTACCTTTATCAACTCTTGAGATTAGACTTATAGGACTTATTTTATGTAAAATAAGGTGCTGAATCCACTGGTGAAAACCGCAATGTCCTATCTTTAACTGTTTAGAAGATCGAGTAAATTGGAGGATAATAGATATTTAAAAATGTGATATATAAACATTTTATTCGTTTGTACATTTATCAACTCTTAAGAGTAGACATAAAGGACTTATTTTATGTAAAATGAGGTGCTGAATCCACTGGTGAAAACCGCAATGTCCTATCTATAACCGTTTAGGAGATCGAGTAAAATGGAAAATAATAGATATTTAAAGATGTGATATATAAACATTTTATTCGTTTGTACCTTTATCAACTCTTGAGAGTAGACTTATAGATCTTATTTTATGTAAAATAAGGTGCTGAATCCACTGGTGAAAACCGCAATGTCCTATCTTTAACCGATTAGGAGATCGAGTAAAATGCAGAATAATAGATATTTAAAAATGTGATATATAAACATTTTATTCGTTTGTACCTTTATCAACTCTTGAGAGTAGACTTATAGGACCTATTTTATGTAAAATGAGGTGCTGAATCCATTTTTGAAAACCGCAATGTCCTATCTTTAACAGTTTAGGAGATAGAGTAAAATGCAGAATAATAGATATTTAAAAATGTGATATATAAACATTTTATTCGTTTGTACCTTTATCAACTCTTGAGAGTAGACTTACAGGACCTATTTTATATAAAATGAGGTGCTGAATCCATTTTTGAAAACCGCAATGTCCTATCTTTAACCGTTTAGGAGATAGAGTAAAATGCAGAATAATAGATATTTAAAAATGTGATATATAAACATTTTATTCGTTTGTACCTTTATCAACTCTTGAGAGTAGACTTATAGGACCTATTTTATGTAAAATGAGGTGCTGAATCCATTTTTGAAAACCGCAATGTCCTATCTTTAACAGTTTAGGAGATAGAGTAAAATGCAGAATAATAGATATTTAAAAATGTGATATATAAACATTTTAATCGTTTGTACCTTTATCAACTCTTGAGATTAGACTTATAGGACTTATTTTATGTAAAATAAGGTGCTGAATCCACTGGTGAAAACCGCAATGTCCTATCTTTAACTTTTTAAGAGATCGAGTAAAATGGAGAATAATAGATATTTAAAAATGTGATATATAAACATTTTATTCGTTTGTAACTTTATCAACTCTTGAGAGTAGACTTATAAGACTTATTTTATGTAAAATGAGGTGCTGAATCCATTTTTGAAAACGGCAATGTCCTATCTTTAACCGTTTAGGAGATCGAGTAAAATGGTGACTAATAGATATTTAAAAATGTGATATATAAACATTTAATTCGTTTGTACCTTTATCAACTCTTGAGAGTAGACTTATAAGACTTATTTTATGTAAAATGAGGTGCTGAATCCACTGGTGAAAACCGCAATGTCCTATATTTAACCGCTTAGGAGATCGAGTAAAATGGAGAATAATAGATATATAAAAATGTGATATATAAACATTTTATCTGTTTGTACCTTTATCAACTCTTGAGAGTAGACTTATAGAACTTATTTTATGTAAAATGAGGTGCTGAATCCACTGGTGAAAACCGCAATGTCCTATCTTTAACCGTTTAGGAGATCGAGTAAAATGGTGAATAATAGATATTTAAAAATGTGATATATAAACATTTTATTCGTTTGTACCTTTATCATCTCTTGAGAGTAGACTTATAGGACTTATTTTTTGTAAAATGAGGTGCTAAATCCACTGGTGAAAACCGCAATGTCCTATATTTAACCGTTTAGGAGATCGAGTAAAATGGAGAATAATAGATATTTAAAAATGTGATATATAAACATTTTATTCGTTTGTACCATTATCAACTATTTAGAGTAGACTTATAGGACTTATTTTATGTAAAATAAGGTGCTGAATCCACTGGTGAAAACGGCAATGTCCTATCTTTAACCGTTTAGGAGATCGAGTAAAATGGTTAATAATAGATATTTAAAAATGTGATATATAAACATTTTATTCGTTTGTACATTTATCAACTCTTAAGAGTAGACATAAAGGACTTATTTTATGTAAAATGAGGTGCTGAATCCACTGGTGAAAACCGCAATGTCCTATCTATAACCGTTTAGGAGATCGAGTAAAATGGAAAATAATAGATATTTAAAAATGTGATATATAAACATTTTATTCGTTTGTACTATTTCAACTCTTGAGAGTAGACTTATAGAACTTATTTTATGTAAAATGAGGTGCTGAATCCACTGGTGAAAACCGCAATGTCCTATCTTTAACCGTTTAGGAGATCGAGTAAAATGGTGAATAATGGATATTTAAAAATGTGATATATTAACATTTTATTCGTTTGTACCTTTATGACTCTTGAGAGTAGACTTATAGGACTTATTTTATGTAAAATGAGGTGCTAAATTCACTGGTGAAAACCGCAATTTCCTATATTTAACCGTTTAGGAGATCGAGTAAAATGGAGAATAATAGATATTTAAAAATGTGATATATAAACATTTTATTCGTTTGTACCTTTATCAACTCTTGAGAGTAGACTTATAGATCTTATTTTATGTAAAATGAGATGCTGAATCCACTGGTGAAAACCGCAATGTCCTATCTTTAACCGTTTAGGAGATCGAGTAAATTGGTGAATAATAGATATTTAAAAATGTGATATATAAACATTTTATTCGTTTGTACCTTTATTAACTTTTAAGAGTAGACTAATAGGACTTATTTTATGTAAAATGAGATGCTGAATCCACTGGTGAAAACCGCAATGTCCTATCTATAACCGTTTAGGAGATCGAGTAAAATGGTGAATAATGGATATTTAAAAATGTGATATTTAAACATTTTATTCGTTTGTACCTTTATGACTCTTGAGAGTAGACCTATAGGACTTATTTTATGTAAAATGAGGTGCTAAATTCACTGGTGAAAACCGCAATTTCCTATATTTAACCGTTTAGGAGATCGAGTAAAATGGAGAATAATAGATATTTAAAAATGTGATATATAAACATTTTATTCGTTTGTACCTTTATCAACTCTTGAGAGTAGACTTATAGGACTTATTTTATGTAAAATGAGATGCTGAATCCACTGGTGAAAACCGCAATGTCCTATCTATAACCGTTTAGGAGATCGAGTAAAATGAAGAATAATAGATATTTAAAAATGTGATATATAAACAATTTATTCGTTTGTACTTTATCAACTCTTGAGAGTAGACTTATAGAACTTATTTTATGTAAAATGAGGTGCTGAATTCTCTGGTAAAAACCGCAATGTCCAATCTTTAACCGTTTAGGAGATCGAGTAAAATGGAAAATAATAGATATTTAAAAATGTGATATATAAACATTTTATTCGTTTGTAACTTTATCAACTCTTGAGAGTAGACTTATAGGACTTATTTTATGTAAAATGAGGTGCTGAATCCACTGGTGAAAACCGCAATGTCCTATCTTTAACTTTTTAAGAGATCGAGTAAAATGGAGAATAATAGATATTTAAAAATGTGATATATAAACATTTTATTCGTTTGTAACTTTATCAACTCTTGAGAGTAGACTTATAGGACTTATTTTATGTAAAATGAGGTGCTGAATCCACTGGTAAAAACAGCAATGTCCTATCTTTAACCGTTTAGGAGATCGAGTAAAATGGAGTATAATAGATATTTAAAAATGTGATATATAAACATTTTATTCGTTTGTACCTTTATCAACTCTTGAGAGTAGACTTATAGGACCTATTTTATGTAAAATGAGGTGCTGAATCCATTTTTGAAAACGGCAATGTCCTATCTTTAACCGTTTAGAAGATCGAGTAAAATGGTGACTAATAGATATTTAAAAATGTGATATATAAACATTTAATTCGTTTGTACCTTTATCAACTCTTGAGAGTAGACTTATAAGACTTATTTTATGTAAAATGAGGTGCTGAATCCACTGGTGAAAACCGCAATGTCCTATATTTAACCGCTTAGGAGATCGAGTAAAATGGAGAATAATAGATATATAAAAATGTGATATATAAACATTTTATCCGTTTGTACCTTTATCAACTCTTGAGAGTAGACTTATAGAACTTATTTTATGTAAAATGAGGTGCTGAATCCACTGGTGAAAACCGCAATGTCCTATCTTTAACCGTTTAGGAGATCGAGTAAAATGATGAATAATAGATATTTAAAAATGTGATATATAAACATTTTATTCGTTTGTACCTTTATCATCTCTTGAGAGTAGACTTATAGGACTTATTTTTTGTAAAATGAGGTGCTAAATCCACTGGTGAAAACCGCAATGTCCTATATTTAACCGTTTAGGAGATCGAGTAAAATGGAGAATAATAGATATTTAAAAATGTGATATATAAACATTTTATCCGTTTGTACCTTTATCAACTCTTGAGAGTAGACTTATAGAACTTAATTTATGTAAAATGAGGTGCTGAATTCTCTGGTGAAAACCGCAATGTCCTATCTTTAACCGTTTAGGAGATCGAGTAAAATGGAGAATAATAGATATTTAAAAATGTGATATATAAACATTTTATCCGTTTGTACCTTTATCAACTCTTGAGAGTAGACTTATAGAACTTAATTTATGTAAAATGAGGTGCTGAATTCTCTGGTGAAAACCGCAATGTCCTATCTTTAACCGTTTAGGAGATCGAGTAAAATGGTGAATAATAGATATTAAAAAATGTGATATATAAACATTTTATTCGTTTGTACCATTATCAACTATTTAGAGTAGACTTATAGGACTTATTTTATGTAAAATAAGGTGCTGAATCCACTGGTGAAAACGGCAATGTCCTATCTTTAACCGTTTAGGAGATCGAGTAAAATGGTTAATAATAGATATTTAAAAATGTGATATATAAACATTTTATTCGTTTGTATCTTTATCAACTCTTGAGAGTAGACTTATAGAACTTAATTTATGTAAAATGAGGTGCTGAATTCTCTGGTGAAAACCGCAATGTCCTATCTTTAACCGGTTAGAAGATCGAGTAAAATTGTGAATAATAGATATTTAAAAATGTGATATATAAAAATTTTATTCGTTTGTACCTTTATCAACTCTTGAGAGTAGAGTCATAGGACTTAATTTATGTAAAATGAGGTGCTGAATTCTCTGGTAAAAACCGCAATGTCCTATCTTTAACTGGTTAGGAGATCGAGTAAAATTGTGAATAATAGATATTTAAAAATGTGATATATAAACATTTTATTCGTTTGTACCATTATCAACTATTTAGAGTAGACTTATAGGACTTATTTTATGTAAAATAAGGTGCTGAATCCACTGGTGAAAACGGCAATGTCCTATCTTTAACCGTTTAGGAGATCGAGTAAAATGGTTAATAATAGATATTTAAAAATGTGATATATAAACATTTTATTCGTTTGTACCATTATCAACTATTTAGAGTAGACTTATAGGACTTATTTTATGTAAAATAAGGTGCTGAATCCACTGGTGAAAACCGCAATGTCCTATCTTTAACCGTTTAGGAGATCGAGTAAAATGGTGAATAATGGATATTTAAAAATGTGATATTTAAACATTTTATTCGTTTGTACCTTTATGACTCTTGAGAGTAGACCTATAGGACTTATTTTATGTAAAATGAGGTGCTAAATTCACTGGTGAAAACCGCAATTTCCTATATTTAACCGTTTAGGAGATCGAGTAAAATGGAGAATAATAGATATTTAAAAATGTGATATATAAACATTTTATTCGTTTGTACCTTTATCAACTCTTGAGAGTAGACTTATAGGACTTATTTTATGTAAAATGAGATGCTGAATCCACTGGTGAAAACCGCAATGTCCTATCTATAACCGTTTAGGAGATCGAGTAAAATGAAGAATAATAGATATTTAAAAATGTGATATATAAACAATTTATTCGTTTGTACTTTATCAACTCTTGAGAGTAGACTTATAGAACTTATTTTATGTAAAATGAGGTGCTGAATTCTCTGGTAAAAACCGCAATGTCCAATCTTTAACCGTTTAGGAGATCGAGTAAAATGGAAAATAATAGATATTTAAAAATGTGATATATAAACATTTTATTCGTTTGTAACTTTATCAACTCTTGAGAGTAGACTTATAGGACTTATTTTATGTAAAATGAGGTGCTGAATCCACTGGTGAAAACCGCAATGTCCTATCCTTAACTTTTTAAGAGATCGAGTAAAATGGAGAATAATAGATATTTAAAAATGTGATATATAAACATTTTATTCGTTTGTAACTTTATCAACTCTTGAGAGTAGACTTATAGGACTTATTTTATGTAAAATGAGGTGCTGAATCCACTGGTAAAAACAGCAATGTCCTATCTTTAACCGTTTAGGAGATCGAGTAAAATGGAGTATAATAGATATTTAAAAATGTGATATATAAACATTTTATTCGTTTGTACCTTTATCAACTCTTGAGAGTAGACTTATAGGACCTATTTTATGTAAAATGAGGTGCTGAATCCATTTTTGAAAACGGCAATGTCCTATCTTTAACCGTTTAGGAGATCGAGTAAAATGGTGACTAATAGATATTTAAAAATGTGATATATAAACATTTAATTCGTTTGTACCTTTATCAACTCTTGAGAGTAGACTTATAAGACTTATTTTATGTAAAATGAGGTGCTGAATCCACTGGTGAAAACCGCAATGTCCTATATTTAACCGCTTAGGAGATCGAGTAAAATGGAGAATAATAGATATATAAAAATGTGATATATAAACATTTTATCCGTTTGTACCTTTATCAACTCTTGAGAGTAGACTTATAGAACTTATTTTATGTAAAATGAGGTGCTGAATCCACTGGTGAAAACCGCAATGTCCTATCTTTAACCGTTTAGGAGATCGAGTAAAATGGTGAATAATAGATATTTAAAAATGTGATATATAAACATTTTATTCGTTTGTACCTTTATCATCTCTTGAGAGTAGACTTATAGGACTTATTTTTTGTAAAATGAGGTGCTAAATCCACTGGTGAAAACCGCAATGTCCTATATTTAACCGTTTAGGAGATCGAGTAAAATGGAGAATAATAGATATTTAAAAATGTGATATATAAACATTTTATCCGTTTGTACCTTTATCAACTCTTGAGAGTAGACTTATAGAACTTAATTTATGTAAAATGAGGTGCTGAATTCTCTGGTGAAAACCGCAATGTCCTATCTTTAACCGTTTAGGAGATCGAGTAAAATGGTGAATAATAGATATTTAAAAATGTGATATATAAACATTTTATTCGTTTGTACCATTATCAACTATTTAGAGTAGACTTATAGGACTTATTTTATGTAAAATAAGGTGCTGAATCCACTGGTGAAAACGGCAATGTCCTATCTTTAACCGTTTAGGAGATCGAGTAAAATGGTTAATAATAGATATTTAAAAATGTGATATATAAACATTTTATTCGTTTGTATCTTTATCAACTCTTGAGAGTAGACTTATAGAACTTAATTTATGTAAAATGAGGTGCTGAATTCTCTGGTGAAAACCGCAATGTCCTATCTTTAACCGGTTAGAAGATCGAGTAAAATTGTGAATAATAGATATTTAAAAATGTGATATATAAAAATTTTATTCGTTTGTACCTTTATCAACTCTTGAGAGTAGAGTCATAGGACTTAATTTATGTAAAATGAGGTGCTGAATTCTCTGGTAAAAACCGCAATGTCCTATCTTTAACTGGTTAGGAGATCGAGTAAAATTGTGAATAATAGATATTTAAAAATGTGATATATAAATATTTTATTCGTTTGTACCTTTATCAACTCTTGAGAGTAGAGTCATAGGACTTAATTTATGTAAAATGAGGTGCTGAATTCTCTGGTAAAAACCGCAATGTCCTATCTTTAACCGGTTAGGAGATCGAGTAAAATTGTGAATAATAGATATTTAAAAATGTGATATATAAATATTTTATTCGTTTGTACCTTTATCAACTCTTGAGAGTAGAGTCATAGGACTTAATTTATGTAAAATGAGGTGCTAAATCCACTGGTGAAAACCGCAATGTCCTATATTTAACCGTTTAGGAGATCGAGTAAAATGAAGAATAATATATATTTAAAAATGTTATATATAAACATTTTATTCGTTTGTACCTTTATCAACTCTTAAGAGTAGACTTATAGGACTTATTTTATGTAAAATGAGGTGCTGAATTTTCTGGTGAAAACCGCAATGTCCAATCTTTAACCGTTTAGGAGATCGAGTAAAATGGAGAATAATAGATATTTTAAAATGTTATATATAAACATTTTATTCGTTTGTACCTTTATCAACTCTTAAGAGTAGACTTATAGGACTTATTTTATGTAAAATGAGGTGCTGAATCCACTGGTGAAAACCGCAATGTCCTATTTATAACCGTTTAGGAGATCGAGTAAAATGGAAAATAATAGATATTTAAAAATGTGATAGATAAACATTTTATACGTTTGTACCTTTATCAACTCTTGAGAGTAGACTTATAGAACTTATTTTATGTAAAATGAGGTGCTGAATCCACTGGTGAAAACAGCAATGTCCTATCTTTAACCGTTTAGGAGATAGAGTAATATGGAGTATAGTAGATATTTAAAAATGTGATAAATGTGATATATAAACATTTTATTCGTTTGTACCTTTATCAACTCTTGAGAGTAGACTTGTAGGACCTATTTTATGTAAAATGAGGTGCTGAATCCATTTTTGAAAACGGCAATGTCCTATCTTTAACCGTTTAGGAGATCGAGTAAAATGGTGAATAATAGATATTTAAAAATGTGATATATAAACATTTAATTCGTTTGTACCTTTATCAACTCTTGGGAGTAGACTTATAAGACTTATTTTATGTAAAATGAGGTGCTGAATCCACTGGTGAAAACCGCAATGTCCTATCTTTGACTGTTTAGGAGATCGAGTAAAATGGAGTATAATAGATATTTAAAAATGTGATATATAAACATTTTATTCGTTTGTACCTTTATCAACTCTTGAGAGTAGACTTACAGGACCTATTTTATATAAAATGAGGTGCTGAATCCATTTTTGAAAACCGCAATGTCCTATCTTTAACCGTTTAGGAGATAGAGTAAAATGCAGAATAATAGATATTTAAAAATGTGATATATAAACATTTTAATCGTTTGTACCTTTATCAACTCTTGAGATTAGACTTATAGGACTTATTTTATGTAAAATAAGGTGCTGAATCCACTGGTGAAAACCGCAATGTCCTATCTTTAACTGTTTAGAAGATCGAGTAAATTGGAGGATAATAGATATTTAAAAATGTGATATATAAACATTTTATTCGTTTGTACATTTATCAACTCTTAAGAGTAGACATAAAGGACTTATTTTATGTAAAATGAGGTGCTGAATCCACTGGTGAAAACCGCAATGTCCTATCTATAACCGTTTAGGAGATCGAGTAAAATGGAAAATAATAGATATTTAAAGATGTGATATATAAACATTTTATTCGTTTGTACCTTTATCAACTCTTGAGAGTAGACTTATAGATCTTATTTTATGTAAAATAAGGTGCTGAATCCACTGGTGAAAACCGCAATGTCCTATCTTTAACCGATTAGGAGATCGAGTAAAATGGTGAATAATAGATATTTAAAAATGTGATATATAAACATTTTATTCGTTTGTACCTTTATTAACTTTTAAGAGTAGACTTATAGGACTTATTTTATGTTAAATGAGATGCTGAATCCACTGGTGAAAACCGCAATGTCCTATCTATAACCGTTTAGGAGATCGAGTAAAATGAAGAATAATAGATATTTAAAAATGTGATATATAAACATTTTATTCGTTTGTACTTTATCAACTCTTGAGAGTAGACTTATAGGACTTATTTTATGTAAAATGAGGTGCTGAATCCACTGGTAAAAACAGCAATGTCCTATCTTTAACCGTTTAGGAGATCGAGTAAAATGGAGTATAATAGATATTTAAAAATGTGATATATAAACATTTTATTCGTTTGTACCTTTATCAACTCTTGAGAGTAGACTTATAGGACCTATTTTATGTAAAATGAGGTGCTGAATCCATTTTTGAAAACGGCAATGTCCTATCTTTAACCGTTTAGGAGATCGAGTAAAATGGTGACTAATAGATATTTAAAAATGTGATATATAAACATTTAATTCGTTTGTACCTTTATCAACTCTTGAGAGTAGACTTATAAGACTTATTTTATGTAAAATGAGGTGCTGAATCCACTGGTGAAAACCGCAATGTCCTATATTTAACCGCTTAGGAGATCGAGTAAAATGGAGAATAATAGATATATAAAAATGTGATATATAAACATTTTATCCGTTTGTACCTTTATCAACTCTTGAGAGTAGACTTATAGAACTTATTTTATGTAAAATGAGGTGCTGAATCCACTGGTGAAAACCGCAATGTCCTATCTTTAACCGTTTAGGAGATCGAGTAAAATGGTGAATAATAGATATTTAAAAATGTGATATATAAACATTTTATTCGTTTGTACCTTTATCATCTATTGAGAGTAGACTTATAGGACTTATTTTTTGTAAAATGAGGTGCTAAATCCACTGGTGAAAACCGCAATGTCCTATATTTAACCGTTTAGGAGATCGAGTAAAATGGAGAATAATAGATATTTAAAAATGTGATATATAAACATTTTATCCGTTTGTACCTTTATCAACTCTTGAGAGTAGACTTATAGAACTTAATTTATGTAAAATGAGGTGCTGAATTCTCTGGTGAAAACCGCAATGTCCTATCTTTAACCGTTTAGGAGATCGAGTAAAATGGTGAATAATAGATATTTAAAAATGTGATATATAAACATTTTATTCGTTTGTACCATTATCAACTATTTAGAGTAGACTTATAGGACTTATTTTATGTAAAATAAGGTGCTGAATCCACTGGTGAAAACGGCAATGTCCTATCTTTAACCGTTTAGGAGATCGAGTAAAATGGTTAATAATAGATATTTAAAAATGTGATATATAAACATTTTATTCGTTTGTATCTTTATCAACTCTTGAGAGTAGACTTATAGAACTTAATTTATGTAAAATGAGGTGCTGAATTCTCTGGTGAAAACCGCAATGTCCTATCTTTAACCGGTTAGAAGATCGAGTAAAATTGTGAATAATAGATATTTAAAAATGTGATATATAAAAATTTTATTCGTTTGTACCTTTATCAACTCTTGAGAGTAGAGTCATAGGACTTAATTTATGTAAAATGAGGTGCTGAATTCTCTGGTAAAAACCGCAATGTCCTATCTTTAACTGGTTAGGAGATCGAGTAAAATTGTGAATAATAGATATTTAAAAATGTGATATATAAATATTTTATTCGTTTGTACCTTTATCAACTCTTGAGAGTAGAGTCATAGGACTTAATTTATGTAAAATGAGGTGCTGAATTCTCTGGTAAAAACCGCAATGTCCTATCTTTAACCGGTTAGGAGATCGAGTAAAATTGTGAATAATAGATATTTAAAAATGTGATATATATATATTTTATTCGTTTGTACCTTTATCAACTCTTGAGAGTAGAGTCATAGGACTTAATTTATGTAAAATGAGGTGCTAAATCCACTGGTGAAAACCGCAATGTCCTATATTTAACCGTTTAGGAGATCGAGTAAAATGAAGAATAATATATATTTAAAAATGTTATATATAAACATTTTATTCGTTTGTACCTTTATCAACTCTTAAGAGTAGACTTATAGGACTTATTTTATGTAAAATGAGGTGCTGAATTTTCTGGTGAAAACCGCAATGTCCAATCTTTAACCGTTTAGGAGATCGAGTAAAATGGAGAATAATAGATATTTTAAAATGTTATATATAAACATTTTATTCGTTTGTACCTTTATCAACTCTTAAGAGTAGACTTATAGGACTTATTTTATGTAAAATGAGGTGCTGAATCCACTGGTGAAAACCGCAATGTCCTATTTATAACCGTTTAGGAGATCGAGTAAAATGGAAAATAATAGATATTTAAAAATGTGATATATAAACATTTTATACGTTTGTACCTTTATCAACTCTTGAGAGTAGACTTATAGAACTTATTTTATGTAAAATGAGGTGCTGAATCCACTGGTGAAAACAGCAATGTCCTATCTTTAACCGTTTAGGAGATCGAGTAATATGGAGTATAGTAGATATTTAAAAATGTGATAAATGTGATATATAAACATTTTATTCGTTTGTACCTTTATCAACTCTTGAGAGTAGACTTGTAGGACCTATTTTATGTAAAATGAGGTGCTGAATCCACTGGTGAAAACCGCAATGTCCTATCTTTAACCGTTTAGAAGATCGAGTAAAATGGTGAATAATAGATATTTAAAAATGTGATATATAAACATTTTATTCGTTTGTACCTTTATGACTCTTGAGAGTAGACTTATAGGACTTATTTTATGTAAAATGAGGTGCTGAATCCACTGGTGAAAACCGCAATGTCCTATCTTTAACCGTTTAGAAGATCGAGTAAAATGGTGAATAATAGATATTTAAAATTGTGATATATAAACATTTTATTCGTTTGTACCTTTATCAACTCTTGAGAGTAGACTAATAGGACTTATATTATGTAAAATGAGGTGCTAAATTCTCTGGTGAAAACCGCAATGTCCAATCTTTAACCGTTTAGGAGATCGAGTAAAATGGTGAATAATAGATATTTAAAAATGTGATATATAAACATTTTATTTGTTTGTACCTTTATCATTTCTTGAGAGTAGACTTATAGGACTTATATTTTTGTAAAATGAGGTGCTGAATATACTGGTAAAAACCGCAATGTCCTATCTTTAACCGTTTAGGAGATCGAGTAAAATGGAGAATAATAGATATTTAAAAATGTAATATATAAACAATTTATTCGTTTGTACCTTTATCATCTCTTGAGAGTAGACTTATAGGACTTATTTTATGTAAAATGAGGTGCTGAATCCACTGGTGAAAACCGCAATGTCCTGTCTTAAACTGTTTAGGAGATCGAGTAAAATGGAGAATTATAGATATTTAAAAATGTGATATATAAACATTTTATTCGTTTGTACCTTTATCAACTTTTAAGAGTAGACTTATAGGACTTATTTTATGTAAAATGAGGTGCTGAATCCTCTGGTGAAAACCGCAATGTCCTATCTTTAACCGTTTAGAAGATCGAGTAAAATGGTGAATAATAGATATTTAAAAATGTGATATATGAATATTTTATTCGTTTGTATCTTTATCAACTATTTAGAGTAGACTTATAGGACTTATTTTATGTAAAATGAGGTGCTAAATTTACTGGTGAAAACCGCAATGTCCTATCTTTAACCGTTTAGGAGATCGAGTAAAATGAAGAATAATAGATATTTAAAAATGTGATATATAAACATTTTATTCGTTTGTACCTTACATTTATCAACTCTTGAGAGTAGACTTATAGGACTTATTTTATGTAAAATGAGGTGCTAAATTCTCTGGTGAAAACCGCAATGTCCAATCTTTAACCGTTTAGGAGATCGAGTAGAATGGAAAATAATAGATATTTAAAAATGTGATATATAAACATTTTATTCGTTTGTACCCTAATCAACTCTTGAGAGTAGACTTATAGGACTTATTTTATGTAAAATGAGGTGCTGAATCCACTGGTGAAAACCGCAATGTCCTATTTATAACCGTTTAGGAGATCGAGTAAAATGGAAAATAATAGATATTTAAAAATGTGATATATAAACATTTTATCCGTTTGTACCTTTATCAACTCTTGAGAGTAGACTTATAGGACTTATTTTTTGTAAAATGGGGTGCTGAATCCACTGGTGAAAACCGCAATGTCCTATCTTTAACCGTTTAGGAGATCGAGTAAAATGGAGAATAATAGATATTTAAAAATGTAATATATAAACAATTTATTCGTTTGTACCTTTATCATCTCTTGAGAGTAGACTTATAGGACTTATTTTATGTAAAATGAGGTGCTAAATCCACTGGTAAAAACCGCAATGTCCTATCTTTAAGCGTTTAGGAGATCGAGTAAAATGGTGAATAATAGATATTTAAAATTGTGATATATAAACATTTTATTCGTTTGTACCTTTATCAACTTTTGAGAGTAGACTTATAGGACTTATTTTATGTAAAATGAGGTGCTGAATCCACTGGTGAAAACCGCAATGTCATGTCTTAAACTGTTTAGGAGATCGAGTAAAATGGAGAATTATAGATATTTAAAAATGTGATATATAAACATTTTATTTGTTTGTACCTTTATCATCTCTTGAGAGTAGACTTATAGGACTTATTTTTTTTGTAAAATGAGGTGCTGAATTTACTGGTAAAAACCGCAATGTCCTATACTTAATCGTTTAGGAGATCGAGTAAAATGGAGAATTATAGATATTTAAAAATGTGATATATAAACATTTTATTCGTTTGTACCTTTATCAACTCTTAAGAGTAGACTTATAGGACTTATTTTATGTAAAATGAGGTGCTGAATCCACTGGTAAAAACGGCAAGGTCCTATTTTTAACCGTTTAGGAGATCGAGTAAAATGGAGAATAATAGATATATAAAAATGTGATATACAAACACCTTATTCGTTTGTACCATTATCAACTCTTAAGAGTAGACCTATAAGACTAATTTTATGTAAAATGAGTGGCTGAATTCTCTGGTGAAAACCGCAATGTCCAATCTTTAACCGTTTAGGAGATCGAGTAAAATGGAGAATAATAGATATTTAAAAATGTGATATATAAACATTTTATTCGCTTGTACCTTTATCAACTCTTAAGAGTAGACTTATAGGACTAATTTTATGTAAAATGAGGTGCTGAATTTACTGGTAAAAACCGCAATGTCCTATACTTAACCGTTTAGGAGATCGAGTAGAATGGAGAATAATAGATATTTAAAAATGTGATATATAAACATTTTATTCGTTTGTACCTTTATCAACTCTTGAGAGTAGACTTATAGGACTTATTTTATGTAAAATGAGGTGCTGAATCCACTGGTAAAAACGGCAAGGTCCTATTTTTAACCGTTTAGGAGATCGAGTAAAATGGAGAATAATAGATATTTAAAAATGTGATATATAAACATTTTATTCGTTTGTACCTTTATCATCTCTCGAGAGTAGACTTATACGACTTATTTTTTGTAAAATGGGGTGCTGAATCCACTGGTGAAAACCGCAATGTCCTATCTTTAACCGTTTAGGAGATCGAGTAAAATGGTGAATAATAAATATTTAAAAATGTGATATATAAACATTTTATTCGTTTGTACCTTTATCATCTCTTGAGAGTAGACTTATACGACTTATTTTTTGTAAAATGAGGTGCTGAAACCACTGGTGAAAACCGCAATGTCCTATCTTTAACCGTTTAGGAGATCCCGTAAAATGGTGAATAATAGATATATAACAATGTGATATATAAACATTTTATTCGTTTGTACCTTTATCATCTCTTGAGAGTAGACTTATAGGACTTCTTTTTTGTAAAATGAGGTGCTAAATCCACTGGTGAAATCGCAATGTCCTATCTTTAACTGTTTAGGAGATCGAGTAAAATGGAAAATAATAGATATTTAAAAATGTGATATATAAACATTTTATTCGTTTGTACCTATATCAACTCTTGAGAGTAGACTTATAGGACTTATATTATGTAAAATGAGGTGCTAAATTCTCTGGTGAAAACCGCAATGTCCAATCTTTATCCGTTTAGGAGATCGAGTAAAATGGTGAATAATAGATATTTAAAAATGTGATATATAAACATTTTATTTGTTTGTACCTTTATCATCTCTTAAGAGTAGACTTATAGGACTTATTTTTTTGTAAAATGAAGTGCTGAATAAACTGGTAAAAACAGCAATGTCCTATCTTTAACCGTTTAGGAGATAGAGTAAAATGCAGAATAATAGATATTTAAAAATGTGATATATAAACGTTTTATTCGATTGTACCTTTATCAACTTTTGAGAGTAGACTTATAGGACTTATTTTATGTAAAATGAGGTGCTGAATCCACTGGTAAAAATGGCAAGGTCCTATTTTTTACCGTTTAGGAGATCGAGTAAAATGGAAAATAATAGATATTTAAAAATGTGATATATAAACATTTTATTAGTTTGTACCTTTATCAACTCTTGAGAGTAGACTTAAAATACTTATATTATGTAAAATGAGGTACCGAATTCTCTGGTGAAAACCGCAATGTCCAATCTTGAACCGTTTAGGAGATCGAGTAGAATGGAGAATAATAGATATTTAAAAATGTGATATATAAACATTTTATTCGTTTGTACCTTTATCAACTCTTGAGAGTAGACTTATAGGACTAATTTTATGTAAAATGAGGTGCTGAATTTACTGGTGAAAACCGCAATGTCCTATCTTAAACTGTTTAGGAGATAAAGTAAAATGGTTAATAATTGATATTTAAAAATGTGATATATAAACATTTTATTCGTTTGTACCTTTATCAACTCTTGAGAGTAGACTTATAGGACTAATTTTATGTAAAATGAGGTGCTGAATTTACTGGTAAAATCCGCAATGTCCTATACTTAACCGTTTAGGAGATTGAGTAAAATGGAGAATAATAGATATTTAAAAATGTGATATATAAACATTTTATTCGTTTGTACCTTTATCAACTCTTGAGAGTAGACTTATAGAACTTATTTTATGTAAAATGAGGTGCTGAATCCACTGGTGAAAACCGCAATGTCCTATCTTTAACCGTTTAGGAGATCGAGTAAAATGGTGAATAATAAATATTTAAAAATGTGATATATAAACATTTTATTCGTTTGTACCTTTATCATCTCTTGAGAGTATTCTTATACGACTTATTTTTTGTAAAATGGGGTGCTGAATCCAC
The DNA here is from genome assembly GCA_963930825.1 of Silvanus unidentatus. Taxonomy (NCBI): domain Eukaryota; kingdom Metazoa; phylum Arthropoda; class Insecta; order Coleoptera; family Silvanidae; genus Silvanus; species Silvanus unidentatus. The sequence continues at coordinate 12,904,841 of OZ005761.1, forward strand.
TGGTGAAAACCGCAATGTAATATCTTTAACCGTTTAGGAGATCGAGTAAAATGGAGAATAATAGATATTTGAAAATGTGATATATAAACATTTTATTTGTTTGTACCTTTATCAACTCTTGAGAGTAGACTTATAGAACTTATTTCATGTAAAATGAGGTGCTAAAACCACTGGTGAAAACCGCAATGTCCTATCTTTAACCGTTTAGGAGATCGAGTAAAATGGTGAATAATAGATATTTAACAATGTGATATATTAACATTTTATTCGTTTGTACCTTTATCATCTCTTGAGAGTAGACTTATAGGACTTCTTTTTTGTAAAATGAGGTGCTAAATCCACTGGTGAAAACCGCAATGTCCTATCTTTAACTGTTTAGGAGATCGAGTAAAATGGAAAATAATAGATATTTAAAAATGTGATATATAAACATTTTATTCGTTTGTAACTTTATCAACTATTTAGAGTAGACTTATAGGACTTATTTTATGTAAAATGAGGTGCTGAATCCACTGGTGAAAACCGCAATGTCCTATCTATAACCGTTTAGGAGATCGATTAAAATGGAAAATAATAGATATTTGAAAATGTGATATATAAACATTTTAATCGATTGTATCATTATCAACTATTTAGAGTAGACTTATAGGACTTATTTTATGTAAAATAAGGTGCTGAATATACAGGTTCAAACCGCAATGTCCTATATTTAACCGTTTAGGAGATCGAGTAAAATGGAGAATAATAGATATTTAAAAGTGTGATATATAAACATTTTATTCGTTTGTACCTTTATCAACTATTTAGAGTAGACTTATAGGACTTATTTTATGTAAAATGATTTGCTAAATTTACTGGTGAAAACCGCAATGTCCTATCTTTAACCGTATAGGAGATCGAGTAAAATGAAGAATAATAGATATTAAAAAATGTGATATATAAACATTTTATTCGTTTGTACTTTTATCATCTCTTGAGAGTAGACTTATACGACTTATTTTTTGTAAAATGGAGTGCTGAATCCACTGGTGAAAACCGCAATGTCCTATCTTAAACTGTTTAGGAGATAAAGTAAAATAATTAATAATTGATATTTAAAAATGTGATATATAAACATTTTATTCGTTTGTACCTTTATCAACTCTTGAGAGTAGACTTATAGGACTTATTTTATGTAAAATGAGGTGCTGAATCCACTGGTGAAAACGGCAAGGTCCTATTTTTAACCGTTTAGGAGATCGAGTAAAATGGAGAATAATAGATATTTAAAAATGTGAAATATAAACATTTTATTAGTTTGTACCTTTATCAACTCTTGAGAGTAGACTTATAGGACTTATATTATGTAAAATGAGGTGCCGAATTCTCTGGTGAAAACCGCAATGTCCAATCTTGAACCGTTTAGGAGATCGAGTAGAATGGAGAATAATAGATATTTAAAAATGTGATATACAAACACCTTATTCGTTTGTACCTTTATCAACTCTTAAGAGTAGACCTATAAGACTAATTTTATGTAAAATGAGGTGCTGAATTCTCTGGTGAAAACCGCAATGTCCAATCTTTAACCGTTTAGGAGATCGAGTAAAATGGAGAATAATAGATATTTAAAAATGTGATATATAAACATTTTATTCGTTTGTACCTTTATCATCTCTTGAGAGTAGACTTATACGACTTAATTTTTGTAAAATGGGGTGCTGAATCCACTGGTGAAAACCGCAATGTCCTATCTTAAACTGTTTAGGAGATAAAGTAAAATGGTTAATAATTGATATTTAAAAATGTGATATATAAACATTTTATTAGTTTGTACCTTTATCAACTCTTGAGAGTAGACTTATAGGACTAATTTTATGTAAAATGAGGTGCTGAATTTACTGGTAAAAACCGCAATGTCCTATACTTAACCGTTTAGGAGATTGAGTAAAATGGAGAATAATAGATATTTAAAAATGTGATATATAAACATTTTATTCGTTTGTACCTTTATCAACTCTTGAGAGTTGACTTATAGAACTTATTTTATGTAAAATGAGGTGCTGAATCCACTGGTGAAAACCGCAATGTCCTATCTTTAACCGTTTAGGAGATCGAGTAAAATGGTGAATAATAAATATTTAAAAATGTGATATATAAACATTTTATTCGTTTGTACCTTTATCATCTCTTGAGAGTATTCTTATACGACTTATTTTTTGTAAAATGGGGTGCTGAATCCACTGGTGAAAACCGCAATGTAATATCTTTAACCGTTTAGGAGATCGAGTAAAATGGAGAATAATAGATATTTGAAAATGTGATATATAAACATTTTATTTGTTTGTACCTTTATCAACTCTTGAGAGTAGACTTATAGAACTTATTTCATGTAAAATGAGGTGCTAAAACCACTGGTGAAAACCGCAATGTCCTATCTTTAACCGTTTAGGAGATCGAGTAAAATGGTGAATAATAGATATTTAACAATGTGATATATTAACATTTTATTCGTTTGTACCTTTATCATCTCTTGAGAGTAGACTTATAGGACTTCTTTTTTGTAAAATGAGGTGCTAAATCCACTGGTGAAAACCGCAATGTCCTATCTTTAACTGTTTAGGAGATCGAGTAAAATGGAAAATAATAGATATTTAAAAATGTGATATATAAACATTTTATTCGTTTGTAACTTTATCAACTATTTAGAGTAGACTTATAGGACTTATTTTATGTAAAATGAGGTGCTGAATCCACTGGTGAAAACCGCAATGTCCTATCTATAACCGTTTAGGAGATCGATTAAAATGGAAAATAATAGATATTTAAAAATGTGATATATAAACATTTTAATCGATTGTATCATTATCAACTATTTAGAGTAGACTTATAGGACTTATTTTATGTAAAATAAGGTGCTGAATATACAGGTTCAAACCGCAATGTCCTATATTTAACCGTTTAGGAGATCGAGTAAAATGGAGAATAATAGATATTTAAAAGTGTGATATATAAACATTTTATTCGTTTGTACCTTTATCAACTATTTAGAGTAGACTTATAGGACTTATTTTATGTAAAATGAGGTGCTAAATTTACTGGTGAAAACCGCAATGTCCTATCTTTAACCGTATAGGAGATCGAGTAAAATGAAGAATAATAGATATTAAAAAATGTGATATATAAACATTTTATTCGTTTGTACTTTTATCATCTCTTGAGAGTAGACTTATACGACTTATTTTTTGTAAAATGGGGTGCTGAATCCACTGGTGAAAACCGCAATGTCCTATCTTAAACTGTTTAGGAGATAAAGTAAAATGGTTAATAATTGATATTTAAAAATGTGATATATAAACATTTTATTCGTTTGTACCTTTATCAACTCTTGAGAGTAGACTTATAGGACTTATTTTATGTAAAATGGGGTGCTGAATCCACTGGTGAAAACGGCAAGGTCCTATTTTTAACCGTTTAGGAGATCGAGTAAAATGGAGAATAATAGATATTTAAAAATGTGAAATATAAACATTTTATTAGTTTGTACCTTTATCAACTCTTGAGAGTAGACTTATAGGACTTATATTATGTAAAATGAGGTGCCGAATTCTCTGGTGAAAACCGCAATGTCCAATCTTGAACCGTTTAGGAGATCGAGTAGAATGGAGAATAATAGATATTTAAAAATGTGATATACAAACACCTTATTCGTTTGTACCTTTATCAACTCTTAAGAGTAGACCTATAAGACTAATTTTATGTAAAATGAGGTGCTGAATTCTCTGGTGAAAACCGCAATGTCCAATCTTTAACCGTTTAGGAGATCGAGTAAAATGGAGAATAATAGATATTTAAAAATGTGATATATAAACATTTTATTCGTTTGTACCTTTATCAACTATTCAGAGTAGACTTATAGGACATATTTTATGTAAAATGAGGTGCTGAATCCACTGGTGAAAACCGCAATGTCCTATCTATAACCGTTTAGGAGATCGATTAAAATGGAAAATAATAGATATTTAAAAATGTGATATATAAACATTTTATTCGTTTGTACCTTTATCAACTATTTAGAGTAGACTTATAGGACTTATTTTATGTAAAATGAGGTGCTTAATTTACTGGTGAAAACCGCAATGTCCAATCTTTAACCGATTAGGAGATCGAGTAGAATGGAAAATAATAGATATTTAAAAATGTGATATATAAACATTTTATTCGTTTGTACCCTAATCAACTCTTGAGAGTAGACTTATAGGACTTATTTTATGTAAAATGAGGTGCTGAATCCACTGGTAAAAACCGCAATGTCCTATTTATAACCGTTTAGGAGATCGAGTAAAATGGAAAATAATAGATATTTAAAAATGTAATATATAAACAATTTATTCGTTTGTACCTTTATCATCTCTTGAGAGTAGACTTATAGGACTTATTTTATGTAAAATGAGGTGCTAAATCCACTGGTAAAAACCGCAATGTCCTATCTTTAAGCGTTTAGGAGATCGAGTAAAATGGTGAATAATAGATATTTAAAATTGTGATATATAAACATTTTATTCGTTTGTACCTTTATCAACTTTTGAGAGTAGACTTATAGGACTTATTTTATGTAAAATGAGGTGCTGAATCCACTGGTGAAAACCGCAATGTCCTGTCTTAAACTGTTTAGGAGATCGAGTAAAATGGAGAATTATAGATATTTAAAAATGTGATTTATAAACATTTTATTCGTTTGTACCTTTATCAACTCTTAGGAGTAGACTTATAGGACTTATTTTATGTAAAATGAGGTGCTGAATCCACTGGTGAAAACCGCAATGTCCTATCTTTAACCGTTTAGAAGATCGAGTAAAATGGTGAATAATAGATATTTAAAATTGTGATATATAAACATTTTATTCGTTTGTACCTTTATCAACTCTTGAGAGTAGACTTATAGGACTTATATTATGTAAAATGAGGTGCTAAATTCTCTGGTGAAAACCGCAATGTCCAATCTTTAACCGTTTAGGAGATCGAGTAAAATGGTGAATAATAGATATTTAAAAATGTGATATATAAACATTTTATTTGTTTGTACCTTTATCATCTCTTGAGAGTAGACTTATAGGACTTATTTTTTTGTAAAATGAAGTGCTGACTAAACTGGTAAAAACCGCAATGTCCTATCTTTAACCGTTTAGGAGATCGAGTAAAATGGAAAATAATAGATATTTAAAAATGTGATATATAAACATTTTATCCGTTTGTACCTTTATCAACTCTTGAGAGTAGACCTATAGGACTAATTTTAGGTAAAATGAGGTGCTGAATCCATTTTTGAAAACAGCAATGTCCTATTTTAAACTGTTTAGGAGATCAAGTAAAATGGAGAATAATAGATATTTAAAAATGTGATATATAAACATTTTATTCGTTTGTACCTTTATCATCTCTTGAGAGTAGACTTATACGACTTATTTTTTGTAAAATGGGGTGCTGAATCCACTGGTGAAAACCGCAATGTCCTATCTTAAACTGTTTAGGAGATAAAGTAAAATGGTTAATAATTGATATTTAAAAATGTGATATATAAACATTTTATTCGTTTGTACCCTAATCAACTCTTGAGAGTAGACTTATAGGACTTATTTTATGTAAAATGAGGTGCTGAATCCACTGGTGAAAACCGCAATGTCCTATTTATAACCGTTTAGGAGATCGAGTAAAATGGAAAATAATAGATATTTAAAAATGTGATATATAAACATTTTATCCGTTTGTACCTTTATCAACTCTTGAGAGTAGACTTATAGGACTTATTTTTTGTAAAATGGGGTGCTAAATCCACTGGTGAAAACCGCAATGTCCTATCTTTAACCGTTTAGGAGATCGAGTAAAATGGTGAATAATAGATATTTAAAATTGTGATATATAAACATTTTATTCGATTGTACCTTTATCAACTTTTGAGAGTAGACTTATAGGACTTATTTTATGTAAAATGAGGTGCTGAATCCACTGGTGAAAACCGCAATGTCCTGTCTTAAACTGTTTAGGAGATCGAGTAAAATGGAGAATTATAGATATTTAAAAATGTGATATATAAACATTTTATTCGTTTGTACCTTTATCAACTTTTAAGAGTAGACTTATAGGACTTATTTTATGTAAAATGAGGTGCTTAATTTACTGGTGAAAACCGCAATGTCCAATCTTTAACCGATTAGGAGATCGAGTAGAATGGAAAATAATAGATATTTAAAAATGTGATATATAAACATTTTATTCGTTTGTACCCTAATCAACTCTTGAGAGTAGACTTATAGGACTTATTTTATGTAAAATGAGGTGCTGAATCCACTGGTAAAAACCGCAATGTCCTATTTATAACCGTTTAGGAGATCGAGTAAAATGGAAAATAATAGATATTTAAAAATGTGATATATAAACATTTTATCCGTTTGTACCATTATCAACTCTTGAGAGTAGACTTATAGGACTTATTTTTTGTAAAATGGGGTGCTGAATCCACTGGTGAAAACCGCAATGTCCTATCTTTAACCGTTTTGGAGATCGAGTAAAATGGAGAATAATAGATATTTAAAAATGTAATATATAAACAATTTATTCGTTTGTACCTTTATCATCTCTTGAGAGTAGACTTATAGGACTTATTTTATGTAAAATGAGGTGCTAAATCCACTGGTAAAAACCGCAATGTCCTATCTTTAAGCGTTTAGGAGATCGAGTAAAATGGTGAATAATAGATATTTAAAATTGTGATATATAAACATTTTATTCGTTTGTACCTTTATCAACTTTTGAGAGTAGACTTATAGGACTTATTTTATGTAAAATGAGGTGCTGAATCCACTGGTGAAAACCGCAATGTCCTGTCTTAAACTGTTTAGGAGATCGAGTAAAATGGAGAATTATAGATATTTAAAAATGTGATATATAAACATTTTATTCGTTTGTACCTTTATCAACTCTTAGGAGTAGACTTATAGGACTTATTTTATGTAAAATGAGGTGCTGAATCCACTGGTGAAAACCGCAATGTCCTATCTTTAACCGTTTAGAAGATCGAGTAAAATGGTGAATAATAGATATTTAAAATTGTGATATATAAACATTTTATTCGTTTGTACCTTTATCAACTCTTAGGAGTAGACTTATAGGACTTATTTTATGTAAAATGAGGTGCTGAATCCACTGGTGAAAACCGCAATGTCCAATCTTTAACCGTTTAGGAGATCGAGTAAAATGGTGAATAATAGATATTTAAAAATGTGATATATAAACATTTTATTTGTTTGTACCTTTATCATCTCTTGAGAGTAGACTTATAGGACTTATTTTTTTGTAAAATGAAGTGCTGACTAAACTGGTAAAAACCGCAATGTCCTATCTTTAACCGTTTAGGAGATCGAGTAAAATGGAAAATAATAGATATTTAAAAATGTGATATATAAACATTTTATCCGTTTGTACCTTTATCAACTCTTGAGAGTAGACCTATAGGACTAATTTTAGGTAAAATGAGGTGCTGAATCCATTTTTGAAAACAGCAATGTCCTATTTTAAACTGTTTAGGAGATCAAGTAAAATGGAGAATAATAGATATTTAAAAATGTGATATATAAACATTTTATTCGTTTGTACCTTTATCATCTCTTGAGAGTAGACTTATACGACTTATTTTTTGTAAAATGGGGTGCTGAATCCACTGGTGAAAACCGCAATGTCCTATCTTAAACTGTTTAGGAGATAAAGTAAAATGGTTAATAATTGATATTTAAAAATGTGATATATAAACATTTTATTCGTTTGTACCCTAATCAACTCTTGAGAGTAGACTTATAGGACTTATTTTATGTAAAATGAGGTGCTGAATCCACTGGTGAAAACCGCAATGTCCTATTTATAACCGTTTAGGAGATCGAGTAAAATGGAAAATAATAGATATTTAAAAATGTGATATATAAACATTTTATCCGTTTGTACCTTTATCAACTCTTGAGAGTAGACTTATAGGACTTATTTTTTGTAAAATGGGGTGCTAAATCCACTGGTGAAAACCGCAATGTCCTATCTTTAACCGTTTAGGAGATCGAGTAAAATGGTGAATAATAGATATTTAAAATTGTGATATATAAACATTTTATTCGATTGTACCTTTATCAACTTTTGAGAGTAGACTTATAGGACTTATTTTATGTAAAATGAGGTGCTGAATCCACTGGTGAAAACCGCAATGTCCTGTCTTAAACTGTTTAGGAGATCGAGTAAAATGGAGAATTATAGATATTTAAAAATGTGATATATAAACATTTTATTCGTTTGTACCTTTATCAACTTTTAAGAGTAGACTTATAGGACTTATTTTTTGTAAAATGAGGTGCTGAATCCACTGGTGAAAACCGCAATGTCCTATCTTTAACCGTTTAGAAGATCGAGTAAAATGGTGAATAATAGATATTTAAAATTGTGATATATAAACATTTTATTCGTTTGTACCTATATCAACTCTTGAGAGTAGACTTATAGGACTTATATTATGTAAAATGAGGTGCTGAATCCACTGGTGAAAACCGCAATGTCCTATCTATAACCGTTTAGGAGATCGAGTAAAATGGAAAATAATAGATATTTAACAATGTGATATATAAACATTTTATTCGTTTGTACCTTTATCATCTCTTGAGAGTAGACTTATAGAACTTATTTTTTGTAAAATGGGGTGCTAAATTCACTGGTGAAAACCGCAATGTCCTATCTTAAGCAGTTTAGGAAATCGAGTAAAATGGAAAATAATAGATATTTAAAAATGTGATATATAAACATTTTATTCGTTTGTACCTTTATCATCTCTTAAGAGTAGACCTATAGGACTTATTTTATGTAAAATGAGGTGCTAAATCCATTTTTGAAATTCGCAATGTCCTCTCTTTAACCGTTTAGGAGATAGAGTAAAATGCAGAATAATAGATATTTAAAAATGTGATATATAAACATTTTATTCGTTTGTACCTTTATCAACTCTTGAGAGTAGACTTATAGGACTTATTTTATGTAAAATGAGGTGCTGAATCCACTGGTAAAAACGGCAAGGTCCTATTTTTAACCGTTTAGGAGATCGAGTAAAATGGAAAATAATAGATATTTAAAAATGTGATATATAAACATTTTATTAGTTTGTACCTTTATCAACTCTTGAGAGTAGACTTATAATACTTATATTATGTAAAATGAGGTACCGAATTCTCTGGTGAAAACCGCAATGTCCAATCTTGAACCGTTTAGGAGATCGAGTAGAATGGAGAATAATAGATATTTAAAAATGTGATATATAAACATTTTATTCGTTTGTACCTTTATCAACTCTTGAGAGTAGACTTATAGGACTAATTTTATGTAAAATGAGGTGCTGAATTTACTGGTGAAAACCGCAATGTCCTATCTTTAACCGTTTAGGAGATAAAGTAAAATGGAGAATAATAGATATTTAAAAATGTGATATATAAACATTTTATTCGTTTGTACCTTTATCATCTCTTGAGAGTAGACTTATACGACTTAATTTTTGTAAAATGGGGTGCTGAATCCACTGGTGAAAACCGCAATGTCCTATCTTAAACTGTTTAGGAGATAAAGTAAAATGGTTAATAATTGATATTTAAAAATGTGATATATAAACATTTTATTCGTTTGTACCTTTATCAACTCTTGAGAGTAGACTTATAGGACTAATTTTATGTAAAATGAGGTGCTGAATTTACTGGTAAAAACCGCAATGTCCTATACTTAACCGTTTAGGAGATTGAGTAAAATGGAGAATAATAGATATTTAAAAATGTGATACATAAACATTTTATTCGTTTGTACCTTTATCAACTCTTGAGAGTAGACTTATAGAACTTATTTTATGTAAAATGGGGTGCTGAATCCACTGGTGAAAACCGCAATGTCCTATCTTTAACCGTTTAGGAGATCGAGTAAAATGGTGAATAATAAATATTTAAAAATGTGATATATAAACATTTTATTCGTTTGTACCTTTATCATCTCTTGAGAGTATTCTTATACGACTTATTTTTTGTAAAATGGGGTGCTGAATCCACTGGTGAAAACCGCAATGTAATATCTTTAACCGTTTAGGAGATCGAGTAAAATGGAGAATAATAGATATTTGAAAATGTGATATATACACATTTTATTTGTTTGTACCTTTATCAACTCTTGAGAGTAGACTTATAGAACTTATTTCATGTAAAATGAGGTGCTAAAACCACTGGTGAAAACCGCAATGTCCTATCTTTAACCGTTTAGGAGATCGAGTAAAATGGTGAATAATAGATATTTAACAATGTGATATATTAACATTTTATTCGTTTGTACCTTTATCATCTCTTGAGAGTAGACTTATAGGACTTCTTTTTTGTAAAATGAGGTGCTAAATCCACTGGTGAAAACCGCAATGTCCTATCTTTAACTGTTTAGGAGATCGAGTAAAATGGAAAATAATAGATATTTAAAAATGTGATATATAAACATTTTATTCGTTTGTACCTTTATCAACTCTTGAGAGTAGACTTATAGGACTTATATTATGTAAAATGAGGTGCTAAATTCTCTGGTGAAAACCGCAATGTCCAATCTTTAACCGTTTAGGAGATCGAGTAAAATGGTGAATATTAGATATTTAAAAATGTGATATATAAACATTTTATTTGTTTGTACCTTTATCATCTCTTGAGAGTAGACATATAGGACTTATTTTTTTGTAAAATGAAGTGCTGACTAAACTGGTAAAAACCGCAATGTCCTATCTTTAACCGTTTAGGAGAACGAGTAAAATGGAAAATAATAGATATTTAAAAATGTGATATATAAACATTTTATCCGTTTGTACCTTTATCAACTCTTGAGAGTAGACCTATAGGACTAATTTTAGGTAAAATGAGGTGCTGAATCCATTTTTGAAAACAGCAATGTCCTATTTTAAACTGTTTAGGAGATCAAGTAAAATGGAGAATAATAGATATTTAAAAATGTGATATATAAACATTTTATTCGTTTGTACCTTTATCATCTCTTGAGAGTAGACTTATACGACTTATTTTTTGTAAAATGGGGTGCTGAATCCACTGGTGAAAACCGCAATGTCCTATCTTAAACTGTTTAGGAGATAAAGTAAAATGGTTAATAATTGATATTTAATAATGTGATATATAAAAATTTTTTCGTTTGTACCCTAATCAACTCTTGAGAGTAGACTTATCGGACTTATTTTATGTAAAATGAGGTGCTGAATCCACTGGTGAAAACCGCAATGTCCTATTTATAACCGTTTAGGAGATCGAGTAAAATGGAAAATAATAGATATTTAAAAATGTGATATATAAACATTTTATCCGTTTGTACCTTTATCAACTCTTGAGAGTAGACTTATAGGACTTATTTTTTGTAAAATGGGGTGCTAAATCCACTGGTGAAAACCGCAATGTCCTATCTTTAACCGTTTAGGAGATCGAGTAAAATGGTGAATAATAGATATTTAAAATTGTGATATATAAACATTTTATTCGATTGTACCTTTATCAACTTTTGAGAGTAGACTTATAGGACTTATTTTATGTAAAATGAGGTGCTGAATCCACTGGTGAAAACCGCAATGTCCTGTCTTAAACTGTTTAGGAGATCGAGTAAAATGGAGAATTATAGATATTTAAAAATGTGATATATAAACATTTTATTCGTTTGTACCTTTATCAACTTTTAAGAGTAGACTTGTAGGACTTATTTTTGGTAAAATGAGGTGCTGAATCCACTGGTGAAAACCGCAATGTCCTATCTTTAACCGTTTAGAAGATCGAGTAAAATGGTGAATAATAGATATTTAAAATTGTGATATATAAACATTTTATTTGTTTGTACCTATATCAACTCTTGAGAGTAGACTTATAGGACTTATATTATGTAAAATGAGGTGCTGAATCCACTGGTGAAAACCGCAATGTCCTATCTATAACCGTTTAGGAGATCGAGTAAAATGGAAAATAATAGATATTTAACAATGTGATATATAAACATTTTATTCGTTTGTACCTTTATCATCTCTTGAGAGTAGACTTATAGAACTTATTTTTTGTAAAATGGGGTGCTAAATTCACTGGTGAAAACCGCAATGTCCTATCTTAAGCAGTTTAGGAAATCGAGTAAAATGGAAAATAATAGATATTTAAAAATGTGATATATAAACATTTTATTCGTTTGTACCTTTATCATCTCTTAAGAGTAGACCTATAGGACTTATTTTATGTAAAATGAGGTGCTAAATCCATTTTTGAAATTCGCAATGTCCTCTCTTTAACCGTTTAGGAGATAGAGTAAAATGCAGAATAATAGATATTTAAAAATGTGATATATAAACATTTTATTCGTTTGTACCTTTATCAACTCTTGAGAGTAGACTTATAGGACTTATTTTATGTAAAATGAGGTGCTGAATCCACTGGTAAAAACGGCAAGGTCCTATTTTTAACCGTTTAGGAGATCGAGTAAAATGGAAAATAATAGATATTTAAAAATGTGATATATAAACATTTTATTAGTTTGTACCTGTATCAACTCTTGAGAGTAGACTTATAATACTTATATTATGTAAAATGAGGTACCGAATTCTCTGGTGAAAACCGCAATGTCCAATCTTGAACCGTTTAGGAGATCGAGTAGAATGGAGAATAATAGATATTTAAAAATGTGATATATAAACATTTTATTCGTTTGTACCTTTATCAACTCTTGAGAGTAGACTTATAGGACTAATTTTATGTAAAATGAGGTGCTGAATTTACTGGTGAAAACCGCAATGTCCTATATTTAACCGTTTAGGAGATAAAGTAAAATGGAGAATAATAGATATTTAAAAATGTGATATATAAACATTTTATTCGTTTGTACCTTTATCATCTCTTGAGAGTAGACTTATACGACTTAATTTTTGTAAAATGGGGTGCTGAATCCACTGGTGAAAACCGCAATGTCCTATCTTAAACTGTTTAGGAGATAAAGTAAAATGGTTAATAATTGATATTTAAAAATGTGATATATAAACATTTTATTCGTTTGTACCTTTATCAACTCTTGAGAGTAGACTTATAGGACTAATTTTATGTAAAATGAGGTGCTGAATTTACTGGTAAAAACCGCAATGTCCTATACTTAACCGTTTAGGAGATTGAGTAAAATGGAGAATAATAGATATTTAAAAATGTGATATATAAACATTTTATTCGTTTGTACCTTTATCAACTCTTGAGAGTAGACTTATAGAACTTATTTTATGTAAAATGAGGTGCTGAATCCACTGGTGAAAACCGCAATGTCCTATCTTTAACCGTTTAGGAGATCGAGTAAAATGGTGAATAATAAATATTTAAAAATGTGATATATAAACATTTTATTCGTTTGTACCTTTATCATCTCTTGAGAGTATTCTTATACGACTTATTTTTTGTAAAATGGGGTGCTGAATCCACTGGTGAAAACCGCAATGTAATATCTTTAACCGTTTAGGAGATCGAGTAAAATGGAGAATAATAGATATTTGAAAATGTGATATATAAACATTTTATTTGTTTGTACCTTTATCAACTCTTGAGAGTAGACTTATAGAACTTATTTCATGTAAAATGAGGTGCTAAAACCACTGGTGAAAACCGCAATGTCCTATCTTTAACCGTTTAGGAGATCGAGTAAAATGGTGAATAATAGATATTTAACAATGTGATATATTAACATTTTATTCGTTTGTACCTTTATCATCTCTTGAGAGTAGACTTATAGGACTTCTTTTTTGTAAAATGAGGTGCTAAATCCACTGGTGAAAACCGCAATGTCCTATCTTTAACTGTTTAGGAGATCGAGTAAAATGGAAAATAATAGATATTTAAAAATGTGATATATAAACATTTTATTCGTTTGTAACTTTATCAACTATTTAGAGTAGACTTATAGGACTTATTTTATGTAAAATGAGGTGCTGAATCCACTGGTGAAAACCGCAATTTCCTATCTATAACCGTTTAGGAGATCGATTAAAATGGAAAATAATAGATATTTAAAAATGTGATATATAAACATTTTAAACGATTGTATCATTATCAACTATTTAGAGTAGACTTATAGGACTTATTTTATGTAAAATAAGGTGCTGAATATACAGGTTCAAACCGCAATGTCCTATATTTAACCGTTTAGGAGATCGAGTAAAATGGAGAATAATAGATATTTAAAAGTGTGATATATAAACATTTTATTCGTTTGTACCTTTATCAACTATTTACAGTAGACTTATAGGACTTATTTTATGTAAAATGAGGTGCTAAATTTACTGGTGAAAACCGCAATGTCCTATCTTTAACCGTATAGGAGATCGAGTAAAATGAAGAATAATAGATATTAAAAAATGTGATATATAAACATTTTATTCGTTTGTACTTTTATCATCTCTTGAGAGTAGACTTATACGACTTATTTTTTGTAAAATGGGGTGCTGAATCCACTGGTGAAAACCGCAATGTCCTATCTTAAACTGTTTAGGAGATAAAGTAAAATGGTTAATAATTGATATTTAAAAATGTGATATATAAACATTTTATTCGTTTGTACCTTTATCAACTATTGAGAGTAGACTTATAGGACTTATTTTATGTAAAATGAGGTGCTGAATCCACTGGTGAAAACGGCAAGGTCCTATTTTTAACCGTTTAGGAGATCGAGTAAAATGGAGAATAATAGATATTTAAAAATGTGAAATATAAACATTTTATTAGTTTGCACCTTTATCAACTCTTGAGAGTAGACTTATAGGACTTATTTTATGTAAAATGAGGTGCTGAATCCACTGGTAAAAACGGCAAGGTCCTATTTTTAACCGTTTAGGAGATCGAGTAAAATGGAAAATAATAGATATTTAAAAATGTGAAATATAAACATTTTATTAGTTTGTACCTTTATCAACTCTTGAGAGTAGACTTATAATACTTATATTATGTAAAATGAGGTACCAAATTCTCTGGTGAAAACCGCAATGTCCAATCTTGAACCGTTTAGGAGATCGAGTAGAATGGAGAATAATAGATATTTAAAAATGTGATATATAAACATTTTATTCGTTTGTACCTTTATCAACTCTTGAGAGTAGACTTATAGGACTAATTTTATGTAAAATGAGGGGCTGAATTTACTGGTGAAAACCGCAATGTCCTATCTTTAACCGTTTAGGAGATAAAGTAAAATGGAGAATAATAGATATTTAAAAATGTGATATATAAACATTTTATTCGTTTGTACCTTTATCATCTCTTGAGAGTAGACTTATACGACTTAATTTTTGTAAAATGGGGTGCTGAATCCACTGGTGAAAACCGCAATGTCCTATCTTAAACTGTTTAGGAGATAAAGTAAAATGGTTAATAATTGATATTTAAAAATGTGATATATAAACATTTTATTCGTTTGTACCTTTATCAACTCTTGAGAGTAGACTTATAGGACTAATTTTATGTAAAATGAGGTGCTGAATTTACTGGTAAAAACCGCAATGTCCTATACTTAACCGTTTAGGAGATTGAGTAAAATGGAGAATAATAGATATTTAAAAATGTGATATATAAACATTTTATCCGTTTGTACCTTTATCAACTCTTGAGAGTAGACTTATAGAACTTATTTTATGTAAAATGAGGTGCTGAATCCACTGGTGAAAACCGCAATGTCCTATCTTTAACCGTTTAGGAGATCGAGTAAAATGGTGAATAATAAATATTTAAAAATGTGATATATAAACATTTTATTCGTTTGTACCTTTATCATCTCTTGAGAGTATTCTTATACGACTTATTTTTTGTAAAATGGGGTGCTGAATCCACTGGTGAAAACCGCAATGTAATATCTTTAACCGTTTAGGAGATAAAGTAAAATGGTTAATAATTGATATTTAAAAATGTGATATATAAACATTTTATTCGTTTGTACCCTAATCAACTCTTGAGAGTAGACTTATAGGACTTATTTTATGTAAAATGAGGTGCTAAATCCACTGGTAAAAACCGCAATGTCCTATCTTTAAGCGTTTAGGAGATCGAGTAAAATGGTGAATAATAGATATTTAAAATTGTGATATATAAACATTTTATTCGTTTGTACCTTTATCAACTTTTGAGAGTAGACTTATAGGACTTATTTTATGTAAAATGAGGTGCTGAATCCACTGGTGAAAACCGCAATGTCCTGTCTTTAACTGTTTAGGAGATCGAGTAAAATGGAAAATAATAGATATTTAAAAATGTGATATATAAACATTTTATTCGTTTGTAACTTTATCAACTATTTAGAGTAGACTTATAGGACTTATTTTATGTAAAATGAGGTGCTGAATCCACTGGTGAAAACCGCAATGTCCTATCTATAACCGTTTAGGAGATCGATTAAAATGGAAAATAATAGATATTTAAAAATGTGATATATAAACATTTTAATCGATTGTATCATTATCAACTATTTAGAGTAGACTTATAGGACTTATTTTATGTAAAATGAGGTGCTGAATATACAGGTTCAAACCGCAATGTCCTATATTTAACCGTTTAGGAGATCGAGTAAAATGGAGAATAATAGATATTTAAAAGTGTGATATATAAACATTTTATTCGTTTGTACCTTTATCAACTATTTAGAGTAGACTTATAGGACTTATTTTATGTAAAATGAGGTGCTAAATTTACTGGTGAAAACCGCAATGTCCTATCTTTAACCGTATAGGAGATCGAGTAAAATGAAGAATAATAGATATTAAAAAATGTGATATATAAACATTTTATTCGTTTGTACTTTTATCATCTCTTGAGAGTAGACTTATACGACTTATTTTTTGTAAAATGGGGTGCTGAATCCACTGGTGAAAACCGCAATGTCCTATCTTAAACTGTTTAGGAGATAAAGTAAAATGGTTAATAATTGATATTTAAAAATGTGATATATAAACATTTTATTCGTTTGTACCTTTATCAACTCTTGAGAGTAGACTTATAGGACTTATTTTATGTAAAATGAGGTGCTGAATCCACTGGTAAAAACGGCAAGGTCCTATTTTTAACCGTTTAGGAGATCGAGTAAAATGGAAAATAATAGATATTTAAAAATGTGATATATAAACATTTTATTAGTTTGTACCTTTATCAACTCTTGAGAGTAGACTTATAATACTTATATTATGTAAAATGAGGTACCGAATTCTCTGGTGAAAACCGCAATGTCCAATCTTGAACCGTTTAGGAGATCGAGTAGAATGGAGAATAATAGATATTTAAAAATGTGATATATAAACATTTTATTCGTTTGTACCTTTATCAACTCTTGAGAGTAGACTTATAGGACTAATTTTATGTAAAATGAGGTGCTGAATTTACTGGTGAAAACCGCAATGTCCTATCTTTAACCGTTTAGGAGATAAAGTAAAATGGAGAATAATAGATATTTAAAAATGTGATATATAAACATTTTATTCGTTTGTACCTTTATCATCTCTTGAGAGTAGACTTATACGACTTAATTTTTGTAAAATGGGGTGCTGAATCCACTGGTGAAAACCGCAATGTCCTATCTTAAACTGTTTAGGAGATAAAGTAAAATGGTTAATAATTGATATTTAAAAATGTGATATATAAACATTTTATTTGTTTGTACCTTTATCAACTCTTGAGAGTAGACTTATAGGACTAATTTTATGTAAAATGAGGTGCTGAATTTACTGGTAAAAACCGCAATGTCCTATACTTAACCGTTTAGGAGATTGAGTAAAATGGAGAATAATAGATATTTAAAAATGTGATATATAAACATTTTATTCGTTTGTACCTTTATCAACTCTTGAGAGTAGACTTATAGAACTTATTTTATGTAAAATGAGGTGCTGAATCCACTGGTGAAAACCGCAATGTCCTATCTTTAACCGTTTAGGAGATCGAGTAAAATGGTGAATAATAAATATTTAAAAATGTGATATATAAACATTTTATTCGTTTGTACCTTTATCATCTCTTGAGAGTATTCTTATACGACTTATTTTTTGTAAAATGGGGTGCTGAATCCACTGGTGAAAACCGCAATGTAATATCTTTAACCGTTTAGGAGATCGAGTAAAATGGAGAATAATAGATATTTGAAAATGTGATATATAAACATTTTATTTGTTTGTACCTTTATCAACTCTTGAGAGTAGACTTATAGAACTTATTTCATGTAAAATGAGGTGCTAAAACCACTGGTGAAAACCGCAATGTCCTATCTTTAACCGTTTAGGAGATCGAGTAAAATGGTGAATAATAGATATTTAACAATGTGATATATTAACATTTTAATCGTTTCTACCTTTATCATCTCTTGAGAGTAGACTTATAGGACTTCTTTTTTGTAAAATGAGGTGCTAAATCCACTGGTGAAAACCGCAATGTCCTATCTTTAACTGTTTAGGAGATCGAGTAAAATGGAAAATAATAGATATTTAAAAATGTGATATATAAACATTTTATTCGTTTGTAACTTTATCAACTATTTAGAGTAGACTTATAGGACTTATTTTATGTAAAATGAGGTGCTGAATCCACTGGTGAAAACCGCAATGTCCTATCTATAACCGTTTAGGAGATCGATTAAAATGGAAAATAATAGATATTTAAAAATGTGATATATAAACATTTTAATCGATTGTATCATTATCAACTATTTAGAGTAGACTTATAGGACTTATTTTATGTAAAATAAGGTGCTGAATATACAGGTTCAAACCGCAATGTCCTATATTTAACCGTTTAGGAGATCGAGTAAAATGGAGAATAATAGATATTTAAAAGTGTGATATATAAACATTTTATTCGTTTGTACCTTTATCAACTATTTAGAGTAGACTTATAGGACTTATTTTATGTAAAATGAGGTGCTAAATTTACTGGTGAAAACCGCAATGTCCTATCTTTAACCGTATAGGAGATCGAGTAAAATGAAGAATAATAGATATTAAAAAATGTGATATATAAACATTTTATTCGTTTGTACTTTTATCATCTCTTGAGAGTAGACTTATACGACTTATTTTTTGTAAAATGGGGTGCTGAATCCACTGGTGAAAACCGCAATGTCCTATCTTAAACTGTTTAGGAGATAAAGTAAAATGGTTAATAATTGATATTTAAAAATGTGATATATAAACATTTTATTCGTTTGTACCTTTATCAACTCTTGAGAGTAGACTTATAGGACTTATTTGATGTAAAATGAGGTGCTGAATCCACTGGTGAAAACGGCAAGGACCTATTTTTAACCGTTTAGGAGATCGAGTAAAATGGAGAATAATAGATATTTAAAAATGTGAAATATAAACATTTTATTAGTTTGTACCTTTATCAACTCTTGAGAGTAGACTTATAGGACTTATATTATGTAAAATGAGGTGCCGAATTCTCTGGTGAAAACCGCAATGTCCAATCTTGAACCGTTTAGGAGATCGAGTAGAATGGAGAATAATAGATATTTAAAAATGTGATATACAAACACCTTATTCGTTTGTACCTTTATCAACTCTTAAGAGTAGACCTATAAGACTAATTTTATGTAAAATGAGGTGCTGAATTCTCTGGTGAAAACCGCAATGTCCAATCTTTAACCGTTTAGGAGATCGAGTAAAATGGAGAATAATAGATATTTAAAAATGTGATATATAAACATTTTATTCGTTTGTACCTTTATCAACTATTTAGAGTAGACTTATAGGACTTATTTTATGTAAAATGAGGTGCTGAATCCACTGGTGAAAACCGCAATGTCCTATCTATAACCGTTTAGGAGATCGATTAAAATGGAAAATAATAGATATTTAAAAATGTGATATATAAACATTTTATTCGTTTGTACCTTTATCAACTATTTAGAGTAGACTTATAGGACTTATTTTATGTAAAATGAGGTGCTAAATTTACTGGTGAAAACCGCAATGTCCAATCTTTAACCGATTAGGAGATCGAGTAGAATGGAAAATAATAGATATTTAAAAATGTGATATATAAACATTTTATTCGTTTATACCCTAAGCAACTCTTGAGAGTAGACTTATAGGACTTATTTTATGTAAAATGAGGTGCTGAATCCACTGGTAAAAACCGCAATGTCCTATTTATAACCGTTTAGGAGATCGAGTAAAATGGAAAATAATAGATATTTAAAAATGTGATATATAAACATTTTATCCGTTTGTACCTTTATCAACTCTTGAGAGTAGACTTATAGGACTTATTTTTTGTAAAATGGGGTGCTGAATCCACTGGTGAAAACCGCAATGTCCTATCTTTAACCGTTTTGGAGATCGAGTAAAATGGAGAATAATAGATATTTAAAAATGTAATATATAAACAATTTATTCGTTTGTACCTTTATCATCTCTTGAGAGTAGACTTATAGAACTTATTTTATGTAAAATGAGGTGCTAAATCCACTGGTAAAAACCGCAATGTCCTATCTTTAAGCGTTTAGGAGATCGAGTAAAATGGTGAATAATAGATATTTAAAATTGTGATATATAAACATTTTATTCGTTTGTACCTTTATCAACTTTTGAGAGTAGACTTATAGGACTTATTTTATGTAAAATGAGGTGCTGAATCCACAGGTGAAAACCGCAATGTCCTGTCTTAAACTGTTTAGGAGATCGAGTAAAATGGAGAATTATAGATATTTAAAAATGTGATATATAAACATTTTATTCGTTTGTACCTTTATCAATTCTTAGGAGTAGACTTATAGGACATATTTTATGTAAAATGAGGTGCTGAATCCACTGGTGAAAACCGCAATGTCCTATCTTTAACCGTTTAGAAGATCGAGTAAAATGGTGAATAATAGATATTTAAAATTGTGATATATAAACATTTTATTCGTTTGTACCTTTATCAACTCTTGAGAGTAGACTTATAGGACTTATATTATGTAAAATGAGGTGCTAAATTCTCTGGTGAAAACCGCAATGTCCAATCTTTAACCGTTTAGGAGATCGAGTAAAATGGTGAATAATAGATATTTAAAAATGTGATATATAAACATTTTATTTGTTTGTACCTTTATCATCTCTTGAGAGTAGACTTATAGGACTTATTTTTTTGTAAAATGATGTGCTGACTAAACTGGTAAAAACCGCAATGTCCTATCTTTAACCGTTTAGGAGATCGAGTAAAATGGAAAATAATAGATATTTAAAAATGTGATATATAAACATTTTATCCGTTTGTACCTTTATCAACTCTTGAGAGTAGACCTATAGGACTAATTTTAGGTAAAATGAGGTGCTGAATCCATTTTTGAAAACAGCAATGTCCTATTTTAAACTGTTTAGGAGATCAAGTAAAATGGAGAATAATAGATATTTAAAAATGTGATATATAAACATTTTATTCGTTTGTACCTTTATCATCTCTTAAGAGTAGACTTATACGACTTATTTTTTGTAAAATGGGGTGCTGAATCCACTGGTGAAAACCGCAATGTCCTATCTTAAACTGTTTAGGAGATAAAGTAAAATGGTTAATAATTGATATTTAAAAATGTGATATATAAACATTTTATCCGTTTGTACCTTTATCAACTCTTGAGAGTAGACTTATAGGACTTATTTTTTGTAAAATGGGGTGCTAAATCCACTGGTGAAAACCGCAATGTCCTATCTTAAACTGTTTAGGAGATAAAGTAAAATGGTTAATAATAGATATTTAAAAATGTGATATATAAACATTTTATTCGTTTGTACCTTTATCATCTCTTGAGAGTAGACTTATAGAACTTATTTTATGTAAAATGAGGTGCTAAATCCACTGATGAAAACCACAATGTCCTATATTTAACTGTTTAGGAGATCGAGTAAAATGGAAAATAATTGATATTTAAAAATGTGATATATAAACATTTTATTCGTTTGTACCTTTATCAACTATTTAGAGTAGACTTATAGGCCTTATTTATGTAAAATAAGGTGCTGAATCCACTGGTTCAAACCGCAATGTCCTATATTTAACCGTTTAGGAGATCGAGTAAAATGGAGAATAATAGATATTTAAAAGTGTGATATATAAACATTTTATTCGTTTGTACCTTTATCAACTATTTAGAATAGACTTATAGGACTTATTTTATGTAAAATGAGGTGCTGAATTTACTGGTGAAAACCGCAATGTCCTATCTTTAACCGTTTAGGAGATCGAGTAGAATGTAGAATAAAAGATATTTAAAAATGTGATATATAAATATTTTATTCGTTTGTACCTTTATCAACTATTTAGAGTAGACTTATAGGACTTATTTTATGTAAAATGAGGTGCTGAATTCTCTGGTGAAAACCGCAATGTCCAATCTTTAACCGTTTAGGAGATCGAGTAAAATGGATAATAATAGATATTTAAAAATGTGATATATAAACATTTTATTCGTTTGTACGTTTATTAACTCTTGAGAGTAGACTTATAGAACATATTTTATGTAAAATGAGGTGCTAAATCAACTGGTGAAAACCACAATGTCCTATCTTTAACCGTTTAGGAGATCGAGTAAAATGGTGAATAATAAATATTTAAAAATGTGATATATAAACATTTTATTCGTTTGTACCTTTATGACTCTTGAGAGTAGACTGATAGGACTTATTTTATGTTAAATGAGGTGCTTAATCCACTGGTGAAAACCGCAATGACCTATCTTTAACCGTTTAGGAGATCGAGTAAAATGGTTAATAATAGATATTTAAAAATGTGATATATAAACATTTTATTCGTTTGTACCTTTATCATCTCTTGAGAGTAGACTTATAGAACTTATTTTATGTAAAATGAGGTGCTGAATTCTCTGGTGAAAACCGCAATGTCCTGTCTTAAACTGTTTAGGAGATCGAGTAAAATGGAGAATTATAAATATTTAAAAATGTGATATATAAACATTTTATTCGTTTGTACCTTTATCAAGTTTTAATAGTAGACTTATAGGACTTATTTTATGTAAAATGAGGTGCTGAATCCACTGGTTCGAACCGCAATGTCCTATATTTAACCGTTTAGGAGATCGAGTAAAATGGAGAATAATAGATATTTAAAAATGTAATATATAAACAATTTATTCGTTTGTAACTTTATCAACTATTTAGAGTAGACTTATAGGACTTATTTTATGTAAAATGAGGTGCTGAATCCACTGGTGAAAACCGCAATGTCCTATCTATAACCGTTTAGGAGATCGATTAAAATGGAAAATAATAGATATTTAAAAATGTGATATATAAACATTTTAATCGATTGTATCATTATCAACTATTTAGAGTAGACTTATAGGACTTATTTTATGTAAAATAAGGTGCTGAATATACAGGTTCAAACCGCAATGTCCTATATTTAACCGTTTAGGAGATCGAGTAAAATGGAGAATAATAGATATTTAAAAATGTGATATATAAACATTTTAATCGATTGTATCATTATCAACTATTTAGAGTAGACTTATAGGACTTATTTTATGTAAAATGAGGTGCTAAATTTACTGGTGAAAACCGCAATGTCCTATCTTTAACCGTATAGGAGATCGAGTAAAATGAAGAATAATAGATATTAAAAAATGTGATATATAAACATTTTATTCGTTTGTACTTTTATCATCTCTTGAGAGTAGACTTATACGACTTATTTTTTGTAAAATGGGGTGCTGAATCCACTGGTGAAAACCGCAATGTCCTATCTTAAACTGTTTAGGAGATAAAGTAAAATGGTTAATAATTGATATTTAAAAATGTGATATATAAACATTTTATTCGTTTGTACCTTTATCAACTCTTGAGAGTAGACTTATAGGACTTATTTTATGTAAAATGAGGTGCTGAATCCACTGGTGAAAACGGCAAGGTCCTATTTTTAACCGTTTAGGAGATCGAGTAAAATGGAGAATAATAGATATTTAAAAATGTGAAATATAAACATTTTATTAGTTTGTACCTTTATCAACTCTTGAGAGTAGACTTATAGGACTTATATTATGTAAAATGAGGTGCCGAATTCTCTGGTGAAAACCGCAATGTCCAATCTTGAACCGTTTAGGAGATCGAGTAGAATGGAGAATAATAGATATTTAAAAATGTGATATACAAACACCTTATTCGTTTGTACCTTTATCAACTCTTAAGAGTAGACCTATAAGACTAATTTTATGTAAAATGAGGTGCTGAATTCTCTGGTGAAAACCGCAATGTCCAATCTTTAACCGTTTAGGAGATCGAGTAAAATGGAGAATAATAGATATTTAAAAATGTGATATATAAACATTTTATTCGTTTGTACCTTTATCAACTATTTAGAGTAGACTTATAGGACTTATTTTATGTAAAATGAGGTGCTGAATCCACTGGTGAAAACCGCAATGTCCTATCTATAACCGTTTAGGAGATCGATTAAAATGGAAAATAATAGATATTTAAAAATGTGATATATAAACATTTTATTCGTTTGTACCTTTATCAACTATTTAGAGTAGACTTATAGGACTTATTTTATGTAAAATGAGGTGCTAAATTTACTGGTGAAAACCGCAATGTCCAATCTTTAACCGATTAGGAGATCGAGTAGAATGGAAAATAATAGATATTTAAAAATGTGATATATAAACATTTTATTCGTTTATACCCTAAGCAACTCTTGAGAGTAGACTTATAGGACTTATTTTATGTAAAATGAGGTGCTGAATCCACTGGTAAAAACCGCAATGTCCTATTTATAACCGTTTAGGAGATCGAGTAAAATGGAAAATAATAGATATTTAAAAATGTGATATATAAACATTTTATCCGTTTGTACCTTTATCAACTCTTGAGAGTAGACTTATAGGACTTATTTTTTGTAAAATGGGGTGCTGAATCCACTGGTGAAAACCGCAATGTCCTATCTTTAACCGTTTTGGAGATCGAGTAAAATGGAGAATAATAGATATTTAAAAATGTAATATATAAACAATTTATTCGTTTGTACCTTTATCATCTCTTGAGAGTAGACTTATAGAACTTATTTTATGTAAAATGAGGTGCTAAATCCACTGGTAAAAACCGCAATGTCCTATCTTTAAGCGTTTAGGAGATCGAGTAAAATGGTGAATAATAGATATTTAAAATTGTGATATATAAACATTTTATTCGTTTGTACCTTTATCAACTTTTGAGAGTAGACTTATAGGACTTATTTTATGTAAAATGAGGTGCTGAA
The DNA here is from genome assembly GCA_963930825.1 of Silvanus unidentatus. Classification (NCBI taxonomy): domain Eukaryota; kingdom Metazoa; phylum Arthropoda; class Insecta; order Coleoptera; family Silvanidae; genus Silvanus; species Silvanus unidentatus. The sequence continues at coordinate 12,930,145 of OZ005761.1, forward strand.
TCCACAGGTGAAAACCGCAATGTCCTGTCTTAAACTGTTTAGGAGATCGAGTAAAATGGAGAATTATAGATATTTAAAAATGTGATATATAAACATTTTATTCGTTTGTACCTTTATCAATTCTTAGGAGTAGACTTATAGGACATATTTTATGTAAAATGAGGTGCTGAATCCACTGGTGAAAACCGCAATGTCCTATCTTTAACCGTTTAGAAGATCGAGTAAAATGGTGAATAATAGATATTTAAAATTGTGATATATAAACATTTTATTCGTTTGTACCTTTATCAACTCTTGAGAGTAGACTTATAGGACTTATATTATGTAAAATGAGGTGCTAAATTCTCTGGTGAAAACCGCAATGTCCAATCTTTAACCGTTTAGGAGATCGAGTAAAATGGTGAATAATAGATATTTAAAAATGTGATATATAAACATTTTATTTGTTTGTACCTTTATCATCTCTTGAGAGTAGACTTATAGGACTTATTTTTTTGTAAAATGATGTGCTGACTAAACTGGTAAAAACCGCAATGTCCTATCTTTAACCGTTTAGGAGATCGAGTAAAATGGAAAATAATAGATATTTAAAAATGTGATATATAAACATTTTATCCGTTTGTACCTTTATCAACTCTTGAGAGTAGACCTATAGGACTAATTTTAGGTAAAATGAGGTGCTGAATCCATTTTTGAAAACAGCAATGTCCTATTTTAAACTGTTTAGGAGATCAAGTAAAATGGAGAATAATAGATATTTAAAAATGTGATATATAAACATTTTATTCGTTTGTACCTTTATCATCTCTTAAGAGTAGACTTATACGACTTATTTTTTGTAAAATGGGGTGCTGAATCCACTGGTGAAAACCGCAATGTCCTATCTTAAACTGTTTAGGAGATAAAGTAAAATGGTTAATAATTGATATTTAAAAATGTGATATATAAACATTTTATCCGTTTGTACCTTTATCAACTCTTGAGAGTAGACTTATAGGACTTATTTTTTGTAAAATGGGGTGCTAAATCCACTGGTGAAAACCGCAATGTCCTATCTTAAACTGTTTAGGAGATAAAGTAAAATGGTTAATAATAGATATTTAAAAATGTGATATATAAACATTTTATTCGTTTGTACCTTTATCATCTCTTGAGAGTAGACTTATAGAACTTATTTTATGTAAAATGAGGTGCTAAATCCACTGATGAAAACCACAATGTCCTATATTTAACTGTTTAGGAGATCGAGTAAAATGGAAAATAATTGATATTTAAAAATGTGATATATAAACATTTTATTCGTTTGTACCTTTATCAACTATTTAGAGTAGACTTATAGGCCTTATTTATGTAAAATAAGGTGCTGAATCCACTGGTTCAAACCGCAATGTCCTATATTTAACCGTTTAGGAGATCGAGTAAAATGGAGAATAATAGATATTTAAAAGTGTGATATATAAACATTTTATTCGTTTGTACCTTTATCAACTATTTAGAATAGACTTATAGGACTTATTTTATGTAAAATGAGGTGCTGAATTTACTGGTGAAAACCGCAATGTCCTATCTTTAACCGTTTAGGAGATCGAGTAGAATGTAGAATAAAAGATATTTAAAAATGTGATATATAAATATTTTATTCGTTTGTACCTTTATCAACTATTTAGAGTAGACTTATAGGACTTATTTTATGTAAAATGAGGTGCTGAATTCTCTGGTGAAAACCGCAATGTCCAATCTTTAACCGTTTAGGAGATCGAGTAAAATGGATAATAATAGATATTTAAAAATGTGATATATAAACATTTTATTCGTTTGTACGTTTATTAACTCTTGAGAGTAGACTTATAGAACATATTTTATGTAAAATGAGGTGCTAAATCAACTGGTGAAAACCACAATGTCCTATCTTTAACCGTTTAGGAGATCGAGTAAAATGGTGAATAATAAATATTTAAAAATGTGATATATAAACATTTTATTCGTTTGTACCTTTATGACTCTTGAGAGTAGACTGATAGGACTTATTTTATGTTAAATGAGGTGCTTAATCCACTGGTGAAAACCGCAATGACCTATCTTTAACCGTTTAGGAGATCGAGTAAAATGGTTAATAATAGATATTTAAAAATGTGATATATAAACATTTTATTCGTTTGTACCTTTATCATCTCTTGAGAGTAGACTTATAGAACTTATTTTATGTAAAATGAGGTGCTGAATTCTCTGGTGAAAACCGCAATGTCCTGTCTTAAACTGTTTAGGAGATCGAGTAAAATGGAGAATTATAAATATTTAAAAATGTGATATATAAACATTTTATTCGTTTGTACCTTTATCAAGTTTTAATAGTAGACTTATAGGACTTATTTTATGTAAAATGAGGTGCTGAATCCACTGGTTCGAACCGCAATGTCCTATATTTAACCGTTTAGGAGATCGAGTAAAATGGAGAATAATAGATATTTAAAAATGTAATATATAAACAATTTATTCGTTTGTAACTTTATCAACTATTTAGAGTAGACTTATAGGACTTATTTTATGTAAAATGAGGTGCTGAATCCACTGGTGAAAACCGCAATGTCCTATCTATAACCGTTTAGGAGATCGATTAAAATGGAAAATAATAGATATTTAAAAATGTGATATATAAACATTTTAATCGATTGTATCATTATCAACTATTTAGAGTAGACTTATAGGACTTATTTTATGTAAAATAAGGTGCTGAATATACAGGTTCAAACCGCAATGTCCTATATTTAACCGTTTAGGAGATCGAGTAAAATGGAGAATAATAGATATTTAAAAATGTGATATATAAACATTTTAATCGATTGTATCATTATCAACTATTTAGAGTAGACTTATAGGACTTATTTTATGTAAAATGAGGTGCTAAATTTACTGGTGAAAACCGCAATGTCCTATCTTTAACCGTATAGGAGATCGAGTAAAATGAAGAATAATAGATATTAAAAAATGTGATATATAAACATTTTATTCGTTTGTACTTTTATCATCTCTTGAGAGTAGACTTATACGACTTATTTTTTGTAAAATGGGGTGCTGAATCCACTGGTGAAAACCGCAATGTCCTATCTTAAACTGTTTAGGAGATAAAGTAAAATGGTTAATAATTGATATTTAAAAATGTGATATATAAACATTTTATTCGTTTGTACCTTTATCAACTCTTGAGAGTAGACTTATAGGACTTATTTTATGTAAAATGAGGTGCTGAATCCACTGGTGAAAACGGCAAGGTCCTATTTTTAACCGTTTAGGAGATCGAGTAAAATGGAGAATAATAGATATTTAAAAATGTGAAATATAAACATTTTATTAGTTTGTACCTTTATCAACTCTTGAGAGTAGACTTATAGGACTTATTTTATGTATAATGAGGTGCTGAATCCACTGGTAAAAACGGCAAGGTCCTATTTTTAACCGTTTAGGAGATCGAGTAAAATGGAAAATAATAGATATTTAAAAATGTGATATATAAACATTTTATTAGTTTGTACCTTTATCAACTCTTGAGAGTAGACTTATAATACTTATATTATGTAAAATGAGGTACCGAATTCTCTGGTGAAAACCGCAATGTCCAATCTTGAACCGTTTAGGAGATCGAGTAGAATGGAGATAAATAGATATTTAAAAATGTGATATATAAACATTTTATTCGTTTGTACCTTTATCAACTCTTGAGAGTAGACTTATAGGACTAATTTTATGTAAAATGAGGTGCTGAATTTACTGGTGAAAACCGCAATGTCCTATCTTTAACCGTTTAGGAGATAAAGTAAAATGGAGAATAATAGATATTTAAAAATGTGATATATAAACATTTTATTCGTTTGTACCTTTATCATCTCTTGAGAGTAGACTTATACGACTTAATTTTTGTAAAATGGGGTGCTGAATCCACTGGTGAAAACCGCAATGTCCTATCTTAAACTGTTTAGGAGATAAAGTAAAATGGTTAATAATTGATATTTAAAAATGTGATATATAGACATTTTATTCGTTTGTACCTTTATCAACTCTTGAGAGTAGACTTATAGGACTAATTTTATGTAAAATGAGGTGCTGAATTTACTGGTAAAAACCGCAATGTCCTATACTTAACCGTTTAGGAGATTGAGTAAAATGGAGAATAATAGATATTTAAAAATGTGATATATAAACATTTTATTCGTTTGTACCTTTATCAACTCTTGAGAGTAGACTTATAGAACTTATTTTATGTAAAATGAGGTGCTGAATCCACTGGTGAAAACCGCAATGTCCTATCTTTAACCGTTTAGGAGATCGAGTAAAATGGTGAATAATAAATATTTAAAAATGTGATATATAAACATTTTATTCGTTTGTACCTTTATCATCTCTTGAGAGTATTCTTATACGACTTATTTTTTGTAAAATGGGGTGCTGAATCCACTGGTGAAAACCGCAATGTAATATCTTTAACCGTTTAGGAGATCGAGTAAAATGGAGAATAATAGATATTTGAAAATGTGATATATAAACATTTTATTTGTTTGTACCTTTATCAACTCTTGAGAGTAGACTTATAGAACTTATTTCATGTAAAATGAGGTGCTAAAACCACTGGTGAAAACCGCAATGTCCTATCTTTAACCGTTTAGGAGATCGAGTAAAATGGTGAATAATAGATATTTAAAAATGTGATATATAAACATTTTAATCGATTGTATCATTATCAACTATTTAGAGTAGACTTATAGGACTTATTTTATGTAAAATGAGGTGCTGAATCCACTGGTGAAAACCGCAATGTCCTATCTTTAACTGTTTAGGAGATCGAGTAAAATGGAAAATAATAGATATTTAAAAATGTGATATATAAACATTTTATTCGTTTGTAACTTTATCAACTATTTAGAGTAGACTTATAGGACTTATTTTATGTAAAATAAGGTGCTGAATATACAGGTTCAAACCGCAATGTCCTATATTTAACCGTTTAGGAGATCGATTAAAATGGAGAATAATAGATATTTAAAAGTGTGATATATATACATTTTATTCGTTTGTACCTTTATCAACTATTTAGAGTAGACTTATAGGACTTATTTTATGTAAAATGAGGTGCTAAATTTACTGGTGAAAACCGCAATGTCCTATCTTTAACCGTATAGGAGATCGAGTAAAATGAAGAATAATAGATATTAAAAAATGTGATATATAAACATTTTATTCGTTTGTACTTTTTTCATCTCTTGAGAGTAGACTTATACGACTTATTTTTTGTAAAATGGGGTGCTGAATCCACTGGTGAAAACCGCAATGTCCTATCTTAAACTGTTTAGGAGATAAAGTAAAATGGTTAATAATTGATATTTAAAAATGTGATATATAAACATTTTATTCGTTTGTACCTTTATCAACTCTTGAGAGTAGACTTATAAGACTTATTTTATGTAAAATGAGGTGCTGAATCCACTGGTGAAAACGGCAAGGTCCTATTTTTAACCGTTTAGGAGATCGAGTAAAATGGAGAATAATAGATATTTAAAAATATGAAATATAAACATTTTATTAGTTTGTACCTTTATCAACTCATGAGAGTAGACTTATAGGACTTATATTATGTAAAATGAGGTGCCGAATTCTCTGGTGAAAACCGCAATGTCCAATCTTGAACCGTTTAGGAGATCGAGTAGAATGGAGAATAATAGATATTTAAAAATGTGATATACAAACACCTTATTCGTTTGTACCTTTATCAACTCTTAAGAGTAGACCTATAAGACTAATTTTATGTAAAATGAGGTGCTGAATTCTCTGGTGAAAACCGCAATGTCCAATCTTTAACCGTTTAGGAGATCGAGTAAAATGGAGAATAATAGATATTTAAAAATGTGTTATATAAACATTTTATTCGTTTGTACCTTTATCAACTATTTAAAGTAGACTTATAGGACTTATTTTATGTAAAATGAGGTGCTGAATCCACTGGTGAAAACCGCAATGTCCTATCTATAGCCGTTTAGGAGATCGATTAAAATGGAAAATAATAGATATTTAAAAATGTGATATATAAACATTTTATTCGTTTGTACCTTTATCAACTATTTAGAGTAGACTTATAGGACTTATTTTATGTAAAATGAGGTGCTAAATTTACTGGTGAAAACCGCAATGTCCAATCTTTAACCGATTAGGAGATCGAGTAGAATGGAAAATAATAGATATTTAAAAATGTGATATATAAACATTTTATTCGTTTGTACCCTAATCAACTCTTGAGAGTAGACTTATAGGACTTATTTTATGTAAAATGAGGTGCTGAATCCACTGGTAAAAACCGCAATGTCCTATTTATAACCGTTTAGGAGATCGAGTAAAATGGAAAATAATAGATATTTAAAAATGTGATATATAAACATTTTATCCGTTTGTACCTTTATCAACTCTTGAGAGTAGACTTATAGGACTTATTTTTTTGTAAAATGGGGTGCTGAATCCACTGGTGAAAACCGCAATGTCCTATCTTTAACCGTTTTGGAGATCGAGTAAAATGGAGAATAATAGATATTTAAAAATGTAATATATAAACAATTTATTCGTTTGTACCTTTATCATCTCTTGAGAGTAGACTTATAGGACTAATTTTATGTAAAATGAGGTGCTAAATCCACTGGTAAAAACCGCAATGTCCTATCTTTAAGCGTTTAGGAGATCGAATAAAATGGTGAATAATAGATATTTAAAATTGTGATATATAAACATTTTATTCGTATGTACCTTTATCAACTTTTGAGAGTTGACTTATAGGACTTATTTTATGTAAAATGAGGTGCTGAATCCACTGGTGAAAACCGCAATGTCCTATCTTAAACTGTTTAGGAGATCGAGTAAAATGGAGAATTATAGATATTTAAAAATGTGATATATAAACATTTTATTCGTTTGTACCTTTATCAATTCTTAGGAGAAGACTTATAGGACATATTTTATGTAAAATGAGGTGCTGAATCCACTGGTGAAAACCGCAATGTCCTATCTTTAACCGTTTAGAAGATCGAGTAAAATGGTGAATAATAGATATTTAAAATTGTGATATATAAACATTTTATTCGTTTGTACCTTTATTAACTCTTGAGAGTAGACTTATAGGACTTATATTATGTAAAATGAGGTGCTAAATTCTCTGGTGAAAACCGCAATGTCCAATCTTTAACCGTTTAGGAGATCGAGTAAAATGGTGAATAATAGATATTTAAAAATGTGATATATAAACATTTTATTTGTTTGTACCTTTATCAACTCTTGAGAGTAGACTTATAGGACTTATTTTATGTAAAATGAGGTGCTAAATCCACTGGTAAAAACCGCAATGTCCTATCTTTAAGCGTTTAGGAGATCGAGTAAAATGGTGAATAATAGATATTTAAAATTGTGATATATAAACATTTTATTCGTTTGTACCTTTATCAACTTTTGAGAGTAGACTTATAGGACTTATTTTATGTAAAATGAGGTGCTGAATCCACTGGTGAAAACCGCAATGTCCTGTCTTAAACTGTTTAGGAGATCGAGTAAAATGGAGAATTATAAATATTTAAAAATGTGATATATAAACATTTTATTCGTTTGTACCTTTATCAACTTTTAATAGTAGACTTATAGGACTTACTTTATGTAAAATGAGGTGCTGAATCCACTGGTAAAAACCGCAATGTCCTATCTTTAAGCGTTTAGGAGATCGAGTAAAATGGTGAATAATAGATATTTAAAATTGTGATATATAAACATTTTATTCGTTTGTACCTTTATCATCTCTTGAGAGTAGACTTATAGGACTTATTTTATGTAAAATGAGGTGCTAAATCCACTGGTAAAAACCGCAATGTCCTATCTTTAAGCGTTTAGGAGATCGAGTAAAATGGTGAATAATAGATATTTAAAATTGTGATATATAAACATTTTATTCGTTTGTACCTTTATCAACTTTTGAGAGTAGACTTATAGGACTTATTTTATGTAAAATGAGGTGCCGAATCCACTGGTGAAAACCGCAATGTCCTGTCTTAAACTGTTTAGGAGATCGAGTAAAATGGAGAATTATAAATATTTAAAAATGTGATATATAAACATTTTATTCGTTTGTACCTTTATCAACTTTTAATAGTAGACTTATAGGACTTATTTTATGTAAAATGAGGTGCTGAATCCACTGGTAAAAACCGCAATGTCCTATCTTTAAGCGTTTAGGAGATCGAGTAAAATGGTGAATAATAGATATTTAAAATTGTGATATATAAACATTTTATTCGTTTGTACCTTTATCAACTTTTGGGAGTAGACTTATAGGACTTATTTTATGTAAAATGAGGTGCTGAATCCACTGGTGAAAACCGCAATGTCCTGTCTTAAACTGTTTAGGAGATCGAGTAAAATGGAGAATTATAGATATTTAAAAATGTGATATATAAACATTTTATCTGTTTGTACCTTTATCAACTCTTGAGAGTAGACCTATAGGACTAATTTTAGGTAAAATGAGGTGCTGAATCCATTTTTGAAAACCGCAATGTCCTATTTTAAACTGTTTAGGAGATCAAGTAAAATGGAGAATAATAGATATTTAAAAATGTGATATATAAACATTTTATTCGTTTGTACCTTTATCAACTTTTAAGAATAGACTTATAGGACTTATTTTATGTAAAATGAGGTGCTGAATCCACTGGTGAAAACCGCAATGTCCTATCTTTAACCGTTTAGGAGATCGAGTAAAATGGTGAATAATAGATATTTAAAAATGTGATATATAAACATTTTATTCGTTTGTACCTTTATCAACTATTTAGAGTAGACCTATAGGACTAATTTTATGTAAAATGAGGTGCTGAATTTACTGGTGGAAACCGCAATGTCCTATATTTAACCGTTTAGGAGATCGAGTAAAGTGGTGAATAATAGATATTTAAAAAGGTGATATATAAACATTTTATTCGTTTGTACCTTTATCATCTCTTGAAAGTAAACTTATAGGACTTATTTTTTGTAAAATGAGGTGCTTAATCCACTGGTGAAAACCGCAATGACCTATCTTTAACCGTTTAGGAGATCGAGTAAAATGGTTAATAATAGATATTTAAAAATGTTATATATAAACATTTTATTCGTTTGTACCTTTATCATCTCTTGAGAGTAGACTTATAGAACTTATTTTATGTAAAATGAGGTGCTGAATTCTCTGGTGAAAACCGCAATGTCCTGTCTTAAACTGTTTAGGAGATCGAGTAAAATGGAGAATTATAAATATTTAAAAATGTGATATATAAACATTTTATTCGTTTGTACCTTTATCAACTTTTAATAGTAGACTTATAGGGCTTATTTTATGTAAAATGAGGTGCTGAATCCACTGGTTCGAACCGCAATGTCCTATATTTAACCGTTTAGGAGATCGAGTAAAATGGAGAATAATAGATATTTAAAAATGTAATATATAAACAATTTATTCGTTTGTACCTTTATCATCTCTTGAGAGTAGACTTATAGGACTTATTTTATGTAAAATGAGGTGCTAAATCCACTGGTAAAAACCGCAATGTCCTATCTTTATGCGTTTAGGAGATCGAGTAAAATGGTGAATAATAGATATTTAAAATTGTGATATATAAACATTTTATCCGTTTGTACCTTTATCAACTTTTGAGAGTAGACTTATAGGACTTATTTTATGTAAAATGAGGTGCTGAATCCACTGGTGAAAACCGCAATGTCCTGTCTTAAACTGTTTAGGAGATCGAGTAAAATGGAGAATTATAAATATTTAAAAATGTGATATATAAACATTTTATTCGTTTGTACCTTTATCAACTTTTAATAGTAGACTTATAGGACTTATTTTATGTAAAATGAGGTGCTGAATCCACTGGTAAAAACCGCAATGTCCTATCTTTAAGCGTTTAGGAGATCGAGTAAAATGGTGAATAATAGATATTTAAAATTGTGATATATAAACATTTTATTCGTTTGTACCTTTATCAACTTTTGGGAGAAGACTTATAGGACTTATTTTATGTAAAATGAGGTGCTGAATCCACTGGTGAAAACCGCAATGTCCTGTCTTAAACTGTTTAGGAGATCGAGTAAAATGGAGAATTATAGATATTTAAAAATGTGATATATAAACATTTTATCCGTTTGTACCTTTATCAACTCTTGAGAGTAGACCTATAGGACTAATTTTAGGTAAAATGAGGTGCTGAATCCATTTTTGAAAACCGCAATGTCCTATTTTAAACTGTTTAGGAGATCAAGTAAAATGGAGAATAATAGATATTTAAAAATGTGATATATAAACATTTTATTCGTTTGTACCTTTATCAACTTTTAAGAATAGACTTATAGGACTTATTTTATGTAAAATGAGGTGCTGAATCCACTGGTGAAAACCGCAATGTCCTATCTTTAACCGTTTAGGAGATCGAGTAAAATGGTGAATAATAGATATTTAAAAATGTGATATATAAACATTTTATTCGTTTGTACCTTTATCAACTATTTAGAGTAGACCTATAGGACTAATTTTATGTAAAATGAGGTGCTGAATCCACTGGTAAAAACCGCAATGTCCTATCTTTAACCGTTTAGGAGATCGAGTAAAATGGTGAATAATAGATATTTAAAAAGGTGATATATAAACATTTTATTCGTTTGTACCTTTATCATCTCTTGAGAGTAAACTTATAGGACTTATTTTTTGTAAAATGAGGTGCTTAATCCACTGGTGAAAACCGCAATGACCTATCTTTAACCGTTTAGGAGATCGAGTAAAATGGTTAATAATAGATATTTAAAAATGTGATATATAAACATTTTATTCGTTTGTACCTTTATCATCTCTTGAGAGTAGACTTATAGAACTTATTTTATGTAAAATGAGGTGCTGAATCCACAGGTGAAAACCGCAATGTCCTATCTTAAACTGTTTAGGAGATCGAGTAAAATGGAGAATAACAGATATTTAAAAATGTGATATAAAAACATTTTATTCGTTTGTACCTTTATCAACTCTTAAGAGTAGACCTATAGGACTAATTTTATGTAAAATGAGGTGCTGAATTTACTGGTAAAAACCGCATTGTCCTATTTTAACCGTTTAGGAAATCGAGTAAAATGGAAAATAATAGATATTTAAAAATGTGATATATAAACATTTTATTCGTTTGTACCTTTATCATCTCTTAAGAGTAGACCTATAGGACTTATTTTATGTAAAATGAGGTGCTAAATCCATTTTTGAAAACCGCAATGTCCTCTTTATAACCGTTTAGGAGATAGAGTAAAATGCAGAATAATTGATATTTAAAAATGTGATATATAAACATTTTATTCGTTTGTACCTTTATCAACTCTTGAGAGTAGACTTATAGGACTTATTTTATGTAAAATGAGGTGCTGAATCAACTGGTGAAAACCGCAATGTCCTATCTTAAACTGTTTAGGAGATAAAGTAAAATGGTTAATAATTGATATTTAAAAATGTGATATATAAACATTTTATTTGTTTGTACCTTTATCATCTCTTGAGAGTAGACTTATACGACTTAATTTTTGTAAAATGGGGTGCTGAATCCACTGGTGAAAACCGCAATGTCCTATCTTAAACTGTTTAGGAGATAAAGTAAAATGGTTAATAATTGATATTTAAAAATGTGATATATAAACATTTTATTTGTTTGTACCTTTATCAACTCTTGAGAGTAGACTTATAGGACTAATTTTATGTAAAATGAGGTGCTGAATTTACTGATAAAAACCGCAATGTCCTATACTTAACCGTTTAGGAGATTGAGTAAAATGGAGAATAATAGATATTTAAAAATGTGATATATAAACATTTTATTCGTTTGTACCTTTATCAACTCTTGAGAGTAGACTTATAGAACTTATTTTATGTAAAATGAGGTGCTGAATCCACTGGTGAAAACCGCAATGTCCTATCTTTAACCGTTTAGGAGATCGAGTAAAATGGTGAATAATAAATATTTAAAAATGTGATATATAAACATTTTATTCGTTTGTACCTTTATCATCTCTTGAGAGTATTCTTATACGACTTATTTTTTGTAAAATGGGGTGCTGAATTTACTGGTAAAAACCGCAATGTCCTATTTTAACCGTTTAGGAAATCGAGTAAAATGGAAAATAATAGATATTTAAAAATGTGATATATAAACATTTTATTCGTTTGTACCTTTATCATCTCTTAAGAGTAGACCTATAGGACTTATTTTATGTAAAATGAGGTGCTAAATCCATTTTTGAAAACCGCAATGTCCTCTTTATAACCGTTTAGGAGATAGAGTAAAATGCAGAATAATTGATATTTAAAAATGTGATATATAAACATTTTATTCGTTTGTACCTTTATCAACTCTTGAGAGTAGACTTATAGGACTTATTTTATGTAAAATGAGGTGCTGAATCAACTGGTGAAAACCGCAATGTCCTATCTTAAACTGTTTAGGAGATAAAGTAAAATGGTTAATAATTGATATTTAAAAATGTGATATATAAACATTTTATTTGTTTGTACCTTTATCATCTCTTGAGAGTAGACTTATACGACTTAATTTTTGTAAAATGGGGTGCTGAATCCACTGGTGAAAACCGCAATGTCCTATCTTAAACTGTTTAGGAGATAAAGTAAAATGGTTAATAATTGATATTTAAAAATGTGATATATAAACATTTTATTTGTTTGTACCTTTATCAACTCTTGAGAGTAGACTTATAGGACTAATTTTATGTAAAATGAGGTGCTGAATTTACTGATAAAAACCGCAATGTCCTATACTTAACCGTTTAGGAGATTGAGTAAAATGGAGAATAATAGATATTTAAAAATGTGATATATAAACATTTTATTCGTTTGTACCTTTATCAACTCTTGAGAGTAGACTTATAGAACTTATTTTATGTAAAATGAGGTGCTGAATCCACTGGTGAAAACCGCAATGTCCTATCTTTAACCGTTTAGGAGATCGAGTAAAATGGTGAATAATAAATATTTAAAAATGTGATATATAAACATTTTATTCGTTTGTACCTTTATCATCTCTTGAGAGTATTCTTATACGACTTATTTTTTGTAAAATGGGGTGCTGAATCCACTGGTGAAAACCGCAATGTAATATCTTTAACCGTTTAGGAGATCGAGTAAAATGGAGAATAATAGATATTTGAAAATGTGATATATAAACATTTTATTTGTTTGTACCTTTATCAACTCTTGAGAGTAGACTTATAGAACTTATTTCATGTAAAATGAGGTGCTAAAACCACTGGTGAAAACCGCAATGTCCTATCTTTAACCGTTTAGGAGATCGAGTAAAATGGTGAATAATAGATATTTAACAATGTGATATATTAACATTTTAATCGTTTCTACCTTTATCATCTCTTGAGAGTAGACTTATAGGACTTCTTTTTTGTAAAATGAGGTGCTAAATCCACTGGTGAAAACCGCAATGTCCTATCTTTAACTGTTTAGGAGATCGAGTAAAATGGAAAATAATAGATATTTAAAAATGTGATATATAAACATTTTATTCGTTTGTAACTTTATCAACTATTTAGAGTAGACTTATAGGACTTATTTTATGTAAAATGAGGTGCTGAATCCACTGGTGAAAACCGCAATGTCCTATCTATAACCGTTTAGGAGATCGATTAAAATGGAAAATAATAGATATTTAAAAATGTGATATATAAACATTTTAATCGATTGTATCATTATCAACTATTTAGAGTAGACTTATAGGACTTATTTTATGTAAAATAAGGTGCTGAATATACAGGTTCAAACCGCAATGTCCTATATTTAACCGTTTAGGAGATCGAGTAAAATGGAGAATAATAGATATTTAAAAGTGTGATATATAAACATTTTATTCGTTTGTACCTTTATCAACTATTTAGAGTAGACTTATAGGACTTATTTTATGTAAAATGAGGTGCTAAATTTACTGGTGAAAACCGCAATGTCCTATCTTTAACCGTATAGGAGATCGAGTAAAATGAAGAATAATAGATATTAAAAAATGTGATATATAAACATTTTATTCGTTTGTACTTTTATCATCTCTTGAGAGTAGACTTATACGACTTATTTTTTGTAAAATGGGGTGCTGAATCCACTGGTGAAAACCGCAATGTCCTATCTTAAACTGTTTAGGAGATAAAGTAAAATGGTTAATAATTGATATTTAAAAATGTGATATATAAACATTTTATTCGTTTGTACCTTTATCAACTCTTGAGAGTAGACTTATAGGACTTATTTGATGTAAAATGAGGTGCTGAATCCACTGGTGAAAACGGCAAGGACCTATTTTTAACCGTTTAGGAGATCGAGTAAAATGGAGAATAATAGATATTTAAAAATGTGAAATATAAACATTTTATTAGTTTGTACCTTTATCAACTCTTGAGAGTAGACTTATAGGACTTATATTATGTAAAATGAGGTGCCGAATTCTCTGGTGAAAACCGCAATGTCCAATCTTGAACCGTTTAGGAGATCGAGTAGAATGGAGAATAATAGATATTTAAAAATGTGATATACAAACACCTTATTCGTTTGTACCTTTATCAACTCTTAAGAGTAGACCTATAAGACTAATTTTATGTAAAATGAGGTGCTGAATTCTCTGGTGAAAACCGCAATGTCCAATCTTTAACCGTTTAGGAGATCGAGTAAAATGGAGAATAATAGATATTTAAAAATGTGATATATAAACATTTTATTCGTTTGTACCTTTATCAACTATTTAGAGTAGACTTATAGGACTTATTTTATGTAAAATGAGGTGCTGAATCCACTGGTGAAAACCGCAATGTCCTATCTATAACCGTTTAGGAGATCGATTAAAATGGAAAATAATAGATATTTAAAAATGTGATATATAAACATTTTATTCGTTTGTACCTTTATCAACTATTTAGAGTAGACTTATAGGACTTATTTTATGTAAAATGAGGTGCTAAATTTACTGGTGAAAACCGCAATTTCCAATCTTTAACCGATTAGGAGATCGAGTAGAATGGAAAATAATAGATATTTAAAAATGTGATATATAAACATTTTATTCGTTTATACCCTAAGCAACTCTTGAGAGTAGACTTATAGGACTTATTTTATGTAAAATGAGGTGCTGAATCCACTGGTAAAAACCGCAATGTCCTATTTATAACCGTTTAGGAGATCGAGTAAAATGGAAAATAATAGATATTTAAAAATGTGATATATAAACATTTTATCCGTTTGTACCTTTATCAACTCTTGAGAGTAGACTTATAGGACTTATTTTTTGTAAAATGGGGTGCTGAATCCACTGGTGAAAACCGCAATGTCCTATCTTTAACCGTTTTGGAGATCGAGTAAAATGGAGAATAATAGATATTTAAAAATGTAATATATAAACAATTTATTCGTTTGTACCTTTATCATCTCTTGAGAGTAGACTTATAGAACTTATTTTATGTAAAATGAGGTGCTAAATCCACTGGTAAAAACCGCAATGTCCTATCTTTAAGCGTTTAGGAGATCGAGTAAAATGGTGAATAATAGATATTTAAAATTGTGATATATAAACATTTTATTCGTTTGTACCTTTATCAACTTTTGAGAGTAGACTTATAGGACTTATTTTATGTAAAATGAGGTGCTGAATCCACAGGTGAAAACCGCAATGTCCTGTCTTAAACTGTTTAGGAGATCGAGTAAAATGGAGAATTATAGATATTTAAAAATGTGATATATAAACATTTTATTCGTTTGTACCTTTATCAATTCTTAGGAGTAGACTTATAGGACATATTTTATGTAAAATGAGGTGCTGAATCCACTGGTGAAAACCGCAATGTCCTATCTTTAACCGTTTAGAAGATCGAGTAAAATGGTGAATAATAGATATTTAAAATTGTGATATATAAACATTTTATTCGTTTGTACCTTTATCAACTCTTGAGAGTAGACTTATAGGACTTATATTATGTAAAATGAGGTGCTAAATTCTCTGGTGAAAACCGCAATGTCCAATCTTTAACCGTTTAGGAGATCGAGTAAAATGGTGAATAATAGATATTTAAAAATGTGATATATAAACATTTTATTTGTTTGTACCTTTATCATCTCTTGAGAGTAGACTTATAGGACTTATTTTTTTGTAAAATGAAGTGCTGACTAAACTGGTAAAAACCGCAATGTCCTATCTTTAACCGTTTAGGAGATCGAGTAAAATGGAAAATAATAGATATTTAAAAATGTGATATATAAACATTTTATCCGTTTGTACCTTTATCAACTCTTGAGAGTAGACCTATAGGACTAATTTTAGGTAAAATGAGGTGCTGAATCCATTTTTGAAAACAGCAATGTCCTATTTTAAACTGTTTAGGAGATCAAGTAAAATGGAGAATAATAGATATTTAAAAATGTGATATATAAACATTTTATTCGTTTGTACCTTTATCATCTCTTAAGAGTAGACTTATACGACTTATTTTTTGTAAAATGGGGTGCTGAATCCACTGGTGAAAACCGCAATGTCCTATCTTAAACTGTTTAGGAGATAAAGTAAAATGGTTAATAATTGATATTTAAAAATGTGATATATAAACATTTTATCCGTTTGTACCTTTATCAACTCTTGAGAGTAGACTTATAGGACTTATTTTTTGTAAAATGGGGTGCTAAATCCACTGGTGAAAACCGCAATGTCCTATCTTAAACTGTTTAGGAGATAAAGTAAAATGGTTAATAATTGATATTTAAAAATGTGATATATAAACATTTTATTCGTTTGTACCCTAATCAACTCTTGAGAGTAGACTTATAGGACTTATTTTATGTAAAATGAGGTGCTGAATCCACTGGTGAAAACCGCAATGTCCTGTCTTAAACTGTTTAGAAGATCGAGTAAAATGGAGAATTATAAATATTTAAAAATGTGATATATAAACATTTTATTCGTTTGTACCTTTATCAACTTTTAATAGTAGACTTATAGGACTTATTTTATGTAAAATGAGGTGCTGAATCCACTGGTTCGAACCGCAATGTCCTATATTTAACCGTTTAGGAGATCGAGTAAAATGGAGACTAATAGATATTTAAAAATGTAATATATAAACAATTTATTCGTTTGTACCTTTATCATCTCTTGAGAGTAGACTTATAGGACTTATTTTATGTAAAATGAGGTGCTAAATCCACTGGTAAAAACCGCAATGTCCTATCTTTAAGCGTTTAGGAGATCGAGTAAAATGGTGAATAATAGATATTTAAAATTGTGATATATAAACATTTTATTCGTTTGTACCTTTATCAACTTTTGAGAGTAGACTTATAGGACTTATTTTATGTAAAATGAGGTGCTGAATCCACTGGTGAAAACCGCAATGTCCTGTCTTAAACTGTTTAGGAGATCGAGTAAAATGGAGAATTATAAATATTTAAAAATGTGATATATAAACATTTTATTCGTTTGTACCTTTATCAACTTTTAATAGTAGACTTATAGGACTTATTTTATGTAAAATGAGGTGCTGAATCCACTGGTAAAAACCGCAATGTCCTATCTTTAAGCGTTTAGGAGATCGAGTAAAATGGTGAATAATAGATATTTAAAATTGTGATATATAATTATTTTATTCGTTTGTACCTTTATCAACTTTTGGGAGTAGACTTATAGGACTTATTTTATGTAAAATGAGGTGCTGAATCCACTGGTGAAAACCGCAATGTCCTGTCTTAAACTGTTTAGGAGATCGAGTAAAATGGAGAATTATAGATATTTAAAAATGTGATATATAAACATTTTATCCGTTTGTACCTTTATCAACTCTTGAGAGTAGACCTATAGGACTAATTTTAGGTAAAATGAGGTGCTGAATCCATTTTTGAAAACCGCAATGTCCTATTTTAAACTGTTTAGGAGATCAAGTAAAATGGAGAATAATAGATATTTAAAAATGTGATATATAAACATTTTATTCGTTTGTACCTTTATCAACTTTTAAGAATAGACTTATAGGACTTATTTTATGTAAAATGAGGTGCTGAATCCACTGGTGAAAACCGCAATGTCCTATCTTTAACCGTTTAGGAGATCGAGTAAAATGGTGAATAATAGATATTTAAAAATGTGATATATAAACATTTTATTCGTTTGTACCTTTATCAACTATTTAGAGTAGACCTATAGGACTAATTTTATGTAAAATGAGGTGCTGAATTTACTGGTGGAAACCGCAATGTCCTATATTTAACCGTTTAGGAGATCGAGTAAAATGGAGAATAATAGATATTTAAAAATGTGATATATAAACATTTTATTCGTTTGTACCTTTATCAACTAATTAGAGTAGACTTATAGAACTTATTTTATGTAAAATGAGGTGCTGAATCCACTGGTAAAAACCGCAATGTCCTATCTTTAACCGTTTAGGAGATCGAGTAAAATGGTGAATAATAGATATTTAAAAAGGTGATATATAAACATTTTATTCGTTTGTACCTTTATCATCTCTTGAGAGTAAACTTATAGGACTTATTTTTTGTAAAATGAGGTGCTTAATCCACTGGTGAAAACCGCAATGACCTATCTTTAACCGTTTAGGAGATCGAGTAAAATGGTTAATAATAGATATTTAAAAATGTGATATATAAACATTTTATTCGTTTGTACCTTTATCATCTCTTGAGAGTAGACTTATAGAACTTATTTTATGTAAAATGAGGTGCTGAATTCTCTGGTGAAAACCGCAATGTCCTGTCTTAAACTGTTTAGGAGATCGAGTAAAATGGAGAATAATAGATATTTAAAAATGTGATATATAAACATTTTATTCGTTTGTATTTTTATCAACTCTTAAGAGTAGACTTATAGGACTTATTTTATGTAAAATGAGGTGCTGAATTTACTGGTAAAAACCGCAATGTCCTATTTTAACCGTTTAGGAAATCGAGTAAAATGGAAAATAATAGATATTTAAAAATGTGATATATAAACATTTTATTCGTTTGTACCTTTATCATCTCTTAAGAGTAGACCTATAGGACTTATTTTATGTAAAATGAGGTGCTAAATCCATTTTTGAAAACCGCAATGTCCTCTTTATAACCGTTTAGGAGATAGAGTAAAATGCAGAATAATTGATATTTAAAAATGTGATATATAAACATTTTATTCGTTTGTACCTTTATCAACTCTTGAGAGTAGACTTATAGGACTTATTTTATGTAAAATGAGGTGCTGAATCAACTGGTGAAAACCGCAATGTCCTATCTTTAACCGTTTAGGAGATCGAGTAAAATGGTGAATAATAAATATTTAAAAATGTGATATATAAACATTTTATTCGTTTGTACCTTTATGACTCTTGAGGGTAGGCTTATAGTACTTATTTTATGTAAAATGAGGTGCTAAATCCACTGATGAAAACCACAATGTCCTATATTTAACTGTTTAGGAGATCGAGTAAAATGGAAAATAATTGATATTTAAAAATGTGATATATAAACATTTTATTCGTTTGTACCTTTATCAACTATTTAGAGTAGACTTATAGGCCTTATTTATGTAAAATAAGGTGCTGAATCCACTGGTTCAAACCGCAATGTCCTATATTTAACCGTTTAGGAGATCGAGTAAAATGGAGAATAATAGATATTTAAAAGTGTGATATATAAACATTTTATTCGTTTGTACCTTTATCAACTATTTAGAATAGACTTATAGGACTTATTTTATGTAAAATGAGGTGCTGAATTTACTGGTGAAAACCGCAATGTCCTATCTTTAACCGTTTAGGAGATCGAGTAGAATGTAGAATAAAAGATATTTAAAAATGTGATATATAAATATTTTATTCGTTTGTACCTTTATCAACTATTTAGAGTAGACTTATAGGACTTATTTTATGTAAAATGAGGTGCTGAATTCTCTGGTGAAAACCGCAATGTCCAATCTTTAACCGTTTAGGAGATCGAGTAAAATGGATAATAATAGATATTTAAAAATGTGATATATAAACATTTTATTCGTTTGTACGTTTATTAACTCTTGAGAGTAGACTTATAGAACATATTTTATGTAAAATGAGGTGCTAAATCAACTGGTGAAAACCACAATGTCCTATCTTTAACCGTTTAGGAGATCGAGTAAAATGGTGAATAATAAATATTTAAAAATGTGATATATAAACATTTTATTCGTTTGTACCTTTATGACTCTTGAGAGTAGACTGATAGGACTTATTTTATGTTAAATGAGGTGCTTAATCCACTGGTGAAAACCGCAATGACCTATCTTTAACCGTTTAGGAGATCGAGTAAAATGGTTAATAATAGATATTTAAAAATGTGATATATAAACATTTTATTCGTTTGTACCTTTATCATCTCTTGAGAGTAGACTTATAGAACTTATTTTATGTAAAATGAGGTGCTGAATTCTCTGGTGAAAACCGCAATGTCCTGTCTTAAACTGTTTAGGAGATCGAGTAAAATGGAGAATTATAAATATTTAAAAATGTGATATATAAACATTTTATTCGTTTGTACCTTTATCAACTTTTAATAGTAGACTTATAGGACTTATTTTATGTAAAATGAGGTGCTGAATCCACTGGTTCGAACCGCAATGTCCTATATTTAACCGTTTAGGAGATCGAGTAAAATGGAGAATAATAGATATTTAAAAATGTAATATATAAACAATTTATTCGTTTGTAACTTTATCAACTATTTAGAGTAGACTTATAGGACTTATTTTATGTAAAATGAGGTGCTGAATCCACTGGTGAAAACCGCAATGTCCTATCTATAACCGTTTAGGAGATCGATTAAAATGGAAAATAATAGATATTTAAAAATGTGATATATAAACATTTTAATCGATTGTATCATTATCAACTATTTAGAGTAGACTTATAGGACTTATTTTATGTAAAATAAGGTGCTGAATATACAGGTTCAAACCGCAATGTCCTATATTTAACCGTTTAGGAGATCGAGTAAAATGGAGAATAATAGATATTTAAAAATGTGATATATAAACATTTTAATCGATTGTATCATTATCAACTATTTAGAGTAGACTTATAGGACTTATTTTATGTAAAATGAGGTGCTAAATTTACTGGTGAAAACCGCAATGTCCTATCTTTAACCGTATAGGAGATCGAGTAAAATGAAGAATAATAGATATTAAAAAATGTGATATATAAACATTTTATTCGTTTG
The DNA here is from genome assembly GCA_963930825.1 of Silvanus unidentatus. NCBI lineage: Eukaryota > Metazoa > Arthropoda > Insecta > Coleoptera > Silvanidae > Silvanus > Silvanus unidentatus. Next base: position 12,951,452 of record OZ005761.1, read on the forward strand.
TACTTTTATCATCTCTTGAGAGTAGACTTATACGACTTATTTTTTGTAAAATGGGGTGCTGAATCCACTGGTGAAAACCGCAATGTCCTATCTTAAACTGTTTAGGAGATAAAGTAAAATGGTTAATAATTGATATTTAAAAATGTGATATATAAACATTTTATTCGTTTGTACCTTTATCAACTCTTGAGAGTAGACTTATAGGACTTATTTTATGTAAAATGAGGTGCTGAATCCACTGGTGAAAACGGCAAGGTCCTATTTTTAACCGTTTAGGAGATCGAGTAAAATGGAGAATAATAGATATTTAAAAATGTGAAATATAAACATTTTATTAGTTTGTACCTTTATCAACTCTTGAGAGTAGACTTATAGGACTTATTTTATGTATAATGAGGTGCTGAATCCACTGGTAAAAACGGCAAGGTCCTATTTTTAACCGTTTAGGAGATCGAGTAAAATGGAAAATAATAGATATTTAAAAATGTGATATATAAACATTTTATTAGTTTGTACCTTTATCAACTCTTGAGAGTAGACTTATAATACTTATATTATGTAAAATGAGGTACCGAATTCTCTGGTGAAAACCGCAATGTCCAATCTTGAACCGTTTAGGAGATCGAGTAGAATGGAGAATAATAGATATTTAAAAATGTGATATATAAACATTTTATTCGTTTGTACCTTTATCAACTCTTGAGAGTAGACTTATAGGACTAATTTTATGTAAAATGAGGTGCTGAATTTACTGGTGAAAACCGCAATGTCCTATCTTTAACCGTTTAGGAGATAAAGTAAAATGGAGAATAATAGATATTTAAAAATGTGATATATAAACATTTTATTCGTTTGTACCTTTATCATCTCTTGAGAGTAGACTTATACGACTTAATTTTTGTAAAATGGGGTGCTGAATCCACTGGTGAAAACCGCAATGTCCTATCTTAAACTGTTTAGGAGATAAAGTAAAATGGTTAATAATTGATATTTAAAAATGTGATATATAGACATTTTATTCGTTTGTACCTTTATCAACTCTTGAGAGTAGACTTATAGGACTAATTTTATGTAAAATGAGGTGCTGAATTTACTGGTAAAAACCGCAATGTCCTATACTTAACCGTTTAGGAGATTGAGTAAAATGGAGAATAATAGATATTTAAAAATGTGATATATAAACATTTTATTCGTTTGTACCTTTATCAACTCTTGAGAGTAGACTTATAGAACTTATTTTATGTAAAATGAGGTGCTGAATCCACTGGTGAAAACCGCAATGTCCTATCTTTAACCGTTTAGGAGATCGAGTAAAATGGTGAATAATAAATATTTAAAAATGTGATATATAAACATTTTATTCGTTTGTACCTTTATCATCTCTTGAGAGTATTCTTATACGACTTATTTTTTGTAAAATGGGGTGCTGAATCCACTGGTGAAAACCGCAATGTAATATCTTTAACCGTTTAGGAGATCGAGTAAAATGGAGAATAATAGATATTTGAAAATGTGATATATAAACATTTTATTTGTTTGTACCTTTATCAACTCTTGAGAGTAGACTTATAGAACTTATTTCATGTAAAATGAGGTGCTAAAACCACTGGTGAAAACCGCAATGTCCTATCTTTAACCGTTTAGGAGATCGAGTAAAATGGTGAATAATAGATATTTAAAAATGTGATATATAAACATTTTAATCGATTGTATCATTATCAACTATTTAGAGTAGACTTATAGGACTTATTTTATGTAAAATGAGGTGCTGAATCCACTGGTGAAAACCGCAATGTCCTATCTTTAACTGTTTAGGAGATCGAGTAAAATGGAAAATAATAGATATTTAAAAATGTGATATATAAACATTTTATTCGTTTGTAACTTTATCAACTATTTAGAGTAGACTTATAGGACTTATTTTATGTAAAATAAGGTGCTGAATATACAGGTTCAAACCGCAATGTCCTATATTTAACCGTTTAGGAGATCGATTAAAATGGAGAATAATAGATATTTAAAAGTGTGATATATATACATTTTATTCGTTTGTACCTTTATCAACTATTTAGAGTAGACTTATAGGACTTATTTTATGTAAAATGAGGTGCTAAATTTACTGGTGAAAACCGCAATGTCCTATCTTTAACCGTATAGGAGATCGAGTAAAATGAAGAATAATAGATATTAAAAAATGTGATATATAAACATTTTATTCGTTTGTACTTTTTTCATCTCTTGAGAGTAGACTTATACGACTTATTTTTTGTAAAATGGGGTGCTGAATCCACTGGTGAAAACCGCAATGTCCTATCTTAAACTGTTTAGGAGATAAAGTAAAATGGTTAATAATTGATATTTAAAAATGTGATATATAAACATTTTATTCGTTTGTACCTTTATCAACTCTTGAGAGTAGACTTATAAGACTTATTTTATGTAAAATGAGGTGCTGAATCCACTGGTGAAAACGGCAAGGTCCTATTTTTAACCGTTTAGGAGATCGAGTAAAATGGAGAATAATAGATATTTAAAAATATGAAATATAAACATTTTATTAGTTTGTACCTTTATCAACTCATGAGAGTAGACTTATAGGACTTATATTATGTAAAATGAGGTGCCGAATTCTCTGGTGAAAACCGCAATGTCCAATCTTGAACCGTTTAGGAGATCGAGTAGAATGGAGAATAATAGATATTTAAAAATGTGATATACAAACACCTTATTCGTTTGTACCTTTATCAACTCTTAAGAGTAGACCTATAAGACTAATTTTATGTAAAATGAGGTGCTGAATTCTCTGGTGAAAACCGCAATGTCCAATCTTTAACCGTTTAGGAGATCGAGTAAAATGGAGAATAATAGATATTTAAAAATGTGTTATATAAACATTTTATTCGTTTGTACCTTTATCAACTATTTAAAGTAGACTTATAGGACTTATTTTATGTAAAATGAGGTGCTGAATCCACTGGTGAAAACCGCAATGTCCTATCTATAGCCGTTTAGGAGATCGATTAAAATGGAAAATAATAGATATTTAAAAATGTGATATATAAACATTTTATTCGTTTGTACCTTTATCAACTATTTAGAGTAGACTTATAGGACTTATTTTATGTAAAATGAGGTGCTAAATTTACTGGTGAAAACCGCAATGTCCAATCTTTAACCGATTAGGAGATCGAGTAGAATGGAAAATAATAGATATTTAAAAATGTGATATATAAACATTTTATTCGTTTGTACCCTAATCAACTCTTGAGAGTAGACTTATAGGACTTATTTTATGTAAAATGAGGTGCTGAATCCACTGGTAAAAACCGCAATGTCCTATTTATAACCGTTTAGGAGATCGAGTAAAATGGAAAATAATAGATATTTAAAAATGTGATATATAAACATTTTATCCGTTTGTACCTTTATCAACTCTTGAGAGTAGACTTATAGGACTTATTTTTTTGTAAAATGGGGTGCTGAATCCACTGGTGAAAACCGCAATGTCCTATCTTTAACCGTTTTGGAGATCGAGTAAAATGGAGAATAATAGATATTTAAAAATGTAATATATAAACAATTTATTCGTTTGTACCTTTATCATCTCTTGAGAGTAGACTTATAGGACTAATTTTATGTAAAATGAGGTGCTAAATCCACTGGTAAAAACCGCAATGTCCTATCTTTAAGCGTTTAGGAGATCGAATAAAATGGTGAATAATAGATATTTAAAATTGTGATATATAAACATTTTATTCGTATGTACCTTTATCAACTTTTGAGAGTTGACTTATAGGACTTATTTTATGTAAAATGAGGTGCTGAATCCACTGGTGAAAACCGCAATGTCCTGTCTTAAACTGTTTAGGAGATCGAGTAAAATGGAGAATTATAGATATTTAAAAATGTGATATATAAACATTTTATTCGTTTGTACCTTTATCAATTCTTAGGAGAAGACTTATAGGACATATTTTATGTAAAATGAGGTGCTGAATCCACTGGTGAAAACCGCAATGTCCTATCTTTAACCGTTTAGAAGATCGAGTAAAATGGTGAATAATAGATATTTAAAATTGTGATATATAAACATTTTATTCGTTTGTACCTTTATTAACTCTTGAGAGTAGACTTATAGGACTTATATTATGTAAAATGAGGTGCTAAATTCTCTGGTGAAAACCGCAATGTCCAATCTTTAACCGTTTAGGAGATCGAGTAAAATGGTGAATAATAGATATTTAAAAATGTGATATATAAACATTTTATTTGTTTGTACCTTTATCAACTCTTGAGAGTAGACTTATAGGACTTATTTTATGTAAAATGAGGTGCTAAATCCACTGGTAAAAACCGCAATGTCCTATCTTTAAGCGTTTAGGAGATCGAGTAAAATGGTGAATAATAGATATTTAAAATTGTGATATATAAACATTTTATTCGTTTGTACCTTTATCAACTTTTGAGAGTAGACTTATAGGACTTATTTTATGTAAAATGAGGTGCTGAATCCACTGGTGAAAACCGCAATGTCCTGTCTTAAACTGTTTAGGAGATCGAGTAAAATGGAGAATTATAAATATTTAAAAATGTGATATATAAACATTTTATTCGTTTGTACCTTTATCAACTTTTAATAGTAGACTTATAGGACTTACTTTATGTAAAATGAGGTGCTGAATCCACTGGTAAAAACCGCAATGTCCTATCTTTAAGCGTTTAGGAGATCGAGTAAAATGGTGAATAATAGATATTTAAAATTGTGATATATAAACATTTTATTCGTTTGTACCTTTATCATCTCTTGAGAGTAGACTTATAGGACTTATTTTATGTAAAATGAGGTGCTAAATCCACTGGTAAAAACCGCAATGTCCTATCTTTAAGCGTTTAGGAGATCGAGTAAAATGGTGAATAATAGATATTTAAAATTGTGATATATAAACATTTTATTCGTTTGTACCTTTATCAACTTTTGAGAGTAGACTTATAGGACTTATTTTATGTAAAATGAGGTGCTGAATCCTCTGGTGAAAACCGCAATGTCCTGTCTTAAACTGTTTAGGAGATCGAGTAAAATGGAGAATTATAAATATTTAAAAATGTGATATATAAACATTTTATTCGTTTGTACCTTTATCAACTTTTAATAGTAGACTTATAGGACTTATTTTATGTAAAATGAGGTGCTGAATCCACTGGTAAAAACCGCAATGTCCTATCTTTAAGCGTTTAGGAGATCGAGTAAAATGGTGAATAATAGATATTTAAAATTGTGATATATAAACATTTTATTCGTTTGTACCTTTATCAACTTTTGGGAGTAGACTTATAGGACTTATTTTATGTAAAATGAGGTGCTGAATCCACTGGTGAAAACCGCAATGTCCTATCTTTAACCGTTTAGGAGATCGAGTAAAATGGTGAATAATAGATATTTAAAAATGTGATATATAAACATTTTATTCGTTTGTACCTTTATCAACTATTTAGAGTAGACCTATAGGACTAATTTTATGTAAAATGAGGTGCTGAATTTACTGGTGGAAACCGCAATGTCCTATATTTAACCGTTTAGGAGATCGAGTAAAGTGGTGAATAATAGATATTTAAAAAGGTGATATATAAACATTTTATTCGTTTGTACCTTTATCATCTCTTGAGAGTAAACTTATAGGACTTATTTTTTGTAAAATGAGGTGCTTAATCCACTGGTGAAAACCGCAATGACCTATCTTTAACCGTTTAGGAGATCGAGTAAAATGGTTAATAATAGATATTTAAAAATGTGATATATAAACATTTTATTCGTTTGTACCTTTATCATCTCTTGAGAGTAGACTTATAGAACTTATTTTATGTAAAATGAGGTGCTGAATTCTCTGGTGAAAACCGCAATGTCCTGTCTTAAACTGTTTAGGAGATCGAGTAAAATGGAGAATTATAAATATTTAAAAATGTGATATATAAACATTTTATTCGTTTGTACCTTTATCAACTTTTAATAGTAGACTTATAGGGCTTATTTTATGTAAAATGAGGTGCTGAATCCACTGGTTCGAACCGCAATGTCCTATATTTAACCGTTTAGGAGATCGAGTAAAATGGAGAATAATAGATATTTAAAAATGTAATATATAAACAATTTATTCGTTTGTACCTTTATCATCTCTTGAGAGTAGACTTATAGGACTTATTTTATGTAAAATGAGGTGCTAAATCCACTGGTAAAAACCGCAATGTCCTATCTTTATGCGTTTAGGAGATCGAGTAAAATGGTGAATAATAGATATTTAAAATTGTGATATATAAACATTTTATCCGTTTGTACCTTTATCAACTTTTGAGAGTAGACTTATAGGACTTATTTTATGTAAAATGAGGTGCTGAATCCACTGGTGAAAACCGCAATGTCCTGTCTTAAACTGTTTAGGAGATCGAGTAAAATGGAGAATTATAAATATTTAAAAATGTGATATATAAACATTTTATTCGTTTGTACCTTTATCAACTTTTAATAGTAGACTTATAGGACTTATTTTATGTAAAATGAGGTGCTGAATCCACTGGTAAAAACCGCAATGTCCTATCTTTAAGCGTTTAGGAGATCGAGTAAAATGGTGAATAATAGATATTTAAAATTGTGATATATAAACATTTTATTCGTTTGTACCTTTATCAACTTTTGGGAGAAGACTTATAGGACTTATTTTATGTAAAATGAGGTGCTAAATCCACTGGTGAAAACCGCAATGTCCTGTCTTAAACTGTTTAGGAGATCGAGTAAAATGGAGAATTATAGATATTTAAAAATGTGATATATAAACATTTTATCCGTTTGTACCTTTATCAACTCTTGAGAGTAGACCTATAGGACTAATTTTAGGTAAAATGAGGTGCTGAATCCATTTTTGAAAACCGCAATGTCCTATTTTAAACTGTTTAGGAGATCAAGTAAAATGGAGAATAATAGATATTTAAAAATGTGATATATAAACATTTTATTCGTTTGTACCTTTATCAACTTTTAAGAATAGACTTATAGGACTTATTTTATGTAAAATGAGGTGCTGAATCCACTGGTGAAAACCGCAATGTCTTATCTTTAACCGTTTAGGAGATCGAGTAAAATGGTGAATAATAGATATTTAAAAATGTGATATATAAACATTTTATTCGTTTGTACCTTTATCAACTATTTAGAGTAGACCTATAGGACTAATTTTATGTAAAATGAGGTGCTGAATCCACTGGTAAAAACCGCAATGTCCTATCTTTAACCGTTTAGGAGATCGAGTAAAATGGTGAATAATAGATATTTAAAAAGGTGATATATAAACATTTTATTCGTTTGTACCTTTATCATCTCTTGAGAGTAAACTTATAGGACTTATTTTTTGTAAAATGAGGTGCTTAATCCACTGGTGAAAACCGCAATGACCTATCTTTAACCGTTTAGGAGATCGAGTAAAATGGTTAATAATAGATATTTAAAAATGTGATATATAAACATTTTATTCGTTTGTACCTTTATCATCTCTTGAGAGTAGACTTATAGAACTTATTTTATGTAAAATGAGGTGCTGAATCCACAGGTGAAAACCGCAATGTCCTATCTTAAACTGTTTAGGAGATCGAGTAAAATGGAGAATAACAGATATTTAAAAATGTGATATAAAAACATTTTATTCGTTTGTACCTTTATCAACTCTTAAGAGTAGACCTATAGGACTAATTTTATGTAAAATGAGGTGCTGAATTTACTGGTAAAAACCGCAATGTCCTATTTTAACCGTTTAGGAAATCGAGTAAAATGGAAAATAATAGATATTTAAAAATGTGATATATAAACATTTTATTCGTTTGTACCTTTATCATCTCTTAAGAGTAGACCTATAGGACTTATTTTATGTAAAATGAGGTGCTAAATCCATTTTTGAAAACCGCAATGTCCTCTTTATAACCGTTTAGGAGATAGAGTAAAATGCAGAATAATTGATATTTAAAAATGTGATATATAAACATTTTATTCGTTTGTACCTTTATCAACTCTTGAGAGTAGACTTATAGGACTTATTTTATGTAAAATGAGGTGCTGAATCAACTGGTGAAAACCGCAATGTCCTATCTTTAACCGTTTAGGAGATCGAGTAAAATGGTGAATAATAAATATTTAAAAATGTGATATATAAACATTTTATTCGTTTGTACCTTTATGACTCTTGAGGGTAGGCTTATAGTACTTATTTTATGTAAAATGAGGTGCTAAATCCACTGATGAAAACCACAATGTCCTATATTTAACTGTTTAGGAGATCGAGTAAAATGGAAAATAATAGATATTTAAAAATGTGATATATAAACATTTTATTCGTTTGTACCTTTATCAACTATTTAGAGTAGACTTATAGGCCTTATTTATGTAAAATAAGGTGCTGCATCCACTGGTTCAAACCGCAATGTCCTATATTTAACCGTTTAGGAGATCGAGTAAAATGGAGAATAATAGATATTTAAAAGTGTGATATATAAACATTTTATTCGTTTGTACCTTTATCAACTATTTAGAATAGACTTATAGGACTTATTTTATGTAAAATGAGCTGCTGAATTTACTGGTGAAAACCGCAATGTCCTATCTTTAACCGTTTAGGAGATCGAGTAGAATGTAGAATAAAAGATATTTAAAAATGTGATATATAAATATTTTATTCGTTTGTACCTTTATCAACTATTTAGAGTAGACTTATAGGACTTATTTTATGTAAAATGAGGTGCTGAATTCTCTGGTGAAAACCGCAATGTCCAATCTTTAACCGTTTAGGAGATCGAGTAAAATGGATAATAATAGATATTTAAAAATGTGATATATAAACATTTTATTCGTTTGTACCTTTATCATCTCTTGAGAGTAGACTTATAGAACTTATTTTTTGTAAAATGGGGTGCTAAATCCACTGGTGAAAACCGTAATGTCCTATCTTTAACCGTTTAGGAGATCGAGTAAAATGGAAAATAATAGATATTTAAAAATGTGATATATAAACATTTTATTCGTTTGTACCTTTATCAACTCTTGAGAGTAGACTTATAGGACTTATTTTATGTAAAATGAGGTGCTGAATCCACAGGTGAAAACCGCAATGTCCTATCTTAAACTGTTTAGGAGATCGAGTAAAATGGAGAATAATAGATATTTAAAAATGTGATATAAAAACATTTTATTCGTTTGTACCTTTATCAACTCTTAAGAGTAGACCTATAGGACTAATTTTATGTAAAATGAGGTGCTGAATTTACTGGTAAAAACCGCAATGTCCTATTTTAACCGTTTAGGAAATCGAGTAAAATGGAAAATAATAGATATTTAAAAATGTGATATATAAACATTTTATTCGTTTGTACCTTTATCATCTCTTAAGAGTAGACCTATAGGACTTATTTTATGTAAAATGAGGTGCTAAATCCATTTTTGAAAACCGCAATGTCCTCTTTATAACCGTTTAGGAGATAGAGTAAAATGCAGAATAATTGATATTTAAAAATGTGATATATAAACATTTTATTCGTTTGTACCTTTATCAACTCTTGAGAGTAGACTTATAGGACTTATTTTATGTAAAATGAGGTGCTGAATCAACTGGTGAAAACCGCAATGTCCTATCTTTAACCGTTTAGGAGATCGAGTAAAATGGAGAATAATATATATTTAAAAATGTGATATATAAACATTTTATTCGTTTGTACCTTTATCATCTCTTGAGAGTAGATTTATAGGACTTATTTTATGTAAAATGAGATGCTGAATTCTCTGGTGAAAACCGCAATGTCTAATCTTTAACCGTTTAGGAGATCGAGTAAAATGGAGAATAATAGATATTTAAATATGTGATATATAAACTTTTTATTCGTTTGTACCTTTATCAACTCTTGAGAGTAGACTTATAGAACTTATTTTATGTAAAATGAGGTGCTGAATCAACTGGTGAAAACCACAATGTCCTATCTTTAACCGTTTAGGAGATCGAGTAAAATGGTGAATAATAAATATTTTAAAATGTGATATATAAACATTTTATTCGTTTGTACCTTTATCAACTCTTGAGAGTAGACTTATAGAACTTATTTTATGTAAAATGAGGTGCTAAATCCACTGGTGAAAACCGCAATGTCCAATCTTTAACCGTTTAGGAGATCGAGTAAAATGGTGAATAATAAATATTTAAAAATGTGATATATAAACATTTTATTCGTATATACCTTTATCATCTCTTGAGAGTAGACTTATACGACTTATTTTTTGTAAAATGGAGTGCTGAATCCAGTGGTGAAAACCGCAATGTCCTATCTTTAACCGTTTAGGAGATCGAGTAAAATGGAGAATAATAGATATTTGAAAATGTGATATATGAACATTTTATTCGTATGTACCTTTATGACTCTTGAGAGTAGACTTATAGGACTTATTTTATGTATAATGAGGTGCTAAATCCACTGGTGAAAACCGCAATGTCCTATCATTAACCGTTTAGGAGATCGAGTAAAATGGTGTATAATAGATATCTAAAATTGTGATATATAAACATTTTATTCGTTTGTACCAATATCAACTTTTGAGAGTAGACTTGTAGGACTTATTTTATGTAAAATGAGGTGCTGAATCCACTGGTGAAAACCGCAATGTTCTATCTTAAACTGTTTAGGAGATCGAGTAAAATGGAGAATAATAGGTATTTAAAAATGTGATATACAAACATCTTATTCGTTTGTACCTTTATCAACTCATAAGAGTAGACCTATAGGACTAATTTTATGTAAAATGAGGTGCTGAATTTACTGGTGAAAACCGCATTGTCCTATATTTAACCGTTTAGGAGATCGAGTAAAATGGAGAATAATAGATATATAAAAATGTGATATATTAACATTTTATTCGTTTGTACTTTTATCAACTATTTAGAGTAGACTTATAGAACTTATTTTATGTAAAATGAGGTGCTGAACCCACTGGTAAAAACCGCAATGTCCTATCTTTAACCGTTTAGGAGATCGAGTAAAATGGTGAATAATTGATATTTAAAAATGTGATATATAAACATTTTATTCGTTTGTACCTTTATCATCTCTTGAGAGTAGATTTATAGGACTTATTTTATGTAAAATGAGATGCTGAATTCTCTGGTGAAAACCGCAATGTCTAATCTTTAACCGTTTAGGAGATCGAGTAAAATGGAGAATAATAGATATTTAAATATGTGATATATAAACATTTTATTCGTTTGTACCTTTATCAACTCTTGAGAGTAGACTTATAGAACTTATTTTATGTAAAATGAGGTGCTGAATCAACTGGTGAAAACCACAATGTCCTATCTTTAACCGTTTAGGAGATCGAGTAAAATGGTGAATAATAAATATTTAAAAATGTGATATATAAACATTTTATTCGTTTGTACCTTTATGACTCTTGAGAGTAGACTTATAGGACTTATTTTATGTAAAATGAGGTGCTAAATCCACTGGTGAAAACCGCAATGTCCTATCTTTAACTGTTTAGGAGATCGAGTAAAATGGTGAATAATAAATATTTAAAAATGTGATATATAAACATTTTATTCGTTTGTACCTTTATGACTCTTGAGGGTAGACTTATAGTACTTATTTTATGTAAAATGAGGTGCTAAATCCACTGATGAAATCCACAATGTCCTATATTTAACTGTTTAGGAGATCGAGTAAAATGGAGAATAATAGATATTTAAAAATGTGATATATAAACATTTTATTCGTTTGTACCTTTATCAACTATTTAGAGTAGACTTATAGGACATATTTTATGTAAAATAAGGTGCTGAATCCACTGGTTCAAACCGCAATGTCCTATATTTAACCGTTTAGGAGATCGAGTAAAATGGAGAATAATAGATATTTAAAAGTGTGATATATAAACATTTTATTCGTTTGTACCTTTATCAACTATTTAGAGTAGACTTATAGGACTTATTTTATGTAAAATTAGGTGCTGAATTTACTGGTGAAAACCGCAATGTCCTATCTTTAACCGTTTAGGAGATCGAGTAGAATGTAGAATAATAGATATTTAAAAATGTGATATATAAATATTTTATTCGTTTGTACCTTTATCAACTATTTAGAGTAGACTTATAGGACTTATTTTATGTTAAATGAGGTGCTGAATTCTTTGGTGAAAACCGCAATGTCCAATCTTTAACCGTTTAGGAGATCGAGTAAAATGGATAATAATGGATATTTAAAAATGTGATTTATAAACATTTTATTCGTTTGTACCTTTATCAACTCTTGAGAGTAGACTTATAGGACTTATATTATGTAAAATGAGGTGCTAAATTCTCTGGTGAAAACCGCAATGTCCAATCTTTAACCGTTTAGGAGATCGAGTAAGATGGTGAATAATAGATATTTAAAAATGTGATATAAAAATATTTTATTCGTTTGTACCTTTATCAACTCTTAAGAGTAGACCTATAGGACTAATTTTATGTAAAATGAGGTGCTGAATTTACTGGTGAAAACCGCAATGTCCTATCTTTAACCGTTTAGGAGATAAAGTAAAATGGAGAATAATAGATATTTAAAAATGTGATATATAAACATTTTATTCGTTTGTACCTTTATCAACTTTTAAGAGTAGACTTATAGGACTTATATTATGTAAAATGAGGTGCTAAATTCTCTGGTGAAAACCGCAATGTCCAATCTTTAACCGTTTAGGAGATCGAGTAAGATGGTGAATAATAGATATTTAAAAATGTGATATAAAAATATTTTATTCGTTTGTACCTTTATCAACACTTGAGAGTAGACTTATAGAACTTATTTTATGTAAAATAAGGTGCTGAATCCACTGGTGAAAACCGCAATGTCCTATTTTAAACTGTTTAGGAGATCGAGTAAAATGGAAAATAATAGATATTTAAAAATGTCATATAAAGACATTTTATGCGTTTGTACCTTTATCAACTCTTAAGAGTAGACCTATAGGACTAATTTTATGTAAAATGAGGTGCTGAATTTACTGGTAAAAACCGCAATGTCCTATACTTAACCGTTTAGAAGATCGAGTAAATTGGAGAATAATAGGTATTTAAAAATGTGATATACAAACATTTTATTCGTTTGTACCTTTATCATCTCTTGAGAGTAGACTTATAAGACTTATTTTTTGTAAAATGGGGTTCTGAATCCACTGGTGAAAACCGCAATGTAATATCTTTAACCGTTTAGGAGATCGAGTAAAATGGAAAATAATAGATATTTGAAAATGTGATATATAAACATTTTATTTGTTTGTACCTTTATCAACTCTTGAGAGTAGACTAATAGGACTTATTTTTTGTAAAATGAGGTGCTAAATCCACTGGTGAAAACTGCAATGTCCTATCTTTAACTGTTTAGGAGATCGAGTAAAATGGAAAATAATAGATATTTAAAAATGTGATATATAAACATTTTATCCGTTTGTACCTTTATCAACTCTTGAGAGTAGATTTATAGAACTTATTTTATGTAAAATGAGGTGCCGAATTCTCTGGTGAAAACCGCAATGTCCAATCTTTAACCGTTTAGGAGATCGAGTAGAATGGAGAATAATAGATATTTAAAAATGTGATATATAAACATTTTATTCGTTTGTACCTTTATCAACTCTTGAGAGTAGACTTATAAAACTAATTTTATGTAAAATGAGGTGCTGAATTTACTGGTAAAACCGCAATGACCTATCTTTAACCATTTAGGAGATCGAGTAAAATGGTTAATAATAGATATTTAAAAATGTGATATATAAACATTTTATTCGTTTGTACCTTTATCAACTATTTAGAGTAGACTTATAGGACTTATTTTTTGTAAAATAAGGTGCTGAATTCTCTGTTGAAAACCGCAATGTCCAATCTTTAACCGTTTAGGAGATCGAGTAAAATGGAGAATAATAGATATTTTAAAATGTGATATATAAACATTTTATCCGTTTGTCCCTTTATCAACTCTTGAGAGTAGACTTATATAGCTTATTTTATGTATAATGAGGTGCTAAATCCACTGGTGAAAACCGCAATGTCCTATCTTTAACAGTTTAGGAGATCGAGTAAAATGGTGAATAATAGATATCTAAAATTGTGATATATAAACATTTTATTTGTTTGTACCAATATCAACTTTTGAGAGTAGACTTATAGGGCTTATTTTATGTAAAATGAGGTGCTGAATCCACTGGTGAAAACCGCAATGTCCAATCTTGAACCGTTTAGGAGATCGAGTAAAATGTTTGTACCTTTATCAACTCTTAAGAGTAGACTTATAGGACTAATTTTATGTAAAATTAGGTGCTGAATTTACTGGTAAGAACCGCAATGTCCTATACTTAACCGTTTAGGAGATCGAGTAAAATGGAGAATAATAGATATTTAAAAATGTGATATATAAACATTTTATTCGTTTGTACCTTTATCAACTCTTGAGAGTAGAGTTATAGAACTTATTTTATGTAAAATGAGGTGCTGAATCCACTGGTGAAAACCGCAATGTCCTATCTTTAACCGTTTAGGAGATCGGGTAAAATGGTGAATAATAAATATTTAAAAATGTGATATATAAACATTTTATTCGTTTGTACCTTTATCATCTCTTGAGAGTAGACTTATACGACTTATTTTTTGTAAAATGGGGTTCTGAATCCACTGGTGAAAACCGCAATGTATGTCTTTAACCGTTTAGGAGATCGAGTAAAATGGAAAATAATAGATATTTGAAAATGTGATATATAAACATTTTATTTGTTTGTACCTTTATCAACTCTTGAGAGTAGACTTATAGCACTTATTTTTTGTAAAATGAGGTGCTAAATCCACTGGTGAAAACCGCAATGTCCTATCTTTAACTGTTTAGGAGATCGAGTAAAATGGAAAATAATAGAAATTTAAAAATGTGATATATAAACATTTTATCCGTTTGTACCTTTATCAACTATTTAGAGTAGACTTATAGGACATATTTTATGTAAAATAAGGTGCTGAATCCACTGGTTCAAACCGCAATGTCCTATATTTAACCGTTTAGGAGATCGAGTAAAATGGAGAATAATAGATATTTAAAAGTGTGATATATAAACATTTTATTCGTTTGTACCTTTATCAACTATTTAGAGTAGACTTATAGGACTTATTTTATGTAAAATTAGGTGCTGAATTTACTGGTGAAAACCGCAATGTCCTATCTTTAACCGTTTAGGAGATCGAGTAGAATGTAGAATAATAGATATTTAAAGATGTGATATATAAATATTTTATTCGTTTGTACCTTTATCAACTATTTCGAGTAGACTTATAGGACTTATTTTATGTTAAATGAGGTGCTGAATTCTTTGGTGAAAACCGCAATGTCCAATCTTTAACCGTTTAGGAGATCGAGTAAAATGGATAATAATGGATATTTAAAAATGTGATTTATAAACATTTTATTCGTTTGTACCTTTATCAACTCTTGAGAGTAGACTTATAGGACTTATATTATGTAAAATGAGGTGCTAAATTCTCTGGTGAAAACCGCAATGTCCAATCTTTAACCGTTTAGGAGATCGAGTAAGATGGTGAATAATAGATATTTAAAAATGTGATATAAAAATATTTTATTCGTTTGTACCTTTATCAACTCTTAAGAGTAGACCTATAGGACTAATTTTATGTATAATGAGGTGCTAAATCCACTGGTGAAAACCGCAATGTCCTATCTTTAACAGTTTAGGAGATCGAGTAAAATGGTGAATAATAGATATCTAAAATTGTGATATATAAACATTTTATTTGTTTGTACCAATATCAACTTTTGAGAGTAGATTTATAGGGCTTATTTTATGTAAAATGAGGTGCTGAATCCACTGGTGAAAACCGCAATGTCCAATCTTGAACCGTTTAGGAGATCGAGTAAAATGGAGAATAATAGATATTTAAAAATGTGATATATAAACATTTTATTCGTTTGTACCTTTATCAACTCTTAAGAGTAGACTTATAGGACTAATTTTATGTAAAATGAGGTGCTGAATTTACTGGTAAAAACCGCAATGTCCTATACTTAACCGTTTAGGAGATCGAGTAAAATGGAGAATAATAGATATTTAAAAATGTGATATATAAACATTTTATTCGTTTGTACCTTTATCAACTCTTGAGAGTAGAGTTATAGAACTTATTTTATGTAAAATGAGGTGCTGAATCCACTGGTGAAAACCGCAATGTCCTATCTTTAACCGTTTAGGAGATCGGGTAAAATGGTGAATAATAAATATTTAAAAATGTGATATATAAACATTTTATTCGTTTGTACCTTTATCATCTCTTGAGAGTAGACTTATACGACTTATTTTTTGTAAAATGGGGTTCTGAATCCACTGGTGAAAACCGCAATGTATGTCTTTAACCGTTTAGGAGATCGAGTAAAATGGAAAATAATAGATATTTGAAAATGTGATATATAAACATTTTATTTGTTTGTACCTTTATCAACTCTTGAGAGTAGACTTATAGCACTTATTTTTTGTAAAATGAGGTGCTAAATCCACTGGTGAAAACCGCAATGTCCTATCTTTAACTGTTTAGGAGATCGAGTAAAATGGAAAATAATAGAAATTTAAAAATGTGATATATAAACATTTTATCCGTTTGTACCTTTATCAACTCTTGAGAGTAGATTTATAGAACTTATTTTATGTAAAATGAGGTGCCGAATTCTCTGGTGAAAACCGCAATGTCCAATCTTTAACCGTTTAGGAGATCGAGTAGAATGGAGAATAATTGATATTTAAAAATGTGATATATAAACAATTTATTCGTTTGTACCTTTATCAACTCTTGAGAGTAGACTTATAGGACTTATTTTATGTAAAATGAAGTGCTGATTCCACTGGTGAAAACCGCAATGTCCTATTTTTAACCGTTTAGGAGATAAAGTAAAATGGAGAATAATAGATATTTAAAAATGTGATATATAAACCTTTTATTCGTTTGTACCTTTATCAACTCTTGAGAGTAGACTTATAGGACTTATTTTATGTAAAATGAGGTGCCGAATTCTCTGGTGAAAACCGCAATGTCCAATCTTTAACCGTTTAGGAGATCGACTAGGATGGAGAATAATGGATATTTAAAAATGTGATATATAAACATTTTATTCGTTTGTACCTTTATCAACTCTTGAGAGTAGACTTATAAAACTAATTTTATGTAAAATGAGGTGCTGAATTTACTGGTTAAACCGCAATGACCTATCTTTAACCATTTAGGAGATCGAGTAAAATGGTTAATAATAGATATTTAAAAATGTGATATATAAACATTTTATTCGTTTGTACCTTTATCAACTATTTAGAGTAGATTTATAGGACTTATTTTATGTAAAATGAGGTGCTGAATTCTCTGGTGAAAACCGCAATGTCTAATCTTTAACCGTTTAGGAGATCGAGTAAAATGGTGAATAATGGAAATTTAAAATTGTGATATATAATCATTTTATTCGTTTGTACCTTTATTAACTCTTGAGAGTAGACTTATAGGACTTATTTTATGTTAAATGAGGTGCTGAATCCACTGGTGAAAACCACAATGTTCTATCTTTAAGCGTTTAGGAGATCGAGTAAAATGGTGAATAATAGATATTTAAAATTGTGATATATAAATATTTTATTCGTTTGTACCTTTATGACTCTTGAGAGTAGACTTATAGGACTTATTTTATGTAAAATGAGGTGCTAAATCCACTGGTGAAAACCGCAATGTCCTATCTTTAACTGTTTAGGAGATCGAGTAAAATGGTGAATAATGGAAATTTAAAATTGTGATATATAATCATTTTATTCGTTTGTACCTTTATTAACTCTTGAGAGTAGACTTATAGGACTTATTTTATGTTAAATGAGGTGCTGAATCCACTGGTGAAAACCACAATGTTCTATCTTTAAGCGTTTAGGAGATCGAGTAAAATGGTGAATAATAGATATTTAAAATTGTGATATATAAACATTTTATTCGTTTGTACCTTTATCAACTTTTGGGAGTAGACTTATAGGACTTATTTTATGTAAAATGAGGTGCTGAATCCACTGGTGAAAACCGCAATGTCCTGTCTTAAACTGTTTAGGAGATCGAGTAAAATGGAGAATTATAGATATTTAAAAATGTGATATATAAACATTTTATCCGTTTGTACCTTTATCAACTCTTGAGAGTAGACCTATAGGACTAATTTTAGGTAAAATGAGGTGCTGAATCCATTTTTGAAAACCGCAATGTCCTATTTTAAACTGTTTAGGAGATCAAGTAAAATGGAGAATAATAGATATTTCAAAATGTGATATATAAACATTTTATTCGTTTGTACCTTTATCAACTATTTAGAGTAGACCTATAGGACTAATTTTATGTAAAATGAGGTGCTGAATTTACTGGTGGAAACCGCAATGTCCTATATTTAACCGTTTAGGAGATCGAGTAAAATGGAGAATAATAGATATTTAAAAATGTGATATATAAATATTTTATTCGTTTGTACCTTTATCAACTATTTAGAGTAGACTTATAGGACTTATTTTATGTAAAATGAGGTGCTGAATTCTCTGGTGAAAACCGCAATGTCCAATCTTTAACCGTTTAGGAGATCGAGTAGAATGGAGAATAATAGATATTTAAAAATGTGATATATAAACATTTTATTCGTTTGTACCTTTATCAACTCTTGAGAGTAGACTTATAAAACTAATTTTATGTAAAATGAGGTGCTGAATTTACTGGTAAAACCGCAATGACCTATCTTTAACCATTTAGGAGATCGAGTAAAATGGTTAATTATGTTTCGGCGCCCAGTCCTCAATATCACAATTAACATGTAGTATGTGCTGCCTACATACTTCTACCACGTTTTAAAAAAAAAAAAACTAAAAAAGAACACTCATGTCACCCAAACATGTCACCCCGGAAACGGCAAACTTCATTGTGTTTCTCGTGCTTCTACCACGCACATGCCTTAACTTCGTTCTCGGGTTTTTTGGTTTGTATATTAAAATTTCACCCTTTTCCTTACAGTCCTTTATTTTTAGGAGTTATATGGTACGATTAGTTATTAAATTGCTTAATTTAAAAACAATTTAATCGGTTTTTAAAAACCCTACTTTAAATAAGGTTAGGGTTAAGTTCACTGCATTTTGGTTTTAACATGGGGAAGCATAGTCGACGAGATTCGTCTGACAGTTCAGAGGATTTGGATTCGTACTCGCGAAGCCAGCTCTCTAAGAGGCTAAAAAGGTTGGAGGATGCCATCCTCAATCGCCAGTCGTCTTCCGTTTCACGTAGCCGTTCCCGAGGAACATCCAAAGTCTCAAGTAGGGACTTGAAAGATAGGCACCGCCACGCAGGTGGTAGCCACTCTAGAGAGAAGCCGCAACTTTCCAATGCACGCATTCCGTCCAGATCAAAGGATCTTCCGGTCGTTTCGCACAGGAGGACAAACACTCCTCCGTTAGTTGTAGATCAGGCTCGTAGCCATGAATCTATCTCAGAAGTGGCTGTGGCTCGTGGCCCAGACCAAAATGGTACCTCCATCAGTAATGGAGAAAATGAAGCAGCTGACGAAACAGATTTGCAGGCAAACGAGGACGTTTTATCGCTCCACCCAGATGAAACGTTACCAGAAGACGTCATGAACGTATTGGGTGACGATCCATCTGTCGTTTCTGGCGATCCTGTTGCTGTACATGCAGCACTCGCGTCCAGATGGTCGCACGTGTTGAGTCATGGCCTCGGCCATGAAGACTCTAAAAGATTGTTGTCGACATATAAGGTCCCAACAAATCTGCCACTTCTAAAACCACCAGCGTTGAACCCGGAGGTATCTACGGTGCTTATTAAACCAATGTTGGCACGAGACGCAGCTATAACCTCGAATCAACACATGTTGAGTAGCGCTATTTCGGCTTTCTCGGTGGCTTTTTCTTTATTGTTGGAGGAAAAACAATTGAGTCAAGACTCAAAGACCCAAATATTAACCTTTTTTAGTGATTCGGGCCGAATTTTATGTAATCTTTTCCATAGATTGTCCGTTAATAGACGGAATTTAGTCAGCCCGCAATTAAATAAGGAGATTTTGGAAGCTATTAAAGACTGCCCTCCAACCGACTTATTATTTGGAACTGAATTTAATGAACGTGTGCGAAATGCAAAAAATATCCTTACTGTCAGTAAAGACATAAAGAAGGCAACCTCTAATAAGGGTTTTTTGAACACGGCGGGTTCGTCGTCGTCAAGGACTGCCTCTACATCTACACGTCCTTTAAACTTCAACCGCCCTGTTCGACGATCGGGGAAGTCGGACACGAACAAAGGGCGATCCTCATACAAGAAAAAGAGTCCAGTCAGGTCGTCTTTCAAGCAGGGGAAGAAATAAGTAAGGTAAGCCTTAAACATGCTGGACGTCTTCAGTTTTTTGTTAACAACTGGAAACTGGTAACATCAAATGAGGTTATTCTTTCTTGGGTGGCGGGATATCGCCTTCCCTTAAGGAAAAAACCTCCTCAAACTGTCCCCACACTACAAGCTTTCACTAATAGTGAAAAACCACTCATACAGTCGTCTGTAGACGAACTGTTAACTCGTGGGGCGATAGTACAATGCAGTAAAGTGCCAGATCAGTTTCTTTCCAGAATTTTTCTCGTTGATAAACCGAACGGTGATAAGAGATTTATTCTAAATTTGAAAAAGTTAAACGCTTTCATAGAAGCTCCTCACTTTAAACTCGAGGATTACCGAACTGCTTCTCGTTTAATATCAAATAATTGTTATTTCGTTAACATAGATATAAAAGACGCTTATCATCTAGTGTCAATTGATCAAAGAGACCGTAAATATTTACGTTTTTATTTTGACGGTAAATTTTATGAATTTACTTGTTTGCCCTTTGGTTTGTCGTCAGGGCCTCATATGTTTACAAAATTAATGAGACCAGTAGTTGCCTACTTACGTTTAAGGGGCATTTTGTGTGTCGTTTATTTAGACGATTTTTTAATTATCGGCGACTCAATGGATCGATGTTTACAAAACAAAGATTTCACTATAAACCTATTAGAATTTTTGGGTTTTATAGTAAATTACGAAAAAAGTTCTTTAGAACCTCAAAAAATTGTAAAATTTTTGGGTTTTGTCTTTAACAGTGAGCGGATGATTATGCAATTACCAGAGAGCAAGGTTATTAAACTTATTGCCCTTTTAATTGATTTTAAAGGAAGAAGGAAATGCTCTATAAGACAGTTTTCTCAATTTGTTGGTAACTTAGTTTCTGTTTGTCCAACAATAAAATATAGTTGGTGTTACACCAAAAGATTCGAGCGGGTTAAGTTTCACGCCCTTCGCTCTAATAGAGAAAATTACGATGCAATAATGTTTATTCCGGACTCATTACGTTCGGATATGGATTGGTGGATTTCACACATAAAGTCTAATGCCGGTATATCATTATCTTTGGAATCTTTTGCCTTAGAAATTTTTTCGGATGCTAGTCTGACAGGTTGGGGAGCTCATAGCGGTTCCGATAGCACTTTCGGCTGGTGGTCAAACGCTGAAGCATCTTTCCATATAAATTATTTGGAATTGCTGGCCATTTTTAACAGTCTAAAGTTTTTTTTATTAAGTTATACAAATTGTAACATTTTAATTCGAACTGATAACACTACAGCCATGTCTTATATTAACCGCATGGGCAGTGTTCAACATAGACATTTAGATCAGTTAGCCAGACAAATTTGGAACTGGTGCGAAGAACGTAATATCTGGATAAAAGCCTCATATATTCCATCTAAAGAAAATAGCTTAGCTGATCAATTATCCCGACGATCTCATTCTGCAACAGAATGGACTCTTTCCCAAGAGGTTTTTAATCGCATAGTCTCGGTTTTTGGTATACCAAAAATTGACCTTTTTGCCTCATATGAAAATACCAAATGCATAATGTTCGTGTCATGGTGCCGGGACCCTAAAGCTTTTTCAGTTGATGCATTTACTTGCGACTGGTCAAAGTTTTTCTTTTACGCTTTTCCTCCCTTCTCCTTAATATTAAAATCATTACAAAAGGTTGTTGAGGATAAAGCAGAGGGAATTTTTGTCGTGCCTTACTGGCCAACTCAGTCCTGGTTCCCTATTTTTCGAAAGCTTGTAGTGGGAGATATACTAAATATAGGGACAGCTGATAATATTTTATATTTGCCTTACAGCCAGGAGAAACATCCGCTGGGCCAGTCTCTTACCCTTGTTGCCGGGCTTTTGTCTGGCAAGCGTTCATAAAGAAGAACGTTCCGCTAGCATCAATTAAAACTATCTTGGGATCTATTGCTCCATCCACCATGGTGCAATACGATTGCACTTTTAAGATTTGGTGGAACTTTTGCACTAGAAAGAAATTCTCACCTTTTGAGGCCACTTTACAAGAGGTATTAACTTTTTTCCAGTCCTTGTTAGAGGACAGTCAAGTACGCTATGGTACTTTCAACTCACATAGGGCGGCTTTAGCTTTCATTCTTCCGTATAAGGTTTTCGAAGATCCTATATTGAAGAGATTTTTCAGAGGAGTGTATAGAGCCCGTCCTTCAACTCCTAAATATGACGTCACATGGAATCCACAAGTAGTACTTGATTATCTGGAAAAAATGCCCATGACGGATTTAAAAAACCTGTCATACAAACTTGTAGTTCTATTGTTATTGGCTACTGGTCACCGTTTGCAGACTATTTCAGTGATTCAAATAGATTCCATAAAAGAAGATTCAGACGGCATAAAGATTTTAATTTCTGCCTTAATAAAGACTTCTGGCCCTAAACAAAATCAACCTGTATTGGATTTACCATTTTTTCAAGAGAACGAACACCTTTGTGTGGCCTCCTTACTTAAACGATATATTAGGGAGACAGCCCCTCTACGCAAAGGAAACAACTCCAGCTTATTCATTTCATATAAAAGCCCTTTTAAACCGGTTTCGAAACAAACACTCAGTCGGTGGGTAAAATGTGTTTTACAAGATGCAGGAATCGATACATCAATTTTTCAAGCACATTCTGTCCGTCATGCATCGACGTCCAGGGCCTTTTCTAAAGGAGTCTCGTTGAACGAAATCAACAGAACGGCAGGTTGGTCTAGAACATCAAAGGTGTTCGCTAGGTTTTATAATAGACCACTAAATGATTCTGTTGGTTTTCTTCAGACTGTTTTTTCAAAAAATACTTAGTTGTAATCTAACTTCTTAATTATCATTTTTATAACGAAATGAACTTTGAATTAACATGGGGATATCCTTATATGTACTTATTTTATGTTTTCAGAATATAGTTTATTGACATTGTCCTTTAAGGGCTCATTGTTTATATACTTTATGTTTGGTTCTGATTTCTCCTATGGTTACTTTGAACATCTACATGTTAATTGTGATATTGAGGACTGGGCGCCGAAACATAATTTAAAGATCAAACGAACTTACCTGTAAGTGAAGTTCGATCTGAATTATGTGAGGCGCCCAGTCCTCAATATCACAAACCCACCCTCCCACTACCGGGAGAAATCAGGGTTTCTTTAAACAAATGAAGTTTGCCGTTTCCGGGGTGACATGTTTGGGTGACATGAGTGTTCTTTTTTAGTTTTTTTTTTTTAAAACGTGGTAGAAGTATGTAGGCAGCACATACTACATGTTAATTGTGATATTGAGGACTGGGCGCCTCACATAATTCAGATCGAACTTCACTTACAAGTAAGTTCGTTTGATCTTTAAATAATAGATATTTAAAAATGTGATATATAAACATTTTATTCGTTTGTACCTTTATCAACTATTTAGAGTAGACTTATAGGACTTATTTTTTGTAAAATAAGGTGCTGAATTCTCTGTTGAAAACCGCAATGTCCAATCTTTAACCGTTTAGGAGATCGAGTAAAATGGAGAATAATAGATATTTTAAAATGTGATATATAAACATTTTATCCGTTTGTCCCTTTATCAACTCTTGAGAGTAGACTTATATAACTTATTTTATGTATAATGAGGTGCTAAATGCACTGGTGAAAACCGCAATGTCCTATCTTTAACAGTTTAGGAGATCGAGTAAAATGGTGAATAATAGATATCTAAAATTGTGATATATAAACATTTTATTCGTTTGTACAAATATCAACTTTTGAGAGTAGACTTATATAACTTATTTTATGTAAAATGAGGTGCTGAATCCACTGGTGAAAACCGCAATGTCCAATCTTGAACCGTTTAGGAGATCGAGTAAAATGGAGAATAATAGATATTTAAAAATGTGATATATAAACATTTTATTCGTTTGTACCTTTATCAACTCTTAAGAGTAGACTTATAGGACTAATTTTATGTAAAATGAGGTGCTGAATTTACTGGTAAAAACCGCAATGTCCTATACTTAACCGTTTAGGAGATCGAGTAAAATGGAGAATAATAGATATTTAAAAATGTGATATATAAACATTTTATTCGTTTGTACCTTTATCAACTCTTGAGAGTAGAGTTATAGAACTTATTTTATGTAAAATGAGGTGGTGAATCCACTGGTGAAAACCGCAATGTCCTATCTTTAACCGTTTAGGAGATCGGGTAAAATGGTGAATAATAAATATTTAAAAATGTGATATATAAACATTTTATTCGTTTGTACCTTTATCATCTCTTGAGAGTAGACTTATTCGACTTATTTTTTGTAAAATGGGGTTCTGAATCCACTGGTGAAAACCGCAATGTATGTCGTTAACCGTTTAGGAGATCGAGTAAAATGGAAAATAATAGATATTTGAAAATGTGATATATAAACATTTTATTTGTTTGTACCTTTATCAACTCTTGAGAGTAGACTTATAGGAATTATTTTTTGTAAAATGAGGAGCTGAATTTACTGGTGAAAACCGCAATGTCCTATCTTTAACCGTTCAGGAGATCGAGTAGAATGTAGAATAATAGATATTTAAAAATGTGATATATAAATATTTTATTCGTTTGTACCTTTATCAACTATTTAGAGTAGACTTATAGGACTTATTTTATGTAAAATGAGGTGCTGAATTCTCTGGTGAAATCCGCAATGTCCAATCTTTAACCGTTTAGGAGATCGAGTAGAATGGAGAATAATAGATATTTAAAAATGTGATATATAAACATTTTATTCGTTTGTACCTTTATCAACTCTTGAGAGTAGACTTATAAAACTAATTTTATGTAAAATGAGGTGCTGAATTTACTGGTAAAACCGCAATGACCTATCTTTAACCATTTAGGAGATCGAGTAAAATGGTTAATAATAGATATTTAAAAATGTGATATATAAACATTTTATTCGTTTGTACCTTTATCAACTATTTAGAGTAGACTTATAGGACTTATTTTTTGTAAAATAAGGTGCTGAATTCTCTGTTGAAAACCGCAATGTCCAATCTTTAACCGTTTAGGAGATCGAGTAAAATGGAGAATAATAGATATTTTAAAATGTGATATATAAACATTTTATCCGTTTGTCCCTTTATCAACTCTTGAGAGTAGACTTATATAACTTATTTTATGTATAATGAGGTGCTAAATCCACTGGTGAAAACCGCAATGTCCTATCTTTAACAGTTTAGAAAATCGAGTAAAATGGTGAATAATTGATATCTAAAATTGTGATATATAAACATTTTATTCGTTTGTACCAATATCAACTTTTGAGAGTAGACTTATAGGGCTTATTTTATGTAAAAAGAGGTGCTGAATCCACTGGTGAAAACCGCAATGTCCAATCTTGAACCGTTTAGGAGATCGAGTAAAATGGAGAATAATAGATATTTAAAAATGTGATATATAAACATTTTATTCGTTTGTACCTTTATCAACTCTTAAGAGTAGACTTATAGGACTAATTTTATGTAAAATGAGGTGCTGAATTTACTGGTAAAAACCGCAATGTCCTATACTTAACCGTTTAGGAGATCGAGTAAAATGGAGAATAATAGATATTTAAAAATGTGATATATAAACATTTTATTCGTTTGTACCTTTATCAACTCTTGAGAGTAGAGTTATAGAACTTATTTTATGTAAAATGAGGTGCTGAATCCACTGGTGAAAACCGCAATGTCCTATCTTTAACCGTTTAGGAGATCGGGTAAAATGGTGAATAATAAATATTTAAAAATGTGATATATAAACATTTTATTCGTTTGTACCTTTATCATCTCTTGAGAGTAGACTTATACGACTTATTTTTTGTAAAATGGGGTTCTGAATCCACTGGTGAAAACCGCAATGTATGTCTTTAACCGTTTAGGAGATCGAGTAAAATGGAAAATAATAGATATTTAAAAATGTCATATAAAAACATTTTATTCGTTTGTACCTTTATCAACTCTTAAGAGTAGACCTATAGGACTAATTTTATGAAAAATGAGGTGCTGAATTTACTGGTAAAAACCGCAATGTCCTATACTTAACCGTTTAGAAGATCGAGTAAAATGGAGAATAATAGGTATTTAAAAATGTGATATACAAACATCTTATTCGTTTGTACCTTTATCAACTCTTAAAAGTAGACCTATAGAACTAATTTTATGTAAAATGAGGTGCTGAATTTACTGGTGAAAACCGCAATGTCCAATCTTTAACCGTTTAGGAGATCGAGTAGAATGTAGAATAATAGATATTTAAAAATGTGATATATAAATATTTTATTCGTTTGTACCTTTATGACTCTTGAGAGTAGACTTATAGGACTTATTTTATGTAAAATGAGGTGCTAAATCCACTGGTGAAAACCGCAATGTCCTATCTTTAACTGTTTAGGAGATCGAGTAAAATGGTGAATAATGGAAATTTAAAATTGTGATATATAATCATTTTATTCGTTTGTACCTTTATTAACTCTTGAGAGTAGACTTATAGGACTTATTTTATGTTAAATGAGGTGCTGAATCCACTGGTGAAAACCACAATGTCCAATCTTTAAGCGTTTAGGAGATCGAGTAAAATGGTGAATAATAGATATTTAAAAATGTGATATATAAACATTTTATTCGTTTGTACCTTTATCAACTATTTAGAGTAGACCTATAGGACTAATTTTATGTAAAATGAGGTGCTGAATTTACTGGTGGAAACCGCAATGTCCTATATTTAACCGTTTAGGAGATCGAGTAAAATGGAGAATAATAGATATTTAAAAATGTGATATATAAACATTTTATTCGTTTGTACCTTTATCAACTAATTAGAGTAGACTTATAGAACTTATTTTATGTAAAATGAGGTGCTGAATCCACTGGTAAAAACCGCAATGTCCTATCTTTAACCGTTTAGGAGATCGAGTAAAATGGTGAATAATAGATATTTAAAAAGGTGATATATAAACATTTTATTCGTTTGTACCTTTATCATCTCTTGAGAGTAAACTTATAGGACTTATTTTTTGTAAAATGAGGTGCTTAATCCACTGGTGAAAACCGCAATGACCTATCTTTAACCGTTTAGGAGATCGAGTAAAATGGTTAATAATAGATATTTAAAAATGTGATATATAAACATTTTATTCGTTTGTATTTTTATCAACTCTTAAGAGTAGACATATAGGACTTATTTTATGTAAAATGAGGTGCTGAATCCACTGGTGAAAACCGCAATGTCCTATCTATAACCGTTTAGGAGATCGAGTAAAATGGAAAATAATAGATATTTAACAATGTGATATATAAACATTTTATTCGTTTGTACCTTTATCATCTCTTGAGAGTAGACTTATAGAACTTATTTTTTGTAAAATGGGGTGCTAAATCCACTGGTGAAAACCGTAATGTCCTATCTTTAACCGTTTAGGAGATCGAGTAAAATGGAAAATAATAGATATTTAAAAATGTGATATATAAACATTTTATTCGTTTGTACCTTTATCAACTCTTGAGAGTAGACCTATAGGACTAATTTTATGTAAAATGAGGTGCTGAATCCACTGGTGAAAACCGCAATGTCCTATCTATAACCGTTTAGGAGTTCGTGTAAAATGGAAAATAATAGATATTTAAAAATGTGGTATATAAACATTTTATCCGTTTGTACCTTTATCAACTCTTGAGAGTAGACTTATAGGACTTATTTTATGTAAAATGAGGTGCTGAATCCACTGGTGAAAACCGCAATGTCCTATCTATAACCGTTTAGGAGTTCGTGTAAAATGGAAAATAATAGATATTTAAAAATGTGGTATATAAACATTTTATCCGTTTGTACCTTTATCAACTCTTGAGAGTAGACTTATAGGACTTATTTTATGTAAAATGAGGTGCTGAATCCATTGGTGAAAACCGCAATGTCCTATACTTAACCGTTTAGGAGATCGAGTAAAATGGAGAATAATAGGTATTTAAAAATGTGATATACAAACATTTTATTTGTTTGTACCTTTATCAACTCTTGAGAGTAGACTTATAGGACTTATTTTATGTAAAATGAGGTGCTGAATCCATTGGTGAAAACCGCAATGTCCTATACTTAACCGTTTAGGAGATCGAGTAAAATGGTGAATAATAGATATCTAAAATTGTGATATATAAACATTTTATTCGTTTGTACCAATATCAACTTTTGAGAGTAGACTTATAGGACTTATTTATGTACAATGAGGTGCTGAATCCACTGGCGAAAACCACAATGTCCTATCTTAAACTGTTTAGGAGATCGAGTAAAATGGAAAATAATAGATATTTAAAAATGTCATATAAAAACATTTTATTCGTTTGTACCTTTATCAACTCTTAAGAGTAGACCTATAGGACTAATTTTATGAAAAATGAGGTGCTGAATTTACTGGTAAAAACCGCAATGTCCTATACTTAACCGTTTAGAAGATCGAGTAAAATGGAGAATAATAGGTATTTAAAAATGTGATATACAAACATCTTATTCGTTTGTACCTTTATCAACTCTTAAAAGTAGACCTATAGAACTAATTTTATGTAAAATGAGGTGCTGAATTTACTGGTGAAAACCGCAATGTCCAATCTTTAACCGTTTAGGAGATCGAGTAGAATGTAGAATAATAGATATTTAAAAATGTGATATATAAATATTTTATTCGTTTGTACCTTTATGACTCTTGAGAGTAGACTTATAGGACTTATTTTATGTAAAATGAGGTGCTAAATCCACTGGTGAAAACCGCAATGTCCTATCTTTAACTGTTTAGGAGATCGAGTAAAATGGTGAATAATGGAAATTTAAAATTGTGATATATAATCATTTTATTCGTTTGTACCTTTATTAACTCTTGAGAGTAGACTTATAGGACTTATTTTATGTTAAATGAGGTGCTGAATCCACTGGTGAAAACCACAATGTCCAATCTTTAAGCGTTTAGGAGATCGAGTAAAATGGTGAATAATAGATATTTAAAAATGTGATATATAAACATTTTATTCGTTTGTACCTTTATCAACTATTTAGAGTAGACCTATAGGACTAATTTTATGTAAAATGAGGTGCTGAATTTACTGGTGGAAACCGCAATGTCCTATATTTAACCGTTTAGGAGATCGAGTAAAATGGAGAATAATAGATATTTAAAAATGTGATATATAAACATTTTATTCGTTTGTACCTTTATCAACTAATTAGAGTAGACTTATAGAACTTATTTTATGTAAAATGAGGTGCTGAATCCACTGGTAAAAACCGCAATGTCCTATCTTTAACCGTTTAGGAGATCGAGTAAAATGGTGAATAATAGATATTTAAAAAGGTGATATATAAACATTTTATTCGTTTGTACCTTTATCATCTCTTGAGAGTAAACTTATAGGACTTATTTTTTGTAAAATGAGGTGCTTAATCCACTGGTGAAAACCGCAATGACCTATCTTTAACCGTTTAGGAGATCGAGTAAAATGGTTAATAATAGATATTTAAAAATGTGATATATAAACATTTTATTCGTTTGTACCTTTATCATCTCTTGAGAGTAGACTTATAGAACTTATTTTATGTAAAATTAGGTGCTGAATTCTCTGGTGAAAACCGCAATGTCTAATCTTTAACCGTTTAGGAGATCGAGTAAAATGGAGAATAATAGATATTTAAAAATGTGATATATAAACATTTTATTCGTTTGTATTTTTATCAACTCTTAAGAGTAGACATATAGGACTTATTTTATGTAAAATGAGGTGCTGAATCCACTGGTGAAAACCGCAATGTCCTATCTATAACCGTTTAGGAGATCGAGTAAAATGGAAAATAATAGATATTTAACAATGTGATATATAAACATTTTATTCGTTTGTACCTTTATCATCTCTTGAGAGTAGACTTATAGAACTTATTTTTTGTAAAATGGGGTGCTAAATCCACTGGTGAAAACCGTAATGTCCTATCTTTAACCGTTTAGGAGATCGAGTAAAATGGAAAATAATAGATATTTAAAAATGTGATATATAAACATTTTATTCGTTTGTACCTTTATCAACTCTTGAGAGTAGACTTATAGGACTTATTTTATGTTAAATGAGGTGCTGAATCCACTGGTGAAAACCACAATGTCCTATCTTTAAGCGTTTAGGAGATCGAGTAAAATGGTGAATAATAGATATTTAAAATTGTGATATATAAACATTTTATTCGTTTGTACCTTTATCAACTTTTGGGAGTAGACTTATAGGACTTATTTTATGTAAAATGAGGTGCTGAATCCACTGGCGAAAACCGCAATGTCCTGTCTTAAACTGTTTAGGAGATCGAGTAAAATGGAGAATTATAGATATTTAAAAATGTGATATATAAACATTTTATCCGTTTGTACCTTTATCAACTCTTGAGAGTAGACCTATAGGACTAATTTTAGGTAAAATGAGGTGCTGAATCCATTTTTGAAAACCGCAATGTCCTATTTTAAACTGTTTAGGAGATCAAGTAAAATGGAGAATAATAGATATTTAAAAATGTGATATATAAACATTTTATTCGTTTGTACCTTTATCAACTTTTAAGAATAGACTTATAGGACTTATTTTATGTAAAATGAGGTGCTGAATCCACTGGTGAAAACCGCAATGTCCTATCTTTAACCGTTTAAGAGATCGAGTAAAATGGTGAATAATAGATATTTAAAAATGTGATATATAAACATTTTATTCGTTTGTACCTTTATCAACTCTTGAGAGTAGACTTATAGGACTTATTTTATGTAAAATGAGGTGCTGAATCCACAGGTGAAAACCGCAATGTCCTATCTTAAACTGTTTAGGAGATCGAGTAAAATGGAGTATAATAGATATTTAAAAATGTGATATAAAAACATTTTATTCGTTTGTACCTTTATCAACTCTTAAGAGTAGACCTATAGGACTAATTTTATGTAAAATGAGGTGCTGAATTTACTGGTAAAAACCGCAATGTCCTATTTTAACCGTTTAGGAAATCGAGTAAAATGGAAAATAATAGGTATTTAAAAATGTGATATATAAACATTTTATTCGTTTGTACCTTTATCATCTCTTAAGAGTAGACCTATAGGACTTATTTTATGTAAAATGAGGTGCTAAATCCATTTTTGAAAACCGCAATGTCCTCTCTTTAACCGTTTAGGAGATAGAGTAAAATGCAGAATAATAGATATTTAAAAATGTGATATATAAACATTTTATTCGTTTGTACCTTTATCAACTCTTGAGAGTAGACTTATAGGACTTATTTTATGTAAAATGAGGTGCTGAATCAACTGGTGAAAACCGCAATGTCCTATCTTTAACCGTTTAGGAGATCGAGTAAAATGGTGAATAATAAATATTTAAAAATGTGATATATAAACATTTTATTCGTTTGTACCTTTATGACTCTTGAGGGTAGACTTATAGTACTTATTTTATGTAAAATGAGGTGCTAAATCCACTGATGAAAACCACAATGTCCTATGTTTAACTGTTTAGGAGATCGAGTAAAATGGAAAATAATAGATATTTAAAAATGTGATATATAAACATTTTATTCGTTTGTACCTTTATCAACTATTTAGAGTAGACTTATAGGCCTTATTTATGTAAAATAAGGTGCTGAATCCACAGGTGAAAACCGCAATGTCCTATCTTAAACTGTTTAGGAGATCGAGTAAAATGGAGTATAATAGATATTTAAAAATGTGATATAAAAACATTTTATTCGTTTGTACCTTTATCAACTCTTAAGAGTAGACCTATAGGACTAATTTTATGTAAAATGAGGTGCTGAATTTACTGGTAAAAACCGCAATGTCCTATTTTAACCGTTTAGGAAATCGAGTAAAATGGAAAATAATAGGTATTTAAAAATGTGATATATAAACATTTTATTCGTTTGTACCTTTATCATCTCTTAAGAGTAGACCTATAGGACTTATTTTATGTAAAATGAGGTGCTAAATCCATTTTTGAAAACCGCAATGTCCTCTCTTTAACCGTTTAGGAGATAGAGTAAAATGCAGAATAATAGATATTTAAAAATGTGATATATAAACATTTTATTCGTTTGTACCTTTATCAACTCTTGAGAGTAGACTTATAGGACTTATTTTATGTAAAATGAGGTGCTGAATCAACTGGTGAAAACCGCAATGTCCTATCTTTAACCGTTTAGGAGATCGAGTAAAATGGTGAATAATAAATATTTAAAAATGTGATATATAAACATTTTATTCGTTTGTACCTTTATGACTCTTGAGGGTAGACTTATAGTACTTATTTTATGTAAAATGAGGTGCTAAATCCACTGATGAAAACCACAATGTCCTATGTTTAACTGTTTAGGAGATCGAGTAAAATGGAAAATAATAGATATTTAAAAATGTGATATATAAACATTTTATTCGTTTGTACCTTTATCAACTATTTAGAGTAGACTTATAGGCCTTATTTATGTAAAATAAGGTGCTGAATTCTCTGTTGAAAACCGCAATGTCCAATCTTTAACCGTTTAGGAGATCGAGTAAAATGGAGAATAATAGATATTTTAAAATGTGATATATAAACATTTTATCCGTTTGTCCCTTTATCAACTCTTGAGAGTAGACTTATATAACTTATTTTATGTATAATGAGGTGCTAAATCCACTGGTGAAAACCGCAATGTCCTATCTTTAACAGTTTAGGAGATCGAGTAGAATGTAGAATAATAGATATTTAAAAATGTGATATATAAATATTTTATTCGTTTGTACCTTTATCAACTATTTAGAGTAGACTTATAGGACTTATTTTATGTAAAATGAGGTGCTAAATCCACTGATGAAAACCACAATGTCCTATATTTAACTGTTTAGGAGATCGAGTAAAATGGAGAATAATAGATATTTAAAAATGTGATATATAAACATTTTATTCGTTTGTACCCTTATCAACACTTGAGAGTAGACTTATAGAACTTATTTTATGTAAAATGAGGTGCTGAATCCACTGGTGAAAACCGCAATGTCCTATTTTAAACTGTTTAGGAGATCGAGTAAAATGGAAAATAATAGATATTTAAAAATGTCATATAAAGACATTTTATTCGTTTGTACCTTTATCAACTCTTAAGAGTAGTCCTATAGGTCTAATTTTATGTAAAATGAAGTGCTGAATTTACTGGTAAAAACCGCAATGTCCTATACTTAACCGTTTAGAAGATCGAGTAAATTGGAGAATAATAGGTATTTAAAAATGTGATATACAAACATTTTATTCGTTTGTACCTTTATCATCTCTTGAGAGTAGACTTATAAGACTTATTTTTTGTAAAATGGGGTTCTGAATCCACTGGTGAAAACCGCAATGTAATATCTTTAACCGTTTAGGAGATCGAGTAAAATGGAAAATAATAGATATTTGAAAATGTGATATATAAACATTTTATTTGTTTGTACCTTTATCAACTCTTGAGAGTAGACTTATAGGACTTATTTTTTGTAAAATGAGGTGCTAAATCCACTGGTGAAAACCGCAATGTCCTATCTTTAACTGTTTAGGAGATCGAGTAAAATGGAAAATAATAGATATTTAAAAATGTGATATATAAACATTTTATCCGTTTGTACCTTTATCAACTCTTGAGAGTAGATTTATAGATCTTATTTTATGTAAAATGAGGTGCCGAATTCTCTGGTGAAAACCGCAATGTCCAATCTTTAACCGTTTAGGAGATCGAGTAGAATGGAGAATAATAGATATTTAAAAATGTGATATATAAACATTTTATTCGTTTGTACCTTTATCAACTCTTGAGAGTAGACTTATAAAACTAATTTTATGTAAAATGAGGTGCTGAATTTACTGGTAAAACCGCAATGACCTATCTTTAACCATTTAGGAGATCGAGTAAAATGGTTAATAATAGATATTTAAAAATGTGATATATAAACATTTTATTCGTTTGTACCTTTATCAACTATTTAGAGTAGACTTATAGGACTTATTTTTTGTAAAATAAGGTGCTGAATTCTCTGTTGAAAACCGCAATGTCCAATCTTTAACCGTTTAGGAGATCGAGTAAAATGGAGAATAATAGATATTTTAAAATGTGATATATAAACATTTTATTTGTTTGTACCTTTATCAACTCTTGAGAGTAGACTTATAGGACTTATTTTTTGTAAAATGAGGTGCTAAATCCACTGGTGAAAACCGCAATGTCCTATTTTTAACCGTTTAGGAGATAAAGTAAAATGGAAAATAATAGATATTTAAAAATGTGATATATAAACCTTTTATTCGTTTGTACCTTTATCAACTCTTGAGAGTAGACTTATAGGACTTATTTTATGTAAAATGAGGTGCCGAATTCTCTGGTGAAAACCGCAATGTCCAATTTTTAACCGTTTAGGAGATCGAGTAGAATGGAGAATAATAGATATTTAAAAATGTGATATAAAAATATTTTATTCGTTTGTACCTTTATCAACTCTTGAGAGTAGACTTATAGGACTTATTTTATGTAAAATGAGGTGCTGAATCCATTGGTGAAAACCGCAATGTCCTATACTTAACCGTTTAGGAGATCGAGTAAAATGGAGAATAATAGATATTTTAAAATGTGATATATAAACATTTTATTTGTTTGTACCTTTATCAACTCTTGAGAGTAGACTTATAGAACTTATTTTATGTATAATGAGGTGCTAAATCCACTGGTGAAAACCGCAATGTCCTATCTATAACCGTTTAGGAGTTCGTGTAAAATGGAAAATAATAGATATTTAAAAATGTGGTATATAAACATTTTATCCGTTTGTACCTTTATCAACTCTTGAGAGTAGACTTATAGGACTTATTTTATGTAAAATGAGGTGCTGAATCCATTGGTGAAAACCGCAATGTCCTATACTTAACCGTTTAGGAGATCGAGTAAAATGGTGAATAATAGATATCTAAAATTGTGATATATAAACATTTTATTCGTTTGTACCAATATCAACTTTTGAGAGTAGACTTATAGGACTTATTTTATGTAAAATGAGGTGCTGAATCCACTGGCGAAAACCACAATGTCCTATCTTAAACTGTTTAGGAGATCGAGTAAAATGGAAAATAATAGATATTTAAAAATGTCATATAAAAACATTTTATTCGTTTGTACCTTTATCAACTCTTAAGAGTAGACCTATAGGACTAATTTTATGTAAAATGAGGTGCTGAATTTACTGGTAAAAACCGCAATGTCCTATACTTAACCGTTTAGAAGATCGAGTAAAATGGTGAATAATAGGTATTTAAAAATGTGATATACAAACATCTTATTCGTTTGTACCTTTATCAACTCTTAAAAGTAGACCTATAGAACTAATTTTATGTAAAATGAGGTGCTGAATTTACTGGTGAAAACCGCAATGTCCAATCTTTAACCGTTTAGGAGATCGAGTAGAATGTAGAATAATAGATATTAAAAAATGTGATATATAAATATTTTATTCGTTTGTACCTTTATCAACTCTTGAGAGTAGACTTATAGGACTTATTTTTTGTAAAATAAGGTGCTGAATTCTCTGTTGAAAACCGCAATGTCCAATCTTTAACCGTTTAGGAGATCGAGTAAAATGGAGAATAATAGATATTTAAAAATGTGATATATAAACATTTTATCCGTTTGTCCCTTTATCAACTCTTGAGAGTAGACTTATAGAACTTATTTTATGTATAATGAGGTGCTAAATCCACTGGTGAAAACCGCAATGTCCTATCTTTAACAGTTTAGGAGATCGAGTAAAATGGTGAATAATAGATATCTAAAATTGTGATATATAAACATTTTATCCGTTTGTACCAATATCAACTTTTAAGAGTAGACTTATAGGACTTATTTTATGTAAAATGAGGTGCTGAATCCACTGGTGAAAACCGCAATGTGCAATCTTGAACCGTTTAGGAGATCGAGTAAAATGGAGAATAATAGATATTTAAAAATGTGATATATAAACATTTTATTCGTTTGTACCTTTATCAACTCTTGAGAGTAGACTTATAGAACTTATTTTATGTAAAATGAGGTGCTGCATCCACTGGTGAAAACCGCAATGTCCTATCTTTAACCGTTTAGGAGATCGAGTAAAATGGTGAATAATAAATATTTAAAAATGTGATATATAAACATTTTATTCGTTTGTACCTTTATCATCTCTTGAGAGTAGACTTATACGACTTATTTTTTGTAAAATGGGGTTCTGAATCCACTGGTGAAAACCGCAATGTAATATCTTTAACCGTTTAGGAGATCGAGTAAAATGGAAAATAATAGATATTTGAAAATGTGATATATAAACATTTTATTTGTTTGTACCTTTATCAACTCTTGAGAGTAGATTTATAGAACTTATTTTATGTAAAATGAGGTGCCGCATTCTCTGGTGAAAACCGCAATGTCCAATCTTTAACCGTTTAGGAGATCGAGTAGAATGGAGAATAATAGATATTTAAAAATGTGATATATAAACATTTTATTCGTTTGTACCTTTATCAACTCTTGAGAGTAGACTTATAAAACTAATTTTATGTAAAATGAGGTGCTGAATTTACTGGTAAAACCGCAATGACCTATCTTATACCATTTAGGAGATCGAGTAAAATGGTTAATAATGGATATTTAAAATTGTGATATATAATCGTTTTATTCGTTTGTACCTTTATTAACTCTTGAGAGTAGACTTATAGGACTTATTTTATGTTAAATGAGGTGCTGAATCCACTGGTGAAAACCACAATGTCCTATCCTTAACCGTTTAGGAGATCGAGTAAAATGGTGAATAATAAATATTTAAAAATGTGATATATAAACATTTTATTCGTTTGTACCTTTATGACTCTTGAGAGTAGACTTATAGGACTTATTTTATGTAAAATGAGGTGCTAAATCCACTGGTGAAAACCGCAATGTCCTATCTTTAACTGTTTAGAAGATCGAGTAAAATGGTGAATAATGGATATTTAAAATTGTGATATATAATCATTTTATTCGTTTGTACCTTTATTAACTCTTGAGAGTAGACTTATACGACTTATTTTATGTTAAATGAGGTGCTGAATCCACTGGTGAAAATTGCAATGTCCTATCTTAAACTGTTTAGGAGATCGAGTAAAATGGAGAATAATAGGTATTTAAAAATGTGATATACAAACATCTTATTCGTTTGTACCTTTATCAACTCATTAGAGTAGACCTATAGGACTAATTTTATGTAAAATGAGGTGCTGAATTTACTGGTGAAAACCGCAATGTCCTATATTTAACCGTTTAGGAGATCGAGTAAAATGGAGAATAATAGATATATAAAAATGTGATATATTAACATTTTATTCGTTTGTACCTTTATCAACTATTTAGAGTAGACTTATAGAACTTATTTTATGTAAAATGAGGTGCTGAACCCACTGGTAAAAACCGCAATGTCCTATCTTTAACCGTTTAGGAGATCGAGTAAAATGGTGAATAATAGATATTTAAAAATGTGATATATAAACATTTTATTCGTTTGTACCTTTATCATCTCTTGAGAGTAGATTTATAGGACTTATTTTATGTAAAATGAGATGCTGAATTCTCTGGTGAAAACCGCAATGTCTAATCTTTAACCGTTTAGGAGATCGAGTAAAATGGAGAATAATAGATATTTAAATATGTGATATATAAACTTTTTATTCGTTTGTACCTTTATCAACTCTTGAGAGTAGACTTATAGAACTTATTTTATGTAAAATGAGGTGCTGAATCAACTGGTGAAAACCACAATGTCCTATCTTTAACCGTTTAGGAGATCGAGTAAAATGGTGAATAATAAATATTTTAAAATGTGATATATAAACATTTTATTCGTTTGTACCTTTATCAACTCTTGAGAGTAGACTTATAGAACTTATTTTATGTAAAATGAGGTGCTGAATCAACTGGTGAAAACCACAATGTCCTATCTTTAACCGTTTAGGAGATCGAGTAAAATGGTGAATAATAAATATTTTAAAATGTGATATATAAACTTTTTATTCGTTTGTACCTTTATCAACTCTTGAGAGTAGACTTATAGAACTTATTTTATGTAAAATGAGGTGCTAAATCCACTGGTGAAAACCGCAATGTCCAATCTTTAACCGTTTAGGAGATCGAGTAAAATGGTGAATAATAAATATTTAAAAATGTGATATATAAACATTTTATTCGTATGTACCTTTATCATCTCTTGAGAGTAGACTTATATGACTTATTTTTTGTAAAATGGGGTGCTGAATCCAGTGGTGAAAACCGCAATGTCCTATCTTTAACCGTTTAGGAGATCAAGTAAAATGGAGAATAATAGATATTTGAAAATGTGATATATGAACATTTTATTCGTATGTACCTTTATGACTCTTGAGGGTAGACTTATAGTACTTATTTTATGTAAAATGAGGTGCTAAATCCACTGATGAAAACCACAATGTCCTATATTTAACTGTTTAGGAGATCGAGTAAAATGGAGAATAATAGATATTTAAAAATGTGATATATAAACATTTTATTCGTTTGTACCTTTATCAACTATTTAGAGTAGACTTATAGGACATATTTTATGTAAACTAAGGTGCTGAATCCACTGGTTCAAACCGCAATGTCCTATATTTAACCGTTTAGGAGATCGAGTAAAATGGAGAATAATAGATATTTAAAAGTGTGATATATAAACATTTTATTCGTTTGTACCTTTATCAACTATTTAGAGTAGACTTATAGGACTTATTTTATGTAAAATGAGGTGCTGAATTTACTGGTGAAAACTGCAATGTCCTATCTTTAACCGTTTAGGAGATCGAGTAGAATGTAGAATAATAGATATTTAAAAATGTGATATATAAATATTTTATTCGTTCGTACCTTTATCAACTATTTAGAGTAGACTTATAGGACTTATTTTATGTAAAATGAGGTGCTGAATTCTCTGGTGAAAACCGCAATGTCCAATCTTTAACCGTTTAGGAGATCGAGTAAAATGGATAATAATGGATATTTAAAAATGTGATTTATAAACATTTTATTCGTTTGTACCTTTATCAACTCTTGAGAGTAGACTTATAGGACTTATATTATGTAAAATGAGGTGCCGAATTCTCTGGTGAAAACCGCAATGTCCAATCTTGAACCGTTTAGGAGATCGAGAAAAATGGAGAATAATAGATATTTAAAAATGTGATATAAAAATATTTTATTCGTTTGTACCTTTATCAACTCTTAAGAGTAGACCTATAGGACTAATTTTATGTAAAATGAGGTGCTGAATTTACTGGTGAAAACCGCAATGTCCTATCTTTAACCGTTTAGGAGATAAAGTAAAATGGAGAATAATAGATATTTAAAAATGTGATATATAAACATTTTATTCGTTTGTACCTTTATCAACTCTTGAGAGTAGACTTATAGAACATATTTTATGTAAAATGAGGTGCTGAATCCACTGATGAAAACCGCAATGTCCTATTTTAAACTGTTTAGGAGATCGAGTAAAATGGAAAATAATAGATATTTAAAAATGTCATATAAAGACATTTTATTCGTTTGTACCTTTATCAACTCTTAAGAGTGGACCTATAGGACTAATTTTATGTAAAATGAGGTGCTGAATTTACTGGTAAAAACCGCAATGTCCTATCTTATACCATTTAGGAGATCGAGTAAAATGGTTAATAATAGATATTTAAAAATGTGATATATAAACATATTATTCGTTTGTACCTTTATCAACTATTTAGAGTAGATTTATAGGACTTATTTTATGTAAAATGAGGTGCTGAATCCACTGATGAAAACCGCAATGTCCTATTTTAAACTGTTTAGGAGATCGAGTAAAATGGAAAATAATAGATATTTAAAAATGTCATATAAAGACATTTTATTCGTTTGTACCTTTATCAACTCTTGAGAGTAGACTTATAAAACTAATTTTATGTAAAATGAGGTGCTGAATTTACTGGTAAAACCGCAATGACCTATCTTATACCATTTAGGAGATCGAGTAAAATGGTTAATAATAGATATTTAAAAATGTGATATATAAACATTTTATTCGTTTGTACCTTTATCAACTATTTAGAGTAGATTTATAGGACTTATTTTATGTAAAATGAGGTGCTGAATTCTCTGGTGAAAACCGCAATGTCTATTCTTTAACCGTTTAGGAGATCGAGTAAAATGGAGAATAATAGATATTTAAAAATGTGATAT
Source organism: Silvanus unidentatus (assembly GCA_963930825.1). Lineage (NCBI taxonomy): Eukaryota > Metazoa > Arthropoda > Insecta > Coleoptera > Silvanidae > Silvanus > Silvanus unidentatus. Next base: position 12,992,226 of record OZ005761.1, read on the forward strand.
ATAAACATTTTATCCGTTTGTCCCTTTATCAACTCTTGAGAGTAGACTTATAGAACTTATTTTATGTATAATGAGGTGCTAAATCCACTGGTGAAAACCGCAATGTCCTATCTATAACCGTTTAGGAGTTCGTGTAAAATGGAAAATAATAGATATTTAAAAATGTGGTATATAAACATTTTATCCGTTTGTACCTTTATCAACTCTTGAGAGTAGACTTATAGGACTTATTTTATGTAAAATGAGGTGCTGAATCCATTGGTGAAAACCGCAATGTCCTATACTTAACCGTTTAGGAGATCGAGTAAAATGGTGAATAATAGATATCTAAAATTGTGATATATAAACATTTTATTCGTTTGTACCAATATCAACTTTTGAGAGTAGACTTATAGGACTTATTTTATGTAAAATGAGGTGCTGAATCCACTGGCGAAAACCACAATGTCCTATCTTAAACTGTTTAGGAGATCGAGTAAAATGGAAAATAATAGATATTTAAAAATGTCATATAAAAACATTTTATTCGTTTGTACCTTTATCAACTCTTAAGAGTAGACCTATAAGGCTAATTTTATGTAAAATGAGGTGCTGAATTTACTGGTAAAAACCGCAATGTCCTATACTTAACCGTTTAGAAGATCGAGTAAAATGGAGAATAATAGGTATTTAAAAATGTGATATACAAACATCTTATTCGTTTGTACCTTTATCAACTCTTAAAAGTAGACCTATAGAACTAATTTTATGTAAAATGAGGTGCTGAATTTACTGGTGAAAACCGCAATGTCCAATCTTTAACCGTTTAGGAGATCGAGTAGAATGTAGAATAATAGATATTTAAAAATGTGATATATAAATATTTTATTCGTTTGTACCTTTATCAACTCTTGAGAGTAGACTTATAGGACTTATTTTTTGTAAAATAAGGTGCTGAATTCTCTGTTGAAAACCGCAATGTCCAATCTTTAACCGTTTAGGAGATCGAGTAAAATGGAGAATAATAGATATTTAAAAATGTGATATATAAACATTTTATCCGTTTGTCCCTTTATCAACTCTTGAGAGTAGACTTATAGAACTTATTTTATGTAAAATGAGGTGCTGAATCCATTGGTGAAAACCGCAATGTCCTATACTTAACCGTTTAGGAGATCGAGTAAAATGGAGAATAATAGGTATTTAAAAATGTGATATACAAACATTTTATTCGTTTGTACCTTTATCAACTCTTAAGAGTAGACCTATAGGACTAATTTTATGTAAAATGAGGTGCTGAATTTACTGGTAAAAACCGCAATGTCCTATCTTTAACCGTTTAAAAGATAAAGTAAAATGGAGAATAATAGATATTTAAAAATGTGATATATAAACATTTTATTCGTTTGTACCTTTATCCACTCTTGAGAGTAGACTTATAGGACTTATTTTATGTAAAATGAAGTGCTGATTCCACTGGTGAAAACCGCAATGTCCTATTTTTAACCGTTTAGGAAATCGAGTAAAATGGAAAATAATAGATATATAAAAATGTGATATATAAACATTTTATTCGTTTGTACCTTTATCAACTCTTAAGAGTAGACTTATAGGACTTATTTTATGTTAAATGAGGTGCTGAATCCATTTTTGAAAACCGCAATGTCCTATTTTTAACCGTTTAGGAGATAGAGTGAAATGCAGAATATTAGATATTTAAAAATGTGATATATAAACATTTTATCCGTTTGTACCTTTATCAACTCTTGAGAGTAGATTTATAGAACTTATTTTATGTAAAATGAGGTGCCGAATTCTCTGGTGAAAACCGCAATGTCCAATCTTTAACCGTTTAGGAGATCGAGTAGAATGGAGAATAATAGATATTTAAAAATGTGATATATAAACATTTTATTCGTTTGTACCTTTATCAACTCTTGAGAGTAGACTTATAAAACTAATTTTATGTAAAATGAGGTGCTGAATTTACTGGTAAAACCGCAATGACCTATCTTTAACCATTTAGGAGGTCGAGTAAAATGGTTAATAATAGATATTTAAAAATGTGATATATAAACATTTTATTCGTTTGTACCTTTATCAACTATTTAGAGTAGATTTATAGGACTTATTTTATGTAAAATGAGGTGCTGAATTCTCTGGTGAAAACCGCAATGTCTATTCTTTAACCGCTTAGGAGATCGAGTAAAATGGAGAATAATAGATATTTAAAAATGTGATATATAAACATTTTATCCGTTTGTCCCTTTATCAACTCTTGAGAGTAGACTTATAGGACTTATTTTATGTTAAATGAGGTGCTGAATCCATTTTTGAAAACCGCAATGTCCTATTTTTAACCGTTTAGGAGATAGAGTGAAATGCAGAATATTAGATATTTAAAAATGTGATATATAAACATTTTATTCGTTTGTACCTTTATCAACTCTTGAGAGTAGACTTATAGGTTTTATTTTATGTAAAATGAGGTGCTGAATTTACTGGTGAAAACCGCAATGTCCTATCTTTAACCGTTTAGGAAATCGAGTAAAATGGTGAATAATAAATATTTAAAAATGTGATATATAAACATTTTATTCGTTTGTACCTTTATCATCTCTTGAGAGTAGACTTATAGGACTAATTTTATGTAAAATGAGGTGCTGAATTTACTGGTAAAAACCGCAATGTCCTATCTTTAACCGTTTAGGAGATAAAGTAAAATGGAGAATAATAGATATTTAAAAATGTGATATATAAACATTTTATCCGTTTGTCCCTTTATCAACTCTTGAGAGTAGACTTATAGAACTTATTTTATGTATAATGAGGTGCTAAATCCACTGGTGAAAACCGCAATGTCCTATCTTTAACAGTTTAGGAGATCGAGTAAAATGGTGAATAATAGATATCTAAAATTGTGATATATAAACATTTTATTCGTTTGTACCAATATCAACTTTTGAGAGTAGACTTATAGGAATTATTTTATGTAAAATGAGGTGCTGAATCCACTGGTGAAAACCGCAATGTCCAATCTTGAACCGTTTAGGAGATCGAGTAAAATGGAGAATAATAGATATTTAAAAATGTGATATATAAACATTTTATTCGTTTGTACCTTTATCAACTCTTGAGAGTAGACTTATAGAACTTATTTTATGTTAAATGAGGTGCTGAATCCATTTTTGAAAACCGCAATGTCCTATTTTTAACCGTTTAGGAGATAGAGTGAAATGCAGAATATTAGATATTTAAAAATGTGATATATAAACATTTTATTCGTTTGTACCTTTATCAACTCTTGAGAGTAGACTTATAGGTTTTATTTTATGTAAAATGAGGTGCTGAATTTACTGGTGAAAACCTCAATGTCCTATTTTTAACCGTTTAGGAAATCGAGTAAAATGGAAAATAATAGATATTTAAAAATGTGTTTTTTTTATCATTTTATTCGTTTGTACCTTTATCAACTCTTGAGAGTAGACTTATAGGACATATTTTATGTAAAATGAGGTGCTGAATCCACTGGTAAAAACGGCAAGGTCCTATTTTTAACCGTTTAGGGGATCGAGTAAAATGGAAAATAATAGATATTTAAAAATGTGATATATAAACATTTTATTCGTTTGTACCTTTATCAACTCTTAAGAGTAGACCTATAGGACTAATTTAATGTAAAATGAGGTGCTGAATTTACTGGTAAAAACCGCAATGTCCTATACTTAACCGTTTAGGAGATCGAGTAAAATGGTGAATAATAGATTTTTAAAATTGTGATATATAAACATTTTATTCGTTTGTACCTTTATCAACTTTTAAGAGTAGACTTATAAGACTTATTTTATGTAAAATGAGGTGCTGAATTCACTGGTGAAAACCGCAATGTCCTATCTTTAACCGTTTAGGAGATCGAGTAAAATGGTGAATAATAGATATTTAAAATTGTGATATATAAACATTTTATTCGTTTGTACCTTTATCAACTCTTAAGACTAGACCTATAAAACTTATTTTATGTAAAATGAGGTGCTGAATCCATTTTTGAAAACTGCAATGTCCTATCTTTAACCGTTTAGGAGATCGAGTAAAATGGTGAATAATAGATATTTAAAATTGTGATATATAAACATTTTATTCGTTTGTACCTTTATCATCTCTTGAGAGTAGACTTATAGAACTTATTTTTTGTAAAATGGGGTGCTAAATCCACTGGTGAAAACCGTAATGTCCCATGTATAACCGTTTAGGAGATCGAGGAAAATGGAAAATAATAGATATTTAAAAATGTGATATATAAACATTTTATTCGTTTGTACCTTTATAACTCTTAAGAGTAGACCTATAGAACTTATTTTATGTAAAATGAGGTGCTGAATCCACTGGTGAAAACCACAATGTCCTATCTTTAACCGTTTAGGAGATCGAGTAAAATGGTGAATAATAAATATTTAAAAATGCGATATATAAACATTTTATTCGTTTGTACCTTTATCATCTCTTGAGAGTAGACTTATAACACTTATTTTTTGTAAAGTGGGGTGCTGAATCCACTGGTGAAAACCGCAATGTCCTATCTTTAACCGTTTAGGAGATCGAGTAAAATGGAGAATAATAGATATTTAAAAATGTGATATAAAAACATTTTATTCGTTTGTACCTTTATCAACTCTTAAGAGTAGACCTATAGAACTTATTGTATGTAAAATGAGGTGCTGAATCCATTTTTGAAAACCGCAATGTCCTATCTTTAACCGTTTAGGAGATCGAGTAAAATGGTGAATAATAGATATTTAAAAATGTGATATATAAACAATTTATTCGTTTGTACCTTTATGACTCTTGAGAGTAGACTTATAGGACTTATTTTATGTAAAATGAGGTGCTAAATCCACTGGTGAAAACCGCAATGTCCCATGTATAACCGTTTAGGAGATCGAGGAAAATGGAAAATAATAGATATTTAAAAATGTGATATTTAAACATTTTATCCGTTTGTTCCTTTATCAACTCTTGAGAGTAGACTTATAGAACTTATTTTATGTAAAATGAGGTGCTGAATCCACTGGTGAAAACCGCAATGTCCTATCTTTAACCGTTTAGGAGATCGAGTAAAATGGAGAATAATAGATATTTAAAAATGTGATATATAAACAATTTAATCGTTTGTACCTTTATGACTCTTGAGAGTAGACTTATAGGACTTTTGTTATGTAAAATGAGGTGCTGAACCCACTGGTGAAAACCGCAATGTCCTATCTTTAACCGTTTAGGAGATCGAGTAAAGTGGTGAATAATAGATATTTAAAAATGTGATATACAAACATTTTTTCCGTTTGTTCCTTTATCAACTCTTGAGAGTAGACTTATAGAACTTATTTTATGTAAAATGAGGTGCTGAATCCTCTGGTGAAAACCGCAATGTCCTATCTTTAACCGTTTAGGAGATCGAGTAAAATGGAGAATAATAGATATTTAAAAATGTGATATATAAACATTTTATTCGTTTGTACCTTTATGACTCTTGAGAGTAGACTTATAAAACTTATTTTATGTAAAATGAGGTGCTGAATCCACTGGTGAAAACCACAATGTCCTATCTTTAACCGTTTAGGAGATCGAGTAAAATGGTGAATAATAATTATTTAAAAATGCGATATATAAACATTTTATTCGTTTGTACCTTTATCAACTCTTAAGAGTAGACCTATAGAACTTATTGTATGTAAAATGAGGTGCTGAATCCATTTTTGAAAACCGCAATGTCCTATCTTTAACCGTTTAGGAGATCGAGTAAAATGAAGAATAATAGATATTTAAAAATGTGATATATAAACATTTTATTCGTTTGTACCTTTATCAACTCTTGAGAGTAGACTTATACGACTTATTTTATGTAAAATGAGGCGCTGAATCCACTGGTAAAAACCACAATGTCCTATCTTTAACCGTTTAGGAGATCGAGTAAAATGGTGAATAATAGATATTTAAAAATGTGATATATAAACAATTTATTCGTTTGTACCTTTATGACTCTTGAGAGTAGACTTATAGGACTTATTTTATGTAAAATGAGGTGCTAAATCCACTGGTGAAAACCGCAATGTCCCATGTATAACCGTTTAGGAGATCGAGGAAAATGGAAAATAATAGATATTTAAAAATGTGATATTTAAACATTTTATCCGTTTGTTCCTTTATCAACTCTTGAGAGTAGACTTATAGAACTTATTTTATGTAAAATAAGGTGCTGAATCCACTGGTGAAAACCGCAATGTCCTATCTTTAACCGTTTAGGAGATCGAGTAAAATGGAGAATAATAGATATTTAAAAATGTGATATATAAACAATTTAATCGTTTGTACCTTTATGACTCTTGAGAGTAGACTTATAGGACTTTTGTTATGTAAAATGAGGTGCTGAACCCACTGGTGAAAACCGCAATGTCCTATCTTTAACCGTTTAGGAGATCGAGTAAAGTGGTGAATAATAGATATTTAAAAATGTGATATATAAACATTTTATTCGTTTGTACCTTTATGACTCTTGAGAGTAGACTTATAAAACTTATTTTATGTAAAATGAGGTGCTGAATCCACTGGTGAAAACCACAATGTCCTATCTTTAACCGTTTAGGAGATCGAGTAAAATGGTGAATAATAAATATTTAAAAATGCGATATATAAACATTTTATTCGTTTGTACCTTTATCATCTCTTGAGAGTAGACTTATAACACTTATTTTTTGTAAAGTGGGGTGCTGAATCCACTGGTGAAAACCGCAATGTCCTATCTTTAACCGTTTAGGAGATCGAGTAAAATGGAGAATAATAGATATTTAAAAATGTGATATATAAACATTTTATTCGTTTGTACCTTTATGACTCTTGAGAGTAGTCTTATAGGACTTATTTTATGTAAAATGAGGTGCTAAATCCACTATTGAAAACCGCAATGTCCTATATTTAACCGTTTAGGAGATCGAGTAAAATGGAGAATAATAGATATTTAAAAATGTGATATATAAACATTTTATTCGTTTGTACCTTTATCAACTATTTAGAGTAGACTTATAGGACTTATTTAATGTAAAATGAGGTGCTGAATCCACTGGTGAAAACCGCAATGTCCTATCTATAACCGTTTAGGAGATCGAGGAAAATGGAAAATAATAGATATTTAAAAATGTGATATATAAACATTTTATCCGTTTGTTCCTTTATCAACTCTTGAGAGTAGACTTGTAGAACTTATTTTATGTAAAATGAGGTGCTGAATTCACTGGTGAAAACCACAATGTCCTATCTTTAACCGTTTAGGAGGTCGAGTAAAATGGTGAATAATAGATATTTAAAAATGTGATATATAAATATTTTATTCGTTTGTACCTTTATCATCTGTTGAGAGTAGACTTATAGGTCTTATTATTTGTAAAATAAGGTGCTAAATCCGCTGGTGATAACCGCAATGTCCTATCTTTAACCGTTTAGGAGATCGAGTAAAATGGAGAATAATAGATATTTAAAAATGTGATATATAAACATTTTATTCATTTGTACCTTTATGACCCTTGAGAGTAGACTTATAGGACTTATTTAATGTAAAATGAGGTGCTGAATCCACTGGTGAAAACCGCAATGTCCTATCTATAACCGTTTAGGAGATCGAGGAAAATGGAAAATAATAGATATTTAAAAATGTGATATATAAACATTTTATTCGTTTGTACCTTTATCAACTCTTGAGAGTAGACTTATAGGTTTTATTTTATGTAAAATGAGGTGCTGAATTTACTGGTGAAAACCTCAATGTCCTATTTTTAACCGTTTAGGAAATCGAGTAAAATGGAAAATAATAGATATTTAAAAATGTGTTTTTTTTATCATTTTATTCGTTTGTACCTTTATCAACTCTTGAGAGTAGACTTATAGGACATATTTTATGTAAAATGAGGTGCTGAATCCACTGGTAAAAACGGCAAGGTCCTATTTTTAACCGTTTAGGGGATCGAGTAAAATGGAAAATAATAGATATTTAAAAATGTGATATATAAACATTTTATTCGTTTGTACCTTTATCAACTCTTAAGAGTAGACCTATAGGACTAATTTAATGTAAAATGAGGTGCTGAATTTACTGGTAAAAACCGCAATGTCCTATACTTAACCGTTTAGGAGATCGAGTAAAATGGTGAATAATAGATTTTTAAAATTGTGATATATAAACATTTTATTCGTTTGTACCTTTATCAACTTTTAAGAGTAGACTTATAAGACTTATTTTATGTAAAATGAGGTGCTGAATTCACTGGTGAAAACCGCAATGTCCTATCTTTAACCGTTTAGGAGATCGAGTAAAATGGTGAATAATAGATATTTAAAATTGTGATATATAAACATTTTATTCGTTTGTACCTTTATCAACTCTTAAGACTAGACCTATAAAACTTATTTTATGTAAAATGAGGTGCTGAATCCATTTTTGAAAACTGCAATGTCCTATCTTTAACCGTTTAGGAGATCGAGTAAAATGGTGAATAATAGATATTTAAAATTGTGATATATAAACATTTTATTCGTTTGTACCTTTATCATCTCTTGAGAGTAGACTTATAGAACTTATTTTTTGTAAAATGGGGTGCTAAATCCACTGGTGAAAACCGTAATGTCCCATGTATAACCGTTTAGGAGATCGAGGAAAATGGAAAATAATAGATATTTAAAAATGTGATATATAAACATTTTATTCGTTTGTACCTTTATAACTCTTAAGAGTAGACCTATAGAACTTATTTTATGTAAAATGAGGTGCTGAATCCACTGGTGAAAACCACAATGTCCTATCTTTAACCGTTTAGGAGATCGAGTAAAATGGTGAATAATAAATATTTAAAAATGCGATATATAAACATTTTATTCGTTTGTACCTTTATCATCTCTTGAGAGTAGACTTATAACACTTATTTTTTGTAAAGTGGGGTGCTGAATCCACTGGTGAAAACCGCAATGTCCTATCTTTAACCGTTTAGGAGATCGAGTAAAATGGAGAATAATAGATATTTAAAAATGTGATATAAAAACATTTTATTCGTTTGTACCTTTATCAACTCTTAAGAGTAGACCTATAGAACTTATTGTATGTAAAATGAGGTGCTGAATCCATTTTTGAAAACCGCAATGTCCTATCTTTAACCGTTTAGGAGATCGAGTAAAATGGTGAATAATAGATATTTAAAAATGTGATATATAAACAATTTATTCGTTTGTACCTTTATGACTCTTGAGAGTAGACTTATAGGACTTATTTTATGTAAAATGAGGTGCTAAATCCACTGGTGAAAACCGCAATGTCCCATGTATAACCGTTTAGGAGATCGAGGAAAATGGAAAATAATAGATATTTAAAAATGTGATATTTAAACATTTTATCCGTTTGTTCCTTTATCAACTCTTGAGAGTAGACTTATAGAACTTATTTTATGTAAAATGAGGTGCTGAATCCACTGGTGAAAACCGCAATGTCCTATCTTTAACCGTTTAGGAGATCGAGTAAAATGGAGAATAATAGATATTTAAAAATGTGATATATAAACAATTTAATCGTTTGTACCTTTATGACTCTTGAGAGTAGACTTATAGGACTTTTGTTATGTAAAATGAGGTGCTGAACCCACTGGTGAAAACCGCAATGTCCTATCTTTAACCGTTTAGGAGATCGAGTAAAGTGGTGAATAATAGATATTTAAAAATGTGATATACAAACATTTTTTCCGTTTGTTCCTTTATCAACTCTTGAGAGTAGACTTATAGAACTTATTTTATGTAAAATGAGGTGCTGAATCCTCTGGTGAAAACCGCAATGTCCTATCTTTAACCGTTTAGGAGATCGAGTAAAATGGAGAATAATAGATATTTAAAAATGTGATATATAAACATTTTATTCGTTTGTACCTTTATGACTCTTGAGAGTAGACTTATAAAACTTATTTTATGTAAAATGAGGTGCTGAATCCACTGGTGAAAACCACAATGTCCTATCTTTAACCGTTTAGGAGATCGAGTAAAATGGTGAATAATAATTATTTAAAAATGCGATATATAAACATTTTATTCGTTTGTACCTTTATCAACTCTTAAGAGTAGACCTATAGAACTTATTGTATGTAAAATGAGGTGCTGAATCCATTTTTGAAAACCGCAATGTCCTATCTTTAACCGTTTAGGAGATCGAGTAAAATGAAGAATAATAGATATTTAAAAATGTGATATATAAACATTTTATTCGTTTGTACCTTTATCAACTCTTGAGAGTAGACTTATACGACTTATTTTATGTAAAATGAGGCGCTGAATCCACTGGTAAAAACCACAATGTCCTATCTTTAACCGTTTAGGAGATCGAGTAAAATGGTGAATAATAGATATTTAAAAATGTGATATATAAACAATTTATTCGTTTGTACCTTTATGACTCTTGAGAGTAGACTTATAGGACTTATTTTATGTAAAATGAGGTGCTAAATCCACTGGTGAAAACCGCAATGTCCCATGTATAACCGTTTAGGAGATCGAGGAAAATGGAAAATAATAGATATTTAAAAATGTGATATTTAAACATTTTATCCGTTTGTTCCTTTATCAACTCTTGAGAGTAGACTTATAGAACTTATTTTATGTAAAATAAGGTGCTGAATCCACTGGTGAAAGCCGCAATGTCCTATCTTTAACCGTTTAGGAGATCGAGTAAAATGGAGAATAATAGATATTTAAAAATGTGATATATAAACAATTTAATCGTTTGTACCTTTATGACTCTTGAGAGTAGACTTATAGGACTTTTGTTATGTAAAATGAGGTGCTGAACCCACTGGTGAAAACCGCAATGTCCTATCTTTAACCGTTTAGGAGATCGAGTAAAGTGGTGAATAATAGATATTTAAAAATGTGATATATAAACATTTTATTCGTTTGTACCTTTATGACTCTTGAGAGTAGACTTATAAAACTTATTTTATGTAAAATGAGGTGCTGAATCCACTGGTGAAAACCACAATGTCCTATCTTTAACCGTTTAGGAGATCGAGTAAAATGGTGAATAATAAATATTTAAAAATGCGATATATAAACATTTTATTCGTTTGTACCTTTATCATCTCTTGAGAGTAGACTTATAACACTTATTTTTTGTAAAGTGGGGTGCTGAATCCACTGGTGAAAACCGCAATGTCCTATCTTTAACCGTTTAGGAGATCGAGTAAAATGGAGAATAATAGATATTTAAAAATGTGATATATAAACATTTTATTCGTTTGTACCTTTATGACTCTTGAGAGTAGTCTTATAGGACTTATTTTATGTAAAATGAGGTGCTAAATCCACTATTGAAAACCGCAATGTCCTATATTTAACCGTTTAGGAGATCGAGTAAAATGGAGAATAATAGATATTTAAAAATGTGATATATAAACATTTTATTCGTTTGTACCTTTATCAACTATTTAGAGTAGACTTATAGGACTTATTTAATGTAAAATGAGGTGCTGAATCCACTGGTGAAAACCGCAATGTCCTATCTATAACCGTTTAGGAGATCGAGGAAAATGGAAAATAATAGATATTTAAAAATGTGATATATAAACATTTTATCCGTTTGTTCCTTTATCAACTCTTGAGAGTAGACTTGTAGAACTTATTTTATGTAAAATGAGGTGCTGAATTCACTGGTGAAAACCACAATGTCCTATCTTTAACCGTTTAGGAGGTCGAGTAAAATGGTGAATAATAGATATTTAAAAATGTGATATATAAATATTTTATTCGTTTGTACCTTTATCATCTGTTGAGAGTAGACTTATAGGTCTTATTATTTGTAAAATAAGGTGCTAAATCCGCTGGTGATAACCGCAATGTCCTATCTTTAACCGTTTAGGAGATCGAGTAAAATGGAGAATAATAGATATTTAAAAATGTGATATATAAACATTTTATTCATTTGTACCTTTATGACCCTTGAGAGTAGACTTATAGGACTTATTTTATGTAAAATGAGGTGCTAAATATACTGATAAAATCCGCAATGTCCTATATTTAACTGTTTACGAGATCGAGTAAAATGGAGAATAATAGATATATAAAAATGTGATATATAAACATTTTATTCGTTTGTACCTTTATCAACTCTTAAGAGTAGACCTATAGAACTTATTTTATGTAAAATGAGGTGCTGAATCCATTTTTTAAAACCGCAATGTCCTATCTTTAACCGTTTAGGAGATCGAGTAAAATGGTGAATAATAGATATTTAAAAATGTGATATATAAACATTTTATTCGTTTGTACCTTTCTCAACTCTTATGAGTAGACTTATAGGACTTATGTTATGTAAAATGAGGTGCTGAATCCACTGGTGAAAACCGCAATGTCCTATCTTTAACCGTTTAGGAGATCGAGTAAAATGGTGAATAATAGATATATAAAAATGTGATATATAAACATTTTATTCGTTTGTACTTTTATCAACTATTTAGAGTAGACTTATAGGACTTATTTTATGTAAAATGAGGTGCTGAATTTACTGGTGAAAATCGCAATGTCCTATCTTTAACCGTTTAGGAGATCGAGTAAAATGAAGAATAATAGATATTTAAAAATGTGATATATAAACATTTTATTCGTTTGTACCTTTATCAACTCTTGAGAGTAGACTTATAGAACTTATTTTATGTAAAATGAGGTGCTAAATCCACTGGTGAAAACCGCAATGTCCAATCTTTAACCGTTTAGGAGATCGAGTAAAATGGAAAATAATAGATATTTAAAAATGTGATTTATAAACATTTTATTCGTTTGTACGTTTATTAACTCTTGAGAGTAGACTTATAGAACCTATTTTATGTAAAATGAGGTGCTGAATCCACTGGTGAAAACCACAATGTCCTATCTTTAACCGTTTAGGAGATCGAGTAAAATGGAGAATAATATATGTTTAAAAATGTGATATATAAACATTTTATTCGTTTGTACCTTTATCATCTCTTGAGAGTAGACTTATAGGACTTATTTTTTGTAAAGTGGGGTGCTGAATCCACTGGTGAAAACCGCAATGTCCTATATTGAACTGATTAGGAGATCGAGTAAAATGGAGAATAATAGATATTTAAAAATGTGATATATAAACATTTTATCCGTTTGTACCTTTATCAACTATTTAGAGTAGACTTATAGGACTTAATTTATGTAAAATGAGGTGCTGAATTCTCTGGTAAAAACCGCAATGTCCAATCTTAAACCGTTTAGGAGATCGAGTAAAATGGAAAATAATAGATATTTAAAAATGTAATATATAAACATTTTATTCGTTTGTACCTTTATCAACTCTTGAGAGTAGACTTATAGGACTAATTTTATGTAAAATGAGGTGCTGAATTTACTGGTAAAACCGCAATGACCTATCTTTAACCAATTAGGAGATCGAGTAAAATGGTTAATAATAGATATTTAAAAATGTGATATATAAACATTTTATTCGTTTGTACCTTTATCAACTATTTAGAGTAGATTTATAGGACTTATTCTATGTAAAATGAGGTGCTGAATTCTCTGGTGAAAACCGCAATGTCTAATCTTTAACCGTTTAGGAGATCGAGTAAAATGGAGAATAATAGATATTTAAAAATGTGATATATAAACATTTTATTCGATTGTACCTTTATCAACTCTTAAGAGTAGACTTATAGGACTTATTTTATGTAAAATGAAGTGCTGAATCCACTGGTGAAAACCGCAATGTCCTATCTATAACCGTTTAGGAGTTCGTGTAAAATGGAAAATAATAGATATTTAAAAATGTGATATGTAAACATTTTATCCGTTTGTACCTTTATCAACTCTTGAGAGTAGACTTATAGGACTAATTTTATGTAAAATGAGGTGCTGAATTTACTGGTAAAAACCGCAATGTCCTATCTTTAACCGTTTAGGAGATAAAGTAAAATGGAGAATAATAGATATTTAAAAATGTGATATATAAACATTTTATTCGTTTGTACCTTTATCAACTCTTGAGAGTAGACTTATAGGACTTATTTTATGTAAAATGAGGTGCTGAATCCACTGGTAAAAACCGCAATGTCCTATTTTTAACCGTTTAGGAAATCGAGTAAAATGGAAAATAATAGATATATAAAAATGTGATATATAAACATTTTATCCGTTTGTACCTTTATCAACTCTTGAGAGTAGACTTATAGGACTAATTTTATGTAAAATGAGGTGCTGAATTTACTGGTAAAAACCGCAATGTCCTATCTTTAACCGTTTAGGAGATAAAGTAAAATGGAAAATAATAGATATATAAAAATGTGATATATAAACATTTTATTCGTTTGTACCCTTATAACTTTTAAGAGTAGACTTATAAGACTTATTTTATGTAAAATGAGGTGCTGAATTTACTGGTGAAAACCGCAATGTCCTATCTTTAATTGTTTAGGAAATCGAGTAAAATGGAAAATAATAAATATTTAAAATTGTGATATATAAACATTTTATTCGTTTGTACCTTTATCAACTCTTAAGAGTAGACTTATAAGACTTATTTATGTAAAATGAGGTGCAGAATCCACTCGTGAAAACCGCAATGTCCTATCTTTAACCGTTTAGGAGATCGAGTAAAATGGTGAATAATAGATATTTAAAATTGTGATATATAAACATTTTATTCGTTTGTACCTTTATCAACTCTTAAGACTAGACCTATAGGACTTATTTTATGTAAAATGAGGTGCTGAATCTATTTTTGAAAACTGCAATGTCCTATCTTTAACCGTTTAGGAGATCGAGTAAAATGGTGAATAATAGATATTTAAAATTGTGATATTTAAACATTTTATTCGTTTGTACCTTTATCAACTCTTAAGACTAGACCTATAGGACTTATTTTATGTAAAATGAGGTGCTAAATCCATTTTTGAAAACCGCAATGTCCTGTCTTTAACCGTTTAGGAGATAGAGTAAAATGCAGAATAATAGATATTTAAAAATGTGATATATAAACATTTTATTCGTTTGTACCTTTATCAACTCTTAAGACTAGACCTATAGGACTTATTTTATGTAAAATGAGGTGCTGAATCCATTTTTGAAAACTGCAATGTCCTATCTTTAACCGTTTAGGAGATCGAGTAAAATGGTGAATAATAGATATTTAAAATTGTGATATATAAACATTTTATTCGTTTGTACCTTTATCAACTTTTAAGAGTAGACCTATAGGACTTATTTTATGTAAAATGAGGTGCTAAATCCATTTTTGAAAACCGCAATGTCCTATCTTTAACCGTTTAGGAGATAGAGTAAAATGCAGAATAATAGATATTTAAAAATGTGATATATATACATTTTATTCGTTTGTACCTTTATCAACTCTTGAGAGTAGACTTATAGGACTTATTTTATGTAAAATGAGGTGCTAAATCCACTGGTAAAAACGGCAAGGTTCTATTTTTAGCCGTTTAGGAGATCGAGTAAAATGGAAAATAAAAGATATTTAAAAATGTGATATATAAACATTTTATTCGTTTGTACCTTTATCAAATCTTGAGAGTAGACTTATAGGACTTATATTATGTAAAATGGGGTGCTGAATTCCCTGGTGAAAACCGCAATGTCCAATCTTTAACCGTTTAGGAGATCGAGTAGAATGGAGAATAATAGCTATTTAAAAATGTGATATTTAAACATTTTATTCGTTTGTACCTTTATCAACTCTTGAGAGTAGACTTATAGGACTTATTTTATGTAAAATGGGGTGCTGAATTCTCTGGTGAAAACCGCAATGTCCTATCTTTATCCGGTTAGGAGATCGAGTAAAATGGTGAATAATAGATATTTAAAAATGTGATATATAAACATTTTATTCGTTTGTACCTTTATCAACACTTGAGAGTAGACTTATAGGACTTAATTTATGTAAAATGAGGTGCTGAATTCTCTGGTAAAAACCGCAATGTCCAGTCTTTAACCGTTTAGGAGAACGAGTAAAATGGAAAATAATAGATATTTAAAAATGTGATATATAAACGTTTTATTCGTTTGCACCTATATCAACTCTTGAGAGTAGACTTATGGGACTTATTTTATGTAAAATGAGGTGCTGAATCCACTGGTGAAAAACGCAATGTCCTATCTTTAACTGTTTAAGAGATCGAGTAAAATGGAGAATAATAGATATTTAAAAATGTGATATATAAACATTTTATTCGTTTGTACCTTTATCAACTCTTATGAGTAGACTTATAGGACTTATTTTATGTAAAATGAGGTGCTGAATCCACTGGTAAAAACGGCAAGGTCCTATTTTTAGCCGTTTAGGAGATCGAGTAAAATGGAAAATAAAAGATATTTAAAAATGTGATATATAAACATTTTATTCGTTTGTACCTTTATCAACTCTTGAGAGTAGACTTATAGGACTTATATTATGTAAAATGAGGTGCTGAATTCTCTGGTGAAAAATGCAATGTCCAATCTTTAACCGTTTAGGAGATCGAGTAGAATGGAGAATAATTGATATTTAAAAATGTGATATATAAACATTTTATTAGTTTGTACCTTTATCAACTTTTGAGAGTAGACTTATAGGACTTATATTATGTAAAATGAGGTGCTGAATTCTCTGGTAAAAACCGCAATGTCCAGTCTTTAACCGTTTAGGAGATCGAGTAAAATGGAAAATAATAGATATTTAAAAATGTGATATATAAACGTTTTATTCGTTTGTACCTTTATCAACTCTTGAAAGTAGACTTATGGGACTTATTTTATGTAAAATGAGGTGCTGAATTCTCTGGTAAAAACCGCAATGTCCAGTCTTTAACCGTTTAGGAGATCGAGTAAAATGGAAAATAATAGATATTTAAAAATGTGATATATAAACATTTTATTCGTTTGTACCTTTATCAACACTTGAGAGTAGACTTATATGACTTATTTTATGTAAAATGAGGTGCTGAATTTACTGGTGAAAACCGCAATGTCCTATCTTAAACTGTTTAGGAGATCGAGTAAAATGGAGAATAATAGATATTTAAAAATGTGATATACAAACATTTTATTCGTATGTACCTTTATGACTCTTGAGAGTAGACTTATAGGACTTATTTTATGTAAAATGAGGTGCTGAATCCATTTTTGAAAACTGCAATGTCCTATCTTTAACCGTTTAGGAGATCGAGTAAAATGGTGAATAATAGATATTTAAAATTGTGATATATAAACATTTTATTCGTTTGTACCTTTATCAACTCTTAAGACTAGACCTATAGGACTAATTTTATGTAAAATGAGGTGCTGAATCCACTGGTGAAAACCGCAATGTCCAATCTTTAACCGTTTAGGTTATCGAGTAGAATGGAGAATAATAGATATTTAAAATTGTGATATATAAACATTTTATTCGTTTGTACCCTTATCAACTTTTAAGAGTAGACTTATAAGACTTATTTTATGTAAAATGAGGTGCTGAATTTACTGGTGAAAACCGCAATGTCCTATCTTTAATTGTTTAGGAGATCGAGTAGAATGGAGAATAATAGATATTTAAAATTGTGATATATAAACATTTTATTCGTTTGTACCCTTATCAACTGTTAAGAGTAGACTTATAAGACTTATTTTATGTAAAATGAGGTGCTGAATTTACTGGTGAAAACCGCAATGTCCTATCTTTAATTGTTTAGGAAATCGAGTAAAATGGAAAATAATAAATATTTAAAATTGTGATATATAAACATTTTATTCGTTTGTACCTTTATCAACTTTTAAGAGTAGACTTATAAGACTTATTTATGTAAAATGAGGTGCTGAATCCACTGGTGAAAACCGCAATGTCCAATCTTTAACCGTTTAGGAGATCGAGTAAAATGGTGAATAATAGATATTTAAAAATGTGATATATAAACATTTTATTCGTTTGTACCTTTATCAACTCTTGAGAGTAGACTTATAGGACTTATATTATGTAAAAAGAGGTGCTGAATTCTCTGGTGAAAACCGCAATGTCCAATCTTTAACCGTTTAGGAGATCGAGTAGAATGGAGAATAATAGATATTTAAAATTGTGATATATAAACATTTTATTCGTTTGTACCCTTATCAACTTTTAAGAGTAGACTTATAAGACTTATTTTATGTAAAATGAGGTGCTGAATTTACTGGTGAAAACCGCAATGTCCTATCTTTAATTGTTTAGGAAATCGAGTAAAATGGAAAATAATAAATATTTAAAATTGTGATATATAAACATTTTATTCGTTTGTACCTTTATTAACTTTTAAGAGTAGACTTATAAGACTTATTTATGTAAAATGAGGTGCTGAATCCACTCGTGAAAACCGCAATGTCCTATCTTTAACCGTTTAGGAGATCGAGTAGAATGGAGAATAATAGATATTTAAAATTGTGATATATAAACATTTTATTCGTTTGTACCCTTATCAACTTTTAAGAGTAGACTTATAAGACTTATTTTATGTAAAATGAGGTGCTGAATTTACTGGTGAAAACCGCAATGTCCTATCTTTAATTGTTTAGGAGATCGAGTAGAATGGAGAATAATAGATATTTAAAATTGTGATATATAAACATTTTATTCGTTTGTACCCTTATCAACTGTTAAGAGTAGACTTATAAGACTTATTTTATGTAAAATGAGGTGCTGAATTTACTGGTGAAAACCGCAATGTCCTATCTTTAATTGTTTAGGAAATCGAGTAAAATGGAAAATAATAAATATTTAAAATTGTGATATATAAACATTTTATTCGTTTGTACCTTTATCAACTTTTAAGAGTAGACTTATAAGACTTATTTATGTAAAATGAGGTGCTGAATCCACTGGTGAAAACCGCAATGTCCAATCTTTAACCGTTTAGGAGATCGAGTAAAATGGTGAATAATAGATATTTAAAAATGTGATATATAAACATTTTATTCGTTTGTACCTTTATCAACTCTTGAGAGTAGACTTATAGGACTTATATTATGTAAAAAGAGGTGCTGAATTCTCTGGTGAAAACCGCAATGTCCAATCTTTAACCGTTTAGGAGATCGAGTAGAATGGAGAATAATAGATATTTAAAATTGTGATATATAAACATTTTATTCGTTTGTACCCTTATCAACTTTTAAGAGTAGACTTATAAGACTTATTTTATGTAAAATGAGGTGCTGAATTTACTGGTGAAAACCGCAATGTCCTATCTTTAATTGTTTAGGAAATCGAGTAAAATGGAAAATAATAAATATTTAAAATTGTGATATATAAACATTTTATTCGTTTGTACCTTTATTAACTTTTAAGAGTAGACTTATAAGACTTATTTATGTAAAATGAGGTGCTGAATCCACTCGTGAAAACCGCAATGTCCTATCTTTAACCGTTTAGGAGATCGAGTAAAATGGTGAATAATAGATATTTAAAATTGTGATATATAAACATTTTATTCGTTTGTACCTTTATCAACTCTTAAGACTAGACCTATAGGACTTATTTTATGTAAAATGAGGTGCTGAATCTATTTTTGAAAACTGCAATGTCCTATCTTTAACCGTTTAGGAGATCGAGTAAAATGGTGAATAATAGATATTTAAAATTGTGATATTTAAACATTTTATTCGTTTGTACCTTTATCAACTCTTAAGACTAGACCTATAGGACTTATTTTATGTAAAATGAGGTGCTAAATCCATTTTTGAAAACCGCAATGTCCTGTCTTTAACCGTTTAGGAGATAGAGTAAAATGCAGAATAATAGATATTTAAAAATGTGATATATAAACATTTTATTCGTTTGTACCTTTATCAACTCTTAAGACTAGACCTATAGGACTTATTTTATGTAAAATGAGGTGCTGAATCCATTTTTGAAAACTGCAATGTCCTATCTTTAACCGTTTAGGAGATCGAGTAAAATGGTGAATAATAGATATTTAAAATTGTGATATATAAACATTTTATTCGTTTGTACCTTTATCAACTTTTAAGAGTAGACCTATAGGACTTATTTTATGTAAAATGAGGTGCTAAATCCATTTTTGAAAACCGCAATGTCCTATCTTTAACCGTTTAGGAGATAGAGTAAAATGCAGAATAATAGATATTTAAAAATGTGATATATATACATTTTATTCGTTTGTACCTTTATCAACTCTTGAGAGTAGACTTATAGGACTTATTTTATGTAAAATGAGGTGCTAAATCCACTGGTAAAAACGGCAAGGTTCTATTTTTAGCCGTTTAGGAGATCGAGTAAAATGGAAAATAAAAGATATTTAAAAATGTGATATATAAACATTTTATTCGTTTGTACCTTTATCAAATCTTGAGAGTAGACTTATAGGACTTATATTATGTAAAATGGGGTGCTGAATTCCCTGGTGAAAACCGCAATGTCCAATCTTTAACCGTTTAGGAGATCGAGTAGAATGGAGAATAATAGCTATTTAAAAATGTGATATTTAAACATTTTATTCGTTTGTACCTTTATCAACTCTTGAGAGTAGACTTATAGGACTTATTTTATGTAAAATGGGGTGCTGAATTCTCTGGTGAAAACCGCAATGTCCTATCTTTATCCGGTTAGGAGATCGAGTAAAATGGTGAATAATAGATATTTAAAAATGTGATATATAAACATTTTATTCGTTTGTACCTTTATCAACACTTGAGAGTAGACTTATAGGACTTAATTTATGTAAAATGAGGTGCTGAATTCTCTGGTAAAAACCGCAATGTCCAGTCTTTAACCGTTTAGGAGAACGAGTAAAATGGAAAATAATAGATATTTAAAAATGTGATATATAAACGTTTTATTCGTTTGCACCTATATCAACTCTTGAGAGTAGACTTATGGGACTTATTTTATGTAAAATGAGGTGCTGAATCCACTGGTGAAAAACGCAATGTCCTATCTTTAACTGTTTAAGAGATCGAGTAAAATGGAGAATAATAGATATTTAAAAATGTGATATATAAACATTTTATTCGTTTGTACCTTTATCAACTCTTATGAGTAGACTTATAGGACTTATTTTATGTAAAATGAGGTGCTGAATCCACTGGTAAAAACGGCAAGGTCCTATTTTTAGCCGTTTAGGAGATCGAGTAAAATGGAAAATAAAAGATATTTAAAAATGTGATATATAAACATTTTATTCGTTTGTACCTTTATCAACTCTTGAGAGTAGACTTATAGGACTTATATTATGTAAAATGAGGTGCTGAATTCTCTGGTGAAAAATGCAATGTCCAATCTTTAACCGTTTAGGAGATCGAGTAGAATGGAGAATAATTGATATTTAAAAATGTGATATATAAACATTTTATTAGTTTGTACCTTTATCAACTTTTGAGAGTAGACTTATAGGACTTATATTATGTAAAATGAGGTGCTGAATTCTCTGGTAAAAACCGCAATGTCCAGTCTTTAACCGTTTAGGAGATCGAGTAAAATGGAAAATAATAGATATTTAAAAATGTGATATATAAACGTTTTATTCGTTTGTACCTTTATCAACTCTTGAAAGTAGACTTATGGGACTTATTTTATGTAAAATGAGGTGCTGAATTCTCTGGTAAAAACCGCAATGTCCAGTCTTTAACCGTTTAGGAGATCGAGTAAAATGGAAAATAATAGATATTTAAAAATGTGATATATAAACATTTTATTCGTTTGTACCTTTATCAACACTTGAGAGTAGACTTATATGACTTATTTTATGTAAAATGAGGTGCTGAATTTACTGGTGAAAACCGCAATGTCCTATCTTAAACTGTTTAGGAGATCGAGTAAAATGGAGAATAATAGATATTTAAAAATGTGATATACAAACATTTTATTCGTATGTACCTTTATGACTCTTGAGAGTAGACTTATAGGACTTATTTTATGTAAAATGAGGTGCTGAATCCATTTTTGAAAACTGCAATGTCCTATCTTTAACCGTTTAGGAGATCGAGTAAAATGGTGAATAATAGATATTTAAAATTGTGATATATAAACATTTTATTCGTTTGTACCTTTATCAACTCTTAAGACTAGACCTATAGGACTAATTTTATGTAAAATGAGGTGCTGAATCCACTGGTGAAAACCGCAATGTCCAATCTTTAACCGTTTAGGTTATCGAGTAGAATGGAGAATAATAGATATTTAAAATTGTGATATATAAACATTTTATTCGTTTGTACCCTTATCAACTTTTAAGAGTAGACTTATAAGACTTATTTTATGTAAAATGAGGTGCTGAATTTACTGGTGAAAACCGCAATGTCCTATCTTTAATTGTTTAGGAGATCGAGTAGAATGGAGAATAATAGATATTTAAAATTGTGATATATAAACATTTTATTCGTTTGTACCCTTATCAACTGTTAAGAGTAGACTTATAAGACTTATTTTATGTAAAATGAGGTGCTGAATTTACTGGTGAAAACCGCAATGTCCTATCTTTAATTGTTTAGGAAATCGAGTAAAATGGAAAATAATAAATATTTAAAATTGTGATATATAAACATTTTATTCGTTTGTACCTTTATCAACTTTTAAGAGTAGACTTATAAGACTTATTTATGTAAAATGAGGTGCTGAATCCACTGGTGAAAACCGCAATGTCCAATCTTTAACCGTTTAGGAGATCGAGTAAAATGGTGAATAATAGATATTTAAAAATGTGATATATAAACATTTTATTCGTTTGTACCTTTATCAACTCTTGAGAGTAGACTTATAGGACTTATATTATGTAAAAAGAGGTGCTGAATTCTCTGGTGAAAACCGCAATGTCCAATCTTTAACCGTTTAGGAGATCGAGTAGAATGGAGAATAATAGATATTTAAAATTGTGATATATAAACATTTTATTCGTTTGTACCCTTATCAACTTTTAAGAGTAGACTTATAAGACTTATTTTATGTAAAATGAGGTGCTGAATTTACTGGTGAAAACCGCAATGTCCTATCTTTAATTGTTTAGGAAATCGAGTAAAATGGAAAATAATAAATATTTAAAATTGTGATATATAAACATTTTATTCGTTTGTACCTTTATTAACTTTTAAGAGTAGACTTATAAGACTTATTTATGTAAAATGAGGTGCTGAATCCACTGGTGAAAACCGCAATGTCCAATCTTTAACCGTTTAGGAGATCGAGTAGAATGGAGAATAATAGATATTTAAAATTGTGATATATAAACATTTTATTCGTTTGTACCTTTATCAACTCTTAAGACTAGACCTATAGGACTTATTTTATGTAAAATGAGGTGCTGAATCCATTTTTGAAAACTGCAATGTCCTATCTTTAACCGTTTAGGAGATCGAGTAAAATGGTGAATAATAGATATTTAAAATTGTGATATATAAACATTTTATTCGTTTGTACCTTTATCAACTCTTAAGACTAGACCTATAGGACTAATTTTATGTAAAATGAGGTGCTGAATCCACTGGTGAAAACCGCAATGTCCTATTTTTAACCGTTTAGGAAATCGAGTAAAATGGAAAATAATAGATATATAAAAATGTGATATATAAACATTTTATTCGTTTGTACCCTTATCAACTTTTAAGAGTAGACTTATAAGACTTATTTTATGTAAAATGAGGTGCTGAATTTACTGGTGAAAACCGCAATGTCCTATTTTTAACCGTTTAGGAATTCGAGTAAAATGGAAAATAATAGATATATAAAAATGTGATATATAAACATTTTATTCGTTTGTACCCTTATCAACTTTTAAGAGTAGACTTATAAGACTTATTTTATGTAAAATGTGGTGCTGAATTTACTGGTGAAAACCGCAATGTCCTATCTTTAATTGTTTAGGAAATCGAGTAAAATGGAAAATAATAAATATTTAAAATTGTGATATATAAACATTTTATTCGTTTGTACCTTTATCAACTCTTAAGACTAGACCTATAGGACTAATTTTATGTAAAATGAGGTGCTGAATCCACTGGTGAAAACCGCAATGTCCTATTTTTAACCGTTTAGGAAATCGAGTAAAATGGAAAATAATAGATATATAAAAATGTGATATATAAACATTTTATTCGTTTGTACCCTTATCAACTTTTAAGAGTAGACTTATAAGACTTATTTTATGTAAAATGAGGTGCTGAATTTACTGGTGAAAACCGCAATGTCCTATCTTTAACCGTTTAGGAGATCGAGTAAAATGGTGAATAATAGATATTTAAAATTGTGATATATAAACAATTTATTCGTTTGTACCTTTATCAACTCTTAAGACTAGACCTATAGGACTTATTTTATGTAAAATGAGGTGCTGAATCCATTTTTGAAAACTGCAATGTCCTATTTTTAACCGTTTAGGAAATCGAGTAAAATGGAAAATAACAGATATTTAAAATGTGATATATAAACATTTTATTCGTTTGTACCTTTATCAACTTTTAAGAGTAGATCTATAGGACTTATTTTATGTAAAATGAGGTGCTAAATCCATTTTTGAAAACCACAATGTCCTATCTTTAACCGTTGAGGAGATAGAGTAAAATGCAGAATAATAGATATGTAAAAACGGCAAGGTCCTATTTTTAGCCGTTTAGGAGATCGAGTAAAATGGAAAATAAAAGATATTTAAAAATGTGATATATAAACATTTTATTCGTTTGTACCTTTATCAAATCTTGAGAGTAGACTTATAGGACTTATATTATGTAAAATGAGGTGCTGAATTCTCTGGTGAAAACCGCAATGTCCAATCTTTAACCGTTTCGGAGATCGAGTAGAATGGAGAATAATAGATATTTAAAAATGTGATATTTAAACATTTTATTCGTTTGTACCTTTATCAACTCTTGAGAGTAGACTTATAGGACTTATTTTATGTAAAATGGGGTGCTGAATTCTCTGGTGAAAACCGCAATGTCCTATCTTTATCCGGTTAGGAGATCGAGTAAAATGGTGAATAATAGATATTTAAAAATGTGATATATAAACATTTTATTCGTTTGTACCTTTATCAAATCTTGAGAGTAGACTTATAGGACTTAATTTATGTAAAATGAGGAGCTGAATTCTCTGGTAAAAACCGCAATGTCCAGTCTTTAACCGTTTAGGAGATCGATTAAAATGGAAAATAATAGATATTTAAAAATGTGATATATAAACGTTTTATTCGTTTGCACCTTTATCAACTCTTGAGAGTAGACTTATAGGACTTATTTTATGTAAAATGAGGTGCTGAATCCACCGGTGAAAACCGCAATGTCCTATACTTAACCGTTTAGGAGATCGAGTAAAATGGAGAATAATAGGTATTTAAAAATGTGATATACAAACACTTTATTCGTTTGTACCTTTATCAACTCTTAAGAATAGACCTATAGGACTAATTTTATGTAAAATGAGGTGCTGAATTTACTGGTGAAAACCGCAATGTCCTATTTTTAACCGTTTAGGAAATCGAGTAAAATGGAAAATAATAGATATATAAAAATGTGATATATAAACATTTTATTCGTGTGTACCCTTATCAACTCTTGAGAGTAGACTTATAGGACTCATTTTATGTAAAATGAAGTGCTGAATCCACTGGTGAAAACCGCAATGTCCTATTTTTAACCGTTTAGGAAATCGAGTAAAATGGAAAATAATAGATATTTAAAAATGTGATATATAAACATTTTATTCGTTTGTACCTTTATCAACTCTTAAGAGTAGACCTATAAGACTAATTTTATGTAAAATGAGGTGCTGAATTTACTGGTAAAATCCGCAATGTCCTATCTTTAACCGTTTAGGAAATCGAGTAAAATGGAAAATAATAGATATTTAAAAATGTGATATATAAACATTTTATTCGTTTGTACCTTTATCAACTCTTAAGAGTAGACCTATAAGACTAATTTTATGTAAAATGAGGTGCTGAATTTACTGGTAAAAACCGCAATGTCCTTTACTTAACCGTTTAGGAGATCGAGTAAATTGGTGAATAATAGATATTTAAAATTGTGATATATAAACATTTTATTCGTTTGTACCTTTATCAACTTTTAAGAGTAGACTTATAAGACTCATTTTATGTAAAATGAGGTGCTGAATTCACTGGTGAAAACCGCAATGTCCTATCTTTAACCGTTTAGGAGATCGAGTAAAATGGTGAATAATAGATATTTAAAAATGTGATATATAAACATTTTATTCGTTTGTACCTTTATCAACTTTTAAGAGTAGACTTATAAGACTTATTTTATGTAAAATGAGGTGCTGAATCCACTGGTGAAAACCGCAATGTCCTATCTTTAACCGTTTAGGAGATCGAGTAAAATGGTGAATAATAGATATTTAAAATTGTGATATATAAACATTTTATTCGTTTGTACCTTTATCAACTCTTAAGACTAGACCTATAAAACTTATTTTATGTAAAATGAGGTGCTGAATCCATTTTTGAAAACTGCAATGTCCTATCTTTAACCGTTTAGGAGATCGAGTAAAATGGTGAATAATAGATATTTAAAAATGTGATATATAAACATTTTATTCGTTTGTACCTTTATCAACTATTTAGAGTAGATTTATAAAACTTATTTTATGTAAAATGAGGTGCTAAATTCTCTGGTGCAAACCGCAATGTCTAATCTTTAACCGTTTAGGAGATCGAGTAAAATGGAGAATAATAGATATTTAAAAATGTAATATATAAACATTTTATTCGTTTGTACCTTTATCAACTCTTAAGAGTAGACTTATAGGACTTATTTTATGTAAAATGAGGTGCTGAATCCACTGGTGAAAACCGCAATGTCCTATCTATAACCGTTTAGGAGTTCGTGTAAAATGGAAAATAATAGATATTTAAAAATGTGATATTTAAACATTTTATCCGTTTGTACCTTTATCAACTCTTGAGAGTAGACTTATAGGACTTATTTTATGTAAAATGAGGTGCTGAATCCATTGGTGAAAACCGCAATGTCCTATACTTAACCGTTTAGGAGATCGAGTAAAATGGAGAATAATAGGTATTTAAAAATGTGATATACAAACATTTTATTCGTTTGTACCTTTATCAACTCTTAAGAGTAGACCTATAGGACTAATTTTATGTAAAATGAGGTGCTGAATTTACTGGTAAAAACCGCAATGTCCTATCTTTAACCGTTTAAAAGATAAAGTAAAATGGAGAATAATAGATATTTAAAAATGTGATATATAAACTTTTTATTCGTTTGTACCTTTATCAACTCTTAAGAGTAGACTTATATGACTTATTTTATGTAAAATGAGATGCTGAATTTACTGGTGAAAACCGCAATGTCCTATCTTAAACTGTTTAGGAGATCGAGTAAAATGGAGAATAATAGATATTTAAAAATGTGATATACAAACATTTTATTCGTATGTACCTTTATGACTCTTGAGAGTAGACTTATAGGACTTATTTTATGTAAAATGAGGTGCTGAATCCATTTTTGAAAACTGCAATGTCCTATCTTTAACCGTTTAGTAGATCGAGTAAAATGGTGAATAACAGATATTTAAAATTGTGATATATAAACATTTTATTCGTTTGTACCTTTATCAACTCTTAAGACTAGACCTATAGGACTAATTTTATGTAAAATGAGGTACTGAATCCACTGGTGAAAACCGCAATGTCCTATTTTTAACCGTTTAGGAGATAGAGTAAAATGCAGAATAATAGATATGTAAAAACGGCAAGGTCCTATTTTTAGCCGTTTAGGAGATCGAGTAAAATGGAAAATAAAAGATATTTAAAAATGTGATATATAAACATTTTATTCGTTTGTACCTTTATCAAATCTTGAGAGTAGACTTATAGGACTTATATTATGTAAAATGAGGTGCTGAATTCTCTGGTGAAAACCGCAATGTCCAATCTTTAACCGTTTAGGAGATCGAGTAGAATGGAGAATAATAGATATTTAAAAATGTGATATTTAAACATTTTATTCGTTTGTACCTTTATCAACTCTTGAGAGTAGACTTATAGGACTTATTTTATGTAAAATGGGGTGCTGAATTCTCTGGTGAAAACCGCAATGTCCTATCTTTATCCGGTTAGGAGATCGAGTAAAATGGTGAATAATAGATATTTAAAAATGTGATATATAAACATTTTATTCGTTTGTACCTTTATCAACTCTTGAGAGTAGACTTATAGGACTTAATTTATGTAAAATGAGGTGCTGAATTCTCTGGTAAAAACCGCAATGTCCAGTCTTTAACCGTTTAGGAGATCGAGTAAAATGGAAAATAATAGATATTTAAAAATGTGATATATAAACGTTTTATTCGTTTGCACCTTTATCAACTCTTGAGAGTAGACTTATGGGACTTATTTTATGTAAAATGAGGTGCTGAATCCACCGGTGAAAACCGCAATGTCCTATACTTAACCGTTTAGGAGATCGAGGAAAATGGAGATTAATAGGTATTTAAAAATGTGATATACAAACATTTTATTCGTTTGTACCTTTATCAACTCTTAAGAATAGACCTACAGGACTAATTTTATGTAAAATGAGGTGCTGAATTTACTGGTGAAAACCGCAATGTCCTATTTTTAACCGTTTAGAAAATCGAGTAAAATGAAAAATAATAGATATATAAAAATGTGATATATAAACATTTTATTCGTGTGTACCCTTATCAACTCTTGAGAGTAGACTTATAGGACTTATTTTATGTAAAATGAAGTGCTGAATCCACTGGTGAAAACCGCAATGTCCTATTTTTAACCGTTTAGGAAATGGAGTAAAATGGAAAATAATAGATATATAAAAATGTGATATATAAACATTTTATTCGTTTGTACCTTTATCAACTCTTAAGAGTAGACTTATAGGACATTTTTTATGTAAAATGAGGTGCTAAATCCATTTTTGAAAACCGCAATGTCCTATCTTTAACCGTTTAGGAGATCGAGTAAAATGGTGAATAATAGATATCTAAAATTGTGATATATAAACATTTTATTAGTTTGTACCAATATCAACTATTGAGAGTAGACTTATAGGACTTATTTTATGTAAAATGAGGTGCTGAATCCACTGGTGAAAACCGCAATGTCCTATCTTAAACTGTTTAGGAGATCGAGTAAAATGGAGAATAATAGATATTTAAAAATGTGATATAAAAACATTTTATTCGTTTGTACCTTTATCAACTCTTAAGAGTAGACCTATAGGACTAATTTTATGTAAAATGAGGTGCTGAATTTATTGGTAAAAACCGCAATGTCCTATACTTAACCGTTTAGGAGATCGAGTAAAATGGTGAATAATAGATATTTAAAATTGTGATATATAAACATTTTATTCGTTTGTACCTTTATCAACTTTTAAGAGTAGACCTATAGGACTCATTTTATGTAAAATGAGGTGCTGAATCCATTTTTGAAAACTGCAATGTCCTATCTTTAACCGTTTAGGAGATCGAGTAAAATGGTGAATAATAAATATTTAAAATTGTGATATATAAACATTTTATTCGTTTGTATCTTTATCAACTTTTAAGAGTAGACTTATAAGACTTATTTTATGTAAAATGAGGTGCTGAATCCACTGGTAAAATCCGCAATGTCCTATCTTTAACTGTTTAGGAGATCGAGTAAAATGGAGAATAATAGATATTTAAAAATGTGATATATTAACATGTTATTCGTTTGTACCTTTATTAACTCTTAAGAGTAGACTTATAGGACTTATTTTATGTGAAATGAGGTGCTGAATCCACTGGTGAAAACCGCAATGTTCTATCAATAACCGTTTAGGAGATCGAGTACAATGGAAAATAATAGATATTTAAAAATGTGATATATAAACATTTTATCCGTTTGTACCTATATCAACTCTTGAGAGTAGACTTATAGAACTTATTTTATGTAAAATGAGGTGCTGAATCCACTGGTGAAAACAGCAATGTCCTATCTTTAACCGTTTAGGAGATCGAGTAAAATGGTGAATAATAAATATTTAAAAATGTGATATATAAACAATTTATTCGTTTGTACCTTTATCATCTCTTGAGAGTAGACTTATAGGACTTATTTTTTGTAAAATGGGGTGCTGAATCCACTGGTAAAAACCGCAATGTCCTATCTTTAACCGTTTAGGAGATGGAGTAAAATAGAGAATAATAGATATTTAAAAATGTGATTTATAAACATTTTATTCGTTTGTACCTTTATGACTCTTGAGAGTAGACTTATAGGACTTATTTTATGTAAAATGAAGTGCTGAATCCACTGGTGAAAACCGCAATGTCCTATCTTAAACTGTTTAGGAGATCGAGTAAAATGGAGAATAATAGATATTTAAAAATGTGATATAAAAACATTTTATTCGATTTTACCTTTATCAACTCTTAAGAGTAGACCTATAGGACTAATTTTATGTAAAATGAGGTGCTGAATTTACTGGTAAAAACCGCAATGTCTTATACTTAACCGTTTAGAAGATCGAGTAAAATGGAGAATAATAGGTATTTAAAAATGTGATAAAACATTTTATTTGTTTGTACCATTATCAACTCTTAAGAGTAGACTTATAGGACTTATTTTATGTAAAATGAGGTGCTAAATCCATTTTTGAAAACCGCAATGTCCTATCTTTAACCGTTTAGGAGATCGAGTAAAATGGTGAATAATAGATATCTAAAATTGTGATATATAAACATTTTATTAGTTTGTACCAATATCAACTATTGAGAGTAGACTTATAGGACTTATTTTATGTAAAATGAGGTGCTGAATCCACTGGTGAAAACCGCAATGTCCTATCTTAAACTGTTTAGGAGATCGAGTAAAATGGAGAATAATAGATATTTAAAAATGTGATATAAAAACATTTTATTCGTTTGTACCTTTATCAACTCTTAAGAGTAGACCTATAGGACTAATTTTATGTAAAATGAGGTGCTGAATTTATTGGTAAAAACCGCAATGTCCTATACTTAACCGTTTAGGAGATCGAGTAAAATGGTGAATAATAGATATTTAAAATTGTGATATATAAACATTTTATTCGTTTGTACCTTTATCAACTTTTAAGAGTAGACCTATAGGACTCATTTTATGTAAAATGAGGTGCTGAATCCATTTTTGAAAACTGCAATGTCCTATCTTTAACCGTTTAGGAGATCGAGTAAAATGGTGAATAATAAATATTTAAAATTGTGATATATAAACATTTTATTCGTTTGTATCTTTATCAACTTTTAAGAGTAGACTTATAAGACTTATTTTATGTAAAATGAGGTGCTGAATCCACTGGTAAAATCCGCAATGTCCTATCTTTAACTGTTTAGGAGATCGAGTAAAATGGAGAATAATAGATATTTAAAAATGTGATATATTAACATGTTATTCGTTTGTACCTTTATTAACTCTTAAGAGTAGACTTATAGGACTTATTTTATGTGAAATGAGGTGCTGAATCCACTGGTGAAAACCGCAATGTTCTATCAATAACCGTTTAGGAGATCGAGTACAATGGAAAATAATAGATATTTAAAAATGTGATATATAAACATTTTATCCGTTTGTACCTATATCAACTCTTGAGAGTAGACTTATAGAACTTATTTTATGTAAAATGAGGTGCTGAATCCACTGGTGAAAACAGCAATGTCCTATCTTTAACCGTTTAGGAGATCGAGTAAAATGGTGAATAATAAATATTTAAAAATGTGATATATAAACAATTTATTCGTTTGTACCTTTATCATCTCTTGAGAGTAGACTTATAGGACTTATTTTTTGTAAAATGGGGTGCTGAATCCACTGGTGAAAACCGCAATGTCCTATCTTTAACCGTTTAGGAGATGGAGTAAAATAGAGAATAATAGATATTTAAAAATGTGATTTATAAACATTTTATTCGTTTGTACCTTTATGACTCTTGAGAGTAGACTTATAGGACTTATTTTATGTAAAATGAAGTGCTGAATCCACTGGTGAAAACCGCAATGTCCTATCTTAAACTGTTTAGGAGATCGAGTAAAATGGAGAATAATAGATATTTAAAAATGTGATATAAAAACATTTTATTCGATTTTACCTTTATCAACTCTTAAGAGTAGACCTATAGGACTAATTTTATGTAAAATGAGGTGCTGAATTTACTGGTAAAAACCGCAATGTCTTATACTTAACCGTTTAGAAGATCGAGTAAAATGGAGAATAATAGGTATTTAAAAATGTGATAAAACATTTTATTTGTTTGTACCATTATCAACTCTTAAGAGTAGACTTATAGGACTTATTTTATGTAAAATGAGGTGCTGAATCCACTGGTGAAAACCGCAATGTCCTATTTTTAACCGTTTAGGAAATCGAGTAAAATGGAAAATAATAGATATTTAAAAAGGTGATATATAAATATTTTATTCGTTTGTACCTTTATCAACTCTTAAGAGTAGACTTATAGGACTTATTTTATGTAAAATGAGGTGCTAAATCCATTTTTGAAAACCGCAATGTCCTATCTTTAACCGTTTAGGAGATCGAGTAAAATGGAGAATAATAGATATTTAAAAATGTGATATATAAACATTTTATTCGTATGTACCTTTATGACTCTTGAGAGTAGACTTATAGGACTTATTTTATGTAAAATGAGGTTCTAAATCCACTGGTGAAAACCGCAATGTCCTATCTTTCACCGTTTAGGAGATCGAGTAAAATGGTGAATAATAGATATCTAAAATTGTGATATATAAACATTTTATTAGTTTGTACCAATATCAATTATTGAGAGTAGACTTATAGGACTTATTTTATGTAAAATGAGGTGCTGAATCCACTGGTGAAAACCGCAATGTCCTATCTTAAACTGTTTAGGAGATCGAGTAAAATGGTGAATAATAGATATCTAAAATTGTGATATATAAACATTTTATTAGTTTGTACCAATATCAATTATTGAGAGTAGACTTATAGGACTTAATTTATGTAAAATGAGGTGCTGAATTCTCTGGTAAAAACCGCAATGTCCAGTCTTTAACCGTTTAGGAGATCGAGTAAAATGGAAAATAATAGATATATAAAAATGTGATATATAAACGTTTTATTCGTTTGCACCTTTATCAACTCTTGAGAGTAGACTTATGGGACTTATTTTATGTAAAATGAGGTGCTGAATCCACCGGTAAAAACCGCAATGTCCTATACTTAACCGTTTAGGAGATCGAGGAAAATGGAGAATAATAGGTATTTAAAAATGTGATATACAAACATTTTATTCGTTTGTACCTTTATCAACTCTTAAGAATAGACCTATAGGACTAATTTTATGTAAAATGAGGTGCTGAATTTACTGGTGAAAACCGCAATGTCCTATTTTTAACCGTTTAGAAAATCGAGTAAAATGAAAAATAATAGATATATAAAAATGTGATATATAAACATTTTATTCGTGTGTACCCTTATCAACTCTTGAGAGTAGACTTATAGGACTTATTTTATGTAAAATGAAGTGCTGAATCCACTGGTGAAAACCGCAATGTCCTATTTTTAACCGTTTAGGAAATCGAGTAAAATGGAAAATAATAGATATATATAAATGTGATATATAAACATTTTATTCGTTTGTACCTTTATCAACTCTTAAGAGTAGACTTATAGGACATTTTTTATGTAAAATGAGGTGCTAAATCCATTTTTGAAAACCGCAATGTCCTATCTTTAACCGTTTAGGAGATCGAGTAAAATGGTTAATAATAGATATCAAAAATTGTGATATATAAACATTTTATTAGTTTGTACCAATATCAACTATTGAGAGTAGACTTATAGGACTTATTTTATGTAAAATGAGGTGCTGAATCCACTGGTGAAAACCGCAATGTCCTATCTTAAACTGTTTAGGAGATCGAGTAAAATGGAGAATAATAGATATTTAAAAATGTGATATAAAAACATTTTATTCGTTTGTACCTTTATCAACTCTTAAGAGTAGACCTATAGGACTAATTTTATGTAAAATGAGGTGCTGAATTTATTGGTAAAAACCGCAATGTCCTATACTTAACCGTTTAGGAGATCGAGTAAAATGGTGAATAATAGATATTTAAAATTGTGATATATAAACATCTTATTCGTTTGTACCTTTATCAACTTTTAAGAGTAGACCTATAGGACTCATTTTATGTAAAATGAGGTGCTGAATCCATTTTTGAAAACTGCAATGTCCTATCTTTAACCGTTTAGGAGATCGAGTAAAATGGTGAATAATAAATATTTAAAATTGTGATATATAAACATTTTATTCGTTTGTATCTTTATCAACTTTTAAGAGTAGACTTATAAGACTTATTTTATGTAAAATGAGGTGCTGAATCCACTGGTAAAATCCGCAATGTCCTATCTTTAACTGTTTAGGAGATCGAGTAAAATGGAGAATAATAGATATTTAAAAATGTGATATATTAACATGTTATTCGTTTGTACCTTTATTAACTCTTAAGAGTAGACTTATAGGACTTATTTTATGTGAAATGAGGTGCTGAATCCACTGGTGAAAACAGCAATGTTCTATCAATAACCGTTTAGGAGATCGAGTACAATGGAAAATAATAGATATTTAAAAATGTGATATATAAACATTTTATCCGTTTGTACCTATATCAACTCTTGAGAGTAGACTTATAGAACTTATTTTATGTAAAATGAGGTGCTGAATCCACTGGTGAAAACAGCAATGTCCTATCTTTAACCGTTTAGGAGATCGAGTAAAATGGTGAATAATAAATATTTAAAAATGTGATATATAAACAATTTATTCGTTTGTACCTTTATCATCTCTTGAGAGTAGACTTATAGGACTTATTTTTTGTAAAATGGGGTGCTGAATCCACTGGTGAAAACCGCAATGTCCTATCTTTAACCGTTTAGGAGATGGAGTAAAATAGAGAATAATAGATATTTAAAAATGTGATTTATAAACATTTTATTCGTTTGTACCTTTATGACTCTTGAGAGTAGACTTATAGGACTTATTTTATGTAAAATGAAGTGCTGAATCCACTGGTGAAAACCGCAATGTCCTATCTTAAACTGTTTAGGAGATCGAGTACAATGGAGAATAATAGATATTTAAAAATGTGATATAAAAACATTTTATTCGATTTTACCTTTATCAACTCTTAAGAGTAGACCTATAGGACTAATTTTATGTAAAATGAGGTGCTGAATTTACTGGTAAAAACCGCAATGTCTTATACTTAACCGTTTAGAAGATCGAGTAAAATGGAGAATAATAGGTATTTAAAAATGTGATAAAACATTTTATTTGTTTGTACCATTATCAACTCTTAAGAGTAGACTTATAGGACTTATTTTATGTAAAATGAGGTGCTGAATCCACTGGTGAAAACCGCAATGTCCTATTTTTAACCGTTTAGGAAATCGAGTAAAATGGAAAATAATAGATATTTAAAAAGGTGATATATAAATATTTTATTCGTTTGTACCTTTATCAACTCTTAAGAGTAGACTTATAGGACTTATTTTATGTAAAATGAGGTGCTAAATCCATTTTTGAAAACCGCAATGTCCTATCTTTAACCGTTTAGGAGATCGAGTAAAATGGAGAATAATAGATATTTAAAAATGTGATATATAAACATTTTATTCGTATGTACATTTATGACTCTTGAGAGTAGACTTATAGGACTTATTTTATGTAAAATGAGGTTCTAAATCCACTGGTGAAAACCGCAATGTCCTATCTTTCACCGTTTAGGAGATCGAGTAAAATGGTGAATAATAGATATCTAAAATTGTGATATATAAACATTTTATTAGTTTGTACCAATATCAATTATTGAGAGTAGACTTATAGGACTTATTTTATGTAAAATGAGGTGCTGAATCCACTGGTGAAAACCGCAATGTCCTATCTTAAACTGTTTAGGAGATCGAGTAAAATGGAGAATAATAGATATTTAAAAATGTGATATAAAAACATTTTATTCGTTTGTACCTTTATCAACTCTTAAGAGTAGACCTATAGGACTAATTTTATGTAAAATGAGGTGCTGAATTTATTGGTAAAAACCGCAATGTCCTATACTTAACCGTTTAGGAGATCGAGTAAAATGGTGAATAATAGATATTTAAAAATGTGATATATTAACATGTTATTCGTTTGTACCTTTATTAACTCTTAAGAGTAGACTTATAGGACTTATTTTTTGTAAAATGGGGTGCTGAATCCACTGGTGAAAACCGCAATGTCCTATCTTTAACCGTTTAGGAGATGGAGTAAAATAGAGAATAATAGATATTTAAAAATGTGATTTATAAACATTTTATTCGTTTGTACCTTTATGACTCTTGAGAGTAGACTTATAGGACTTATTTTATGTAAAATGAAGTGCTGAATCCACTGGTGAAAACCGCAATGTCCTATCTTAAACTGTTTAGGAGATCGAGTAAAATGGAGAATAATAGATATTTAAAAATGTGATATAAAAACATTTTATTCGATTTTACCTTTATCAACTCTTAAGAGTAGACCTATAGGACTAATTTTATGTAAAATGAGGTGCTGAATTTACTGGTAAAAACCGCAATGTCTTATACTTAACCGTTTAGAAGATCGAGTAAAATGGAGAATAATAGGTATTTAAAAATGTGATAAAACATTTTATTTGTTTGTACCATTATCAACTCTTAAGAGTAGACTTATAGGACTTATTTTATGTAAAATGAGGTGCTGAATCCACTGGTGAAAACCGCAATGTCCTATTTTTAACCGTTTAGGAAATCGAGTAAAATGGAA
Organism: Silvanus unidentatus; assembly: GCA_963930825.1. Lineage (NCBI taxonomy): Eukaryota > Metazoa > Arthropoda > Insecta > Coleoptera > Silvanidae > Silvanus > Silvanus unidentatus. The sequence goes on from OZ005761.1 coordinate 13,029,048, forward strand.
AATAATAGATATTTAAAAAGGTGATATATAAATATTTTATTCGTTTGTACCTTTATCAACTCTTAAGAGTAGACTTATAGGACTTATTTTATGTAAAATGAGGTGCTAAATCCATTTTTGAAAACCGCAATGTCCTATCTTTAACCGTTTAGGAGATCGAGTAAAATGGAGAATAATAGATATTTAAAAATGTGATATATAAACATTTTATTCGTATGTACCTTTATGACTCTTGAGAGTAGACTTATAGGACTTATTTTATGTAAAATGAGGTTCTAAATCCACTGGTGAAAACCGCAATGTCCTATCTTTCACCGTTTAGGAGATCGAGTAAAATGGTGAATAATAGATATCTAAAATTGTGATATATAAACATTTTATTAGTTTGTACCAATATCAATTATTGAGAGTAGACTTATAGGACTTATTTTATGTAAAATGAGGTGCTGAATCCACTGGTGAAAACCGCAATGTCCTATCTTAAACTGTTTAGGAGATCGAGTAAAATGGAGAATAATAGATATTTAAAAATGTGATATAAAAACATTTTATTCGTTTGTACCTTTATCAACTCTTAAGAGTAGACCTATAGGACTAATTTTATGTAAAATGAGGTGCTGAATTTATTGGTAAAAACCGCAATGTCCTATACTTAACCGTTTTGGAGATCGAGTAAAATGGTGAATAATAGATATTTAAAATTGTGATATATAAACATTTTATTCGTTTGTACCTTTATCAACTTTTAAGAGTAGACCTATAGGACTCATTTTATGTAAAATGAGGTGCTGAATCCATTTTTGAAAACTGCAATATCCTATCTTTAACCGTTTAGGAGATCGAGTAAAATGGTGAATAATAAATATTTAAAATTGTGATATATAAACATTCTATTCGTTTGTATCTTTATCAACTTTTAAGAGAAGACTTATAAGACTTATTTTATGTAAAATGAGGTGCTGAATCCACTGGTGAAATCCGCAATGTCCTATCTTTAACTGTTTAGGAGATCGAGTAAAATGGAGTATAATAGATATTTAAAAATGTGATATATAAACATTTTATTCGTTTGTACTTATATCAACTCTTAAGAGTAGACATATAGGACTTATTTTATGTAAAATGAGGTGCTGAATCCACTGGTGAAAACCGCAATGTACTATCTATAACCGTTTAGGAGATCGAGTAAAATGGAAAATAATAGATATTTAAAAATGTGATATATAAACATTTTATTCGTTTGTACCTTTATCAACTCTTGAGAGTAGACTTATAGATCTTATTTTATGTAAAATGAGGTGCTGAATCCACTGGTGAAAACCGCAATGTCCTATCTTTAACCGTTTAGGAGATCGAGTAAAATGGTGAATATTAGATATTTAAAAATGTGATATATAAACAATTTATTCGTTTGTACCTTTATTAACTCTTAAGAGTAGACTTATAGGACTTATTTTATGTAAAATGAGGTGCTGAATCCACTGGTGAAAACCGCAATGTCCTATCTATAACCGTTTAGGAGATCGAGTGAAATGAAGAATAATAGATATTTAAAAATGTGATATATAAACATTTTATTCGTTTGTACCTTTATCAACTCTTGAGAGTAGACTTATAGAAATTATATTATGTAAAATGAGGTACTGAATTCTCTGGTGAAAACCGCAATGTCCAATCTTTAACCGTTTAGGAGATCGAGTAAAATGGAGAATAATAGATATTTAAAAATGTGATATATAAACATGTTATTCGTTTGTACCTTTATTAACTCTTAAGAGTAGACTTATAGGACTTATTTTATGTGAAATGAGGTGCTGAATCCACTGGTGAAAACCGCAATGTTCTATCAATAACCGTTTAGGAGATCGAGTACAATGGAAAATAATAGATATTTAAAAATGTGATATATAAACATTTTATCCGTTTGTACCTATATCAACTCTTGAGAGTAGACTTATAGAACTTATTTTATGTAAAATGAGGTGCTGAATCCACTGGTGAAAACAGCAATGTCCTATCTTTAACCGTTTAGGAGATCGAGTAAAATGGTGAATAATAAATATTTAAAAATGTGATATATAAACAATTTATTCGTTTGTACCTTTATCATCTCTTGAGAGTAGACTTATAGGACTTATTTTTTGTAAAATGGGGTGCTGAATCCACTGGTGAAAACCGCAATGTCCTATCTTTAACCGTTTAGGAGATGGAGTAAAATAGAGAATAATAGATATTTAAAAATGTGATTTATAAACATTTTATTCGTTTGTACCTTTATGACTCTTGAGAGTAGACTTATAGGACTTATTTTATGTAAAATGAGGTGCTAAATCCACTGGTAAAAACCGCAATGTCCTATCTTTAAGCGTTTAGGAGATCGAGTAAAATGGAGAATAATAGATATTTAAAAATGTGATATATAAACATTTTATTCGTTTGTACCTTTATCAACTCTTGAGAGTAGACTTATAGGACTTATTTTATGTAAAATGAAGTGCTGAATCCACTGGTGAAAACCGCAATGTCCTATTTTTAACCGTTTAGGAGATCGAGTAAAATGGAGAATAATAGATATTTAAAAATGTGATATATAAACATTTTATTCGTTTGTACCATTATCAACTCTTGAGAGTAGACTTATAGGACTTATTTTATGTAAAATGAGGTGCTGAATCCACTGGTGAAAACCGCAATGTCCTATCTTTAACCGTTTAGGAGATCGAGTAAAATGGTGAATAACAGATATCTAAAATTGTGATATATAAACATTTTATTCGTTTGTACCAATATCAACTCTTGAGAGTAGACTTATAGGACTTATTTTATGTAAAATGAGGTGCTGAATCCACTGGTGAAAACCGCAATGTCCTATCTTTAACCGTTTAGGAGATCGAGTAAAATGGAGAATAATAGGTATTTAAAAATGTGATATACAAACATTTTATTCGTTTGTACCCTTATCAACTCTTAAGAGTTGACCTATAGGACTAATTTTATGTAAAATGAGGTGCTGAATTTACTGGTAAAAACCGCAATGTCCTATACTTAACCGTTTAGGAGATCGAGTAAAATGGTGAATAATAGATATTTAAAATTGTGATATATAAACATTTTATTCGTTTGTACCTTTATCAACTTTTAAGAGTAGACTTATAAGACTTATTTTATGTAAAATGAGGTGCTGAATTCACTGGTGAAAACCGCAATGTCCTATCTTTAACCGTTTAGGAGATCGAGTAAAATGGTGAATAATAGATATTTAAAAATGTGATATATAAACATTTTATTCGTGTGTACCCTTATCAACTCCTGAGAGTAGACTTATAGGACTTATTTTATGTAAAATGAAGTGTTGAATCCACTGGTGAAAACCGCAATGTCCTATTTTTAACCGTTTAGGAAATCGAGTAAAATGGAAAATAATAGATATATAAAAATGTGATATATAAACATTTTATTCGTTTGTACCTTTATCAACTCTTAAGAGTAGACTTATAGGACTTATTTTATGTTAAATGAGGTGCTAAATCCATTTTTGAAAACCGCAATGTCCTATTTTTAACCGTTTAGGAGATAGAGTGAAATGCAGAATATTAGATATTTAAAAATGTGATATATAGACATTTTATTCGTATGTACCTTTATGACTCTTGAGAGTAGGCTTATAGGACTTATTTTATGTATAATGAGGTGCTGAATCCACTGGTGAAAACCGCAATGTCCTATCTTTAACCGTTTAGGAGATCGAGTTAAATGGAGAATAATAGATATTTATAAATGTGATATATAAACATTTTATTCGTATGTACCTTTATGACTCTTGAGAGTAGACTTATAGGACTTATTTTATGTATAATGAGGTGCTGAATCCACTGGTGAAAACCGCAATGTCCTATGTTTAACCGTTTAGGAGATCGAGTAAAATGGTGAATAATAGATATCTAAAATTGTGATATATAAACATTTTATTCGTTTGTACCATTATCAACTCTTGAGAGTAGACTTATAGGACTTATTTTATGTAAAATGAGGTGCTGAATCCACTGGTGAAAACCGCAATGTCCTATCTTTAACCGTTTAGGAGATCGAGTAAAATGGTGAATAACAGATATCTAAAATTGTGATATATAAACATTTTATTCGTTTGTACCAATATCAACTCTTGAGAGTAGACTTATAGGACTTATTTTATGTAAAATGAGGTGCTGAATCCACTGGTGAAAACCGCAATGTCCTATCTTTAACCGTTTAGGAGATCGAGTAAAATGGAGAATAATAGGTATTTAAAAATGTGATATACAAACATTTTATTCGTTTGTACCCTTATCAACTCTTAAGAGTTGACCTATAGGACTAATTTTATGTAAAATGAGGTGCTGAATTTACTGGTAAAAACCGCAATGTCCTATACTTAACCGTTTAGGAGATCGAGTAAAATGGTGAATAATAGATATTTAAAATTGTGATATATAAACATTTTATTCGTTTGTACCTTTATCAACTTTTAAGAGTAGACTTATAAGACTTATTTTATGTAAAATGAGGTGCTGAATTCACTGGTGAAAACCGCAATGTCCTATCTTTAACCGTTTAGGAGATCGAGTAAAATGGTGAATAATAGATATTTAAAAATGTGATATATAAACATTTTATTCGTGTGTACCCTTATCAACTCCTGAGAGTAGACTTATAGGACTTATTTTATGTAAAATGAAGTGTTGAATCCACTGGTGAAAACCGCAATGTCCTATTTTTAACCGTTTAGGAAATCGAGTAAAATGGAAAATAATAGATATATAAAAATGTGATATATAAACATTTTATTCGTTTGTACCTTTATCAACTCTTAAGAGTAGACTTATAGGACTTATTTTATGTTAAATGAGGTGCTAAATCCATTTTTGAAAACCGCAATGTCCTATTTTTAACCGTTTAGGAGATAGAGTGAAATGCAGAATATTAGATATTTAAAAATGTGATATATAGACATTTTATTCGTATGTACCTTTATGACTCTTGAGAGTAGGCTTATAGGACTTATTTTATGTATAATGAGGTGCTGAATCCACTGGTGAAAACCGCAATGTCCTATCTTTAACCGTTTAGGAGATCGAGTTAAATGGAGAATAATAGATATTTATAAATGTGATATATAAACATTTTATTCGTATGTACCTTTATGACTCTTGAGAGTAGACTTATAGGACTTATTTTATGTATAATGAGGTGCTGAATCCACTGGTGAAAACCGCAATGTCCTATGTTTAACCGTTTAGGAGATCGAGTAAAATGGTGAATAATAGATATCTAAAATTGTGATATATAAACATTTTATTCGTTTGTACCATTATCAACTCTTGAGAGTAGACTTATAGGACTTATTTTATGTAAAATGAGGTGCTGAATCCACTGGTGAAAACCGCAATGTCCTATCTTAAACTGTTAGGAGATCGAGTAAAATGGAGAATAATAGATATTTAAAAATGTGATATAAAAACATTTTATTCGTTTTTACCTTTATCAACTCTTAAGAGTAGACCTATAGGACTAATTTTATGTAAAATGAGGTGCTGAATTTACTGGTAAAAACCGCAATGTCTTATACTTAACCGTTTAGGAGATCGAGTAAAATGGAGAATAATAGGTATTTAAAAATGTGGTATACAAACATTTTATTCGTTTGTACCTTTATCAACTCTTAAGAGTAGACCTATAAGACTAATTTTATGTAAAATGAGGTGCTGAATTTACTGGTAAAAACCGCAATGTCCTATCTTTAACCGTTTAGGAGATAAAGTAAAATGGAGAATAATAGATATTTAAAAATGTGATATATAAACATTTTATTCGTTTGTACCTTTATCAACTCTTGAGAGTAGACTTATAGGACTTATTTTATGTAAAATGAGGTGCTGAATCCACTGGTGAAAACCGCAATGTCCTATCTTTAACCGTTTAGGAGATCGAGTAAAATGGTGAATAATAGATATCTAAAATTGTGATATATAAACATTTTATTCGTTTGTACCAATATCAACTCTTGAGAGTAGACTTATAGGACTTATTTTATGTAAAATGAGGTGCTGAATCCTCTGGTGAAAACCGCAATGTCCTATCTTAAACTGTTTAGGAGATCGAGTAAAATGGAGAAAAATAGATATTTAAAAATGTGATATAAAAACATTTTATTCGTTTGTACCTTTATCAACTCTTAAGAGTAGACCTATAGGACTAATTTTATGTAAAATGAGTTGCTGAATTTACTAGTAAAAACCGCAATGTCCTATCTTTAACCGTTTAGGAGATAAAGTAAAATGGAGAATAATAGATATTAAAAAATGTGATATATAAACATTTTATTCGTTTGTACCTTTATCAACTCTTGAGAGTAGACTTATAGGACTTATTTTATGTAAAATGAGGTGCTGAATCCACTGGTGAAAACCGCAATGTCTTATCTTTAACCGTTTAGGAGATCGAGTAAAATGGTGAATAATAGATATCTAAAATTGTGATATATAAACATTTTATTCGTTTGTACCAATATCAACTCTTGAGAGTAGACTTATAGGACTTATTTTATGTAAAATGAGGTGCTGAATCCACTGGTGAAAACCGCAATGTCCTATCTTAAACTGTTTAGGAGATCGAGTAAAATGGAGAATAATAGATATTTAAAAATGTGATATAAAACATTTTATTCGTTTGTACCTTTATCAACTCTTAAGAGTAGACCTATAGGACTTATTTTATGTAAAATGAGGTGCTAAATCCATTTTTGAAAACCGCAATGTCCTATCTTTAACCGTTTAGGAGGTCGAGTAAAATGGAGAAAAATAGATATTTAAAAATGTGATATATAAACATTTTATTCGTATGTACCTTTATGACTCTTGAGAGTTGACTTATAGGACTTATTTTATGTAAAATGAGGTGCTGAATTTACTGGTAAAACCGCAATGACCTATCTTTAACCATTTAGGAGATCGAGTAAAATGGTTAATAATAGATATTTAAAAATGTGATATATAAACATTTTATTCGTTTGTACCTTTATCAACTATTTAGAGTAGATTTATAGGACTTATTTTATGTAAAATGAGGTGCCGAATTCTCTGGTGAAAACCGCAATGTCCAATCTTTAACCGTTTAGGAGATAGAGTGAACTGCAGAATATTAGATATTTAAAAATGTGATATATAAACATTTTATTCGTTTGTACCTTTATCAACTCTTGAGAGTAGACTTATAGGTTTTATTTTATGTAAAATGAGGTGTTGAATTTACTGGTGAAAACCGCAATGTCCTATCCTTAACCGTTTAGGAAATCTCGTAAAATGGAAAATAATAGATATTTAAAAATGTGATATATAAACATTTTATTGGTTTGTACCTTTATCAACTCTTGAGAGTAGACTTATAGGACATATTTTATGTAAAATGAGGTGCTGAATCCACTGGTAAAAACGGCAAGGTCCTATTTTTAACCGTTTAGGGGATCGAGTATAATGGAAAATAATAGATATTTAAAAATGTGATATATAAACATTTTATTCGTTTGTACCTTTATCAACTCTTAAGAGTAGACCTATAGGACTAATTTAATGTAAAATGAGGTGCTGAATTTACTGGTAAAAACCGCAATGTCCTATACTTAACTGTTTAGGAGATCGAATAAAATGGTGAATAATAGATATTTAAAATTGTGATATATAAACATTTTATTCGTTTGTACCTTTATCAACTTTTAAGTGTAGACTTATAAGACTTATTTTATGTAAAATGAGGTGCTGAATTCACTGGTGAAAACCGCAATGTCCTATCTTTAACCGTTTAGGAGATCGAGTAAAATGGTGAATAATAGATATTTAAAATTGTGATATATAAACATTTTATTCGTTTGTACCTTTATCAACTCTTAAGACTAGACCTATAAAACTTATTTTATGTAAAATGAGGTGCTGAATCCATTTTTAAAAACTGCAATGTCCTATCTTTAACCGTTTAGGAGATCCAGTAAAATGGTGAATAATAGATATTTAAAATTGTGATATATAAACATTTTATTCGTTTGTACCTTTCTCAACTCTTAAGACTAGACCTATAGGACTAATTTTATGTAAAATGAGGTGCTGAATCCACTGGTGAAAACCGCAATGTCCTATTTTTAACCGTTTAGGAAATCGAGTAAAATGGAAAATAATAGATATATAAAAATGTGATATATAAACATTTTATTCGTTTGTACCCTTATCAACTTTTAAGAGTAGAATTATAAGACTTATTTTATGTAAAATGAGGTGCTGAATTTACTGGTGAAAACCGCAATGTCCTATCTTTAATTGTTTAGGAAATCGAGTAAAATGGAAAATAATAAATATTTAAAATTGTGATATATAAACATTTTATTCGTTTGTACCTTTATCAACTTTTAAGAGTAGACTTATAAGACTTATTTATGTAAAATGAGGTGCTGAATCCACTGGTGAAAACCGCAATGTCCTATCTTTAACCGTTTAGGAGATCGAGTAAAATGGTGAATAATAGATACTTAAAATTGTGATATATAAACATTTTATTCGTTTGTACCTTTATCAACTCTTAAGACTAGACCTATAGGACTTATTTTATGTAAAATGAGGTGCTGAATCCATTTCTGAAAACTGCAGTGTCCTATCTTTAACCGTTTAGGAGATCGAGTAAAATGGTGAATAATATATATTTAAAATTGTGATATTTAAACATTTTATTCGTTTGTACCTTTATCAACTCTTAAGACTAGACCTATAGGACTTATTTTATGTAAAATGAGGTGCTGAATCCATTTTTGAAAACTGCAATGTCCTATTTTTAACCGATTAGGAAATCGAGTAAAATGGAAAATAATAGATATTTAAAAATGTGATATATAAACATTTTATTCGTTTGTACCTTTATCAACTATTAAGAGTAGACCTATAGGACTTATTTTATGTAAAATGAGGTGCTAAATCCATTTTTGAAAACCGCAATGTCCTATCTTTAACCGTTTAGGAGATAGAGTAAAATGCAGAATAATAGATATTTAAAAATGTTATATATAAACATTTTATTCGTTTGTACATTTATCAACTCTTGAGAGTAGACTTATAGGACTTATTTTATGTAAAATGAGGTGCTAAATCCACTGGTAAAAACGGCAAGGTCCTATTTTTAGCCGTTTAGGAGATCGAGTAAAATGGAAAATAAAAGATATTTAAAAATGTGATATATAAACATTTTATTCGTTTGTACCTTTATCAAATCTTGAGTGTAGACTTATAGGACTTATATTATGTAAAATGGGGTGCTGAATTCTCTGGTGAAAACCGCAATGTCCAATCTTTAACCGTTTAGGAGATCGAGTAGAATGGAGAATAATAGCTATTTAAAAATGTTATATATAAACATTTTATTCGTTTGTACCAATATCAACTCTTGAGAGTAGACTTATAGGACTTCTTTTATGTAAAATGAGGTGCTGAATCCACTGGTGAAAACCGCAATGTCCTATCTTAAACTGTTTAGGAGATCGAGTAAAATGGAGAATAATAGATATTTAAAAATGTGATATAAAAACATTTTATTCGTTTGTACCTTTATCAACTCTTAAGAGTAGACCTATAGGACTTATTTTATGTAAAATGAGGTGCTAAATCCATTTTTGAAAACCGCAATGTCCTATCTTTAACCGTTTAGGAGATCGAGTAAAATGGAGAATAATAGATATTTAAAAATGTGATATATAAACATTTTATTCGTATGTACCTTTATGACTCTTGAGAGTAGACTTATAGGACTTATTTTATGTAAAATGAGGTTCTAAATCCACTGGTGAAAACCGCAATGTCCTATCTTTAACCGTTTAGGAGATCGAGTAAAATGGTGAATAATAGATATCTAAAATTGTGATATATAAACATTTTATTCGTTTGTACCAATATCAACTCTTGAGAGTAGACTTATAGGACTTATTTTATGTAAAATGAGGTGCTGAATCCACTGGTGAAAACCGCAATGTCCTATCTTAAACTGTTTAGGAGATCGAGTAAAATGGAGAATAATAGATATTTAAAAATGTGATATAAAAACATTTTATTCGTTTGTACCTTTTTCAACTCTTAAGAGTAGACCTATAGGACTAATTTTATGTAAAATGAGGTGCTGAATTTACTGGTAAAAACCGCAATGTCCTATACTTAACCGTTTAGGAGATCGAGTAAAATGGTGAATAATAGATATTTTAAATTGTGATATATAAACATTTTATTCGTTTGTACCTTTATCATCTTTTAAGAGTAGACTTATAAGACTTATTTTATGTAAAATAAGGTGCTGAATTCACTGGTGAAAACCGCAATGTCCTATCTTTAACCGTTTAGGAGATCGAGTAAAATGGTGAATAATAGATATTTAAAAATGTGATATATAAACATTTTATTCGTTTGTACCTTTATCAACTTTTAAGAGTTGACTTATAAGACTTATTTTATGTAAAATGAGGTGCTGAATCCACTGGTGAAAACCGCAATGTCCTATCTTTAACCGTTTAGGAGATCGAGTAAAATGGAAAATAAAAGATATTTAAAAATGTGATATATAAACATTTTATTCGTTTGTACCTTTATCAAATCTTGAGAGTAGACTTATAGGACTTATATTATGTAAAATGGGGTGCTGAATTCTCTGGTGAAAACCGCAATGTCCAATCTTTAACCGTTTAGGAGATCGAGTAGAATGGAGAATAATTGCTATTTAAAAATGTGATATTTAAACATTTTATTCGTTTGTACCTTTATCAACTCTTGAGAGTAGACTTATAGGACTTATTTTATGTAAAATGGGGTGCTGAATTCTCTGGTGAAAACCGTAATGTCCTATCTTTATCCGGTTAGGAGATCGAGTAGAATGGAGAATAATAGCTATTTAAAAATGTGATATTTAAACATTTTATTCGTTTGTACCTTTATCAACTCTTGAGAGTAGACTTATAGGACTTAATTTATGTAAAATGAGGTGCTGAATTCTCTGGTAAAAACCGCAATGTCCTATCTTAAACTGTTTAGGAGATCGAGTAAAATGGAGAGTAATAGATATTTAAAAATGTGATATACAAACATTTTATTCGTATGTACCTTTATGACTCTTGAGAGTAGACTTATAGGACTTATTTTATGTATAATGAGGTGCTGAATCCACTGGTGAAAACCGCAATGTCCTATCTTTAACCGTTTAGGAGATCGAGTTAAATGGAGAATAATAGATATTTATAAATGTGATATATAAACATTTTATTCGTATGTACCTTTATGACTCTTGAGAGTAGACTTATAGGACTTATTTTATGTATAATGAGGTGCTAAATCCACTGGTGAAAACCGCAATGTCCTATCTTTAACCGTTTAGGAGATCGAGTAAAATGGAGAATAATAGATATTTAAAAATGTGATATAAAAACATTTTATTCGTTTTTACCTTTATCAACTCTTAAGAGTAGACCTATAGGACTAATTTTATGTAAAATGAGGTGCTGAATTTACTGGTAAAAACCGCAATGTCTTATACTTAACCGTTTAGGAGATCGAGTAAAATGGAGAATAATAGGTATTTAAAAATGTGATATACAAACATTTTATTCGTTTGTACCTTTATCAACTCTTAAGAGTAGACTTATAGGACTTATTTTATGTAAAATGAGGTGCTGAATCCACTGGTGAAAATCGCAATGTCCTATTTTTAACCGTTTAGGAAATCGAGTAAAATGGAAAATAATAGATATTTAGAAATGTGATATATAAACATTTTATTCGTTTGTACCTTTATCAACTCTTAAGAGTAGACCTATAGGACTTATTTTATGTAAAATGAGGTGCTAAATCCATTTTTGAAAACCGCAATGTCCTATCTTTAACCGTTTAGGAGATCGAGTAAAATGGAGAAAGAATAATAGATATTTAAAAATGTGATATATAAACATTTTATTCGTATGTACCTTTATGACTCTTGAAAGTAGACTTATAGGACTTATTTTATGTAAAATGAGGTTCTAAATCCACTGGTGAAAACCGCAATGTCCTATCTTTAACCGTTTAGGAGATCGAGTAAAATGGTGAATAATAGATATCTAAAATTGGGATATATATACATTTTATTAGTTTGTACCAATATCAACTCTTGAGAGTAGACTTATAGAACTTATTTTATGTAAAATGAGGTGCTGAATCCACTGGTGAAAACCGCAATGTCCTATCTTAAACTGTTTAGGAGATCGAGTAAAATGGAGAATAATAGATATTTAAAAATGTGATATAAAAACATTTTATTCGTTTGTACCTTTATCAACTCTTAAGAGTAGACCTATAGGACTTATTTTATGTAAAATGAGGTGCTAAATCCATTTTTGAAAACCGCAATGTCCTATCTTTAACCGTTTAGGAGATCGAGTAAAATGGAGAATAATAGATATTTAAAAATGTGATATATAAACATTTTATTCGTATGTACCTTTATGACTCTTGAGAGTAGACTTATAGGACTTATTTTATGTAAAATGAGGTTCTAAATCCACTGGTGAAAACCGCAATGTCCTATCTTTAACCGTTTAGGAGATCGAGTAAAATGGTGAATAATAGATATCTAAAATTGTGATATATAAACATTTTATTCGTTTGTACCAATATCAACTCTTGAGAGTAGACTTATAGGACTTATTTTATGTAAAATGAGGTGCTGAATCCACTGGTGAAAACCGCAATGTCCTATCTTAAACTGTTTAGGAGATCAAGTAAAATGGAGAATAATAGATATTTAAAAATGTGATATAAAAACATTTTATTCGTTTGTACCTTTTTCAACTCTTAAGAGTAGACCTATAGGACTAATTTTATGTAAAGTGAGGTGCTGAATTTACTGGTGAAAACCGCAATGTCCTATCTTTAACCGTTTAGGAGATCGAGTAAAATGGTGAATAATAGATATTTAAAATTGTGATATATAAACATTTTATTCGTTTGTACCTTTATCAACTCTTATGAGTAGACTTATAGGACTTATTTTATGTAAAATGAGGTGCTGAATCCACTGGTGAAAACCGCAATGTCCTATCTTTAACCGTTTAGGAGATCGAGTAAAATGGAGAATAATAGGTATTTAAAAATGTGATATACAAACATTTTATTCGTTTGTACCCTTATCAACTCTTAAGAGTAGACCTATAGGACTAATTTTATGTAAAATGAGGTGCTGAATTTACTGGTAAAAACCGCAATGTCCTATACTTAACCGTTTAGGAGATCGAGTAAAATGGTGAATAATAGATATTTAAAATTGTGATATATAAACATTTTATTCGTTTGTACCTTTATCATCTTTTAAGAGTAGACTTATAAGACTTATTTTATGTAAAATGAGGTGCTGAATTCACTGGTGAAAACCGCAATGTCCTATCTTTAACCGTTTAGGAGATCGAGTAAAATGGTGAATAATAGATATTTAAAAATGTGATATATAAACATTTTATTCGTTTGTACCTTTATCAACTTTTAGGAGTTGACTTATAAGACTTATTTTATGTAAAATGAGGTGCTGAATCCACTGGTGAAAACCGCAATGTCCTATCTTTAACCGTTTAGGAGATCGAGTAAAATGGTGAATATTAGATATTTAAAAATGTGATATATAAACATTTTATTCGTTTGTACCTTTATTAACTTTTAAGAGTAGACTTATAAGACTTATTTTATGTAAAATGAGGTGCTGAATCCACTGGTGAAAACCGCAATGTCCTATCTTTAACCGTTTAGGAGATCGAGTAAAATGGTGAATAATAGATATTTAAAATTGTGATATATAAACATTTTATTCGTTTGTACCTTTATCATCTCTTGAGAGTAGACTTATACGACTTATTTTTTGTAAAATGGGGTGCTGAATCCACTGGTGAAAACCGCAATGCCCTATCTTAAACTGTTTAGGAGATCGAGTAAAATGGAGAGTAATAGATATTTAAAAATGTGATATACAAACATTTTATTCGTATGTACCTTTATGACTCTTGAGAGTAGATTTATAGGACTTATTTTATGTATAATGAGGTGCTGAATCCACTGGTGAAAACCGCAATGTCCTATCTTTAACCGTTTAGGAGATCGAGTTAAATGGAGAATAATTGATTTTTATAAATGTGATATATAAACATCTTATTCGTATGTACCTTTATGACTCTTGAGAGTAGACTTATAGGACTTATTTTATGTATAATGAGGTGCTTAATCCACTGGTGAAAACCGCAATGTCCTATCTTTAACCGTTTAGGAGATCGAGTAAAATGGAGAATAATAGATATTTAAAAATGTGATATAAAAACATTTTATTCGTTTTTACCTTTATCAACTCTTGAGAGTAGACTTATAGGACTTATTTTATGTAAAATGAGGTGCTGAATCCACTGGTAAAAACCGCAATGTCCTATCTTTAACCGTTTAGGAGATCGAGTAAAATGGAAAATAATAGATATTTAGAAATGTGATATATAAACATTTTATTCGTTTGTACCTTTATCAACTCTTAAGAGTAAACCTATTGGACTTATTTTATGTAAAATGAGGTGCTGAATTTACTGGTAAAAACCGCAATGTCTTATACTTAACCGTTTAGGAGATCGAGTAAAATGGAGAATAATAGGTATTTAAAAATGTGATATACAAACATTTTATTCGTTTGTACCTTTATCAACTCTTAAGAGTAGACTTATAGGACTTATTTTATGTAAAATGAGGTGCTGAATCCACTGGTGAAAACCGCAATGTCCTATTTTTAACCGTTTAGGACATCGAGTAAAATGGAAAATAATAGATATTTAGAAATGTGATATATAAACATTTTATTCGTTTGTACCTTTATTAACTCTTAAGAGTTGACCTATAGGACTTATTTTATGTAAAATGAGGTGCTGAATTTACTGGTAAAAACCGCAATGTCTTATACTTAACCGTTTAGGAGATCGAGTAAAATGGAGAATAATAGGTATTTAAAAATGTGATATACAAACATTTTATTCGTTTGTACCTTTATCAACTCTTAAGAGTAGACTTATAGGACTTATTTTATGTAAAATGAGGTACTGAATCCACTGGTGAAAACCGCAATGTCCTATTTTTAACCGTTTAGGAAATCGAGTAAAATGGAAAATAATAGATATTTAGAAATGTGGTATATAAACATTTTATTCGTTTGTACCTTTATCAACTCTTAAGAGTAGACCTATAGGACTTATTTTATGTAAAATGAGGTGCTAAATCCATTTTTGAAAACCGCAATGTCCTATCTTTAACCGTTTAGGAGATCGAGTAAAATGGAGAATAATAGATATTTAAAAATGTGATATATAAACATTTTATTCGTATGTACCTTTATGACTCTTGAAAGTAGACTTATAGGACTTATTTTATGTAAAATGAGGTTCTAAATCCACTGGTGAAAACCGCAATGTCCTATCTTTAACCGTTTAGGAGATCGAGTAAAATGGTGAATAATAGATATCTAAAATTGTGATATATAAACATTTTATTCGTATGTACCTTTATGACTCTTGAAAGTAGACTTATAGGACTTATTTTATGTAAAATGAGGTGCTGAATCCACTGGTGAAAACCGCAATGTCCTATTTTTAACCGTTTAGGAAATCGAGTAAAATGGAAAATAATAGATATTTAGAAATGTGATATATAAACATTTTATTCGTTTGTACCTTTATCAACTCTTAAGAGTAGACCTATAGGACTTATTTTATGTAAAATGAGGTGCTAAATCTATTTTTGAAAACCGCAATGTCCTATCTTTAACCGTTTAGGAGATCGAGTAAAATGGAGAATAATAGATATTTAAAAATGTGATATATAAACATTTTATTCGTATGTACCTTTATGACTCTTGAAAGTAGACTTATAGGACTTATTTTATGTAAAATGAGGTTCTAAATCCACTGGTGAAAACCGCAATGTCCTATCTTTAACCGTTTAGGAGATCGAGTAAAATGGTGAATAATAGATATCTAAAATTGTGATATATAAACATTTTATTCGTTTGTACCTTTATCAACTCTTAAGAGTAGACCTATAGGACTTATTTTATGTAAAATGAGGTGCTAAATCCATTTTTGAAAACCGCAATGTCCTATCTTTAACCGTTTAGGAGATCGAGTAAAATGGAGAATAATAAGTATTTAAAAATGTGATATAAAAACATTTTATTCGTATGTACCTTTATGACTCTTGATAGTAGACTTATAGGACTTATTTTATGTAAAATGAGGTTCTAAATCCACTGGTGAAAACCGCAATGTCCTATTTTTAACCGATTAGGAAATCGAGTAAAATGGAAAATAATAGATATTTAGAAATGTGATATATAAACATTTTATTCGTTTGTACCTTTATCAACTCTTAAGAGTAGACCTATAGGACTTATTTTATGTAAAATGAGGTGCTAAATCCATTTTTGAAAACCGCAATGTCCTATCTTTAACCGTTTAGGAGATCGAGTAAAATGGAGAATAACAGATATTTAAAAATGTGATATATAAACATTTTATTCGTTTGTACCTTTATCAACTCTTAAGAGTAGACCTATAGGACTTATTTTATGTAAAATGAGGTTCTAAATCCACTGGTGAAAACCGCAATGTCCTATCTTTAACCGTTTAGGAGATCGAGTAAAATGGTGAATAATTGATATCTAAAATTGTGATATATAAACATTTTATTCGTTTGTACCAATATCAACTCTTGAGAGTAGACTTATAGGACTTATTTTATGTAAAATGAGGTGCTGAATCCACTGGTGAAAACCGCAATGTCCTATCTTAAACTGTTTAGGAGATCGAGTAAAATGGAGAATAATAGATATTTAAAAATGTGATATAAAAACATTTTATTCGTTTGTACCTTTTTCAACTCTTAAGAGTAGACCTATAGGACTAATTTTATGTAAAATGAGGTGCTGAATTTATTGGTAAAAACCGCATTGTTTTATACTTAGCCGTTTAGGAGATCGAGTAAAATGGTGAATAATAGATATTTAAAATTGTGATATAAAAACATTTTATTCGTTTGTACCTTTTTCAACTCTTAAGAGTAGACCTATAGGACTAATTTTATGTAAAATGAGGTGCTGAATTTATTGGTAAAAACCGCATTGTCCTATACTTAGCCGTTTAGGAGATCGAGTAAAATGGTGAATAATAGATATCTAAAATTGTGATATATAAACATTTTATTCGTATGTACCTTTATGACTCTTGAAAGTAGACTTATAGGACTTATTTTATGTAAAATGAGGTGCTGAATCCACTGGTGAAAACCGCAATGTCCTATTTTTAACCGTTTAGGAAATCGAGTAAAATGGAAAATAATAGATATTTAGAAATGTGATATATAAACATTTTATTCGTTTGTACCTTTATCAACTCTTAAGAGTAGACCTATAGGACTTATTTTATGTAAAATGAGGTGCTAAATCTATTTTTGAAAACCGCAATGTCCTATCTTTAACCGTTTAGGAGATCGAGTAAAATGGAGAATAATAGATATTTAAAAATGTGATATATAAACATTTTATTCGTATGTACCTTTATGACTCTTGAAAGTAGACTTATAGGACTTATTTTATGTAAAATGAGGTTCTAAATCCACTGGTGAAAACCGCAATGTCCTATCTTTAACCGTTTAGGAGATCGAGTAAAATGGTGAATAATAGATATCTAAAATTGTGATATATAAACATTTTATTCGTTTGTACCTTTATCAACTCTTAATAGTAGACCTATAGGACTTATTTTATGTAAAATGAGGTGCTAAATCCATTTTTGAAAACCGCAATGTCCTATCTTTAACCGTTTAGGAGATCGAGTAAAATGGAGAATAATAAGTATTTAAAAATGTGATATAAAAACATTTTATTCGTATGTACCTTTATGACTCTTGATAGTAGACTTATAGGACTTATTTTATGTAAAATGAGGTTCTAAATCCACTGGTGAAAACCGCAATGTCCTATTTTTAACCGATTAGGAAATCGAGTAAAATGGAAAATAATAGATATTTAGAAATGTGATATATAAACATTTTATTCGTTTGTACCTTTATCAACTCTTAAGAGTAGACCTATAGGACTTATTTTATGTAAAATGAGGTGCTAAATCCATTTTTGAAAACCGCAATGTCCTATCTTTAACCGTTTAGGAGATCGAGTAAAATGGAGAATAACAGATATTTAAAAATGTGATATATAAACATTTTATTCGTTTGTACCTTTATCAACTCTTAAGAGCAGACCTATAGGACTTATTTTATGTA
This sequence comes from Silvanus unidentatus, assembly GCA_963930825.1. NCBI lineage: Eukaryota > Metazoa > Arthropoda > Insecta > Coleoptera > Silvanidae > Silvanus > Silvanus unidentatus. The sequence goes on from OZ005761.1 coordinate 13,047,419, forward strand.
AAATGAGGTTCTAAATCCACTGGTGAAAACCGCAATGTCCTATCTTTAACCGTTTAGGAGATCGAGTAAAATGGTGAATAATTGATATCTAAAATTGTGATATATAAACATTTTATTCGTTTGTACCAATATCAACTCTTGAGAGTAGACTTATAGGACTTATTTTATGTAAAATGAGGTGCTGAATCCACTGGTGAAAACCGCAATGTCCTATCTTTAACCGTTTAGGAGATCGAGTAAAATGGTGAATAATAGATATTTAAAATTGTGATATATAAACATTTTATTCGTTTGTACCTTTATCAACTCTTATGAGTAGACTTATAGGACTTATTTTATGTAAAATGAGGTGCTGAATCCACTGGTGAAAACCGCAATGTCCTATCTTTAACCGTTTAGGAGATCGAGTAAAATGGAGAATAATAGGTATTTAAAAATGTGATATACAAACATTTTATTCGTTTGTACCCTTATCAACTCTTAAGAGTAGACCTATAGGACTAATTTTATGTAAAATGAGGTGCTGAATTTACTGGTAAAAACCGCAATGTCCTATACTTAACCGTTTAGGAGATCGAGTAAAATGGTGAATAATAGATATTTAAAATTGTGATATATAAACATTTTATTCGTTTGTACCTTTATCATCTTTTAAGAGTAGACTTATAAGACTTATTTTATGTAAAATGAGGTGCTGAATTCACTGGTGAAAACCGCAATGTCCTATCTTTAACCGTTTAGGAGATCGAGTAAAATGGTGAATAATAGATATTTAAAAATGTGATATATAAACATTTTATTCGTTTGTACCTTTATCAACTTTTAGGAGTTGACTTATAAGACTTATTTTATGTAAAATGAGGTGCTGAATCCACTGGTGAAAACCGCAATGTCCTATCTTTAACCGTTTAGGAGATCGAGTAAAATGGTGAATATTAGATATTTAAAAATGTGATATATAAACATTTTATTCGTTTGTACCTTTATTAACTTTTAAGAGTAGACTTATAAGACTTATTTTATGTAAAATGAGGTGCTGAATCCACTGGTGAAAACCGCAATGTCCTATCTTTAACCGTTTAGGAGATCGAGTAAAATGGTGAATAATAGATATTTAAAATTGTGATATATAAACATTTTATTCGTTTGTACCTTTATCATCTCTTGAGAGTAGACTTATACGACTTATTTTTTGTAAAATGGGGTGCTGAATCCACTGGTGAAAACCGCAATGCCCTATCTTAAACTGTTTAGGAGATCGAGTAAAATGGAGAGTAATAGATATTTAAAAATGTGATATACAAACATTTTATTCGTATGTACCTTTATGACTCTTGAGAGTAGATTTATAGGACTTATTTTATGTATAATGAGGTGCTGAATCCACTGGTGAAAACCGCAATGTCCTATCTTTAACCGTTTAGGAGATCGAGTTAAATGGAGAATAATTGATTTTTATAAATGTGATATATAAACATCTTATTCGTATGTACCTTTATGACTCTTGAGAGTAGACTTATAGGACTTATTTTATGTATAATGAGGTGCTTAATCCACTGGTGAAAACCGCAATGTCCTATCTTTAACCGTTTAGGAGATCGAGTAAAATGGAGAATAATAGATATTTAAAAATGTGATATAAAAACATTTTATTCGTTTTTACCTTTATCAACTCTTGAGAGTAGACTTATAGGACTTATTTTATGTAAAATGAGGTGCTGAATCCACTGGTAAAAACCGCAATGTCCTATCTTTAACCGTTTAGGAGATCGAGTAAAATGGAAAATAATAGATATTTAGAAATGTGATATATAAACATTTTATTCGTTTGTACCTTTATCAACTCTTAAGAGTAAACCTATTGGACTTATTTTATGTAAAATGAGGTGCTGAATTTACTGGTAAAAACCGCAATGTCTTATACTTAACCGTTTAGGAGATCGAGTAAAATGGAGAATAATAGGTATTTAAAAATGTGATATACAAACATTTTATTCGTTTGTACCTTTATCAACTCTTAAGAGTAGACTTATAGGACTTATTTTATGTAAAATGAGGTGCTGAATCCACTGGTGAAAACCGCAATGTCCTATTTTTAACCGTTTAGGACATCGAGTAAAATGGAAAATAATAGATATTTAGAAATGTGATATATAAACATTTTATTCGTTTGTACCTTTATTAACTCTTAAGAGTTGACCTATAGGACTTATTTTATGTAAAATGAGGTGCTGAATTTACTGGTAAAAACCGCAATGTCTTATACTTAACCGTTTAGGAGATCGAGTAAAATGGAGAATAATAGGTATTTAAAAATGTGATATACAAACATTTTATTCGTTTGTACCTTTATCAACTCTTAAGAGTAGACTTATAGGACTTATTTTATGTAAAATGAGGTACTGAATCCACTGGTGAAAACCGCAATGTCCTATTTTTAACCGTTTAGGAAATCGAGTAAAATGGAAAATAATAGATATTTAGAAATGTGGTATATAAACATTTTATTCGTTTGTACCTTTATCAACTCTTAAGAGTAGACCTATAGGACTTATTTTATGTAAAATGAGGTGCTAAATCCATTTTTGAAAACCGCAATGTCCTATCTTTAACCGTTTAGGAGATCGAGTAAAATGGAGAATAATAGATATTTAAAAATGTGATATATAAACATTTTATTCGTATGTACCTTTATGACTCTTGAAAGTAGACTTATAGGACTTATTTTATGTAAAATGAGGTTCTAAATCCACTGGTGAAAACCGCAATGTCCTATCTTTAACCGTTTAGGAGATCGAGTAAAATGGTGAATAATAGATATCTAAAATTGTGATATATAAACATTTTATTCGTATGTACCTTTATGACTCTTGAAAGTAGACTTATAGGACTTATTTTATGTAAAATGAGGTGCTGAATCCACTGGTGAAAACCGCAATGTCCTATTTTTAACCGTTTAGGAAATCGAGTAAAATGGAAAATAATAGATATTTAGAAATGTGATATATAAACATTTTATTCGTTTGTACCTTTATCAACTCTTAAGAGTAGACCTATAGGACTTATTTTATGTAAAATGAGGTGCTAAATCTATTTTTGAAAACCGCAATGTCCTATCTTTAACCGTTTAGGAGATCGAGTAAAATGGAGAATAATAGATATTTAAAAATGTGATATATAAACATTTTATTCGTATGTACCTTTATGACTCTTGAAAGTAGACTTATAGGACTTATTTTATGTAAAATGAGGTTCTAAATCCACTGGTGAAAACCGCAATGTCCTATCTTTAACCGTTTAGGAGATCGAGTAAAATGGTGAATAATAGATATCTAAAATTGTGATATATAAACATTTTATTCGTTTGTACCTTTATCAACTCTTAAGAGTAGACCTATAGGACTTATTTTATGTAAAATGAGGTGCTAAATCCATTTTTGAAAACCGCAATGTCCTATCTTTAACCGTTTAGGAGATCGAGTAAAATGGAGAATAATAAGTATTTAAAAATGTGATATAAAAACATTTTATTCGTATGTACCTTTATGACTCTTGATAGTAGACTTATAGGACTTATTTTATGTAAAATGAGGTTCTAAATCCACTGGTGAAAACCGCAATGTCCTATTTTTAACCGATTAGGAAATCGAGTAAAATGGAAAATAATAGATATTTAGAAATGTGATATATAAACATTTTATTCGTTTGTACCTTTATCAACTCTTAAGAGTAGACCTATAGGACTTATTTTATGTAAAATGAGGTGCTAAATCCATTTTTGAAAACCGCAATGTCCTATCTTTAACCGTTTAGGAGATCGAGTAAAATGGAGAATAACAGATATTTAAAAATGTGATATATAAACATTTTATTCGTTTGTACCTTTATCAACTCTTAAGAGTAGACCTATAGGACTTATTTTATGTAAAATGAGGTTCTAAATCCACTGGTGAAAACCGCAATGTCCTATCTTTAACCGTTTAGGAGATCGAGTAAAATGGTGAATAATTGATATCTAAAATTGTGATATATAAACATTTTATTCGTTTGTACCAATATCAACTCTTGAGAGTAGACTTATAGGACTTATTTTATGTAAAATGAGGTGCTGAATCCACTGGTGAAAACCGCAATGTCCTATCTTAAACTGTTTAGGAGATCGAGTAAAATGGAGAATAATAGATATTTAAAAATGTGATATAAAAACATTTTATTCGTTTGTACCTTTTTCAACTCTTAAGAGTAGACCTATAGGACTAATTTTATGTAAAATGAGGTGCTGAATTTATTGGTAAAAACCGCATTGTTTTATACTTAGCCGTTTAGGAGATCGAGTAAAATGGTGAATAATAGATATTTAAAATTGTGATATAAAAACATTTTATTCGTTTGTACCTTTTTCAACTCTTAAGAGTAGACCTATAGGACTAATTTTATGTAAAATGAGGTGCTGAATTTATTGGTAAAAACCGCATTGTCCTATACTTAGCCGTTTAGGAGATCGAGTAAAATGGTGAATAATAGATATCTAAAATTGTGATATATAAACATTTTATTCGTATGTACCTTTATGACTCTTGAAAGTAGACTTATAGGACTTATTTTATGTAAAATGAGGTGCTGAATCCACTGGTGAAAACCGCAATGTCCTATTTTTAACCGTTTAGGAAATCGAGTAAAATGGAAAATAATAGATATTTAGAAATGTGATATATAAACATTTTATTCGTTTGTACCTTTATCAACTCTTAAGAGTAGACCTATAGGACTTATTTTATGTAAAATGAGGTGCTAAATCTATTTTTGAAAACCGCAATGTCCTATCTTTAACCGTTTAGGAGATCGAGTAAAATGGAGAATAATAGATATTTAAAAATGTGATATATAAACATTTTATTCGTATGTACCTTTATGACTCTTGAAAGTAGACTTATAGGACTTATTTTATGTAAAATGAGGTTCTAAATCCACTGGTGAAAACCGCAATGTCCTATCTTTAACCGTTTAGGAGATCGAGTAAAATGGTGAATAATAGATATCTAAAATTGTGATATATAAACATTTTATTCGTTTGTACCTTTATCAACTCTTAATAGTAGACCTATAGGACTTATTTTATGTAAAATGAGGTGCTAAATCCATTTTTGAAAACCGCAATGTCCTATCTTTAACCGTTTAGGAGATCGAGTAAAATGGAGAATAATAAGTATTTAAAAATGTGATATAAAAACATTTTATTCGTATGTACCTTTATGACTCTTGATAGTAGACTTATAGGACTTATTTTATGTAAAATGAGGTTCTAAATCCACTGGTGAAAACCGCAATGTCCTATTTTTAACCGATTAGGAAATCGAGTAAAATGGAAAATAATAGATATTTAGAAATGTGATATATAAACATTTTATTCGTTTGTACCTTTATCAACTCTTAAGAGTAGACCTATAGGACTTATTTTATGTAAAATGAGGTGCTAAATCCATTTTTGAAAACCGCAATGTCCTATCTTTAACCGTTTAGGAGATCGAGTAAAATGGAGAATAACAGATATTTAAAAATGTGATATATAAACATTTTATTCGTTTGTACCTTTATCAACTCTTAAGAGCAGACCTATAGGACTTATTTTATGTAAAATGAGGTTCTAAATCCACTGGTGAAAACCGCAATGTCCTATCTTTAACCGTTTAGGAGATCGAGTAAAATGGTGAATAATTGATATCTAAAATTGTGATATATAAACATTTTATTCGTTTGTACCAATATCAACTCTTGAGAGTAGACTTATAGGACTTATTTTATGTAAAATGAGGTGCTGAATCCACTGGTGAAAACCGCAATGTCCTATCTTAAACTGTTTAGGAGATCGAGTAAAATGGAGAATAATAGATATTTAAAAATGTGATATAAAAACATTTTATTCGTTTGTACCTTTTTCAACTCTTAAGAGTAGACCTATAGGACTAATTTTATGTAAAATGAGGTGCTGAATTTATTGGTAAAAACCGCATTGTCCTATACTTAGCCGTTTAGGAGATCGAGTAAAATGGTGAATAATAGATATTTAAAATTGTGATATATAAACATTTTATTCGTTTGTACCTTTATCAACTTTTATGAGTAGACTTATAAGACTTATTTAATGTAAAATGAGGTGCTGAATTCACTGGGGAAAACCGCAATGTCCTATCTTTAACCGTTTAGAAGATCGAGTAAAATGGTGAATAATAGATATTTAAAAATGTGATATATAAACATTTTAATCGTTTGTACCTTTATCAACTTTTAAGAGTAGACCTATAGGACTCATTTTATGTAAAATGAGGTGCTGAATCCATTTTTGAAAACTGCAATGTCCTATCTTTAACCGTTTAGGAGATCGAGTAAAATGGTGAATAATAAATATTTAAAATTGTGATATATAAACATTTTATTCGTTTGTATCTTTATCAACTTTTAAGAGTAGACTTATAAGACTTATTTTATGTAAAATGAGGTGCTGAATTTATTGGTAAAAACCGCATTGTCCTATACTTAACCGTTTAGGAGATCGAGTAAAATGGAAAATAATAGATATTTAAAAATGTGATATTTAAACATTTTATTCGTTTGTACCTTTATCAACTCTTGAGAGTGGACTTATAGATCTTATTTTATGTAAAATGAGGTTCTGAATCCACTGGTGAAAACCGCAATGTCCTATCTATAACCGTTTAGGAGATCGAGTAAAATGGAAAGTAATAGATATTTAAAAATGTGATATATAAACATTTTATTCGTTTGTACCTTTATTAACTCTTGAGAGTAGACTGATAGGACTTATTTTATGTTAAATGAGGTGCTGAATCCACTGGTGAAAACCGCAATGTCCTATCTTTAACCGTTTAGGAGATTGAGTAAAATGGTGAATAATAGATATTTAAAAATGTGATATATAAATATTTTATTCGTTTGTACCTTTATCATCTCTTGAGAGTAGACTTATAGGACTTATTGTTTGTAAAATGAGGTGCTAAATCCGCTGGTAAAATCCGCAATGTCCTATCTACAACCGTTTAGGAGATCGAGTAAAATGGAGAATAATAGATATTTAAAAATGTGATATATAAACATTTTATTCGTTTGTACTTTTATCAAGTATTTAGAGTAGACTTATAGGACTTATTTTATGTAAAATAAGGTGCTAAATACACTGTTTCAAACCGCAATGTCCTAAATTTAACCGCTTAGGAGATCGAGTAAAATGGAGAATTATAGATATTTCAAAATGTGATGATTAAATATTTTATTCGTTTGTACCTTTATCAACTCTTAAGAGTAGACTTATAGGACTTGTTTTATGTAAAATGAGGTGCTGAATCCACTGGTGAAAACCGCAAAGTCCTATCTATAACCGTTTAGGGGATCGAGTAAAATGGAAAATAATAGATATTTAAAAATGTGATATATAAACAATTTATTCGTTTGTACCTTTATGACTCTTGAGAGTAGACTTATAGGACTTATTTTATGTAAAATGAGGTGCTAAATCCACTGGTAAAAACCGCAATGTCCTATATTTAAACGTTTAGGAGATCGAGTAAAATGGAGAATAATAGATATTTAAAAATGTGATTTATAAACATTTTATTCGTTTGTACATTTATCAACTCTTGAGAGTAGACTTATAGGACTTATTTTTTGTAATATGAGGTGCTAAATCCGCTGGTAAAAACCGCAATGTCCTATCTTTAACCGTTTAGGAGATCGAGTAAAATGGAGAATAATAGATATTTAAAAATGTGATTTATAAACATTTTATTCGTTTGTACATTTATCAACTCTTGAGAGTAGACTTATAGGACTTATTTTTTGTAATATGAGGTGCTAAATCCGCTGGTGAAAACCGCAATGCCCTATCTTTAACCGGTTAGGAGATCGAGTAAATTGGTGAATAATAGATATTTAAAAATGTGATATATAAACATTTTATTCGTTTGTACCTTTATCAACTCTTAAGAGTAGACTTATAGGACTTATTTTATGTAAAATGAGGTGCTGAATCCACTGGTGAAAACCGCAATGTCCTATCTTAAACTGTTTAGGAGATCGAGTAAAATGGAGAATAATAGGTATTTAAAAATGTGATATACAAACATTTTATTCGTTTGTACCTTTATCAACTTTTAAGAGTAGACTTATAAGACTTATTTCATGTAAAATGAGGTGCTAAATCCACTGGTGAAAACCGCAATGTCCTATCTTTAACTGTTTAGGAGATCGAGTAAAATGAAGAATAATAGGTATTTAAAAATGTGATATACAAACATTTTATTCGTTTGTACCTTTATCAACTCTTGAGGAGTAGACTTATAGGTTTTATTTTATGTAAAATGAGGTGCTGAATATACTGGTAAAAACCGCAATGTCTTATACTTAACCGTTTAGGAGATCGAGTAAAATGGAGAATAATAGGTATTTAAAAATGTGATATACAAACATTTTATTCGTTTGTACCTTTATCAACTTTTATGAGTAGACTTATAAGACTTATTTCATGTAAAATGAGGTGCTGAATCCACTGGTGAAAACCGCAATGTCCTATCTTTAACTGTTTAGGATATGGAGTAAAATGGAGAATAATGGATATTTAAAAATGTGATATAAAAACATTTTATTCGTTTGTACCTTTATCAACTCTTAAGAGTAGACTTATAGGACTTATTTTATGTAAAATGAGGTGCTGAATCCACTGGTGAAAACCGCAATGTCCTATCTTTAACTGTTTAGGATATGGAGTAAAATGGAGAATAATGGATATTTAAAAATGTGATATAAAAACATTTTATTCGTTTGTACCTTTATCAACTCTTAAGAGTAGACCTATAGGACTAATTTTATGTAAAATGAGGTGCTGAATTTACTGGTAAAAACCGCAATGTCTTATACTTAACCGTTTAGGAGATCGAGTAAAATGGAGAATAATAGGTATTTAAAAATGTGATATATAAACATTTTATTCGTTTGTACCTTTATCAACTTTTAAGAGTAGACTTATAAGACTTATTTTATGTAAAATGAGGTGCTGAATTCACTGGTGAAAACCGCAATGTCCTATCTTTAACCGTTTAGGAGATCGAGTAAAATGGTGAATAATTGATATTTAAAATTGTGATATATAAACATTTTATTCGTTTGTACTTATATCAACTCTTAAGAGTAGACATATAGGACTTATTTTATGTACAATGAGATGCTGAATCCACTGGTGAAAACCGCAATGTACTATCTATAACCGTTTAGGAGATCGAGTAAAATGGAAAATAATAGATATTTAAAAATGTGATATATAAACATTTTATTCGTTTGTACCTATATCAACTCTTGAGAGTAGACTTATAGATCTTATTTTATGTAAAATAAGGTGCTGAATCCACTGGTGAAAACCGCAATGTACTATCTATAACCGTTTAGGAGATCGAGTAAAATGGAAAATAATAGATATTTAAAAATGTGATATATAAACATTTTATTCGTTTGTACCTTTATCAACTCTTGAGAGTAGACTTATAGATCTTATTTTATGTAAAATGAGGTGCTGAATCCACTGGTGAAAACCGCAATGTCCTATCTTTAACAGTTTAGGAGATCGAGTAAAATGGTGAATAATAGATATTTAAAAATGTGATATATAAACAATTTATTCGTTTGTACCTTTATTAATTCTTAAGAGTAGACTTATAGGACTTATTTTATGTAAAATGAGGTGCTGAATCCACTGGTGAAAATCGCAATGTCCTATCTATAACCGTTTAGGAGATCGAGTAAAATAAAGAATAATAGATATTTAAAAATGTGATATATAAACATTTTATTCGTTTGTACCTTTATCAACTCTTGAGAGTAGACTTATTGGACTTATTTTATGTAAAATGAGTTGCTGAATTTTCTGGTGAAAACCGCAATGTCCAATCTTTAACCGTTTAGGAGATCGAGTAAAATGGAGAATAATAGATATTTAAAAATGTGATATAAAACATTTTATTCGTTTGTACCTTTATGACTCTTGAGAGTAGACTTATAGGACTTATTTTATGTAAAATGAGGTGCTTAATCCACTGTTGGAAACCGCAATGTCCTATATTTAACTGCTTAGGAGATCGAGTAAAATGGAGAATAATAGATATATAAAAATGTGATATTTAAACATTTTATTCGTTTGTACCTTTATCAACTCTTGAGAGTGGACTTATAGATCTTATTTTATGTAAAATGAGGTGCTGAATCCACTGGTGAAAACCGCAATGTCCTATCTATAACCGTTTAGGAGATCGAGTAAAATGGAAAGTAATAGATATTTAAAAATGTGATATATAAACATTTTATCCGTTTGTACCTTTATCAACTCTTATGAGTAGACTTATAGGACTTATTTTATGTAAAATGAGGTGCTGAATCCACTGGTGAAAACCGCAATGTCCTATCTTTAACCGTTTAGGAGATTGAGTAAAATGGTGAATAATAGATATTTAAAAATGTGATATATAAATATTTTATTCGTTTGTACCTTTATCATCTCTTGAGAGTAGACTTATAGGACTTATTGTTTGTAAAATGAGGTGCTAAATCCGCTGGTAAAATCCGCAATGTCCTATCTACAACCGTTTAGGAGATCGAGTAAATTGGAGAATAATAGATATTTAAAAATGTGATATATAAACATTTTATTCGTTTGTACTTTTATCAAGTATTTAGAGTAGACTTATAGGACTTATTTTATGTAAAATAAGGTGCTAAATACACTGTTTCAAACCGCAATGTCCTAAATTTAACCGCTTAGGAGATCGAGTAAAATGGAGAATTATAGATATTTAAAAATGTGATGATTAAATATTTTATTCGTTTGTACCTTTATCAACTCTTAAGAGTAGACTTATAGGACTTGTTTTATGTAAAATGAGGTGCTGAATCCACTGGTGAAAACCGCAAAGTCCTATCTATAACCGTTTAGGGGATCGAGTAAAATGGAAAATAATAGATATTTAAAAATGTGATATATAAACAATTTATTCGTTTGTACCTTTATGACTCTTGAAAGTAGACTTATAGGACTTATTTTATGTAAAATGAGGTGCTAAATCCACTGGTAAAAACCGCAATGTCCTATATTTAAACGTTTAGGAGATCGAGTAAAATGGAGAATAATAGATATTTAAAAATGTGATTTATAAACATTTTATTCGTTTGTACATTTATCAACTCTTGAGAGTAGACTTATAGGACTTATTTTTTGTAATATGAGGTGCTAAATCCGCTGGTAAAAACCGCAATGTCCTATCTTTAACCGTTTAGGAGATCGAGTAAAATGGAGAATAATAGATATTTAAAAATGTGATTTATAAACATTTTATTCGTTTGTACATTTATCAACTCTTGAGAGTAGACTTATAGGACTTATTTTTTGTAATATGAGGTGCTAAATCCGCTGGTGAAAACCGCAATGCCCTATCTTTAACCGGTTAGGAGATCGAGTAAATTGGTGAATAATAGATATTTAAAAATGTGATATATAAACATTTTATTCGTTTGTACCTTTATCAACTCTTGAGAGTAGACTTATAGGACTTAATTTATGTAAAATGAGGTGCTGAATTCTCTGGTAAAAACCGCAATATCCAATCTTTAACCGTTTAAGAGATCGTGTAAAATGGTGAATAATAGATATTTAAAAATGTTATATATAAACAATTTATTCGTTTGTACCTTTATGACTCTTGAGAGTAGACTTATAGGACTTATTTCATGTAAAATGAGGTGCTGAATCCACTGGTGAAAACCGCAATGTCCTATCTTTAACTGTTTAGGAGATGGAGTAAAATGGAGAATAATGGATATTTAAAAATGTGATATAAAAACATTTTATTCGTTTGTACTTTTATCAACTCTTAAGAGTAGACTTATAGGACTTATTTTATGTAAAATGAGGTGCTGAATCCACTGGTGAAAACCGCAATGTCCTATACTTAACCGTTTAGGAGATCGAGTAAAATGGTGAATAATAGATATTTAAAATTGTGATATATAAACATTTTATTCGTTTGTACCTTTATCAACTTTTATGAGTAGACTTATAAGACTTATTTAATGTAAAATGAGGTGCTGAATTCACTGGGGAAAACCGCAATGTCCTATACTTAACCGTTTAGGAGATCGAGTAAAATGGAGAATAATGGATATTTAAAAATATGATATAAAAACATTTTATTCGTTTGTACCTTTATCAACTCTTAAGAGTAGACTTATAGGACTTATTTTATGTAAAATGAGGTGCTGAATCCACTGGTGAAAACCGCAATGTCCTATCTTAAACTGTTTAGGAGATCGAGTAAAATGGAGAATAATAGGTATTTAAAAATGTGATATACAAACATTTTATTCGTTTGTACCTTTATCAACTTTTAAGAGTAGACTTATAAGACTTATTTCATGTAAAATGAGGTGCTGAATCCACTGGTGAAAACCGCAATGTCCTATCTTTAACTGTTTAGGAGATCGAGTAAAATGAAGAATAATAGGTATTTAAAAATGTGATATACAAACATTTTATTCGTTTGTACCTTTATCAACTCTTGAGGAGTAGACTTATAGGTTTTATTTTATGTAAAATGAGGTGCTGAATATACTGGTAAAAACCGCAATGTCTTATACTTAACCGTTTAGGAGATCGAGTAAAATGGAGAATAATAGGTATTTAAAAATGTGATATACAAACATTTTATTCGTTTGTACCTTTATCAACTTTTATGAGTAGACTTATAAGACTTATTTCATGTAAAATGAGGTGCTGAATCCACTGGTGAAAACCGCAATGTCCTATCTTTAACTGTTTAGGATATGGAGTAAAATGGAGAATAATGGATATTTAAAAATGTGATATAAAAACATTTTATTCGTTTGTACCTTTATCAACTCTTAAGAGTAGACTTATAGGACTTATTTTATGTAAAATGAGGTGCTGAATCCACTGGTGAAAACCGCAATGTCCTATCTTTAACTGTTTAGGATATGGAGTAAAATGGAGAATAATGGATATTTAAAAATGTGATATAAAAACATTTTATTCGTTTGTACCTTTATCAACTCTTAAGAGTAGACCTATAGGACTAATTTTATGTAAAATGAGGTGCTGAATTTACTGGTAAAAACCGCAATGTCTTATACTTAACCGTTTAGGAGATCGAGTAAAATGGAGAATAATAGGTATTTAAAAATGTGATATATAAACATTTTATTCGTTTGTACCTTTATCAACTTTTAAGAGTAGACTTATAAGACTTATTTTATGTAAAATGAGGTGCTGAATTCACTGGTGAAAACCGCAATGTCCTATCTTTAACCGTTTAGGAGATCGAGTAAAATGGTGAATAATTGATATTTAAAATTGTGATATATAAACATTTTATTCGTTTGTACTTATATCAACTCTTAAGAGTAGACATATAGGACTTATTTTATGTACAATGAGATGCTGAATCCACTGGTGAAAACCGCAATGTACTATCTATAACCGTTTAGGAGATCGAGTAAAATGGAAAATAATAGATATTTAAAAATGTGATATATAAACATTTTATTCGTTTGTACCTATATCAACTCTTGAGAGTAGACTTATAGATCTTATTTTATGTAAAATAAGGTGCTGAATCCACTGGTGAAAACCGCAATGTACTATCTATAACCGTTTAGGAGATCGAGTAAAATGGAAAATAATAGATATTTAAAAATGTGATATATAAACATTTTATTCGTTTGTACCTTTATCAACTCTTGAGAGTAGACTTATAGATCTTATTTTATGTAAAATGAGGTGCTGAATCCACTGGTGAAAACCGCAATGTCCTATCTTTAACAGTTTAGGAGATCGAGTAAAATGGTGAATAATAGATATTTAAAAATGTGATATATAAACAATTTATTCGTTTGTACCTTTATTAATTCTTAAGAGTAGACTTATAGGACTTATTTTATGTAAAATGAGGTGCTGAATCCACTGGTGAAAGCCGCAATGTCCTATCTATAACCGTTTAGGAGATCGAGTAAAATAAAGAATAATAGATATTTAAAAATGTGATATATAAACATTTTATTCGTTTGTACCTTTATCAACTCTTGAGAGTAGACTTATTGGACTTATTTTATGTAAAATGAGTTGCTGAATTTTCTGGTGAAAACCGCAATGTCCAATCTTTAACCGTTTAGGAGATCGAGTAAAATGGAGAATAATAGATATTTAAAAATGTGATATAAAACATTTTATTCGTTTGTACCTTTATGACTCTTGAGAGTAGACTTATTGGACTTATTTTATGTAAAATGAGGTGCTTAATCCACTGTTGGAAACCGCAATGTCCTATATTTAACTGCTTAGGAGATCGAGTAAAATGGAGAATAATAGATATATAAAAATGTGATATATAAACATTTTATTCGTTTGTACTTTTATCAAGTATTTAGAGTAGACTTATAGGACTTATTTTATGTAAAATAAGGTGCTAAATACACTGTTTCAAACCGCAATGTCCTAAATTTAACCGCTTAGGAGATCGAGTAAAATGGAGAATAATAGATATTTAAAAATGTGATGATTAAATATTTTATTCGTTTGTACCTTTATCAACTCTTAAGAGTAGACTTATAGGACTTGTTTTATGTAAAATGAGGTGCTGAATCCACTGGTGAAAACCGCAATGTCCTATCTATAACCGTTTAGGGGATCGAGTAAAATGGAAAATAATAGATATTTAAAAATGTGATATATAAACAATTTATTCGTTTGTACCTTTATGACTCTTGAGAGTAGACTTATAGGACTTATTTTATGTAAAATGAGGTGCTAAATCCACTGGTAAAAACCGCAATGTCCTATATTTAAACGTTTAGGAGATCGAGTAAAATGGAGAATAATAGATATTTAAAAATGTGATTTATAAACATTTTATAGTTTGTACATTTATCAACTCTTAAGACTAGACCTATAGGACTTATTTTATGTAAAATGAGTTGCTGAATTCTCTGGTGAAAACCGCAATGCCCTATCTTTAACCGGTTAGGAGATCGAGTAAATTGGTGAATAATAGATATTTAAAAATGTGATATATAAACATTTTATTCGTTTGTACCTTTATCAACTCTTGAGAGTAGACTTATAGGACTTAATTTATGTAAAATGGGGTGCTGAATTCTCTGGTAAAAACCGCAATATCCAATCTTTAACCGTTTAAGAGATCGAGTAAAATGGTGAATAATAGATATTTAAAAATGTGATATATAAACATTTTATTCGTTTGTACCTTTATCAACTCTTGAGAGTAGACTTATAGGACTTATTTTATGTAAAATGAGGTGCTGAATCCACTGGTGAAAACCGCAATGCCCTATCTATAAAAGTTTAGGAGATCGAGTAAAATGGAAAATAATAGATATTTAAAAATGTGATATATAAACATTTTATCCGTTTGTACCTTTATGACTCTTGAGAGTAGACTTATAGGACTTATTTTATGTAAAATGAGGTGCTAAATCCACTGGTGAAAACGGCAATGTCCTATTTTTAACCGTTTAGGAGATCGAGTAAAATGGAAAATAATAGATATTTAAAAATGTGATATATAAACATTTTACTTGTTTGTACCTTTATCAACTCTTAAGACTAGACTTATAGGACTTATTTTATGTAAAATGAGGTGCTGAATTCTCTGGTGAAAACCGCAATGCCCTATCTTTAACCGGTTAGGAGATCGAGTAAAATGGTGAATAATAGATATTTAAAAATGTGATACATAAACATTTTATTCGTTTGTACCTTTATCAACTCTTGAGAGTAGACTTATAGGACTTAATTTATGTAAAATGAGGTGCTGAATCCACTGGTGAAAACCGCAATGTACTATCTATAACCGTTTAGGAGATCGAGTAAAATGGAAAATAATAGATATTTAAAAATGTGATATATAAACATTTTATTCGTATGTACCTTTATCAACTCTTGAGAGTAGACTTATAAATCTTATTTTATGTAAAATGAGGTGCTGAATCCACTGGTGAAAACCGCAATGTCCTATCTTTAACAGTTTAGGAGATCGAGTAAAATGGAGAATAATAGATATTTAAAAATGTGATATATAAACATTTTATTCGTTTGTACCTTTATGACTCTTGAGAGTAGACTTATAGGACTTATTTTTTGTAAAATGGGGTGCTGAATACACTGGTGAAAACCGCAATGTCCTATCTTTAACCGTTTAGGAGATCGAGTAAAATGGAGAATAATAGATATTTAAAAATGTGATTTATAAACATTTTATTCGTTTGTACCTTTATGAATCTTGAGAGTAGACTTATAGGACTTATTTTATGTAAAATGAGGTGCTAAATCCACTGGTAAAAACCGCAATGCCCTATCTTTAAGCGTTTAGGAGATCGAGTAAAATGGAGAATAATAGATATTTAAAAATGTGATAAATAAACATTTTATTCGTTTGTACCTTTATCAACTCTTGAGAGTAGACTTATAGGACTTATTTTATGTAAAATGAAGTGCTGAATCCACTGGTGAAAACCGCAATGTCCTATTTTTAACCGTTTAGGAAATCGAGTAAAATGGAAAATAATAGATATATAAAAATGTGATATATAAACATTTTATTCGTTTGTACCTTTATCAACCCTTAAGAGTAGACTTATAGGACTTATTTTATGTTAAATGAGGTGCTGAATCCATTTTTGAAAACCGCAATGTCCTATTTTTAACCGTTTAGGAGATAGAGTGAAATGCAGAATATTAGATATTTAAAAATGTGATATATAAACATTTTATTCGTTTGTACCTTTATGACTCTTGAGAGTAGACCTATAGGACTTATTTTATGTAAAATGAGGTGCTGAATCCACTGGTGAAAACCGCAATGTCCTATCTTTTACTCTTTAAGAGATCGAGTAAAATGGAGAATAATAGATATTTGAAAATGTGATATATAAACATTTTATTCGTTTGTACCTTTATCAACTCTTAAGAGTAGACTTATAGGACTTATTTTATGTTAAATGAGGTGCTGAATCCATTTTTGAAAACCGCATTGTCCTATTTTTAACCGTTTAGGAGATCGAGTAAAATGGTGAATAATAGATATTTAAAAATGTGATATATAAACATTTTATTCGTTTGTACCTTTATGACTCTTGAGAGTAGACTTATAGGACTTATTTTATGTAAAATGAAGTGCTTAATCCACTGTTGAAAACCGCAATGTCCTATATTTAACTGTTTAGGAGATCGAGTAAAATGGAGAATAATTGACATATAAAAATGTGATATATAAACATTTTATTCGTTTGTACCTTTATCAACTCTTGAGAGTAGACTTATAGATCTTATTTTATGTAAAATGAGGTGCTCAATCCACTGGTGAAAACCGCAATGTCCTATCTTTTACTCTTTAAGAGATCGAGTAAAATGGAGAATAATAGATATTTGAAAATGTGATATATAAACATTTTATTCGTTTGTACCTTTATCAACTCTTAAGAGTAGACTTATAGGACTTATTTTATGTTAAATGAGGTGCTGAATCCATTTTTGAAAACCGCAATGTCCTATTTTTAACCGTTTAGGAGATCGAGTAAAATGGTGAATAATTGACATATAAAAATGTGATATATAAACATTTTATTCGTTTGTACCTTTATCAACTCTTGAGAGTAGACTTATAGATCTTATTTTATGTAAAATGAGGTGCTCAATCCACTGGTGAAAACCGCAATGTCCTATCTTTTACTCTTTAAGAGATCGAGTAAAATGGAGAATAATAGATATTTGAAAATGTGATATATAAACATTTTATTCGTTTGTACCTTTATCAACTCTTAAGAGTAGACTTATAGGACTTATTTTATGTT
Source organism: Silvanus unidentatus (assembly GCA_963930825.1). NCBI lineage: Eukaryota > Metazoa > Arthropoda > Insecta > Coleoptera > Silvanidae > Silvanus > Silvanus unidentatus. Next base: position 13,065,353 of record OZ005761.1, read on the forward strand.
AAATGAGGTGCTGAATCCATTTTTGAAAACCGCAATGTCCTATTTTTAACCGTTTAGGAGATCGAGTAAAATGGTGAATAATAGATATTTAAAAATGTGATATATAAACAATTTATTCGTTTGTACCTTTATTAACTCTTAAGAGTAGACTTATAGGACTTATTTTATGTAAAATGAGGTGCTGAATCCACTGGTGAAATCCGCAATGTCCTATCTTTAACTGTTTAGGAGATCGAGTAAAATGGAGTATAATAGATATTTAAAAATGTGATATATAAACATTTTATTCGTTTGTACCTTTATCAACTCTTGAGAGTAGACTTATAGATCTTATTTTATGTAAAATGAGGTGCTGAATCCACTGGTGAAAACCGCAATGTCCTATCTTTAACAGTTTAGGAGATCGAGTTAAATGGTGAATAATAGATATTTAAAAATGTGATATATAAACAATTTATTCGTTTGTACCTTTATTAACTCTTAAGAGTAGACTTATAGGACTTATATTATGTAAAATGAGGTGCTGAATCCACTGGTGAAAACCGCAACGTCCTATCTATAACCGTTTAGGAGATCGAGTAAAATGAAGAATAATAGATATTTAAATATGTGATATATAAACATTTTATTCGTTTGTACCTTTATCAACTCTTGAGAGTAGACTTATAGGACTTATATTATGAAAAATGAGGTACTGAATTCTCTGGTGAAAACCGCAATGTCCAATCTTTAACCGTTTAGGAGATCGAGTAAAATGGAGAATAATAGTTATTTAAAAATGTGATACATAAACATTTTATTCGTTTGTACCTTTATCAACCCTTAAGAGTAGACTTATAGGACTTATTTTATGTTAAATGAGGTGCTGAATCCATTTTTGAAAACCGCAATGTCCTATTTTTAACCGTTTAGGAGATAGAGTGAAATGCAGAATATTAGATATTTAAAAATGTGATATATAAACATTTTATTCGTTTGTACCTTTATGACTCTTGAGAGTAGACCTATAGGACTTATTTTATGTAAAATGAGGTGCTGAATCCACTGGTGAAAACCGCAATGTCCTATCTTTTACTCTTTAAGAGATCGAGTAAAATGGAGAATAATAGATATTTGAAAATGTGATATATAAACATTTTATTCGTTTGTACCTTTATCAACTCTTAAGAGTAGACTTATAGGACTTATTTTATGTTAAATGAGGTGCTGAATCCATTTTTGAAAACCGCATTGTCCTATTTTTAACCGTTTAGGAGATCGAGTAAAATGGTGAATAATAGATATTTAAAAATGTGATATATAAACATTTTATTCGTTTGTACCTTTATGACTCTTGAGAGTAGACTTATAGGACTTATTTTATGTAAAATGAAGTGCTTAATCCACTGTTGAAAACCGCAATGTCCTATATTTAACTGTTTAGAAGATCGAGTAAAATGGAGAATAATTGACATATAAAAATGTGATATATAAACATTTTATTCGTTTGTACCTTTATCAACTCTTGAGAGTAGACTTATAGATCTTATTTTATGTAAAATGAGGTGCTCAATCCACTGGTGAAAACCGCAATGTCCTATCTTTTACTCTTTAAGAGATCGAGTAAAATGGAGAATAATAGATATTTGAAAATGTGATATATAAACATTTTATTCGTTTGTACCTTTATCAACTCTTAAGAGTAGACTTATAGGACTTATTTTATGTTAAATGAGGTGCTGAATCCATTTTTGAAAACCGCAATGTCCTATTTTTAACCGTTTAGGAGATCGAGTAAAATGGTGAATAATAGATATTTAAAAATGTGATATATAAACAATTTATTCGTTTGTACCTTTATTAACTCTTAAGAGTAGACTTATAGGACTTATTTTATGTAAAATGAGGTGCTGAATCCACTGGTGAAATCCGCAATGTCCTATCTTTAACTGTTTAGGAGATCGAGTAAAATGGAGTATAATAGATATTTAAAAATGTGATATATAAACATTTTATTCGTTTGTACCTTTATCAACTCTTGAGAGTAGACTTATAGATCTTATTTTATGTAAAATGAGGTACTGAATCCACTGGTGAAAACCGCAATGTCCTATCTTTAACAGTTTAGGAGATCGAGTTAAATGGTGAATAATAGATATTTAAAAATGTGATATATAAACAATTTATTCGTTTGTACCTTTATTAACTCTTAAGAGTAGACTTATAGGACTTATATTATGTAAAATGAGGTGCTGAATCCACTGGTGAAAACCGCAACGTCCTATCTATAACCGTTTAGGAGATCGAGTAAAATGAAGAATAATAGATATTTAAATATGTGATATATAAACATTTTATTCGTTTGTACCTTTATCAACTCTTGAGAGTAGACTTATAGGACTTATATTATGAAAAATGAGGTACTGAATTCTCTGGTGAAAACCGCAATGTCCAATCTTTAACCGATTAGAAGATCGAGTTGAATGGAGAATAATAGATATTTAAAAAAGTGATATATAAATATTTTATTCGTTTGTACCTTTATCAACACTTGAGAGTAGACTTATTGGACTTATTTTATGTAAAATGAGGTGCTGAATTTTCTGGTGAAAACCGCAATGTCCAATCTTTAACCGTTTAGGAGATCGAGTAAAATGGAGAATAATAGTTATTTAAAAATGTGATAAATAAACGTTTTATTCGTTTGTACCTTTATTACCTCTTAAGAGTAGACTTATAGGACTTATTTTATGTGAAATGAGGTGCTGAATCCACTGGTGAAAACCGCAATGTCCTATCAATAACCGTTTAGGAGATCGAGTACAATGGAAAATAATAGATATTTAAAAATGTGATATATAAACATTTTATTCGTTTGTACCTTTATCAACTCTTGAGAGTAGACTTATAGATCTTATTTTATGTAAAATGAGGTGCTGAATCCACTGGTGAAAACCGCAATGTCCTATCTTTAACAGTTTAGGAGATCGAGTAAAATGGTGAATAATAGATATTTAAAAATGTGATATATAAACAATTTATTCGTTTGTACCTTTATTAACTCTTAAGAGTAGACTTATAGGACTTATTTTATGTAAAATGAGGTGCTGAATCCACTGGTGAAAACCGCAACGTCCTATCTATAACCGTTTAGGAGATCGAGCAAAATGAAGAATAATAGATATTTAAAAAAGTGATATATAAATATTTTATTCGTTTGTACCTTTATCAACACTTGAGAGTAGACTTATTGGACTTATTTTATGTAAAATGAGGTGCTGAATTTTCTGGTGAAAACCGCAATGTCCAATCTTTAACCGTTTAGGAGATCGAGTAAAATGGAGAATAATAGTTATTTAAAAATGTGATATATAAACATTTTATTCGTTTGTACCTTTATTACCTCTTAAGAGTAGACTTATAGGACTTATTTTATGTGAAATGAGGTGCTGAATCCACTGGTGAAAACCGCAATGTCCTAGCAATAACCGTTTAGGAGATCGAGTACAATGGAAAATAATAGATATTTAAAAATGTGATATATAAACATTTTATCCGTTTGTAACTTTATCAACTCTTGAGAGTAGACTTATAGAACTTATTTTATGTAAAATGAGGTGCTGAATCCACTGGTGAAAACAGCAATGTCCTATCTTTAACCGTTTAGGAGATCGAGTAAAATGGTGAATAATAATTATTTAAAAATGTGATATATAAACAATTTATTCGTTTGTACCTTTATCATCTCTTGAGAGTAGACTTATAGGACTTATTTTTTGTAAAATGGGGTGCTGAATCCACTGGTGAAATCCGCAATGTTTTATCTTTAACCGTTTAGGAGATCGAGTAAAATGGAGAATAATAGATATTTAAAAATGTGATTTATAAACATTTTATTCGTTTGTACCTTTATGACTCTTGAGAGTAGACCTATAGGACCTATTTTATGTAAAATGAGGTGCTAAATCCACTGGTAAAAACCGCAATGTCCTATCTTTAAGCGTTTAGGAGATCGAGTAAAATGGAGAATAATAGATATTTAAAAATGTGATATATAAACATTTTATTCGTTTGTACCTTTATTAACTCTTGAGAGTAGACTTATAGGACTTATTTTATGTAAAATGAAGTGCTGAATCCATTTTTGAAAACCGCAATGTCCTATTTTTAACCGTTTAGGAGATAGAGTGAAATGCAGAATATTAGATATTTAAAAATGTGATATATAAACATTTTATTCGTTTGTACCTTTATGACTCTTGAGAGTAGACCTATAGGACTTATTTTATGTAAAATGAGGTGCTGAATCCACTGGTGAAAACCGCAATGTCCTATCTTTTACTCTTTAAGAGATCGAGTAAAATGGAGAATAATAGATATTTGAAAATGTGATATATAACCATTTTATTCGTTTGTACCTTTATCAACTCTTAAGAGTAGACTTATAGGACTTATTTTATGTTAAATGAGGTGCTGAATCCATTTTTGAAAACCGCAATGTCCTATTTTTAACCGTTTAGGAGATCGAGTAAAATGGTGAATAATAGATATTTAAAAATGTGATATATAAACATTTTATTCGTTTGTACCTTTATGACTCTTGAGAGTAGACCTATAGGACTTATTTTATGTTAAATGAGGTGCTGAATCCATTTTTGAAAACCGCAATGTCCTATTTTTAACCGTTTAGGAGATCGAGTGAAATGGTGAATAATAGATATTTAAAAATGTGATATATAAACATTTTATTCGTTTGTACATTTATCAACTCTTAAGAGTAGACTTATAGGACTTATTTTATGTTAAATGAGGTGCTGAATCCATTTTTGAAAACCGCAATGTCCTATTTTTAACCGTTTAGGAGATCGAGTAAAATGGAGAATAATAGATATTTGAAAATGTGATATATAAACATTTTATTCGTTTGTACCTTTATCAACTCTTATGAGTAGACTTATAGGACTTATGTTATGTACAATGAGGTGCTGATTCCACTGGTGAAAACCGCAATGTCCTATCTATAAAAGTTTAGGAGATCGAGTAAAATGGAAAATAATAGATATTTAAAAATGTGATATATAAACATTTTATCCGTTTGTACCTTTATCAACTCTTGAGAGTTGACTTATAGAACTTATTTTATGTAAAATGAGGTGCTGAATCCGCTGGTGAAAACCGCAATGTCCTATCTTTAACCGTTTAGGAGATCGAGTAAAATGGTGAATAATAGATATTTAAAAATGTGATATATAAATATTTTATTCGTTTGTACCTTTATCATCTCTTGAGAGTAGACTTAAAGGACTTATTTTTTGTAATATGAGGTGCTAAATCCGCTGGTAAAAACCGCAATGTCCTATCTTTAACCGTTTAGGAGATCGGGTAAAATGGAGAATAATAGATATTTAAAAATGTGATATATAAACATTTTATTCGTTTGTACCTTTATGACTCTTGAGAGTAGACTTATAGGACTTATTTTATGTAAAATGAGGTGCTTAATCCACTGTTGAAAACCGCAATGTCCTATATTTAACTGTTTAGGAGATCGAGTAAAATGGAGAATAATAGATATATAAAAATGTGATATATAAACATTTTATTCGTTTGTACTTTTATCAACTATTTAAAGTAGACTTATAGGACTTATTTTAATAAAGTGCTAGATACACTGGTTCAAACCGCAATGTCCTAAATTTAACCGCTTAGGAGATCGAGTAAAATGGAGAATAATAGATATATAAAAATGTGATATATAAACATTTTATTCGTTTGTACCTTTATCAACTCTTAAGGGTAGACCTATAGGACTGAATTTATGTAAAATGAGGTGCTGAATCCATTTTTAAAAACCGTAATGTCCTAAATTTAACCGCTTAGGAGATTGAGTAAAATGGAGAATAATAGATATATAAAAATGTGATATATAAACATTTTATTCGTTTGTACTTTTATCAACTATTTAGAGTAGACTTATAGGACTTATTTTATGTAAAATGAGGTGCTGAATCCACTGGTGAAAACCGCAATGTACTATCTATAACCGTTTAGGAGATCGAGAAAAATGGAAAATAATAGATATTTAAAAATGTGATATATAAACATTTTATTCGTTTGTACCTTTATCAACTCTTGAGAGTAGACTTATAGATCTTATTTTATGTAAAATGAGGTGCTGAATCCACTGGTGAAAACCGCAATGTCCTATCTTTAACAGTTTAGGAGATCGAGTAAAATGGTGAATAATAGATATTTAAAAATGTGATATATAAACAATTTATTCGTTTGTACCTTTATTAACTCTTAAGGGTAGACTTATAGGACTTATTTTATGTAAAATGAGGTGCTGAATCCACTGGTGAAAACCGCAACGTCCTATCTATAACCGTTTAGGAGATCGAGTAAAATGAAGAATAATAGATATTTAAAAATGTGATATATAAACATTTTATTCGTTTGTACCTTTATCAACTCTTGAGAGTAGACTTATAGGACTTATATTATGAAAAATGAGGTACTGAATTCTCTGGTGAAAACCGCAATGTCCAATCTTTAACCGATTAGGAGATCGAGTTGAATGGAGAATAATAGATATTTAAAAAAGTGATATATAAATATTTTATTCGTTTGTACCTTTATCAACACTTGAGAGTAGACTTATTGGACTTATTTTATGTAAAATGAGGTGCTAAATTTTCTGGTGAAAACCGCAATGTCCAATCTTTAACCGTTTAGGAGATCGAGTAAAATGGAGAATAATAGTTATTTAAAAATGTGATATATAAACATTTTATTCGTTTGTACCTTTATTACCTCTTAAGAGTAGACTTATAGGACTTATTTTATGTGAAATGAGGTGCTGAATCCACTGGTGAAAACCGCAATGTCCTATCTATAAAAGTTTAGGAGATCGAGTAAAATGGAAAATAATAGATATTTAAAAATGTGATATATAAACATTTTATCCGTTTGTACCTTTATCAACTCTTGAGAGTTGACTTATAGAACTTATTTTATGTAAAATGAGGTGCTGAATCCGCTGGTGAAAACCGCAATGTCCTATCTTTAACCGTTTAGGAGATCGAGTAAAATGGTGAATAATAGATATTTAAAAATGTGATATATAAATATTTTATTCGTTTGTACCTTTATCATCTCTTGAGAGTAGACTTAAAGGACTTATTTTTTGTAATATGAGGTGCTAAATCCGCTGGTAAAAACCGCAATGTCCTATCTTTAACCGTTTAGGAGATCGGGTAAAATGGAGAATAATAGATATTTAAAAATGTGATATATAAACATTTTATTCGTTTGTACCTTTATGACTCTTGAGAGTAGACTTATAGGACTTATTTTATGTAAAATGAGGTGCTTAATCCACTGTTGAAAACCGCAATGTCCTATATTTAACTGTTTAGGAGATCGAGTAAAATGGAGAATAATAGATATATAAAAATGTGATATATAAACATTTTATTCGTTTGTACTTTTATCAACTATTTAAAGTAGACTTATAGGACTTATTTTAATAAAGTGCTAGATACACTGGTTCAAACCGCAATGTCCTAAATTTAACCGCTTAGGAGATCGAGTAAAATGGAGAATAATAGATATATAAAAATGTGATATATAAACATTTTATTCGTTTGTACCTTTATCAACTCTTAAGGGTAGACCTATAGGACTGAATTTATGTAAAATGAGGTGCTGAATCCATTTTTAAAAACCGTAATGTCCTAAATTTAACCGCTTAGGAGATTGAGTAAAATGGAGAATAATAGATATATAAAAATGTGATATATAAACATTTTATTCGTTTGTACTTTTATCAACTATTTAGAGTAGACTTATAGGACTTATTTTATGTAAAATGAGGTGCTGAATCCACTGGTGAAAACCGCAATGTACTATCTATAACCGTTTAGGAGATCGAGAAAAATGGAAAATAATAGATATTTAAAAATGTGATATATAAACATTTTATTCGTTTGTACCTTTATCAACTCTTGAGAGTAGACTTATAGATCTTATTTTATGTAAAATGAGGTGCTGAATCCACTGGTGAAAACCGCAATGTCCTATCTTTAACAGTTTAGGAGATCGAGTAAAATGGTGAATAATAGATATTTAAAAATGTGATATATAAACAATTTATTCGTTTGTACCTTTATTAACTCTTAAGGGTAGACTTATAGGACTTATTTTATGTAAAATGAGGTGCTGAATCCACTGGTGAAAACCGCAACGTCCTATCTATAACCGTTTAGGAGATCGAGTAAAATGAAGAATAATAGATATTTAAAAATGTGATATATAAACATTTTATTCGTTTGTACCTTTATCAACTCTTGAGAGTAGACTTATAGGACTTATATTATGAAAAATGAGGTACTGAATTCTCTGGTGAAAACCGCAATGTCCAATCTTTAACCGATTAGGAGATCGAGTTGAATGGAGAATAATAGATATTTAAAAAAGTGATATATAAATATTTTATTCGTTTGTACCTTTATCAACACTTGAGAGTAGACTTATTGGACTTATTTTATGTAAAATGAGGTGCTAAATTTTCTGGTGAAAACCGCAATGTCCAATCTTTAACCGTTTAGGAGATCGAGTAAAATGGAGAATAATAGTTATTTAAAAATGTGATATATAAACATTTTATTCGTTTGTACCTTTATTACCTCTTAAGAGTAGACTTATAGGACTTATTTTATGTGAAATGAGGTGCTGAATCCACTGGTGAAAACCGCAATGTCCTATCAATAACCGTTTAGGAGATCGAGTACAATGGAAAATAATAGATATTTAAAAATGTGATATATAAACATTTTATCCGTTTGTAACTTTATCAACTCTTGAGAGAAGACTTATAGAACTTATTTTATGTAAAATGAGGTGCTGAATCCACTAGTGAAAACAGCAATGTCCTATCTTTAACCGTTTAGGAGATCGAGTAAAATGGTGAATAATAAATATTTAAAAATGTGATATATAAACAATTTATTCGTTTGTACCTTTATCATCTGTTGAGAGTAGACTTATAGGACTTATTTTTTGTAAAATGGGGTGCTGAATCCACTGGTGAAAACCGCAATGTCCTATCTTTAACCGTTTAGGAGATCGAGTAAAATGGAGAATAATAGATATTTAAAAATGTGATTTATAAACATTTTATTCGTTTGTACCTTTATGACTCTTGAGAGTAGACCTATAGGACTTATTTTATGTAAAATGAGGTGCTAAATCCACTGGTAAAAACCGCAATGTCCTATCTTTAAGCGTTTAGGAGATCGAGTAAAATGGAGAATAATAGATATTTAAAAATGTGATATATAAACATTTTATTCGTTTGTACCTTTATCAACTCTTGAGAGTAGACTTATAGGACTTATTTTATGTAAAATGAAGTGCTGAATCCACTGGTGAAAACCGCAATGTCCTATTTTTAACCGTTTAGGAAATCGAGTAAAATGGAAAATAATAGATATATAAAAATGTGATATATAAACATTTTATTCGTTTGTACCTTTATCAACTCTTAAGAGTAGACTTATAGGACTTATTTTATGTTAAATGAGGTGCTGAATCCATTTTTGAAAACCGCAATGTCCTATTTTTAACCGTTTAGGAGATAGAGTGAAATGCAGAATATTAGATATTTAAAAATGTGATATATAAACATTTTATTCGTTTGTACCTTTATGACTCTTGAGAGTAGACCTATAGGACTTATTTTATGTAAAATGAGGTGCTGAATCCACTGGTGAAAACCGCAATGTCCTATCTTTTACTCTTTAAGAGATCGAGTAAAATGGAGAATAATAGATATTTGAAAATGTGATATATAAACATTTTATTCGTTTGTACCTTTATCAACTCTTAAGAGTAGACTTATAGGACTTATTTTATGTCAAATGAGGTGCTGAATCCATTTTTGAAAACCGCAGTGTCCTATTTTTAACCGTTTAGGAGATCGAGTAAAATGGTGAATAATAGATATTTAAAAATGTGATATATAAACATTTTATTCGTTTGTACCTTTATGACTCTTGAGAGTAGACCTATAGGACTTATTTTATGTTAAATGAGGTGCTGAATCCATTTTTGAAAACCGCAATGTCCTATTTTTAACCGTTTAGGAGATCGAGTAAAATGGTGAATAATAGATATTTAAAAATGTGATATATAAACATTTTATTCGTTTGTACCTTTATCAACTCTTAAGAGTAGACTTATAGGACTTATTTTATGTTAAATGAGGTGCTGAATCCATTTTTGAAAACCGCAATGTCCTATTTTTAACCGTTTAGGAGATCGAGTAAAATGGAGAATAATAGATATTTGAAAATGTGATATATAAACATTTTATTCGTTTGTACCTTTATCAACTCTTATGAGTAGACTTATAGGACTTATGTTATGTACAATGAGGTGCTGATTCCACTGGTGAAAACCGCAATGTCCTATCTATAAAAGTTTAGGAGATCGAGTAAAATGGAAAATAATAGATATTTAAAAATGTGATATATAAACATTTTATCCGTTTGTACCTTTATCAACTCTTGAGAGTTGACTTATAGAACTTATTTTATGTAAAATGAGGTGCTGAATCCGCTGGTGAAAACCGCAATGTCCTATCTTTAACCGTTTAGGAGATCGAGTAAAATGGTGAATAATAGATATTTAAAAATGTGATATATAAATATTTTATTCGTTTGTACCTTTATCATCTCTTGAGAGTAAACTTATAGGACTTATTTTTTGTAATATGAGGTGCTAAATCCGCTGGTAAAAACCGCAATGTCCTATCTTTGACCGTTTAGGAGATCGGGTAAAATGGAGAATAATAGATATTTAAAAATGTGATATATAAACATTTTATTCGTTTGTACCTTTATGACTCTTGAGAGTAGACTTATAGGACTTATTTTATGTAAAATGAGGTGCTTAATCCACTGTTGAAAACCGCAATGTCCTATATTTAACTGTTTAGGAGATCGAGTAAAATGGAGAATAATAGATATATAAAAATGTGATATATAAACATTTTATTCGTTTGTACTTTTATCAACTATTTAAAGTAGACTTATAGGACTTATTTTAATAAAGTGCTAGATACACTGGTTCAAACCGCAATGTCCTAAATTTAACCGCTTAGGAGATCGAGTAAAATGGAGAATAATAGATATATAAAAATGTGATTTATAAACATTTTATTCGTTTGTACCTTTATCAACTCTTAAGAGTAGACCTATAGGACTTATTTTATGTAAAATGAGGTGCTGAATCCATTTTTAAAAACCGTAATGTCCTAAATTTAACCGCTTAGGAGATTGAGTAAAATGGAGAATAATAGATATATAAAAATGTGATATATAAACATTTTATTCGTTTGTACTTTTATCAACTATTTAGAGTAGACTTATAGGACTTATTTTATGTAAAATGAGGTGCTGAATCCACTGGTGAAAACCGCAATGCCCTATCTTTAACCGGTTAGGAGATCGAATAAAATGGTGAATAATAGATTTTTAAAAATGTGATATATAAACATTTTATTCGATTGTACCTTTATCAACTCTTGAGAGTAGACTTATAGGACTTATTTTATGTAAAATAAGGTGCTCAATCCACTGGTGAAAACCGCAATGTCCTATCTTTAACCGTTTAGGAGATCGAGTAAAATGGTGAATAATAGATATTTAAAAATGTGATATATAAATATTTTATTCGTTTGTACCTTTATTATCTCTTGAGAGTAGACTTACAGGACTTACTTTTTGTAAAATAAGGTGCTAAATCCGCTGGTGAAAACCGCAATGTCCTATCTTTAACCGTTTAGGAGATCGAGTAAAATGGAGAATAATAGGTATTTAAAAATGTGATATACAAACATTTTATTCGTTTGTACCTTTATCAACTCTTAAGAGTAGACCTATAAGACTAATTTTATGTAAAATGAGGTGCTGAATTTACTGGTAAAAACCGCAATGTCCTATCTTTAACCGTTTAGGAGATAAAGTAAAATGGAGAATAATAGATATTTAAAAATGTGATATATAAACATTTTATTCGTTAGTACCTTTATCAACTCTTGAGAGTAGACTTATAGGACTTATTTTATGTAAAATGAGGTGCTGAATCCACTGGTGAAAACAGCAATGTCCTATTTTTAACCGTTTAGGAAATCGAGTAAAATGGAAAATAATAGATATTTAAAAATGTGATATATAAACATTTTATTCGTTTGTACCTTTATCAACTCTTAAGAGTAGACCTATAGAACTTATTTTATGTAAAATGAGGTGCTAAATCCATTTTTGAAAACCGCAATGTCCTATCTTTAACCGTTTAGGAGATCGAGTAAAATGGAGAATAATAGATATTTAAAAATGTGATATATAAACATTTTATTCGTATGTACCTTTATGACTCTTGAGAGTAGACTTATAGGACTTATTTTATGTAAAATGAGGTTCTAAATCCACTGGTGAAAACCGCAATGTCCTATCTTTAACCGTTTAGGAGATCGAGTAAAATGGTGAATAATAGATATCTAAAATTGTGATATATAAACATTTTATTCGTTTGTACCAATATCAACTCTTGAGAGTAGACTTATAGGACTTATTTTATGTAAAATGAGGTGCTAAATCCACTGATAAAAACCGCAATGTCCTATATTTAACTGTTTAGGAGATCGAGTAAAATGGAGAATAATAGATATATAAAAATGTGATATATAAACATTTTATTCGTTTGTACCTTTATCAACTCTTGAGAGTAGACTTATAGGACTCATTTTATGTAAAATGAGGTGCTGAATTTACTGGTGAAAACCGCAATGTCCTATCTTTTACCGTTTAGGAGATAAAGTAAAATGGAGAATAATAGATATTTAAAAATGTGATATATAAACATTTTATTCGTTTGTACCTTTATCAACTCTTGAGAGTAGACTTATAGGACTTATTTTATGTAAAATGAGGTGCTGAATCCACTGGTGAAAACCGCAATGTCCTATCTTTAACCGATTAGGAGATAAAGTAAAATGGAGAATAATAGATATTTAAAAATGTGATATATAAACAATTTATTCGTTTGTACCTTTATGACTCTTGAGAGTAGACTTATAAGACTTATTTTATGTAAAATGAAGTGCTAAATCCACTGGTGAAAACCGCAATGTCCTATATTTAACCGTTTAGGAGATCGAGTAAAATGGAGAATAATAGATATTTAAAAATGTGATATATAAACATTTTAATCGTTTGTACCTTTATCAACTATTTAGAGTAGACTTATAGGACTTATTTTATGTAAAATAAGGTGCTGAATCCACTGGTGAAAACGGCAATGTCCTATTTTTAACCGTTTAGGAGATCGAGTAAAATGGTGAATATTAGATTTTTAAAAATGTGATATATAAACATTTTATTCGATTGTACCTTTATCAATTCTTGAGAGTAGACTTATAGGACTTATTTTATGTAAAATAAGGTGCTGAATCCACTGGTGAAAACCGCAATGTCCTATCTTTAACCGTTTAGGAGATCGAGTAAAATGGTTAATAATAGATATTTAAAAATGTGATATATAAATATTTTATTCGTTTGTACCTTTATTATCTCTTGAGAGTAGACTTATAGGACTTATTTTTTGTAAAATAAGGTGCTAAATCCGCTGGTGAAAACCGCAATGTCCTATCTTTAACCGTTTAGGAGATCGAGTAAAATGGAGAATAATAGATATTTAAAAATGTGATATATAAACATTTTATTCGTTTGTACCTTTATGACTCTTGAGAGTAGACTTATAGGACTTATTTTATGTAAAATGAGGTGCTAAATCCACTGATTAAAACCGCAATGTCCTATATTTAACTGTTTAGGAGATCGACTAAAATGTAGAATAATAGATACATAAAAATGAGATATATAAACATTTTATTCGTTTGTACCTTTATCAACTCTTAAAAGTAGACCTATAGGACTTATTTAATGTAAAATGAGGTGCTGAATCCATTTTTGAAAACCGCAATGTCCTATCTTTAACCGTTTAGGAGATCGAGTAAAATGGTGAATAATAGATTTTTAAAAATGTGATATATAAACATTTTATTCGTTTGTACCTTTATCAACTCTTGAGAGTAGACTTATAGGACTTATTTTATGTAAAATAAGGTGCTGAATCCACTGGTGAAAACCGCAATGTCCTATCTTTAACCGTTTAGGAGATCGAGTAAAATGGTGAATAATAGATATTTAAAAATGTGATATATAAACATTTTATTCGTTTGTACCTTTATCAACTCTTGAGAGTAAACTTATAGGACTTAATTTATGTAAAATGAGGTGCTGAATTCTCTGGTAAAAACCGCAATATCCAATCTTTAACCGTTTAGGAGATCGGGTAAAATGGTGAATAATAGATATTTAAAAATGTGATATATAAACATTTTATTCGTTTGTACCTTTATCAACTCTTGAGAGTAGACTTATAGGACTTATTTTATGTAAAATGAGGTGCTGAATCCACTGGTGAAAACCGCAATGCCCTATCTTTAACCGTTTAGGAGATCGAGTAAAATGGTGAATAATAGATTTTTAAAAATGTGATATATAAACATTTTATTCGATTGTACCTTTATCAACTCTTGAGAGTAGACTTATAGGACTTATTTTATGTAAAATAAGGTGCTGAATCCACTGGTGAAAACCGCAATGTCCTATCTTTAACCGTTTAGGAGATCGAGTAAAATGGTGAATAATAGATATTTAAAAATGTGATATATAAACATTTTATCCGTTTGTAACTTTATCAACTCTTGAGAGTAGACTTATAGAACTTATTTTATGTAAAATGAGGTGCTGAATCCACTGGTGAAAACAGCAATGTCCTATCTTTAACCGTTTAGGAGATCGAGTAAAATGGTGAATAATAAATATTTAAAAATGTGATATATAAACAATTTATTCGTTTGTACCTTTATCATCTCTTGAGAGTAGACTTATAGGACTTATTTTTTGTAAAATGGGGTGCTGAATCCACTGGTGAAAACCGCAATGTCCAATCTTTAACCGTTTAGGAGATCGAGTAAAATGGAGAATAATAGTTATTTAAAAATGTGATATATAAACATTTTATTCGTTTGTACCTTTATTACCTCTTAAGAGTAGACTTATAGGACTTATTTTATGTGAAATGAGGTGCTGAATCCACTGGTGAAAACCGCAATGTCCTATCAATAACCGTTTAGGAGATCGAGTACAATGGAAAATAATAGATATTTAAAAATGTGATATATAAACATTTTATCCGTTTGTAACTTTATCAACTCTTGAGAGTAGACTTATAGAACTTATTTTATGTAAAATGAGGTGCTGAATCCACTGGTGAAAACAGCAATGTCCTATCTTTAACCGTTTAGGAGATCGAGTAAAATGGTGAATAATAAATATTTAAAAATGTGATATATAAACAATTTATTCGTTTGTACCTTTATCATCTCTTGAGAGTAGACTTATAGGACTTATTTTTTGTAAAATGGGGTGCTGAATCCACTGGTGAAAACCGCAATGTCCTATCTTTAACCGTTTAGGAGATCGAGTAAAATGGAGAATAATAGATATTTAAAAATGTGATTTATAAACATTTTGTTCGTTTGTACATTTATGACTCTTGAAAGTAGACCTATAGGACTTATTTTATGTAAAATGAGGTGCTAAATCCACTGGTAAAAACCGCAATGTCCTATCTTTAAGCGTTTAGGAGATCGAGTAAAATGGAGAATAATAGATATTTAAAAATGTGATATATAAACATTTTATTCGTTTGTACCTTTATCAACTCTTGAGAGTAGACTTATAGGACTTATTTTATGTAAAATGAAGTGCTGAATCCACTGGTGAAAACCGCAATGTCCTATTTTTAACCGTTTAGGAAATCGAGTAAAATGGAAAATAATAGATATATAAAAATGTGATATATAAACATTTTATTCGTTTGTACCTTTATCAACTCTTAAGAGTAGACTTATAGGACTTATTTTATGTTAAATGAGGTGCTGAATCCATTTTTGAAAACCGCAATGTCCTATTTTTAACCGTTTAGGAGATAGAGTGAAATGCAGAATATTAGATATTTAAAAATGTGATATATAAACATTTTATTCGTTTGTACCTTTATGACTCTTGAGAGTAGACCTATAGGACTTATTTTATGTAAAATGAGGTGCTGAATCCACTGGTGAAAACCGCAATGTCCTATCTTTTACTCTTTAAGAGATCGAGTAAAATGGAGAATAATAGATATTTGAAAATGTGATATATAAACATTTTATTCGTTTGTACCTTTATCAACTCTTAAGAGTAGACTTATAGGACTTATTTTATGTCAAATGAGGTGCTGAATCCATTTTTGAAAACCGCAGTGTCCTATTTTTAACCGTTTAGGAGATCGAGTAAAATGGTGAATAATAGATATTTAAAAATGTGATATATAAACATTTTATTCGTTTGTACCTTTATGACTCTTGAGAGTAGACCTATAGGACTTATTTTATGTTAAATGAGGTGCTGAATCCATTTTTGAAAACCGCAATGTCCTATTTTTAACCGTTTAGGAGATCGAGTAAAATGGTGAATAATAGATATTTAAAAATGTGATATATAAACATTTTATTCGTTTGTACCTTTATCAACTCTTAAGAGTAGACTTATAGGACTTATTTTATGTTAAATGAGGTGCTGAATCCATTTTTGAAAACCGCAATGTCCTATTTTTAACCGTTTAGGAGATCGAGTAAAATGGAGAATAATAGATATTTGAAAATGTGATATATAAACATTTTATTCGTTTGTACCTTTATCAACTCTTATGAGTAGACTTATAGGACTTATGTTATGTACAATGAGGTGCTGATTCCACTGGTGAAAACCGCAATGTCCTATCTATAAAAGTTTAGGAGATCGAGTAAAATGGAAAATAATAGATATTTAAAAATGTGATATATAAACATTTTATCCGTTTGTACCTTTATCAACTCTTGAGAGTTGACTTATAGAACTTATTTTATGTAAAATGAGGTGCTGAATCCGCTGGTGAAAACCGCAATGTCCTATCTTTAACCGTTTAGGAGATCGAGTAAAATGGTGAATAATAGATATTTAAAAATGTGATAAATAAATATTTTATTCGTTTGTACCTTTATCATCTCTTGAGAGTAAACTTATAGGACTTATTTTTTGTAATATGAGGTGCTAAATCCGCTGGTAAAAACCGCAATGTCCTATCTTTAACCGTTTAGGAGATCGGGTAAAATGGAGAATAATAGATATTTAAAAATGTGATATATAAACATTTTATTCGTTTGTACCTTTATGACTCTTGAGAGTAGACTTATAGGACTTATTTTATGTAAAATGAGGTGCTTAATCCACTGTTGAAAACCGCAATGTCCTATATTTAACTGTTTAGGAGATCGAGTAAAATGGAGAATAATAGATATATAAAAATGTGATATATAAACATTTTATTCGTTTGTACTTTTATCAACTATTTAAAGTAGACTTATAGGACTTATTTTAATAAAGTGCTAGATTCACTGGTTCAAACCGCAATGTCCTAAATTTAACCGCTTAGGAGATCGAGTAAAATGGAGAATAATAGATATATAAAAATGTGATTTATAAACATTTTATTCGTTTGTACCTTTATCAACTCTTAAGAGTAGACCTATAGGACTTATTTTATGTAAAATGAGGTGCTGAATCCATTTTTAAAAACCGTAATGTCCTAAATTTAACCGCTTAGGAGATTGAGTAAAATGGAGAATAATAGATATATAAAAATGTGATATATAAACATTTTATTCGTTTGTACTTTTATCAACTATTTAGAGTAGACTTATAGGACTTATTTTATGTAAAATGAGGTGCTGAATCCACTGGTGAAAACCGCAATGCCCTATCTTTAACCGGTTAGGAGATCGAGTAAAATGGTGAATAATAGATTTTTAAAAATGTGATATATAAACATTATATTCGATTGTACCTTTATCAACTCTTGAGAGTAGACTTATAGGACTTATTTTATGTAAAATAAGGTGCTGAATCCACTGGTGAAAACCGCAATGTCCTATCTTTAACCGTTTAGGAGATCGAGTAAAATGGTGAATAATAGATATTTAAAAATGTGATATATAAATATTTTATTCGTTTGTACCTTTATTATCTCTTGAGAGTAGACTTACAGGACTTACTTTTTGTAAAATAAGGTGCTAAATCCGCTGGTGAAAACCGCAATGTCCTATCTTTAACCGTTTAGGAGATCGAGTAAAATGGAGAATAATAGATATTTAAAAATGTGATATATAAACATTTTATTCGTTTGCACCTTTATGACTCTTGAGAGTAGACTTATAGGACTTATTTTATGTAAAATGAGGTGCTAAATCCACTGGTGAAAACCGCAATGTCCTATCTTTAACCGTTTAGGAGATCGAGTAAAATGGTGAATAATAGATATTTAAAAATGTGATATATAAACATTTTATTCGTTTGTACCTTTATCAACCCTTAACAGTAGACCTATAGGACTTATTTAATGTAAAATGAGGTGCTGAATCCATTTTTGAAAACCGCAATGTCCTATCTTTAACCGTTTAGGAGATCGAGTAAAATGGTGAATAATAGATATTTAAAAATGTGATATATAAACATTTTATTCGTTTGTACCTTTATCAACTCTTGAGAGTAGACTTATAGGACTTATTTTATGTAAAATAAGGTGCTGAATCCACTGGTGAAAACCGCAATGTCCTATCTTTAACCGTTTAGGAGATCGAGTAAAATGGTGAATAATAGATATTTAAAAATGTGATATATAAACATTTTATTCGTTTGTACCTTTATCAACTCTTGAGAGTAGACTTATAGGACTTATTTTATGTAAAATGAGGTGCTGAATCCACTGGTGAAAACCGCAATGCCCTATCTTTAACCGTTTAGGAGATCGAGTAAAATGGTGAATAATAGATTTTTAAAAATGTGATATATAAACATTTTATTCGATTGTACCTTTATCAACTCTTGAGAGTAGACTTATAGGACTTATTTTATGTAAAATAAGGTGCTGAATCCACTGGTGAAAACCGCAATGTCCTATCTTTAACCGTTTAGGAGATCGAGTAAAATGGTGAATAATAGATATTTAAAAATGTGATATATAAATATTTTATTCGTTTGTACCTTTATTATCTCTTGAGAGTAGACTTATAGGACTTACTTTTTGTAAAATAAGGTGCTAAATCCACTGGTGAAAACCGCAATGTCCTATCTTTAACCGTTTAGGAGATCGAGTAAAATGGTGAATAATAGATATTTAAAAATGTGATATATAAACATTTTATCCGTTTGTACCTTTATCAACTCTTATGAGTAGACTTATAGGACTTATTTTATGTATAATGAGGTGCTGAATCCACTGGTGAAAACCGCAATGTCCTATCTTTAACCGTTTAGGAGATCGAGTTAAATGGAGAATAATAGATATTTATAAATGTGATATATAAACATTTTATTCGTATGTACCTTTATGACTCTTGAGAGTAGACTTATAGGACTTATTTTATGTATAATGAGGTGCTAAATCCACTGGTGAAAACCGCAATGTCCTATCTTTAACCGTTTAGGAGATCGAGTAAAATGGTGAATAATAAATATCTAAAATTGTGATATATAAACATTTTATTCGTTTGTACCATTATCAACTCTTAAGAGTAGACTTATAGGACTTATTTTATGTAAAATGAGGTGCTGAATCCACTGGTGAAAACCGCAATGTCCTATCTTAAACTGTTTAGGAGATCGAGTAAAATGGAGAATAATAGATATTTAAAAATGTGATATAAAAACATTTTATTCGATTTTACCTTTATCAACTCTTAAGAGTAGACCTATAGGACTAATTTTATGTAAAATGAGGTGCTGAATTTACTGGTAAAAACCGCAATGTCTTATACTTAACCGTTTAGGAGATCGAGTAAAATGGAGAATAATAGGTATTTAAAAATGTGATATACAAACATTTTATTCGTTTGTACCTTTATCAACTCTTAAGAGTAGACCTATAAGACTAATTTTATGTAAAATGAGGTGCTGAATTTACTGGTAAAAACCGCAATGTCCTATCTTTAACCGTTTAGGAGATAAAGTAAAATGGAGAATAATAGATATTTAAAAATGTGATATATAAACATTTTATTCGTTTGTACCTTTATCAACTCTTGAGAGTAGACTTATAGGACTTATTTTATGTAAAATGAGGTGTTGAATCCACTGGTGAAAACAGCAATGTCCTATTTTTAACCGTTTAGGAAATCGAGTAAAATGGTGAATAATAGATATTTAAAAATGTGATATATAAATATTTTATTCGTTTGTACCTTTATTATCTCTTGAGAGTAGACTTACAGGACTTACTTTTTGTAAAATAAGGTGCTAAATCCGCTGGTGAAAACCGCAATGTCCTATCTTTAACCGTTTAGGAGATCGAGTAAAATGGAGAATAATAGATATTTAAAAATGTGATATATAAACATTTTATTCGTTTGCACCTTTATGACTCTTGAGAGTAGACTTATAGGACTTATTTTATGTAAAATGAGGTGCTAAATCCACTGGTGAAAACCGCAATGTCCTATCTTTAACCGTTTAGGAGATCGAGTAAAATGGTGAATAATAGATATTTAAAAATGTGATATATAAACATTTTATCCGTTTGTACCTTTATCAACTCTTATGAGTAGACTTATAGGACTTATTTTATGTATAATGAGGTGCTAAATCCACTGGTGAAAACCGCAATGTCCTATCTTTAACCGTTTAGGAGATCGAGTAAAATGGTGAATAATAGATATTTAAAAATGTGATATATAAATATTTTATTCGTTTGTACCTTTATTATCTCTTGAGAGTAGACTTACAGGACTTACTTTTTGTAAAATAAGGTGCTAAATCCGCTGGTGAAAACCGCAATGTCCTATCTTTAACCGTTTAGGAGATCGAGTAAAATGGAGAATAATAGATATTTAAAAATGTGATATATAAACATTTTATTCGTTTGCACCTTTATGACTCTTGAGAGTAGACTTATAGGACTTATTTTATGTAAAATGAGGTGCTAAATCCACTGGTGAAAACCGCAATGTCCTATCTTTAACCGTTTAGGAGATCGAGTAAAATGGTGAATAATAGATATTTAAAAATGTGATATATAAACATTTTATTCGTTTGTACCTTTATCAACCCTTAACAGTAGACCTATAGGACTTATTTAATGTAAAATGAGGTGCTGAATCCATTTTTGAAAACCGCAATGTCCTATCTTTAACCGTTTAGGAGATCGAGTAAAATGGTGAATAATAGATATTTAAAAATGTGATATATAAACATTTTATTCGTTTGTACCTTTATCAACTCTTGAGAGTAGACTTATAGGACTTATTTTATGTAAAATAAGGTGCTGAATCCACTGGTGAAAACCGCAATGTCCTATCTTTAACCGTTTAGGAGATCGAGTAAAATGGTGAATAATAGATATTTAAAAATGTGATATATAAACATTTTATTCGTTTGTACCTTTATCAACTCTTGAGAGTAGACTTATAGGACTTATTTTATGTAAAATGAGGTGCTGAATCCACTGGTGAAAACCGCAATGCCCTATCTTTAACCGTTTAGGAGATCGAGTAAAATGGTGAATAATAGATTTTTAAAAATGTGATATATAAACATTTTATTCGATTGTACCTTTATCAACTCTTGAGAGTAGACTTATAGGACTTATTTTATGTAAAATAAGGTGCTGAATCCACTGGTGAAAACCGCAATGTCCTATCTTTAACCGTTTAGGAGATCGAGTAAAATGGTGAATAATAGATATTTAAAAATGTGATATATAAATATTTTATTCGTTTGTACCTTTATTATCTCTTGAGAGTAGACTTATAGGACTTACTTTTTGTAAAATAAGGTGCTAAATCCACTGGTGAAAACCGCAATGTCCTATCTTTAACCGTTTAGGAGATCGAGTAAAATGGTGAATAATAGATATTTAAAAATGTGATATATAAACATTTTATCCGTTTGTACCTTTATCAACTCTTATGAGTAGACTTATAGGACTTATTTTATGTATAATGAGGTGCTGAATCCACTGGTGAAAACCGCAATGTCCTATCTTTAACCGTTTAGGAGATCGAGTTAAATGGAGAATAATAGATATTTATAAATGTGATATATAAACATTTTATTCGTATGTACCTTTATGACTCTTGAGAGTAGACTTATAGGACTTATTTTATGTATAATGAGGTGCTAAATCCACTGGTGAAAACCGCAATGTCCTATCTTTAACCGTTTAGGAGATCGAGTAAAATGGTGAATAATAAATATCTAAAATTGTGATATATAAACATTTTATTCGTTTGTACCATTATCAACTCTTAAGAGTAGACTTATAGGACTTATTTTATGTAAAATGAGGTGCTGAATCCACTGGTGAAAACCGCAATGTCCTATCTTAAACTGTTTAGGAGATCGAGTAAAATGGAGAATAATAGATATTTAAAAATGTGATATAAAAACATTTTATTCGATTTTACCTTTATCAACTCTTAAGAGTAGACCTATAGGACTAATTTTATGTAAAATGAGGTGCTGAATTTACTGGTAAAAACCGCAATGTCTTATACTTAACCGTTTAGGAGATCGAGTAAAATGGAGAATAATAGGTATTTAAAAATGTGATATACAAACATTTTATTCGTTTGTACCTTTATCAACTCTTAAGAGTAGACCTATAAGACTAATTTTATGTAAAATGAGGTGCTGAATTTACTGGTAAAAACCGCAATGTCCTATCTTTAACCGTTTAGGAGATAAAGTAAAATGGAGAATAATAGATATTTAAAAATGTGATATATAAACATTTTATTCGTTTGTACCTTTATCAACTCTTGAGAGTAGACTTATAGGACTTATTTTATGTAAAATGAGGTGTTGAATCCACTGGTGAAAACAGCAATGTCCTATTTTTAACCGTTTAGGAAATCGAGTAAAATGGAAAATAATAGATATTTAAAAATGTGATATATAAACATTTTATTCGTTTGTACCAATATCAACTCTTGAGAGTAGACTTATAGGACTTATTTTATGTAAAATGAGGTGCTAAATCCACTGATAAAAACCGCAATGTCCTATATTTAACTGTTTAGGAGATCGAGTAAAATGGAGAATAATAGATATATAAAAATGTGATATATAAACATTTTATTCGTTTGTACCTTTATCAACTCTTGAGAGTAGACTTATAGGACTCATTTTATGTAAAATGAGGTGCTGAATCCATTTTTGAAAACTGCAATGTCCTATCTTTAACCGTTTAGGAGATCGAGTAAAATGGTGAATAATAAATATTTAAAATTGTGATATATAAACATTTTATTCGTTTGTACATTTATCTACTTTTAAGAGTAGACTTATAAGACTTATTTTATGTAAAATGAGGTGCTGAATCCACTGGTGAAAACCGCAATGTCCTATATTTAACCGTTTAGGAGATCGAGTAAAATGGAGAATAATAGATATATAAAAATGTGATATATAAACATTTTATTCGTTTGTACCTTTATCAACTTTTAAGAGTAGACTTATAAGACTTATTTTATGTAAAATGAGGTGCTGAATCCACTGGTGAAAACCACAATGTCCTATCTTTAACCGTTTAGGAGATCGAGTAAAATGGTGAATAATAGATATTTAAAAATGTGATATATAAACATTTTATTCGTTTGTACCTTTATCAACTCTTAAGTGTAGACCTATAGGACTAATTATATGTAAAATGAGGTGCTGAATTTACTGGTGAAAACCGCAATGTCCTATCTTTAACCGTTTAGGTGATAAAGTAAAATGGAGAATAATAGATATTTAAAAATGTGATATATAAACATTTTATTCGTTTGTACCTTTATCAACTCTTGAGAGTAGACTTATAGGACTTATTTTATGTAAAATAAGGTGCTGAATCCACTGGTGAAAACCGCAATGTCCTATCTTTAACCGATTAGGAGATAAAGTAAAATGGAGAATAATAGATATTTAAAAATGTGATATATAAACATTTTATTCGATTGTACCTTTATCAACTCTTGAGAGTAGACTTATAGGACTTATTGTAGTCTATTTCTACTTGGTTTGAAATAATTCACTAAATAAAACCAACAATTTAACTTATTAAAAACAATTTTTAATTGCTCTTCCCGCTTTCAGTAACATAACCTTAAGTTTTTTTAAATCATAATAATTGTTACTAGATGGCGCACAACCACCCAGTTACACATTCCTACCAACACAAAAAGAAACCAAATTTTAAGTCAAAAGGCTACAGTTCGGCCAACCTGACATATTGTTCGCCCTCGAACAATGATGCAGTAAACAAATAAGTACAAACATAACATAATCACAACAAGTTATCATAAGAATAAATTCCGAAAATCACAATAATGGAAACAGTAACAACATAAGACAATCTAACATCACATAATAGTACCATTATTCTGAAATTCATAAACATAATGAAACATAAAATCTCATAATACATAACAAATTCATAAGTCATAAAAGGTTCATAAAATATAATCAAAATCTCATACCATAAGCAAATTGTGAGAATATCGTACACAAACGTCATAAGTCAAGTTAGTACATAAGAAATAAAACATAAAACATAGTACATTAAATAAAATACATAAGTTCAATTTCATAAGGTTCATCAATAAATCATATTCGTAACAGCATAGTTCATAATTACCTAAACAACAGTAAAATCAAATCAAAGATCAATTAGATAAGCAAATGAATGGCATTACCACTCTAATTAGATGTGATACAATCAGGACTCCAAAGTTTAATATTAGTCGGATCTAAAATACTTTTATACAGTCTTTGTGTTACTTGAAAGCCTGGTATATCTTCAACTACATACCTATCGTTTGGTAAAACTTTGGTAATAACATATGGCCCTTTATATAACGGTAAATGTTTTTTATTTAAACCTGGAGTAACATCAATGTTGGTACGAACAACATAATCTCCTTCTTGATAGACATGAGGTGGTTTATGGCGTTGATCATAACTTTGTTTATTCGATTGCTGAACTTGTGCGTTTATTTTTGATGCTTCGACACGAATTTCTTCCAAATCACGAGTACCATCTTTTAATGAATCAAGATATTCTCTCAATGGATCTGAAATTGGTCCCTTTTGATGAACTCCAAATAATAAAGCTGATGGGGAATTCCCAATTGATCGAGAATACGTATTATTAAAAGCAAATTCAACCTTCTCTAACACTCGGTCCCATTTATTCAATTCAGGACTTAATTTTGCTAACATCGGCCTTAGCGTTCTATTAACTCTTTCGATTTGACCATTTGCTTGAGGTGTTCCAGCTGCAACCAATACCAATTGTATATTATTCTCCTTTAAAAAGTTAGCAAATTCTTCTGATCGAAAATTAGATCCTCTATCAGCAATTAATCGATTTGGACGACTATACATTTGAAAATATGAAGTAAGATGTTTAATTGTTTCAGCAGCATTCGTTGTACGACATGGGAAAAATTTAGTGAACTTCGAAAAGGCATCAATAACCTCAAAAATATATTTATATTGTCTTCCTGTTTTCTCCAATGGCCCATAATGATCGCAATGTATAGTGTCAAACGGAACACTTCCTTTTGGGATGGGGTGTAACACTCCTTCTACTTTTCCAGATGGCTGTGAATGTACAATACACTTTAAGCAATTTGAAATATGTTTCTTAACAGAAAGCTTCATTTCAGGGAACCAATACGTTCGTAGAATTAATTCACATGTCTTGTCGACACCTAAATGTCCAATATCATCATGACAAGTTCTAATAACATTAGATTGCATAGACTTCGGCACCCAAAACAATAAATTACCAAGAAACTTCCGATAAACCAAACCATCTCTCAATTCGTACAGTGGAGATTCAGAATTAAGCAACTTATTCCGAACAGCCATAATAGTTTCATCTTTCTCTTGCATTACCGCCAAATTCTTCTCTAACGTAGTTTCAAGATAAAATACATTTTCCACATAAAAACACCTACTAAGTGCATCAACATGTTGCATAGCTTCAGCTTTTCGGTGTTCAAGAATATAGTCAAATTCCTGAAAAATCAATGTCCAACGTAAAATTCGAGGATTAACATCCTTTTTCTCCAATGTCTGCTTTAAACTATTACAGTCGGTAATTATTTTAAAAACAATTCCCTTTAAATATATACGAAATCTCTGCAAAGAATAAACAATACATAAAGCTTCTAACTCAAAGCTGTGATATTTTGCTTCATCAATAGACGTTCGTTTACTGAAGTAAAATACTGGATGAAAATGTTTATCGTCTTGTTTCTGCATAAGGATTGAAGCAAATCCCATCGAACTAGCATCACAATGTAATTGTGTTTCCAGATGTGGCGAGTAAATCGATAAAACAGGATTCGTTGTCATTAATTTCTTAATCGTTTCAAAACTTTCAAATTCTTTCTCTCCAAATTCGAATTCTTGATCGTTCTTCTCTTTCTTAAGTAAATCGTACAGGGGTTTTGCCAAAATTGCAAAATTATTCATAAAACGCCTAAAATAAGACGCCATGCCTAAAAATCGATGTAACATTTTATATGTTCTAGGAACTGGATACTCTAATACAGATTTAATATTGTTCGGACTCGGTTTTATAAAAGAATCTTTTATTTGATACCCCAAAAATATAATTTCCTCTTTAACAAAACTACATTTGTCCAATCTTAATGTAAGCAAATTGGCTGTGAGAATAGAATAAACTTCATTCAAAATTTCTAAATTTTCCTCAACCGTTTGAGTGGCTATAAGAATATCATCAACATAGATAACAACTTTTCCCTGTTCCAATAAATCTTGGAATGCAGCATTAATAAATCTCATAAAAACTGCTGGACTGTTTTTTAAACCAAACGGCATTTTGAGATATTCGTATTGGCCTAATGGAGTAACAAAACTTGTAAATTTCACAGACTCTTTTTCCACTGTTACATGATGAAACGCATCTTTGAGATCTAATCGAGTAAAATACTTTTTATCTCTCAATCTTTCAATTTGATCATCTATTAAAGGCATCGGAAAATTATCTCTCACAGTAAGCTTATTCAGTTCACGATAATCAACACACATCCGCAGTTTTCCCGTTTGTTTTTTGACCAACACGATCGGGGAACTGTACTGTGAATGACTCTTCTGTATAATATTTCTCTCCATAAGATCTTTTAAAATTTTCTCGACTTCAACTTTATCGGAATACGACAATTTTCGTGGATGGAAATAAAACGGCAGATGTTCAGATTTCACCAAAATTTTCATCTGTAGATTAGTAACTGGTTCAGACGGTCTCTCTGGTTTTACATAATTCTGAATTAAATCTTGTTCAATTTCATTTTTAACTTTAGAATCCAAATTCTCATTGATATCCAAATTCAATCTACAAACAGATTTTTCAACAACATCTACTTTCAATATTTCATTTTCTATGAAATCACGATAAAAATCGGCCGGTTCTAACTTAAGTTTACTATTTACCACCGTAAGTTTTACCTTTTTATGATACAAAACATCACGTCCTAATAAACATTGCTCATTCATTGCCTTTTCTACTACTACAATAAAACCTACATCTAATTTAAAATTACCAAAGTCAACAATAGAATTAACAATGCCTAATACATCAATTTTACTTTTATTCATACCACTAAACTGAATGTCTTCTGTAATTGGTTCAATATGGACTCCCGGAATGGCATCGGCTCGGAGAAATGAAACTGGACTACCGTTGTCAGGAAACGCTTGGAATTCTGGATGGAAATCTTCACACGACGTAAAGTGAAGTTGGACTGGCACTCTCTGAGCAGGAACGATGTCGATCAGATGTGTAGTAGAATCAGCAGGTGTTGATACGACACTAGGTTGATTTTCTCTCTTCTTTGGGCAACTTCGGTACAAATGATCCTTGGAACCACACTGGTAACAACTCCCTGGCTCACGTCTTGGTTTCTTGCATTCAGACAAACGATGACCAAGTAAATTACAATTAAAACAACGAATTGGCTGTTTAGATTGACTGACTGGCAACATAGAATTACTTGTAGGACCCATAGATCGTTGAACAACAGTATTTTGAGGTGTAAACTGAGAATGAGGGCGAGCACTGTTAACATTAGTGGCGCGATCCTCAGCGGTCACACTTTTCATAGTCGTCAACAATTCAGTTAGAGTACTGAAACCTCTCATACGAGCCTGTACTTGCAAATTTGAGTTATCAAGCCCATCAATCACATAGTCAATTATCTCATCTTCGGACATACCAATTTTGTTACACAAACTAATCTTTTCGGTATAATAATCTGAAAATTTCTCGTTTTTTCTCCATTTTCTACTTTCCATATTTCGAACTAAAACAATTTTATTTGGTCTACTGTCAAACATCGTAATCATTTCAGCTTTCAATAAGTCAAAAGGCATAGTAATGTATTCAATTTTAGAATTATACCACTCCTTTGCCTGTCCCGTCAATTTTCCCATAGTAATTAATTTCATCATTTCGTCCTTAACATGATATGTAACCTGAATAGCGTCTATACGTTGAATCCACCTGCTTACATCATCTTTGTAACCACTAAACTCTGGCACTAAAGCAGCTATTTCACTATTCTTGAATTGTTGAAGAACCACTTCGGGTACCACGATTACGACCATCTTGTTCTTGCTGGGACAATATAGCACGTACAGTCACATCGATAACATCTTCAATTGATACCCGGTCACCATTAGGATTCGGATTAGGACCACCAACAGCCCCTTCTGCCTCTTGTTCGTCGCCCATTCTTAATTAACCTCACTTTTTATAAACACGTGTTAAATTTTTCATAAAATTTTCAAAATCAGGCAATTCACAATCCCACTTCTGATACTGTAGTCTATTTCTACTTGGTTTGAAATAATTCACTAAATAAAACCAACAATTTAACTTATTAAAAACAATTTTTAATTGCTCTTCCCGCTTTCAGTAACATAACCTTAAGTTTTTTTAAATCATAATAATTGTTACTAGATGGCGCACAACCACCCAGTTACACATTCCTACCAACACAAAAAGAAACCAAATTTTAATTCAAAAGGCTACATTATTTTATGTAAAATAAGGTGCTGAATCCACTGGTGAAAACCGCAATGTCCTATCTTTAACCGTTTAGGAGATCGAGTAAAATGGTGAATAATAGATATTTAAAAATGTGATATATAAATATTTTATTCGTTTGTACCTTTATTATCTCTTGAGAGTAGACTTATAGGACTTACTTTTTGTAAAATAAGGTGCTAAATCCACTGGTGAAAACCGCAATGTCCTATCTTTAACCGTTTAGGAGATCGAGTAAAATGGTGAATAATAGATATTTAAAAATGTGATATATAAACATTTTATCCGTTTGTACCTTTATCAACTCTTATGAGTAGACTTATAGGACTTATTTTATGTATAATGAGGTGCTGAATCCACTGGTGAAAACCGCAATGTCCTATCTTTAACCGTTTAGGAGATCGAGTTAAATGGAGAATAATAGATATTTATAAATGTGATATATAAACATTTTATTCGTATGTACCTTTATGACTCTTGAGAGTAGACTTATAGGACTTATTTTATGTATAATGAGGTGCTAAATCCTCTGGTGAAAACCGCAATGTCCTATCTTTAACCGTTTAGGAGATCGAGTAAAATGGTGAATAATAAATATCTAAAATTGTGATATATAAACATTTTATTCGTTTGTACCATTATGAACTCTTAAGAGTAGACTTATAGGACTTATTTTATGTAAAATGAGGTGCTGAATCCACTGGTGAAAACCGCAATGTCCTATCTTAAACTGTTTAGGAGATCGAGTAAAATGGAGAATAATAGATATTTAAAAATGTGATATAAAAACATTTTATTCGATTTTACCTTTATCAACTCTTAAGAGTAGACCTATAGGACTAATTTTATGTAAAATGAGGTGCTGAATTTACTGGTAAAAACCGCAATGTCTTATACTTAACCGTTTAGGAGATCGAGTAAAATGGAGAATAATAGGTATTTAAAAATGTGATATACAAACATTTTATTCGTTTGTACCTTTATCAACTCTTAAGAGTAGACCTATAAGACTAATTTTATGTAAAATGAGGTGCTGAATTTACTGGTAAAAACCGCAATGTCCTATCTTTAACCGTTTAGGAGATAAAGTAAAATGGAGAATAATAGATATTTAAAAATGTGATATATAAACATTTTATTCGTTTGTACCTTTATCAACTCTTGAGAGTAGACTTATAGGACTTATTTTATGTAAAATGAGGTGTTGAATCCACTGGTGAAAACAGCAATGTCCTATTTTTAACCGTTTAGGAAATCGAGTAAAATGGAAAATAATAGATATTTAAAAATGTGATATATAAACATTTTATTCGTTTGTACCAATATCAACTCTTGAGAGTAGACTTATAGGACTTATTTTATGTAAAATGAGGTGCTAAATCCACTGATAAAAACCGCAATGTCCTATATTTAACTGTTTAGGAGATCGAGTAAAATGGAGAATAATAGATATATAAAAATGTGATATATAAACATTTTATTCGTTTGTACCTTTATCAACTCTTGAGAGTAGACTTATAGGACTCATTTTATGTAAAATGAGGTGCTGAATCCATTTTTGAAAACTGCAATGTCCTATCTTTAACCGTTTAGGAGATCGAGTAAAATGGTGAATAATAAATATTTAAAATTGTGATATATAAACATTTTATTCGTTTGTACATTTATCAACTTTTAAGAGTAGACTTATAAGACTTATTTTATGTAAAATGAGGTGCTGAATCCACTGGTGAAAACCGCAATGTCCTATATTTAACCGTTTAGGAGATCGAGTAAAATGGAGAATAATAGATATATAAAAATGTGATATATAAACATTTTATTCGTTTGTACCTTTATCAACTTTTAAGAGTAGACTTATAAGACTTATTTTATGTAAAATGAGGTGCTGAATCCACTGGTGAAAACCACAATGTCCTATCTTTAACCGTTTAGGAGATCGAGTAAAATGGTGAATAATAGATATTTAAAAATGTGATATATAAACATTTTATTCGTTTGTACCTTTATCAACTCTTAAGTGTAGACCTATAGGACTAATTATATGTAAAATGAGGTGCTGAATTTACTGGTGAAAACCGCAATGTCCTATCTTTAACCGTTTAGGTGATAAAGTAAAATGGAGAATAATAGATATTTAAAAATGTGATATATAAACATTTTATTCGTTTGTACCTTTATCAACTCTTGAGAGTAGACTTATAGGACTTATTTTATGTAAAATAAGGTGCTGAATCCACTGGTGAAAACCGCAATGTCCTATCTTTAACCGATTAGGAGATAAAGTAAAATGGAGAATAATAGATATTTAAAAATGTGATATATAAACATTTTATTCGTTTGTAACTTTATGACTCTTGAGAGTAGACTTATAGGACTTATTTTATGTAAAATGAGGTGCTAAATCCACTGATAAAAACCGCAATGTCCTTTATTTAACTGTTTAGGAGATCGAGTAAAATGGAGAATAATAGATATATAAAAATGTGATATATAAACATTTTATTCGTTTGTACCTTTTTCAACTCTTGAGAGTAGACTTATAGGACTTATTTTATGTAAAATGAGGTGCTGAATCCATTTTTGAAAACCGCAATGTCCTATCTTTAACCGTTTAGGAGATCGAGTAAAATGGTGAATAATAGATATTTAAAAATGTGATATATAAACATTTTATTCGTTTGTACCTTTATCAACTCTTGAGAGTAGACTTATAGGACTTATTTTATGTAAAATGAGGTGCTAAGTCCACTAATAAAAACCGCAATGTCCAATATTTAACTGTTTAGGAGATCGAGTAAAATGGTGAATAATAGATATTTAAAAATGTGATATATAAACATTTTATTCGTTTGTACCTTTATCAACTCTTATGAGTAGACTTATAGGACTTATTTTATGTAAAATGAGGTGCTGAATCCACTGGTGAAAACCACAATGTCCTATCTTTAATCGTTTAGGAGATCGAGTAAAATGGTGAATAATAGATATTTAAAAATGTGATATATAAACATTTTATTCGTTTGTACCTTTATCAACTCTTAAGAGTAGACCTATAGGACTTATTTTATGTAAAATGAGGTGCTGAATCCATTTTTGAAAACCGCAATGTATTATCTTTAATCGTTTAGAAGATCGAGTAAAATGGTGAATAATAGATATTTAAAAATGTGATATATAAACAATTTATTCGTTTGTACCTTTATGACTTTTGAGAGTAGACTTATAGGACTTATTTTATGTAAAAAGAGGTGCTAAATCCACTGGTGAAAACCGCAATGTCCTATATTTAGACGTTTAGGAGATCGAGTAAAATGGAGAATAATAGATATTTAAAAATGTGATTTATAAACATTTTATTCGTTTGTACATTTATCAACTATTTAAAGTAGACTTATAGGACTAATTTTATGTAAAATAAGGTGCTGAATCCATTGGTGAAATCAGCAATGTCCTATTTTTAACCGTTTAGGAGATCGAGTAAAATGGAAAATAATAGATATTTAAAAATGTGATATATAAACATTTTACTTGTTTGTACCTTTATCAACTCTTAAGACTAGACCTATAGGACTTATTTTATGTAAAATGAGGTGCTGAATTCTCTGGTGAAAACCGCAATGCCCTATCTTTAACCGGTTAGGAGATCGAGTAAAATGGTGAATAATAGATATTTAAAAATGTGATAGACAAACATTTTATTCGTTTGTACCTTTATCAACTCTTGAGAGTAGACTTATAGGACTTAATTTATGTAAAATGAGGTGCTGAATTCTCTGGTAAAAACCGCAATGTCCAATCTTTAACCGTTTAGGAGATCGAGTAAAATGGTGAATAATAGATATTTAAAAATGTGATATATAAACATTTTATCCGTTTGTACCTTTATCAACTCTTGAGAGTAGACTTATAGGACTTATTTTATGTAAAATGAGGTGCTGAATCCACTGGTGAAAACCGCAATGCCCTATCTTTAACCGGTTAGAAGATCGAGTAAAATGGTGAATAATAGATTTTTAAAAATGTGATATATAAACATTTTATTCGTTTGTACCTTTATCAACTCTTGAGAGTAGACATATAGGACTTATGTTATGTAAAATAAGGTGCTGAATCCACTGGTGAAAACCGCAATGTCCGATCTTTAACTGCTTAAGAGATCGAGTAAAATGGTGAATAATAGATTTTTAAAAATGTGATATATAAACATTTTATTCGTTTGTACCTTTATCAACTCTTGAGAGTAGACTTATAGGACTTAATTTATGTAAAATGAGGTGCTGAATTCTCTGGTAAAAACCGCAATGTCCAATCTTTAACCGTTTAGGAGATCGAGTAAAATGGTGAATAATAGATATTTAAAAATGTGATATATAAACATTTTATCCGTTTGTACCTTTATCAACTCTTGAGAGTAGACTTATAGGACTTATTTTATGTAAAATGAGGTGCTGAATCCACTGGTGAAAACCGCAATGCCCTATCTTTAACCGGTTAGAAGATCGAGTAAAATGGTGAATAATAGATTTTTAAAAATGTGATATATAAACATTTTATTCGTTTGTACCTTTATCAACTCTTGAGAGTAGACTTATAGGACTTATTTTATGTAAAATAAGGTGCTGAATCCACTGGTGAAAACCGCAATGTCCGATCTTTAACTGTTTAAGAGATCGAGTAAAATGGAGAATAAAAGATATTTGAAAATGTGATATATAAACATTTTATTCGTTTGTACCTTTATCAACTCTTATGAGTAGACTTATAGGACTTATGTTATGTAAAATGAGGTGCTGAATCCACTGGTGAAAACCGCAATGTCCTATCTATAACCGTTTAGGAGATCGAGTAAAATGGAAAATAAAAGATATTTAAAAATGTGATATATAAACATTTTATCCGTTTGTACCTTTATCAACTCTTATGAGTAGACTTATAGGACTTATTTTATGTAAAATGAGGTGCTGAATCCACTGGTGAAAACCGCAATGTCCTATCTTTAACGTTTAGGAGATCGAGTAAAATGGTGAATAATAGATATTTAAAAATGTGATATATAAACATTTTATCCGTTTGTACCTTTATCAACTCTTATGAGTAGACTTATAGGACTTATTTTATGTAAAATGAGGTGCTGAATCCACTGATGAAAACCGCAATGTCCTATCTTTAACCGTTTAGGAGATCGAGTAAAATGGTGAATAATAGATATCTAAAATTGTGATATATAAACATTTTATTCGTTTGTACCATTATCAACTCTTGAGAGTAGACTTATAGGACTTATTTTATGTAAAATGAGGTGCTGAATCCACTGGTGAAAACCGCAATGTCCTGTCTTAAACTGTTTAGGAGATCGAGTAAAATGGAGAATAATAGATATTTAAAAATGTGATATACAAACATTTTATTCGTATGTACCTTTATGACTCTTGAGAGTAGACTTATAGGACTTATTTTATGTATAATGAGGTGCTGAATCCACTGGTGAAAACCGCAATGTCCTATCTTTAACCGTTTAGGAGATCGAGTTAAATGGAGAATAATAGATATTTATAAATGTGATATATAAACATTTTATTCGTATGTACCTTTATGACTCTTGAGAGTAGACTTATAGGACTTATTTTATGTATAATGAGGTGCTAAGTCCACTGGTGAAAACCGCAATGTCCTATCTTTAACCGTTTAGGAGATCGAGTAAAATGGTGAATAATAAATATCTAAAATTGTGATATATAAACATTTTATTCGTTTGTACCATTATCAACTCTTAAGAGTAGACTTATAGGACTTATTTTATGTAAAATGAGGTGCTGAATCCACTGGTGAAAACCGCAATGTCCTATCTTAAACTGTTTAGGAGATCGAGTAAAATGGAGAATAATAGATATTTAAAAATGTGATATAAAAACATTTTATTCGATTTTACCTTTATCAACTCTTAAGAGTAGACCTATAGGACTAATTTTATGTAAAATGAGGTGCTGAATTTACTGGTAAAAACCGCAATGTCTTATACTTAACCGTTTAGGAGATCGAGTAAAATGGAGAATAATAGGTATTTAAAAATGTGATATACAAACATTTTATTCGTTTGTACCTTTATCAACTCTTAAGAGTAGACCTATAAGACTAATTTTATGTAAAATGAGGTGCTGAATTTACTGGTAAAAACCGCAATGTCCTATCTTTAACCGTTTAGGAGATAAAGTAAAATGGAGAATAATAGATATTTAAAAATGTGATATATAAACATTTTATTCGTTTGTACCAATATCAACTCTTGAGAGTAGACTTATAGGACTTATTTTATGTAAAATGAGGTGCTAAATCCACTGATAAAAACCGCAATGTCCTATATTTAACTGTTTAGGAGATCGAGTAAAATGGAGAATAATAGATATATAAAAATATGATATATAAACATTTTATTCGTTTGTACCTTTATACACTCTTGAGAGTAGACTTATAGGACTCATTTTATGTAAAATGAGGTGCTGAATCCATTTTTGAAAACTGCAATGTCCTATCTTTAACCGTTTAGGAGATCGAGTAAAATGGTGAATAATAAATATTTAAAATTGTGATATATAAACATTTTATTCGTTTGTACCTTTATCAACTTTTAAGAGTAGACTTATAAGACTTATTTTATGTAAAATGAGGTGCTGAATCCACTGGTGAAAACCGCAATGTCCTATATTTAACCGTTTAGGAGATCGAGTAAAATGGAGAATAATAGATATATAAAAATGTGATATATAAACATTTTATTCGTTTGTACCTTTATCAACTCTTGAGAGTAGACTTATAGGACTTATTTTATGTAAAATGAGGTGCTAAGTCCACTAATAAAAACCGCAATGTCCAATATTTAACTGTTTAGGAGATCGAGTAAAATGGTGAATAATAGATATTTAAAAATGTGATATATAAACATTTTATTCGTTTGTACCTTTATCAACTCTTGAGAGTAGACTTATAGGACTTATTTTATGTAAAATGAGGTGCTGAATCCACTGGTGAAAACCACAATGTCCTATCTTTAACCGTTTAGGAGATCGAGTAAAATGGTGAATAATAGATATTTAAAAATGTGATATATAAACATTTTATTCGTTTGTACCTTTATCAACTCTTAAGAGTAGACCTATAGGACTTATTTTATGTAAAATGAGGTGCTGAATCCATTTTTGAAAACCGCAATGTATTATCTTTAATCGTTTAGGAGATCGAGTAAAATGGTGAATAATAGATATTTAAAAATGTGATATATAAACAATTTATTCGTTTGTACCTTTATGACTTTTGAGAGTAGACTTATAGGACTTATTTTATGTAAAAAGAGGTGCTAAATCCACTGGTGAAAACCGCAATGTTCTATATTTAAACGTTTAGGAGATCGAGTAAAATGGAGAATAATAGATATTTAAAAATGTGATTTATAAACATTTTATTCGTTTGTACATTTATCAACTATTTAAAGTAGACTTATAGGACTTATTTTATGTAAAATAAGGTGCTGAATCCATTGGTGAAATCAGCAATGTCCTATTTTTAACCGTTTAGAAGATCGAGTAAAATGGAAAATAATAGATATTTAAAAATGTGATATATAAACATTTTACTTGTTTGTACCTTTATCAACTCTTAAGACTAGACCTATAGGACTTATTTTATGTAAAATGAGGTGCTGAATTCTCTGGTGAAAACCGCAATGCCCTATCTTTAACCGGTTAGGAGATCGAGTAAAATGGTGAATAATAGATATTTAAAAATGTGATATATAAACATTTTATTCGTTTGTACCTTTATCAACTCTTGAGAGTAGACTTATAGGACTTATTTTATGTAAAATGAGGTGCTGAATTCTCTGGTAAAAACCGCAATGTCCAATCTTTAACCGTTTAGGAGATCGAGTAAAATGGTGAATAATAGATTTTTAAAAATGTGATATATAAACATTTTATTCGTTTGTACCTTTATCAACTCTTGAGAGTAGACATATAGGACTTATGTTATGTAAAATAAGGTGCTGAATCCACTGGTGAAAACCGCAATGTCCGATCTTTAACTGCTTAAGAGATCGAGTAAAATGGTGAATAATAGATTTTTAAAAATGTGATATATAAACATTTTATTCGTTTGTACCTTTATCAACTCTTGAGAGTAGACTTATAGGACCTTATTTATGTAAAATGAGGTGCTGAATTCTCTGGTAAAAACCGCAATGTCCAATCTTTAACCGTTTAGGAGATCGAGTAAAATGGTGAATAATAGATATTTAAAAATGTGATATATAAACATTTTATCCGTTTGTACCTTTATCAACTCTTGAGAGTAGACTTATAGGACTTATTTTATGTAAAATGAGGTGCTGAATCCACTGGTGAAAACCGCAATGCCCTATCTTTAACCGGTTAGAAGATCGAGTAAAATGGTGAATAATAGATTTTTAAAAATGTGATATATAAACATTTTATTCGTTTGTACCTTTATCAACTCTTGAGAGTAGACTTATAGGACTTATTTTATGTAAAATAAGGTGCTGA
The DNA here is from genome assembly GCA_963930825.1 of Silvanus unidentatus. NCBI lineage: Eukaryota > Metazoa > Arthropoda > Insecta > Coleoptera > Silvanidae > Silvanus > Silvanus unidentatus. The sequence continues at coordinate 13,103,215 of OZ005761.1, forward strand.
ATCCACTGGTGAAAACCGCAATGTCCGATCTTTAACTGTTTAAGAGATCGAGTAAAATGGAGAATAAAAGATATTTGAAAATGTGATATATAAACATTTTATTCGTTTGTACCTTTATCAACTCTTATGAGTAGACTTATAGGACTTATGTTATGTAAAATGAGGTGCTGAATCCACTGGTGAAAACCGCAATGTCCTATCTATAACCGTTTAGGAGATCGAGTAAAATGGAAAATAAAAGATATTTAAAAATGTGATATATAAACATTTTATCCGTTTGTACCTTTATCAACTCTTATGAGTAGACTTATAGGACTTATTTTATGTAAAATGAGGTGCTGAATCCACTGGTGAAAACCGCAATGTCCTATCTTTAACCGTTTAGGAGATCGAGTAAAATGGTGAATAATAGATATTTAAAAATGTGATATATAAACATTTTATCCGTTTGTACCTTTATCAACTCTTATGAGTAGACTTATAGGACTTATTTTATGTAAAATGAGGTGCTGAATCCACTGATGAAAACCGCAATGTCCTATCTTTAACCGTTTAGGAGATCGAGTAAAATGGTGAATAATAGATATCTAAAATTGTGATATATAAACATTTTATTCGTTTGTACCATTATCAACTCTTGAGAGTAGACTTATAGGACTTATTTTATGTAAAATGAGGTGCTGAATCCACTGGTGAAAACCGCAATGTCCTGTCTTAAACTGTTTAGGAGATCGAGTAAAATGGAGAATAATAGATATTTAAAAATGTGATATACAAACATTTTATTCGTATGTACCTTTATGACTCTTGAGAGTAGACTTATAGGACTTATTTTATGTAAAATGAGGTGCTGAATCCACTGGTGAAAACCGCAACGTCCTATCTATAACCGTTTAGGAGATCGAGTAAAATGAAGAATAATAGATATTTAAAAATGTGATATATAAACATTTTATTCGTTTGTACCTTTATCAACTCTTGAGAGTAGACTTATAGGACTTATATTATGAAAAATGAGGTACTGAATTCTCTGGTGAAAACCGCAATGTTTAATCTTTAACCGATTAGGAGATCGAGTTGAATGGAGAATAATAGATATTTAAAAAAGTGATATATAAATATTTTATTCGTTTGTACCTTTATCAACACTTGAGAGTAGACTTATTGGACTTATTTTATGTAAAATGAGGTGCTGAATTTTCTGGTGAAAACCGCAATGTCCAATCTTTAACCGTTTAGGAGATCGAGTAAAATGGAGAATAATAGTTATTTAAAAATGTGATATATAAACATTTTATTCGTTTGTACCTTTATTACCTCTTAAGAGTAGACTTATAGGACTTATTTTATGTAAAATGAGGTGCTGAATCCACTGGTGAAAACAGCAATGTCCTATCTTTAACCGTTTAGGAGATCGAGTACAATGGAAAATAATAGATATTTAAAAATGTGATATATAAACATTTTATTCGTTTGTAACTTTATCAACTCTTGAGAGTAGACTTATAGAACTTATTTTATGTAAAATGAGGTGCTGAATCCACTGGTGAAAACAGCAATGTCCTATCTTTAACCGTTTAGGAGATCGAGTAAAATGGTGAATAATAAATATTTAAAAATGTGATATATAAATATTTTATTCGTTTGTACCTTTATTATCTCTTGAGAGTAGACTTACAGGACTTACTTTTTGTAAAATAAGGTGCTAAATCCGCTGGTGAAAACCGCAATGTCCTATCTTTAACCGTTTAGGAGATCGAGTAAAATGGAGAATAATAGATATTTAAAAATGTGATATATAAACATTTTATTCGTTTGCACCTTTATGACTCTTGAGAGTAGACTTATAGGACTTATTTTATGTAAAATGAGGTGCTAAATCCACTGATAAAAACCGCAATGTCCTATATTTAACTGTTTAGGAGATCGAGTAAAATGTAGAATAATAGATATATAAAAATGAGATATATAAACATTTTATTCGTTTGTACCTTTATCAACCCTTAACAGTAGACCTATAGGACTTATTTAATGTAAAATGAGGTGCTGAATTCTCTGGTAAAAACCGCAATGTCCAATCTTTAACCGTTTAGGAGATCGAGTAAAATGGTGAATAATAGATATTTAAAAATGTGATATATAAACATTTTATCCGTTTGTACCTTTATCAACTCTTGAGAGTAGACTTATAGGACTTATTTTATGTAAAATGAGGTGCTGAATCCACTGGTGAAAACCGCAATGCCCTATCTTTATCCGGTTAGAAGATCGAGTAAAATGGTGAATAATAGATTTTTAAAAATGTGATATATAAACATTTTATTCGTTTGTACCTTTATCAACTCTTGAGAGTAGACTTATAGGACTTATTTTATGTAAAATAAGGTGCTGAATCCACTAGTGAAAACCGCAATGTCCGATCTTTAACTGTATAAGAGATCGAGTAAAATGGAGAATAATAGATATTTAAAAATGTGATATACAAACATTTTATCCGTTTGTTCCTTTATCAACTCTTGAGAGTAGACTTATAGGACTAATTTTATGTAAAATGAGGTGCTGAATTTACTGGTAAAAACCGCAATGTCTTATACTTAACCGTTTAGGAGATCGAGTAAAATGGAGAATAATAGGTATTTAAAAATGTGATATACAAACATTTTATTCGTTTGTACCTTTATCAACTCTTAAGAGTAGACCTATAAGACTAATTTTATGTAAAATGAGGTGCTGAATTTACTGGTAAAAATCGCAATGTCCTATCTTTAACCGTTTAGGAGATAAAGTAAAATGGAGAATAATAGATATTTAAAAATGTGATATATAAACATTTTATTCGTTAGTACCTTTATCAACTCTTGAGAGTAGACTTATAGGACTTATTTTATGTAAAATGAGGTGCTGAATCCACTGGTGAAAACAGCAATGTCCTATTTTTAACCGTTTAGGAAATCGAGTAAAATGGAAAATAATAGATATTTAAAAATGTGATATATAAACATTTTATTCGTTTGTACCTTTATCAACTCTTAAGAGTAGACCTATAGAACTTATTTTATGTAAAATGAGGTGCTAAATCCATTTTTGAAAACCGCAATGTCCTATCTTTAACCGTTTAGGAGATCGAGTAAAATGCAGAATAATAGATATTTAAAAATGTGATATATAAACATTTTATTCGTATGTACCTTTATGACTCTTGAGAGTAGACTTATAGGACTTATTTTATGTAAAATGAGGTTCTAAATCCACTGGTGAAAACCGCAATGTCCTATCTTTAACCGTTTAGGAGATCGAGTAAAATGGTGAATAATAGATATCTAAAATTGTGATATATAAACATTTTATTCGTTTGTACCAATATCAACTCTTGAGAGTAGACTTATAGGACTTATTTTATGTAAAATGAGGTGCTAAATCCACTGATAAAAACCGCAATGTCCTATATTTAACTGTTTAGGAGATCGAGTAAAATGGAGAATAATAGATATATAAAAATGTGATATATAAACATTTTATTCGTTTGTACCTTTATCAACTCTTGAGAGTAGACTTATAGGACTCATTTTATGTAAAATGAGGTGCTGAATCCATTTTTGAAAACTGCAATGTCCTATCTTTAACCGTTTAGGAGATCGAGTAAAATGGAGATTAATAGATATATAAAAATGTGATATATAAACATTTTATTCGTTTGTACCTTCATCAACTCTTAAGTGTAGACCTATAGGACTAATTATATGTAAAATGAGGTGCTGAATTTACTGGTGAAAACTGCAATGTCCTATCTTTAACCGTTTAGGAGATAAAGTAAAATGGAGAATAATAAATATTTAAAAATGTGATATATAAACATTTTATTCGTTTGTACCTTTATCAACTTTTAAGAGTAGACTTATAAGACTTATTTTATGTAAAATGAGGTGCTGAATCCACTGGTGAAAACCACAATGTCCTATCTTTAACCGTTTAGGAGATCGAGTAAAATGGTGAATAATAGATATTTAAAAATGTGATATATAAACATTTTATTCGTTTGTACCTTTATCAACTCTTAAGTGTAGACCTATAGGACTAATTATATGTAAAATGAGGTGCTGAATTTACTGGTGAAAACCGCAATGTCCTATCTTTTACCGTTTAGGAGATAAAGTAAAATGGAGAATAATAGATATTTAAAAATGTGATATATAAACATTTTATTCGTTTGTACCTTTATCAACTCTTGAGAGTAGACTTATAGGACTTATTTTATGTAAAATGAGGTGCTGAATCCACTGGTGAAAACCGCAATGTCCTATCTTTAACCGATTAGGAGATAAAGTAAAATGGAGAATAATAGATATTTAAAAATGTGATATATAAACAATTTATTCGTTTGTACCTTTATGACTCTTGAGAGTAGACTTATAGGACTTATTTTATGTAAAATGAAGTGCTAAATCCACTGGTGAAAACCGCAATGTCCTATATTTAACCGTTTAGGAGATCGAGTAAAATGGAGAATAATAGATATTTAAAAATGTGATATATAAACATTTTATTCGTTTGTACCTTTATCAACTATTTAGAGTAGACTTATAGGACTTATTTTATGTAAAATAAGGTGCTGAATCCACTGGTGAAAACGGCAATGTCCTATTTTTAACCGTTTAGGAGATCGAGTAAAATGGTGAATAATAGATTTTTAAAAATGTGATATATAAACATTTTATTCGATTGTACCTTTATCAATTCTTGAGAGTAGACTTATAGGACTTATTTTATGTAAAATAAGGTGCTGAATCCACTGGTGAAAACCGCAATGTCCTATCTTTAACCGTTTAGGAGATCGAGTAAAATGGTGAATAATAGATATTTAAAAATGTGATATATAAATATTTTATTCGTTTGTACCTTTATTATCTCTTGAGAGTAGACTTATAGGACTTATTTTTTGTAAAATAAGGTGCTAAATCCGCTGGTGAAAACCGCAATGTCCTATCTTTAACCGTTTAGGAGATCGAGTAAAATGGTGAATAATAGATATTTAAAAATGTGATATATAAACATTTTATTCGTTTGTACCTTTATGACTCTTGAGAGTAGACTTATAGGACTTATTTTATGTAAAATGAGGTGCTAAATCCACTGATAAAAACCGCAATGTCCTATATTTAACTGTTTAGGAGATCGAGTAAAATGTAGAATAATAGATACATAAAAATGAGATATATAAACATTTTATTCGTTTGTACCTTTATCAACTCTTAAGAGTAGACCTATAGGACTTATTTAATGTAAAATGAGGTGCTGAATCCATTTTTGAAAACCGCAATGTCCTATCTTTAACCGTTTAGGAGATCGAGTAAAATGGTGAATAATAGATATTTAAAAATGTGATATATAAACATTTTATTCGTTTGTACCTTTATCAACTCTTGAGAGTAGACTTATAGGACTTATTTTATGTAAAATAAGGTGCTGAATCCACTGGTGAAAACCGCAATGTCCTATTTTTAACCGTTTAGGAGATCGAGTAAAATGGTGAATAATAGATATTAAAAATGTGATATATAAACATTTTATTCGTTTGTACCTTTATCAACTCTTGAGAGTAAACTTATAGGACTTAATTTATGTAAAATGAGGTGCTGAATTCTCTGGTAAAAACCGCAATATCCAATCTTTAACCGTTTAGGAGATCGGGTAAAATGGTGAATAATAGATATTTAAAAATGTGATATATAAACATTTTATTCGTTTGTACCTTTATCAACTCTTGAGAGTAGACTTATAGGACTTATTTTATGTAAAATGAGGTGCTGAATCCACTGGTGAAAACCGCAATGCCCTATCTTTAACCGTTTAGGAGATCGAGTAAAATGGTGAATAATAGATTTTTAAAAATGTGATATATAAACATTTTATTCGATTGTACCTTTATCAACTCTTGAGAGTAGACTTATAGGACTTATTTTATGTAAAATAAGGTGCTGAATCCACTGGTGAAAACCGCAATGTCCTATCTTTAACCGTTTAGGAGATCGAGTAAAATGGTGAATAATAGATATTTAAAAATGTGATATATAAATATTTTATTCGTTTGTACCTTTATTATCTCTTGAGAGTAGACTTATAGGACTTACTTTTTGTAAAATAAGGTGCTAAATCCACTGGTGAAAACCGCAATGTCCTATCTTTAACCGTTTAGGAGATCGAGTAAAATGGTGAATAATAGATATTTAAAAATGTGATATATAAACATTTTATCCGTTTGTACCTTTATCAACTCTTATGAGTAGACTTATAGGACTTATTTTATGTATAATGAGGTGCTGAATCCACTGGTGAAAACCGCAATGTCCTATCTTTAACCGTTTAGGAGATCGAGTTAAATGGAGAATAATAGATATTTATAAATCTGATATATAAACATTTTATTCGTATGTACCTTTATGACTCTTGAGAGTAGACTTATAGGACTTATTTTATGTATAATGAGGTGCTAAATCCACTGGTGAAAACCGCAATGTCCTATCTTTAACCGTTTAGGAGATCGAGTAAAATGGTGAATAATAAATATCTAAAATTGTGATATATAAACATTTTATTCGTTTGTACCATTATCAACTCTTAAGAGTAGACTTATAGGACTTATTTTATGTAAAATGAGGTGCTGAATCCACTGGTGAAAACCGCAATGTCCTATCTTAAACTGTTTAGGAGATCGAGTAAAATGGAGAATAATAGATATTTAAAAATGTGATATAAAAACATTTTATTCGATTTTACCTTTATCAACTCTTAAGAGTAGACCTATAGGACTAATTTTATGTAAAATGAGGTGCTGAATTTACTGGTAAAAACCGCAATGTCCTATCTTTAACCGTTTAGGAGATAAAGTAAAATGGAGAATAATAGATATTTAAAAATGTGATATATAAACATTTTATTCGTTTGTACCAATATCAACTCTTGAGAGTAGACTTATAGGACTTATTTTATGTAAAATGAGATGCTAAATCCACTGATAAAAACCGCAATGTCCTATATTTAACTGTTTAGGAGATCGAGTAAAATGGAGAATAATAGATATATAAAAATGTGATATATAAACATTTTATTCGTTTGTACCTTTATCAACTCTTGAGAGTAGACTTATAGGACTCATTTTATGTAAAATGAGGTGCTGAATCCATTTTTGAAAACTGCAATGTCCTATCTTTAACCGTTTAGGAGATCGAGTAAAATGGTGAATAATAAATATTTAAAATTGTGATATATAAACATTTTATTCGTTTGTACCTTTATCAACTTTTAAGAGTAGACTTATAAGACTTATTTTATGTAAAATGAGGTGCTGAATCCACTGGTAAAAACCGCAATGTCCTATATTTAACCGTTTAGGAGATCGAGTAAAATGGAGAATAATAGATATATAAAAATGTGATATATAAACATTTTATTCGTTTGTACCTTTATCAACTTTTAAGAGTAGACTTATAAGACTTATTTTATGTAAAATGAGGTGCTGAATCCACTGGTGAAAACCACAATGTCCTATCTTTAACCGTTTAGGAGATCGAGTAAAATGGTGAATAATAGATATTTAAAAATGTGATATATAAACATTTTATTCGTTTGTACCTTTATCAACTCTTAAGTGTAGACCTATAGGACTAATTATATGTAAAATGAGGTGCTGAATTTACTGGTGAAAACCGCAATGTCCTATCTTTAACTGTTTAAGAGATCGAGTAAAATGGAGAATAATAGATATTTGAAAATGTGATATATAAACATTTTATTCGTTTGTACCTTTATCAACTCTTATGAGTAGACTTATAGGACTTATGTTATGTAAAATGAGGTGCTGAATCCACTGGTGAAAACCGCAATGTCCTATCTTTAATCGTTTAGGAGATCGAGTAAAATGGAAAATAATAGATATTTAAAAATGTGATATGTAAACATTTTATCCGTTTGTACCTTTATGACTCTTGAGAGTAGACTTATAGGACTTATTTTATGTAAAATGAGGTGCTAAATCCACTGGTGAAAACGGCAATGTCCTACTTTTTAACCGTTTAGGAGATCGAGTAAAATGGTGAATAATAGATATTTAAAAATGTGATATATAAACATTTTATTCGTTTGTACCTTTATCAACTCTTGAGAGTAGACTTATAGGACTTATTTTATGTAAAATGAGGTGCTGAATCCACTGGTGAAAACCGCAATATCCAATCTTTAACCGTTTAGGAGATCGAGTAAAATGGTGAATAATAGATATTTAAAAATGTGATATATAAACATTTTATTCGTTTGTACCTTTATCAACTCTTGAGAGTAGACTTATAGGACTTATTTTATGTAAAATGAGGTGCTGAATCCGCTGGTAAAATCCGCAATGTCCTATCTTTAACCGTTTAGGAGGTCGAGTAAAATGGTGAATAATAAATATTTAAAAATGTGATATATAAACAATTTATTCGTTTGTACCTTTATCAACTCTTAAGAGTAGACTTATAGGACTTATTTTATGTAAAATGAGGTGCTGAATCCACTGGTGAAAACCACAATGTCCTATCTTTAACCATCTTTAACCGTTTAGGAGATCGAGTAAAATGGAGAATAATAGATATTTAAAAATGTGATTTATAAACATTTTATTCATTTGTACATTTATCAACTCTTAAGACTAGACCTATAGGACTTATTTTATGTAAAATGAGGTGCTGAATTCTCTGGTGAAAACCGCAATGCCCTATCTTTAACCGGTTAGGAGATCGAGTAAATTGGTGAATAATAGATATTTAAAAAAGAGATATATAAATAAACATTTTATTCGTTTGTACCTTTATCAACTCTTAAGTGTAGACCTATAGGACTAATTATATGTAAAATGAGGTGCTGAATTTACTGGTGAAAACCGCAATGTCCTATCTTTAACCGTTTAGGAGATAAAGTAAAATGGAGAATAATAGATATTTAAAAATGTGATATATAAACATTTTATTCGTTTGTACCTTTATCAACTCTTGAGAGTAGACTTATAGGACTTATTTTATGTAAAATAAGGTGCTGAATCCACTGGTGAAAACCGCAATGTCCTATCTTTAACCGATTAGGAGATAAAGTAAAATGGAGAATAATAGATATTTAAAAATGTGATATATAAACAATTTATTCGTTTGTACCTTTATGACTCTTAAGAGTAGACTTATAGGACTTATTTTATGTAAAATGAGGTGCTAAATCCACTGGTGAAAACCGCAATGCCCTATATTTAACCGTTTAGGAGATCGAGTAAAATGGAGAATAATAGATATTTAAAAATGTGATATATAAACATTTTATTCGTTTGTACCATTATCAACTATTTAGAGTAGACTTATAGGACTTATTTTATGTAAAATGAGGTGCTAAATCCACTGGTGAAAACCGCAATGCCCTATATTTAACCGTTTAGGAGATCGAGTAAAATGGAGAATAATAGATATTTAAAAATGTGATATATAAACATTTTATTCGTTTGTACCATTATCAACTATTTAGAGTAGACTTATAGGACTTATTTTATGTAAAATGAGGTGCTAAATCCACTGGTGAAAACCGCAATGTCCTATCTTTAACCGATTAGGAGATAAAGTAAAATGGAGAATAATAGATATTTAAAAATGTGATATATAAACATTTTATTAGTTTGTACCTTTATCAACTATTTAGAGTAGACTTATAGGACTTATTTTATGTAAAATAAGGTGCTGAATCCACTGGTGAAAACGGCAATGTCCTATTTTCAACCGTTTAGGAGATCGAGTAAAATGGAGAATAATAGATATTTAAAAATGTGATATATAAACATTTTATTCGTTTGCACCTTTATGACTCTTGAGAGTAGACTTATAGGACTTATTTTATGTAAAATGAGGTGCTAAATCCACTGATAAAAACCGCAATGTCCTATATTTAACTGTTTAGGAGATCGAGTAAAATGTAGAATAATAGATATATAAAAATGAGATATATAAACATTTTATTCGTTTGTACCTTTATCAACCCTTAACAGTAGACCTATAGGACTTATTTAATGTAAAATGAGGTGCTGAATTCTCTGGTAAAAACCGCAATGTCCAATCTTTAACCGTTTAGGAGATCGAGTAAAATGGTGAATAATAGATATTTAAAAATGTGATATATAAACATTTTATCCGTTTGTACCTTTATCAACTCTTGAGAGTAGACTTATAGGACTTATTTTATGTAAAATGAGGTGCTGAATCCACTGGTGAAAACCGCAATGCCCTATCTTTATCCGGTTAGAAGATCGAGTAAAATGGTGAATAATAGATTTTTAAAAATGTGATATATAAACATTTTATTCGTTTGTACCTTTATCAACTCTTGAGAGTAGACTTATAGGACTTATTTTATGTAAAATAAGGTGCTGAATCCACTAGTGAAAACCGCAATGTCCGATCTTTAACTGTATAAGAGATCGAGTAAAATGGAGAATAATAGATATTTAAAAATGTGATATACAAACATTTTATCCGTTTGTACCTTTATCAACTCTTGAGAGTAGACTTATAGGACTAATTTTATGTAAAATGAGGTGCTGAATTTACTGGTAAAAACCGCAATGTCTTATACTTAACCGTTTAGGAGATCGAGTAAAATGGAGAATAATAGGTATTTAAAAATGTGATATACAAACATTTTATTCGTTTGTACCTTTATCAACTCTTAAGAGTAGACCTATAAGACTAATTTTATGTAAAATGAGGTGCTGAATTTACTGGTAAAAATCGCAATGTCCTATCTTTAACCGTTTAGGAGATAAAGTAAAATGGAGAATAATAGATATTTAAAAATGTGATATATAAACATTTTATTCGTTAGTACCTTTATCAACTCTTGAGAGTAGACTTATAGGACTTATTTTATGTAAAATGAGGTGCTGAATCCACTGGTGAAAACAGCAATGTCCTATTTTTAACCGTTTAGGAAATCGAGTAAAATGGAAAATAATAGATATTTAAAAATGTGATATATAAACATTTTATTCGTTTGTACCTTTATCAACTCTTAAGAGTAGACCTATAGAACTTATTTTATGTAAAATGAGGTGCTAAATCCATTTTTGAAAACCGCAATGTCCTATCTTTAACCGTTTAGGAGATCGAGTAAAATGCAGAATAATAGATATTTAAAAATGTGATATATAAACATTTTATTCGTATGTACCTTTATGACTCTTGAGAGTAGACTTATAGGACTTATTTTATGTAAAATGAGGTTCTAAATCCACTGGTGAAAACCGCAATGTCCTATCTTTAACCGTTTAGGAGATCGAGTAAAATGGTGAATAATAGATATCTAAAATTGTGATATATAAACATTTTATTCGTTTGTACCAATATCAACTCTTGAGAGTAGACTTATAGGACTTATTTTATGTAAAATGAGGTGCTAAATCCACTGATAAAAACCGCAATGTCCTATATTTAACTGTTTAGGAGATCGAGTAAAATGGAGAATAATAGATATATAAAAATGTGATATATAAACATTTTATTCGTTTGTACCTTTATCAACTCTTGAGAGTAGACTTATAGGACTCATTTTATGTAAAATGAGGTGCTGAATCCATTTTTGAAAACTGCAATGTCCTATCTTTAACCGTTTAGGAGATAAAGTAAAATGGAGAATAATAAATATTTAAAAATGTGATATATAAACATTTTATTCGTTTGTACCTTTATCAACTTTTAAGAGTAGACTTATAAGACTTATTTTATGTAAAATGAGGTGCTGAATCCACTGGTGAAAACCACAATGTCCTATCTTTAACCGTTTAGGAGATCGAGTAAAATGGTGAATAATAGATATTTAAAAATGTGATATATAAACATTTTATTCGTTTGTACCTTTATCAACTCTTAAGTGTAGACCTATAGGACTAATTATATGTAAAATGAGGTGCTGAATTTACTGGTGAAAACCGCAATGTCCTATCTTTTACCGTTTAGGAGATAAAGTAAAATGGAGAATAATAGATATTTAAAAATGTGATATATAAACATTTTATTCGTTTGTACCTTTATCAACTCTTGAGAGTAGACTTATAGGACTTATTTTATGTAAAATGAGGTGCTGAATCCACTGGTGAAAACCGCAATGTCCTATCTTTAACCGATTAGGAGATAAAGTAAAATGGAGAATAATAGATATTTAAAAATGTGATATATAAACAATTTATTCGTTTGTACCTTTATGACTCTTGAGAGTAGACTTATAGGACTTATTTTATGTAAAATGAAGTGCTAAATCCACTGGTGAAAACCGCAATGTCCTATATTTAACCGTTTAGGAGATCGAGTAAAATGGAGAATAATAGATATTTAAAAATGTGATATATAAACATTTTATTCGTTTGTACCTTTATCAACTATTTAGAGTAGACTTATAGGACTTATTTTATGTAAAATAAGGTGCTGAATCCACTGGTGAAAACGGCAATGTCCTATTTTTAACCGTTTAGGAGATCGAGTAAAATGGTGAATAATAGATTTTTAAAAATGTGATATATAAACATTTTATTCGATTGTACCTTTATCAATTCTTGAGAGTAGACTTATAGGACTTATTTTATGTAAAATAAGGTGCTGAATCCACTGGTGAAAACCGCAATGTCCTATCTTTAACCGTTTAGGAGATCGAGTAAAATGGTGAATAATAGATATTTAAAAATGTGATATATAAATATTTTATTCGTTTGTACCTTTATTATCTCTTGAGAGTAGACTTATAGGACTTATTTTTTGTAAAATAAGGTGCTAAATCCGCTGGTGAAAACCGCAATGTCCTATCTTTAACCGTTTAGGAGATCGAGTAAAATGGTGAATAATAGATATTTAAAAATGTGATATATAAACATTTTATTCGTTTGTACCTTTATCAACTCTTGAGAGTAGACTTATAGGACTTATTTTATGTAAAATGAGGTGCTAAATCCACTGATAAAAACCGCAATGTCCTATATTTAACTGTTTAGGAGATCGAGTAAAATGTAGAATAATAGATACATAAAAATGAGATATATAAACATTTTATTCGTTTGTACCTTTATCAACTCTTAAGAGTAGACCTATAGGACTTATTTAATGTAAAATGAGGTGCTGAATCCATTTTTGAAAACCGCAATGTCCTATCTTTAACCGTTTAGGAGATCGAGTAAAATGGTGAATAATAGATATTTAAAAATGTGATATATAAACATTTTATTCGTTTGTACCTTTATCAACTCTTGAGAGTAGACTTATAGGACTTATTTTATGTAAAATAAGGTGCTGAATCCACTGGTGAAAACCGCAATGTCCTATCTTTAACCGTTTAGGAGATCGAGTAAAATGGTGAATAATAGATATTTAAAAATGTGATATATAAACATTTTATTCGTTTGTACCTTTATCAACTCTTGAGAGTAAACTTATAGGACTTAATTTATGTAAAATGAGGTGCTGAATTCTCTGGTAAAAACCGCAATATCCAATCTTTAACCGTTTAGGAGATCGGGTAAAATGGTGAATAATAGATATTTAAAAATGTGATATATAAACATTTTATTCGTTTGTACCTTTATCAACTCTTGAGAGTAGACTTATAGGACTTATTTTATGTAAAATGAGGTGCTGAATCCACTGGTGAAAACCGCAATGCCCTATCTTTAACCGTTTAGGAGATCGAGTAAAATGGTGAATAATAGATTTTTAAAAATGTGATATATAAACATTTTATTCGATTGTACCTTTATCAACTCTTGAGAGTAGACTTATAGGACTTATTTTATGTAAAATAAGGTGCTGAATCCACTGGTAAAAACCGCAATGTCCTATCTTTAACCGTTTAGGAGATCGAGTAAAATGGTGAATAATAGATATTTAAAAATGTGATATATAAATATTTTATTCGTTTGTACCTTTATTATCTCTTGAGAGTAGACTTATAGGACTTACTTTTTGTAAAATAAGGTGCTAAATCCACTGGTGAAAACCGCAATGTCCTATCTTTAACCGTTTAGGAGATCGAGTAAAATGGTGAATAATAGATATTTAAAAATGTGATATATAAACATTTTATCCGTTTGTACCTTTATCAACTCTTATGAGTAGACTTATAGGACTTATTTTATGTATAATGAGGTGCTGAATCCACTGGTGAAAACCGCAATGTCCTATCTTTAACCGTTTAGGAGATCGAGTTAAATGGAGAATAATAGATATTTATAAATCTGATATATAAACATTTTATTCGTATGTACCTTTATGACTCTTGAGAGTAGACTTATAGGACTTATTTTATGTATAATGAGGTGCTAAATCCACTGGTGAAAACCGCAATGTCCTATCTTTAACCGTTTAGGAGATCGAGTAAAATGGTGAATAATAAATATCTAAAATTGTGATATATAAACATTTTATTCGTTTGTACCATTATCAACTCTTAAGAGTAGACTTATAGGACTTATTTTATGTAAAATGAGGTGCTGAATCCACTGGTGAAAACCGCAATGTCCTATCTTAAACTGTTTAGGAGATCGAGTAAAATGGAGAATAATAGATATTTAAAAATGTGATATAAAAACATTTTATTCGATTTTACCTTTATCAACTCTTAAGAGTAGACCTATAGGACTAATTTTATGTAAAATGAGGTGCTGAATTTACTGGTAAAAACCGCAATGTCTTATACTTAACCGTTTAGGAGATCGAGTAAAATGGAGAATAATAGATATATAAAAATGAGATATATAAACATTTTATTCGTTTGTACCTTTATCAACCCTTAACAGTAGACCTATAGGACTTATTTAATGTAAAATGAGGTGCTGAATTCTCTGGTAAAAACCGCAATGTCCAATCTTTAACCGTTTAGGAGATCGAGTAAAATGGTGAATAATAGATATTTAAAAATGTGATATATAAACATTTTATCCGTTTGTACCTTTATCAACTCTTGAGAGTAGACTTATAGGACTTATTTTATGTAAAATGAGGTGCTGAATCCACTGGTGAAAACCGCAATGCCCTATCTTTATCCGGTTAGAAGATCGAGTAAAATGGTGAATAATAGATTTTTAAAAATGTGATATATAAACATTTTATTCGTTTGTACCTTTATCAACTCTTGAGAGTAGACTTATAGGACTTATTTTATGTAAAATAAGGTGCTGAATCCACTAGTGAAAACCGCAATGTCCGATCTTTAACTGTATAAGAGATCGAGTAAAATGGAGAATAATAGATATTTAAAAATGTGATATACAAACATTTTATCCGTTTGTACCTTTATCAACTCTTGAGAGTAGACTTATAGGACTAATTTTATGTAAAATGAGGTGCTGAATTTACTGGTAAAAACCGCAATGTCTTATACTTAACCGTTTAGGAGATCGAGTAAAATGGAGAATAATAGGTATTTAAAAATGTGATATACAAACATTTTATTCGTTTGTACCTTTATCAACTCTTAAGAGTAGACCTATAAGACTAATTTTATGTAAAATGAGGTGCTGAATTTACTGGTAAAAATCGCAATGTCCTATCTTTAACCGTTTAGGAGATAAAGTAAAATGGAGAATAATAGATATTTAAAAATGTGATATATAAACATTTTATTCGTTAGTACCTTTATCAACTCTTGAGAGTAGACTTATAGGACTTATTTTATGTAAAATGAGGTGCTGAATCCACTGGTGAAAACAGCAATGTCCTATTTTTAACCGTTTAGGAAATCGAGTAAAATGGAAAATAATAGATATTTAAAAATGTGATATATAAACATTTTATTCGTTTGTACCTTTATCAACTCTTAAGAGTAGACCTATAGAACTTATTTTATGTAAAATGAGGTGCTAAATCCATTTTTGAAAACCGCAATGTCCTATCTTTAACCGTTTAGGAGATCGAGTAAAATGCAGAATAATAGATATTTAAAAATGTGATATATAAACATTTTATTCGTATGTACCTTTATGACTCTTGAGAGTAGACTTATAGGACTTATTTTATGTAAAATGAGGTTCTAAATCCACTGGTGAAAACCGCAATGTCCTATCTTTAACCGTTTAGGAGATCGAGTAAAATGGTGAATAATAGATATCTAAAATTGTGATATATAAACATTTTATTCGTTTGTACCAATATCAACTCTTGAGAGTAGACTTATAGGACTTATTTTATGTAAAATGAGGTGCTAAATCCACTGATAAAAACCGCAATGTCCTATATTTAACTGTTTAGGAGATCGAGTAAAATGGAGAATAATAGATATATAAAAATGTGATATATAAACATTTTATTCGTTTGTACCTTTATCAACTCTTGAGAGTAGACTTATAGGACTCATTTTATGTAAAATGAGGTGCTGAATCCATTTTTGAAAACTGCAATGTCCTATCTTTAACCGTTTAGGAGATCGAGTAAAATGGAGATTAATAGATATATAAAAATGTGATATATAAACATTTTATTCGTTTGTACCTTCATCAACTCTTAAGTGTAGACCTATAGGACTAATTATATGTAAAATGAGGTGCTGAATTTACTGGTGAAAACTGCAATGTCCTATCTTTAACCGTTTAGGAGATAAAGTAAAATGGAGAATAATAAATATTTAAAAATGTGATATATAAACATTTTATTCGTTTGTACCTTTATCAACTTTTAAGAGTAGACTTATAAGACTTATTTTATGTAAAATGAGGTGCTGAATCCACTGGTGAAAACCACAATGTCCTATCTTTAACCGTTTAGGAGATCGAGTAAAATGGTGAATAATAGATATTTAAAAATGTGATATATAAACATTTTATTCGTTTGTACCTTTATCAACTCTTAAGTGTAGACCTATAGGACTAATTATATGTAAAATGAGGTGCTGAATTTACTGGTGAAAACCGCAATGTCCTATCTTTTACCGTTTAGGAGATAAAGTAAAATGGAGAATAATAGATATTTAAAAATGTGATATATAAACATTTTATTCGTTTGTACCTTTATCAACTCTTGAGAGTAGACTTATAGGACTTATTTTATGTAAAATGAGGTGCTGAATCCACTGGTAAAAACCGCAATGTCCTATCTTTAACCGATTAGGAGATAAAGTAAAATGGAGAATAATAGATATTTAAAAATGTGATATATAAACAATTTATTCGTTTGTACCTTTATGACTCTTGAGAGTAGACTTATAGGACTTATTTTATGTAAAATGAAGTGCTAAATCCACTGGTGAAAACCGCAATGTCCTATATTTAACCGTTTAGGAGATCGAGTAAAATGGAGAATAATAGATATTTAAAAATGTGATATATAAACATTTTATTCGTTTGTACCTTTATCAACTATTTAGAGTAGACTTATAGGACTTATTTTATGTAAAATAAGGTGCTGAATCCACTGGTGAAAACGGCAATGTCCTATTTTTAACCGTTTAGGAGATCGAGTAAAATGGTGAATAATAGATTTTTAAAAATGTGATATATAAACATTTTATTCGATTGTACCTTTATCAATTCTTGAGAGTAGACTTATAGGACTTATTTTATGTAAAATAAGGTGCTGAATCCACTGGTGAAAACCGCAATGTCCTATCTTTAACCGTTTAGGAGATCGAGTAAAATGGTGAATAATAGATATTTAAAAATGTGATATATAAATATTTTATTCGTTTGTACCTTTATTATCTCTTGAGAGTAGACTTATAGGACTTATTTTTTGTAAAATAAGGTGCTAAATCCGCTGGTGAAAACCGCAATGTCCTATCTTTAACCGTTTAGGAGATCGAGTAAAATGGTGAATAATAGATATTTAAAAATGTGATATATAAACATTTTATTCGTTTGTACCTTTATGACTCTTGAGAGTAGACTTATAGGACTTATTTTATGTAAAATGAGGTGCTAAATCCACTGATAAAAACCGCAATGTCCTATATTTAACTGTTTAGGAGATCGAGTAAAATGGAGAATAATAGATATATAAAAATGTGATATATAAACATTTTATTCGTTTGTACCTTTTTCAACTCTTGAGAGTAGACTTATAGGACTTATTTTATGTAAAATGAGGTGTTGAATCCATTTTTGAAAACCGCAATGTCCTATCTTTAACCGTTTAGGAGATCGAGTAAAATGGTGAATAATAGATATTTAAAAATGTGATATATAAACATTTTATTCGTTTGTACCTTTATCAACTCTTGAGAGTAGACTTATAGGACTTATTTTATGTAAAATGAGGTGCTAAGTCCACTAATAAAAACCGCAATGTCCAATATTTAACTGTTTAGGAGATCGAGTAAAATGGTGAATAATAGATATTTAAAAATGTGATATATAAACATTTTATCCGTTTGTACCTTTATCAACTCTTGAGAGTAGACTTATAGGACTTATTTTATGTAAAATGAGGTGCTGAATCCACTGGTGAAAACCACAATGTCCTATCTTTAACCGTTTAGGAGATCGAGTAAAATGGTGAATAATAGATATTTAAAAATGTGATATATAAACATTTTATTCGTTTGTACCTTTATCAACTCTTAAGAGTAGACCTATAGGACTTATTTTATGTAAAATGAGGTGCTGAATCCATTTTTGAAAACCGCAATGTCCTATCTTTAATCGTTTAGGAGATCGAGTAAAATGGTGAATAATAGATATTTAAAAATGTGATATATAAACAATTTATTCGTTTGTACCTTTATGACTTTTGAGAGTAGACTTATAGGACTTATTTTATGTAAAAAGAGGTGCTAAATCCACTGGTGAAAACCGCAATGTCCTATATTTAAACGTTTAGGAGATCGAGTAAAATGGAGAATAATAGATATTTAAAAATGTGATTTATAAACATTTTATTCGTTTGTACATTTATCAACTATTTAAAGTAGACTTATAGGACTTATTTTATGTAAAATAAGGTGCTGAATCCATTGGTGAAATCAGCAATGTCCTATTTTTAACCGTTTAGGAGATCGAGTAAAATGGAAAATAATAGATATTTAAAAATGTGATATATAAACATTTTACTTGTTTGTACCTTTATCAACTCTTAAGACTAGACCTATAGGACTTATTTTATGTAAAATGAGGTGCTGAATTCTCTGGTGAAAACCGCAATGCCCTATCTTTAACCGGTTAGGAGATCGAGTAAAATGGTGAATAATAGATATTTAAAAATGTGATATATAAACATTTTATTCGTTTGTACCTTTATCAACTCTTGAGAGTAGACTTATAGGACTTAATTTATGTAAAATGAGGTGCTGAATTCTCTGGTAAAAACCGCAATGTCCAATCTTTAACCGTTTAGGAGATCGAGTAAAATGGTGAATAATAGATATTTAAAAATGTGATATATAAACATTTTATCCGTTTGTACCTTTATCAACTCTTGAGAGTAGACTTATAGGACTTATTTTATGTAAAATGAGGTGCTGAATCCACTGGTGAAAACCGCAATGCCCTATCTTTAACCGGTTAGAAGATCGAGTAAAATGGTGAATAATAGATTTTTAAAAATGTGATATATAAACATTTTATTCGTTTGTACCTTTATCAACTCTTGAGAGTAGACATATAGGACTTATGTTATGTAAAATAAGGTGCTGAATCCACTGGTGAAAACCGCAATGTCCGATCTTTAACTGCTTAAGAGATCGAGTAAAATGGTGAATAATAGATTTTTAAAAATGTGATATATAAACATTTTATTCGTTTGTACCTTTATCAACTCTTGAGAGTAGACTTATAGGACTTAATTTATGTAAAATGAGGTGCTGAATTCTCTGGTAAAAACCGCAATGTCCAATCTTTAACCGTTTAGGAGATCGAGTAAAATGGTGAATAATAGATATTTAAAAATGTGATATATAAACATTTTATCCGTTTGTACCTTTATCAACTCTTGAGAGTAGACTTATAGGACTTATTTTATGTAAAATGAGGTGCTGAATCCACTGGTGAAAACCCCAATGCCCTATCTTTAACCGGTTAGAAGATCGAGTAAAATGGTGAATAATAGATTTTTAAAAATGTGATATATAAACATTTTATTCGTTTGTACCTTTATCAACTCTTGAGAGTAGACTTATAGGACTTATTTTATGTAAGATAAGGTGCTGAATCCACTGGTGAAAACCGCAATGTCCGATCTTTAACTGTTTAAGAGATCGAGTAAAATGGAGAATAAAAGATATTTGAAAATGTGATATATAAACATTTTATTCGTTTGTACCTTTATCAACTCTTATGAGTAGACTTATAGGACTTATGTTATGTAAAATGAGGTGCTGAATCCACTGGTGAAAACCGCAATGTCCTATCTATAACCGTTTAGGAGATCGAGTAAAATGGAAAATAAAAGATATTTAAAAATGTGATATATAAACATTTTATCCGTTTGTACCTTTATCAACTCTTATGAGTAGACTTATAGGACTTATTTTATGTAAAATGAGGTGCTGAATCCACTGGTGAAAACCGCAATGTCCTATCTTTAACCGTTTAGGAGATCGAGTAAAATGGTGAATAATAGATATTTAAAAATGTGATATATAAACATTTTATCCGTTTGTACCTTTATCAACTCTTATGAGTAGACTTATAGGACTTATTTTATGTAAAATGAGGTGCTGAATCCACTGATGAAAACCGCAATGTCCTATCTTTAACCGTTTAGGAGATCGAGTAAAATGGTGAATAATAGATATCTAAAATTGTGATATATAAACATTTTATTCGTTTGTACCATTATCAACTCTTGAGAGTAGACTTATAGGACTTATTTTATGTAAAATGAGGTGCTGAATCCACTGGTGAAAACCGCAATGTCCTGTCTTAAACTGTTTAGGAGATCGAGTAAAATGGAGAATAATAGATATTTAAAAATGTGATATACAAACATTTTATTCGTATGTACCTTTATGACTCTTGAGAGTAGACTTATAGGACTTATTTTATGTATAATGAGGTGCTGAATCCACTGGTGAAAACCGCAATGTCCTATCTTTAACCGTTTAGGAGATCGAGTTAAATGGAGAATAATAGATATTTATAAATGTGATATATAAACATTTTATTCGTATGTACCTTTATGACTCTTGAGAGTAGACTTATAGGACTTATTTTATGTATAATGAGGTGCTAAATCCACTGGTGAAAACCGCAATGTCCTATCTTTAACCGTTTAGGAGATCGAATAAAATTGTGAATAATAAATATCTAAAATTGTGATATATAAACATTTTATTCGTTTGTACCATTATCAACTCTTAAGAGTAGACTTATAGGACTTATTTTATGTAAAATGAGGTGCTGAATCCACTGGTGAAAACCGCAATGTCCTATCTTAAACTGTTTAGGAGATCGAGTAAAATGGAGAATAATAGATATTTAAAAATGTGATATAAAAACATTTTATTCGATTTTACCTTTATCAACTCTTAAGAGTAGACCTATAGGACTAATTTTATGTAAAATGAGGTGCTGAATTTACTGGTAAAAACCGCAATGTCCTATCTTTAACCGTTTAGGAGATAAAGTAAAATGGAGAATAATAGATATTTAAAAATGTGATATATAAACATTTTATTCGTTTGTACCAATATCAACTCTTGAGAGTAGACTTATAGGACTTATTTTATGTAAAATGAGATGCTAAATCCACTGATAAAAACCGCAATGTCCTATATTTAACTGTTTAGGAGATCGAGTAAAATGGAGAATAATAGATATATAAAAATGTGATATATAAACATTTTATTCGTTTGTACCTTTATCAACTCTTGAGAGTAGACTTATAGGACTTATTTTATGTAAAATGAGATGCTAAATCCACTGATAAAAACCGCAATGTCCTATCTTTAACCGTTTAGGAGATCGAGTAAAATGGTGAATAATAGATATTTAAAAATGTGATATATAAACATTTTATTCGTTTGTACCTTTATCAACTCTTAAGTGTAGACCTATAGGACTAATTATATGTAAAATGAGGTGCTGAATTTACTGGTGAAAACCGCAATGTCCTATCTTTAACTGTTTAAGAGATCGAGTAAAATGGAGAATAATAGATATTTGAAAATGTGATATATAAACATTTTATTCGTTTGTACCTTTATCAACTCTTATGAGTAGACTTATAGGACTTATGTTATGTAAAATGAGGTGCTGAATCCACTGGTGAAAACCGCAATGTCCTATCTTTAATCGTTTAGGAGATCGAGTAAAATGGAAAATAATAGATATTTAAAAATGTGATATGTAAACATTTTATCCGTTTGTACCTTTATGACTCTTGAGAGTAGACTTATAGGACTTATTTTATGTAAAATGAGGTGCTAAATCCACTGGTGAAAACGGCAATGTCCTACTTTTTAACCGTTTAGGAGATCGAGTAAAATGGTGAATAATAGATATTTAAAAATGTGATATATAAACATTTTATTCGTTTGTACCTTTATCAACTCTTGAGAGTAGACTTATAGGACTTATTTTATGTAAAATGAGGTGCTGAATCCACTGGTGAAAACCGCAATATCCAATCTTTAACCGTTTAGGAGATCGAGTAAAATGGTGAATAATAGATATTTAAAAATGTGATATATAAACATTTTATTCGTTTGTACCTTTATCAACTCTTGAGAGTAGACTTATAGGACTTATTTTATGTAAAATGAGGTGCTGAATCCGCTGGTAAAATCCGCAATGTCCTATCTTTAACCGTTTAGGAGGTCGAGTAAAATGGTGAATAATAAATATTTAAAAATGTGATATATAAACAATTTATTCGTTTGTACCTTTATCAACTCTTAAGAGTAGACTTATAGGACTTATTTTATGTAAAATGAGGTGCTGAATCCACTGGTGAAAACCACAATGTCCTATCTTTAACCATCTTTAACCGTTTAGGAGATCGAGTAAAATGGAGAATAATAGATATTTAAAAATGTGATTTATAAACATTTTATTCGTTTGTACATTTATCAACTCTTAAGACTAGACCTATAGGACTTATTTTATGTAAAATGAGGTGCTGAATTCTCTGGTGAAAACCGCAATGCCCTATCTTTAACCGGTTAGGAGATCGAGTAAATTGGTGAATAATAGATATTTAAAAAAGAGATATATAAATAAACATTTTATTCGTTTGTACCTTTATCAACTCTTATGTGTAGACCTATAGGACTAATTATATGTAAAATGAGGTGCTGAATTTACTGGTGAAAACCGCAATGTCCTATCTTTAACCGTTTAGGAGATAAAGTAAAATGGAGAATAATAGATATTTAAAAATGTGATATATAAACATTTTATTCGTTTGTACCTTTATCAACTCTTGAGAGTAGACTTATAGGACTTATTTTATGTAAAATAAGGTGCTGAATCCACTGGTGAAAACCGCAATGTCCTATCTTTAACCGATTAGGAGATAAAGTAAAATGGAGAATAATAGATATTTAAAAATGTGATATATAAACAATTTATTCGTTTGTACCTTTATGACTCTTAAGAGTAGACTTATAGGACTTATTTTATGTAAAATGAGGTGCTAAATCCACTGGTGAAAACCGCAATGTCCTATATTTAACCGTTTAGGAGATCGAGTAAAATGGAGAATAATAGATATTTAAAAATGTGATATATAAACATTTTATTCGTTTGTACCTTTATCAACTATTTAGAGTAGACTTATAGGACTTATTTTATGTAAAATGAGGTGCTGAATCCACTGGTGAAAACGGCAATGTCCTATCTTTAACCGTTTAGGAGATCGAGTAAAATGGAGAATAATAGATATTTAAAAATGTGATATATAAACATTTTATTCGTTTGTACCTTTATGACTCTTGAGAGTAGACTTATAGGACTTATTTTATGTAAAATGAGGTGCTTAATCCACTGTTGAAAACCGCAATGTCCTATATTTAACTGTTTAGGAGATCGAGTAAAATGGAGAATAATAGATATATACAAATGTGATATATAAACATTTTATTCGTTTGTACTTTTATCAACTATTAAAAGTAGACTTATAGGACTTATTTTATGTAAAATAAAGTGCTAGATACACTGGTTCAAACCGCAATGTCCTAAATTTAACCGCTTAGGAGATCGAGTAAAATGGAGAATAATAGATATATAAAAATGTGATATATAAACATTTTATTCGTTTGTACCTTTATCAACTCTTAAGAGTAGACCTATAGAACTTATTTTATGTAAAATGAGGTGCTGAATCCATTTTTAAAAACCGTAATGTCCTAAATTTAACCGCATAGGAGATCGAGTAAAATGGAGAATAATAGATATATAAAAATGTGATATATAAACATTTTATTCGTTTGTACTTTTATCAACTATTTAGAGTAGACTTATAGGACTTATTTTATGAAAAATAAGGTGCAAAATACACTGGTTCAAACGGCAATGTCCTAAATTTAACCGCTTAAGAGATCGAGTAAAATGGAGAATAATAGATATATAAAAATGTGATATATAAACATTTTATTCGTTTGTACCTTTATCAACTCTTGAGAGTAGACTTATAGGACTTATTTTATGTAAAATGAGGTGCTGAATCCACTGGTGAAAACCACAATGTCCTATCTTTAACCGTTTAGGAGATCAAGTAAAATGGTGAATAATAGATATTTAAAAATGTTATATATAAACAATTTATTCGTTTGTACCTTTATGACTCTTGAGAGTAGACTTATAGGACTTATTTTATGTAAAATGAGGTGCTAAATCCACTGGTGAAAACCGCAATGTCCTATATTTAACCGTTTAGGAGATCGAGTAAAATGGAGAATAATAGATATTTAAAAATGTGATATATAAACATTTTATTCGTTTGTACCTTTATCAACTATTTAGAGTAGACTTATAGGACTTATTTTATGTAAAATAAGGTGCTGAATCCACTGGTGAAAACGGCAATGTCCTATTTTTAACCGTTTAGGAGATCGAGTAAAATGGAAAATAATTGATATTTAAAAATGTGATATATAAACATTTTACTTGTTTGTACCTTTATCAACTCTTAAGACTAGACCTATAGGACTTACTTTATGTAAAATGAGGTGCTGAATTCTCTGGTGAAAACCGCAATATCTTATCTTTAACCGGTTAGGAGATCGAGTAAAATGGTGAATAATAGATATTTAAAAATGTGATATATAAACATTTTATTCGTTTGTACCTTTATCAACTCTTGAGAGTAGACTTATAGGACTTAATTTATGTAAAATGAGGGGCTGAATTCTCTGGTAAAAACCGCATTGTCCAATCTTTAACCGTTTAGGAGATCGAGTAAAATGGAAAATAATAGATATTTAAAAATGTGATATATAAACATTTTATTCGTTTGTACCTTTATCAACTCTTGAGAGTAGACTTATAGGACTTATTTTATGTATAATGAGGTGCTGAATCCACTGGTGAAAACCGCAATGTCCTATCTTTAACCGTTTAGGAGATCGAGTTAAATGGAGAATAATAGATATTTATAAATGTGATATATAAACATTTTATTCGTATGTACTTTTATGACTCTTGAGAGTAGAATTATAGGACCTCTTTTATGTATAATGAGGTGCTAAATCCACTGGTGAAAACCGCAATGTCCTATCTTTAACCGTTTAGGAGATCGAGTAAAATGGTGAATAATAAATATCTAAAATTGTGATATATAAACATTTTATTCGTTTGTACCATTATCAACTCTTAACAGTAGACTTATAGGACTTATTTTATGTAAAATGAGGTGCTGAATCCACTGGTGAAAACCGCAATGTCCTATCTTAAACTGTTTAGGAGATCGAGTAAAATGGAGAATAATAGATATTTAAAAATGTGATATAAAAATATTTTATTCGATTTTACCTTTATCAACTCTTAAGAGTAGACCTATAGGACTAATTTTATGTAAAATGAGGTGCTGAATTTACTGGTAAAAACCGCAATGTCTTATACTTAACCGTTTAGGAGATCGAGTAAAATGGAGAATAATAGGTATTTAAAAATGTGATATACAAACATTTTATTCGTTTGAACCTTTATCAACTCTTAAGAGTAGACCTATAAGACTAATTTTATGTAAAATGAGGTGCTGAATTTACTGGTAAAAACCGCAATGTCCTATCTTTAACCGTTTAGGAGATAAAGTAAAATGGAGAATAATAGATATTTAAAAATGTGATATATAAACATTTTATTCGTTTGTACCAATATCAACTCTTGAGAGTAGACTTATAGGACTTATTTTATGTAAAATGAGGTGCTAAATCCACTGATAAAAACCGCAATGTCCTATATTTAACTGTTTAGGAGATCGAGTAAAATGGAGAATAATAGATATATAAAAATGTGATATATAAACATTTTATTCGTTTGTACCTTTATCAACTCTTGAGAGTAGACTTATAGGACTCATTTTATGTAAAATGAGGTGCTGAATCCATTTTTGAAAACTGCAATGTCCTATCTTTAACCGTTTAGGAGATCGAGTAAAATGGTGAATAATAAATATTTAAAATTGTGATATATAAACATTTTATTCGTTTGTACCTTTATCAATTTTTAAGAGTAGACTTATAAGACTTATTTTATGTAAAATGAGGTGCTGAATCCACTGGTGAAAACCGCAATGTCCTATATTTAACCGTTTAGGAGATCGAGTAAAATGGAGAATAATAGATATATAAAAATGAGATATATAAACATTTTATTCGTTTGTACCTTTATCAACTTTTAAGAGTAGACTTATAAGACTTATTTTATGTAAAATGAGGTGCTGAATCCACTGGTGAAAACCACAATGTCCTATCTTTAACCGTTTAGGAGATCGAGTGAAATGGTGAATAATAGATATTTAAAAATGTGATATATAAACATTTTATTCGTTTGTACCTTTATCAACTCTTAAGTGTAGACCTATAGGACTAATTATATGTAAAATGAGGTGCTGAATTTACTGGTGAAAACCGCAATGTCCTATCTTTAACCGTTTAGGAGATAAAGTAAAATGGAGAATAATAGATATTTAAAAATGTGATATATAAACATTTTATTCGTTTGTACCTTTATCAACTCTTGAGAGTAGACTTATAGGACTTATTTTATGTAAAATAAGGTGCTGAATCCACTGGTGAAAACCGCAATGTCCTATCTTTAACCGATTAGGAGATAAAGTAAAATGGAGAATAATAGATATTTAAAAATGTGATATATAAACATTTTATTCGTTTGTACCTTTATGACTCTTGAGAGTAGACTTATAGGACTCATTTTATGTAAAATGAGGTGCTGAATCCATTTTTGAAAACTGCAATGTCCTATCTTTAACCGTGTAGGAGATCGAGTAAAATGGTGAATAATAAATATTTAAAAATGTGATATATAAACATTTTATTCGTTTGTACCTTTATCAACTTTTAAGAGTAGACTTATAAGACTTATTTTATGTAAAATGAGGTGCTGAATCCACTGGTGAAATTCGCAATGTCCTATCTTTAACCGATTAGGAGATAAAGTAAAATGGTGAATAATAGATATTTAAAAATGAGATATATAAACATTTTATTCGTTTGTACCTTTATCAACTCTTAAGTGTAGACCTATAGGACTAATTATATGTAAAATAAGGTGCTGAATTTACTGGTGAAAACTGCAATGTCCTATCTTTAACCGTTTAGGAGATAAAGTAAAATGGAGAATAATAGATATTTAAAAATGTGATATATAAACATTTTATTCGTTTGTACCTTTATCAACTTTTAAGAGTAGACTTATAAGACTTATTTTATGTAAAATGAGGTGATGAATCCACTGGTGAAAACCACAATGTCCTATCTTTAACCGTTTAGGAGATCGAGTAAAATGGTGAATAATAGATATTTAAAAATGTGATATATAAACATTTTATTCGTTTGTACCTTTATCAACTCTTAAGTGTAGACCTATAGGACTAATTATATGTAAAATGAGGTGCTGAATTTACTGGTGAAAACCGCAATGTCCTATCTTTAACCGTTTAGGAGATAAAGTAAAATGGAGAATAATAGATATTTAAAAATGTGATATATAAACATTTTATTCGTTTGTACCTTTATCAACTCTTGAGAGTAGACTTATAGGACTTATTTTATGTAAAATAAGGTGCTGAATCCACTGGTGAAAACCGCAATGTCCTATCTTTAACCGTTTAGGAGATAAAGTAAAATGGAGAATAATAGATATTTAAAAATGTGATATATAAACAATTTATTCGTTTGTACCTTTATGACTCTTAAGAGTAGACTTAAAGGACTTATTTTATGTAAAATGAGGTGCTAAATCCACTGGTGAAAACCGCAATGTCCTATATTTAACCGTTTAGGAGATCGAGTAAAATGGAGAATAATAGATATTTAAAAATGTGATATATAAACATTTTATTCGTTTGTACCATTATCAACTATTTAGAGTAGACTTATAGGACTTATTTTATGTAAAATGAGGTGCTGAATCCACTGGTGAAAACGGCAATGTCCTATCTTTAACCGTTCAGGAGATCGAGTAAAATGGAGAATAATAGATATTTAAAAATGTGATATATAAACATTTTATTCGTTTGTACCTTTATGACTCTTGAGAGTAGACTTATAGGACTTATTTTATGTAAAATGAGGTGCTTAATCCACTGTTGAAAACCGCAATGTCCTATATTTAACTGTTTAGGAGATCGAGTAAAATGGAGAATAATAGATATATACAAATGTGATATATAAACATTTTATTCGTTTGTACTTTTATCAACTATTAAAAGTAGACTTATAGGACTTATTTTATGTAAAATAAAGTGCTAGATACACAGGTTCAAACCGCAATGTCCTAAATTTAACCGCTTAGGAGATCGAGTAAAATGGAGAATAATAGATATATAAAAATGTGATATATAAACATTTTATTCGTTTGTACCTTTATCAACTCTTAAGAGTAGACCTATAGGACTTATTTTATGTAAAATGAGGTGCTGAATCCATTTTTAAAAACCGTAATGTCCTAAATTTAACCGCTTATGAGATCGAGTAAAATGGAGAATAATAGATATATAAAAATGTGATATATAAACATTTTATTCGTTTGTACCTTTATCAACTCTTGAGAGTAGACTTATAGGACTTATTTTATGTAAAATGAGGTGCTGAATTCTCTGGTGAAAACCGCAATATCTTATCTTTAACCGGTTAGGAGATCGAGTAAAATGGTGAATAATAGATATTTAAAAATGTGATATATAAACATTTTATTCGTTTGTACCTTTATCAACTCTTGAGAGTAGACTTATAGGACTTAATTTATGTAAAATGAGGGGCTGAATTCTCTGGTAAAAACCGCATTGTCCAATCTTTAACCGTTTAGGAGATCGAGTAAAATGGAAAATAATAGATATTTAAAAATGTGATATATAAACATTTTATTCGTTTGTACCTTTATCAACTCTTGAGAGTAGACTTATAGGACTTATTTTATGTAAAATGAGGTGCTGAATCCACTGGTGAAAACCGCAATGTCCTATCTTTAACTGTTTAAGAGATCTAGTAAAATGGAGAATAATAGATATTTGAAAATGTGATATATAAACATTTTATTCGTTTGTACCTTTATCAACTCTTATGAGTAGACTTATAGGACTTATGTTATGTAAAATGAGGTGCTGAATCCACTGGTGAAAACCGCAATGTCCTATCTTTAATCGTTTAGGAGATCGAGTAAAATGGAAAATAATAGATATTTAAAAATGTGATATATAAACATTTTATCCGTTTGTACCTTTATGACTCTTGAGAGTAGACTTATAGGACTTATTTTATGTAAAATGAGGTGCTAAATCCACTGGTGAAAACGGCAATGTCCTACTTTTTAACCGTTTAGGAGATCGAGTAAAATGGTGAATAATAGATATTTAAAAATGTGATATATAAACATTTTATTCGTTTGTACCTTTATCAACTCTTGAGAGTAGACTTATAGGACTTATTTTATGTAAAATGAGGTGCTGAATCCACTGGTGAAAACCGCAGTATCCAATCTTTAACCGTTTAGGAGATCGAGTAAAATGGTGAATAATAGATATTTAAAAATGTGATATATAAACATTTTATTCGTTTGTACCTTTATCAACTCTTGAGAGTAGACTTATAGGACTTATTTTATGTAAAATGAGGTGCTGAATCCGCTGGTAAAATCCGCAATGTCCTATCTTTAACCGTTTAGGAGGTCGAGTAAAATGGTGAATAATAAATATTTAAAAATGTGATATATAAACAATTTATTCGTTTGTACCTTTATCAACTCTTAAGAGTAGACTTATAGGACTTATTTTATGAAAAATGAAGTGCTGAATCCACTGGTGAA
The DNA here is from genome assembly GCA_963930825.1 of Silvanus unidentatus. NCBI lineage: Eukaryota > Metazoa > Arthropoda > Insecta > Coleoptera > Silvanidae > Silvanus > Silvanus unidentatus. Next base: position 13,133,669 of record OZ005761.1, read on the forward strand.
AACCACAATGTCCTATCTTTAACCATCTTTAACCGTTTAGGAGATCGAGTAAAATGGAGAATAATAGATATTTAAAAATGTGATTTATAAACATTTTATTCGTTTGTACATTTATCAACTCTTAAGACTAGACCTATAGGACTTATTTTATGTAAAATGAGGTGCTGAATTCTCTGGTGAAAACCGCAATGCCCTATCTTTAACCGGTTAGGAGATCGAGTAAATTGGTGAATAATAGATATTTAAAAAAGAGATATATAAATAAACATTTTATTCGTTTGTACCTTTATCAACTCTTAAGTGTAGACCTATAGGACTAATTATATGTAAAATGAGGTGCTGAATTTACTGGTGAAAACCGCAATGTCCTATCTTTAACCGTTTAGGAGATAAAGTAAAATGGAGAATAATAGATATTTAAAAATGTGATATATAAACATTTTATTCGTTTGTACCTTTATCAACTCTTGAGAGTAGACTTATAGGACTTATTTTATGTAAAATAAGGTGCTGAATCCACTGGTGAAAACCGCAATGTCCTATCTTTAACCGATTAGGAGATAAAGTAAAATGGAGAATAATAGATATTTAAAAATGTGATATATAAACAATTTATTCGTTTGTACCTTTATGACTTTTAAGAGTAGACTTATAGGACTTATTTTATGTAAAATAAGGTGCTAAATCCACTGGTGAAAACCGCAATGTCCTATATTTAACCGTTTAGGAGATCGAGTAAAATGGAGAATAATAGATATTTAAAAATGTGATATATAAACATTTTATTCGTTTGTACCTTTATCAACTATTTAGAGTAGACTTATAGGACTTATTTTATGTAAAATGAGGTGCTGAATCCACTGGTGAAAACGGCAATGTCCTATCTTTAACCGTTTAGGAGATCGAGTAAAATGGAGAATAATAGATATTTAAAAATGTGATATATAAACATTTTATTCGTTTGTACCTTTATGACTCTTGAGAGTAGACTTATAGGACTTATTTTATGTAAAATGAGGTGCTTAATCCACTGTTGAAAACCGCAATGTCCTATATTTAACTGTTTAGGAGATCGAGTAAAATGGAGAATAATAGATATTTAAAAATGTTATATATAAACAATTTATTCGTTTGTACCTTTATGACTCTTGAGAGTAGACTTATAGGACTTATTTTATGTAAAATGAGGTGCTAAATCCACTGGTGAAAACCGCAATGTCCTATATTTAACCGTTTAGGAGATCGAGTAAAATGGAGAATAATAGATATTTAAAAATGTGATATATAAACAATTTATTCGTTTGTACCTTTATGACTTTTAAGAGTAGACTTATAGGACTTATTTTATGTAAAATGAGGTGCTTAATCCACTGTTGAAAACCGCAATGTCCTATATTTAACTGTTTAGGAGATCGAGTAAAATGGAAAATAATAGATATTTAAAAATGTGATATATAAACATTTTATCCGTTTGTACCTTTATGACTCTTGAGAGTAGACTTATAGGACTTATTTTATGTAAAATGAGGTGCTAAATCCACTGGTGAAAACGGCAATGTCCTACTTTTTAACCGTTTAGGAGATCGAGTAAAATGGTGAATAATAGATATTTAAAAATGTGATATATAAACATTTTATTCGTTTGTACCTTTATCAACTCTTGAGAGTAGACTTATAGGACTTATTTTATGTAAAATGAGGTGCTGAATCCACTGGTGAAAACCGCAATATCCAATCTTTAACCGATTAGGAGATAAAGTAAAATGGAGAATAATAGATATTTAAATATGTGATATATAAACAATTTATTCGTTTGTACCTTTATGACTCTTAAGAGTAGACTTATAGGACTTATTTTATGTAAAATGAGGTGCTAAATCCACTGGTGAAAACCGCAATGTCCTATATTTAACCGTTTAGGAGATCGAGTAAAATGGAGAATAATAGATATTTAAAAATGTGATATATAAACATTTTATTCGTTTGTACCTTTATCAACTATTTAGAGTAGACTTATAGGACTTATTTTATGTAAAATGAGGTGCTGAATCCACTGGTGAAAACGGCAATGTCCTATCTTTAACCGTTTAGGAGATCGAGTAAAATGGAGAATAATAGATATTTAAAAATGTGATATATAAACATTTTATTCGTTTGTACCTTTATGACTCTTGAGAGTAGACTTATAGGACTTATTTTATGTAAAATGAGGTGCTTAATCCACTGTTGAAAACCGCAATGTCCTATATTTAACTGTTTAGGAGATCGAGTAAAATGAAGAATAATAGATATATACAAATGTGATATATAAACATTTTATTCGTTTGTACTTTTATCAACTATTAAAAGTAGACTTATAGGACTTATTTTATGTAAAATAAAGTGCTAGATACACTGGTTCAAACCGCAATGTCCTAAATTTAACCGCTTAGGAGATCGAGTAAAATGGAGAATAATAGATATATAAAAATGTGATATATAAACATTTTATTCGTTTGTACCTTTATCAACTCTTAAGAGTAGACCTATAGAACTTATTTTATGTAAAATGAGGTGCTGAATCCATTTTTAAAAACCGTAATGTCCTAAATTTAACCGCTTAGGAGATCGAGTAAAATGGAGAATAATAGATATATAAAAATGTGATATATAAACATATTATTCGTTTGTACTTTTATCAACTATTTAGAGTAGACTTATAGGACTTATTTTATGAAAAATAAGGTGCAAAATACACTGGTTCAAACCGCAATGTCCTAAATTTAACCGCTTAAGAGATCGAGTAAAATGGAGAATAATAGATATATAAAAATGTGATATATAAACATTTTATTCGTTTGTACCTTTATCAACTCTTGAGAGTAGACTTATAGGACTTATTTTATGTAAAATGAGGTGCTGAATCCACTGGTGAAAACCGCAATGTCCTATCTTTAACTGTTTAAGAGATCGAGTAAAATGGAGAATAATAGATATTTGAAAATGTGATATATAAACATTTTATTCGTTTGTACCTTTATCAACTCTTATGAGTAGACTTATAGGACTTATGTTATGTAAAATGAGGTGCTGAATCCACTGGTGAAAACCGCAATGTCCTATCTATAACCGTTTAGGAGATCGAGTAAAATGGAAAATAAAAGATATTTAAAAATGTGATATATAAACATTTTATCCGTTTGTACCTTTATCAACTCTTATGAGTAGACTTATAGGACTTATTTTATGTAAAATGAGGTGCTGAATCCACTGGTGAAAACCGCAATGTCCTATCTTTAACCGTTTAGGAGATCGAGTAAAATGGTGAATAATAGATATTTAAAAATGTGATATATAAACATTTTATCCGTTTGTACCTTTATCAACTCTTATGAGTAGACTTATAGAACTTATTTTATGTAAAATGAGGTGCTGAATCCATTTTTAAAAACCGTAATGTCCTAAATTTAACCGCTTAGGAGATCGAGTAAAATGGAGAATAATAGATATATAAAAATGTGATATATAAACATTTTATTCGTTTGTACTTTTATCAACTATTTAGAGTAGACTTATAGGACTTATTTTATGAAAAATAAGGTGCAAAATACACTGGTTCAAACCGCAATGTCCTAAATTTAACCGCTTAAGAGATCGAGTAAAATGGAGAATAATAGATATATAAAAATGTGATATATAAACATTTTATTCGTTTGTACCTTTATCAACTCTTGAGAGTAGACTTATAGGACTTATTTTATGTAAAATGAGGTGCTGAATCCACTGGTGAAAACCGCAATGTCCTATCTTTAACTGTTTAAGAGATCGAGTAAAATGGAGAATAATAGATATTTGAAAATGTGATATATAAACATTTTATTCGTTTGTACCTTTATCAACTCTTATGAGTAGACTTATAGGACTTATGTTATGTAAAATGAGGTGCTGAATCCACTGGTGAAAACCGCAATGTCCTATCTATAACCGTTTAGGAGATCGAGTAAAATGGAAAATAAAAGATATTTAAAAATGTGATATATAAACATTTTATCCGTTTGTACCTTTATCAACTCTTATGAGTAGACTTATAGGACTTATTTTATGTAAAATGAGGTGCTGAATCCACTGGTGAAAACCGCAATGTCCTATCTTTAACCGTTTAGGAGATCGAGTAAAATGGTGAATAATAGATATTTAAAAATGTGATATATAAACATTTTATCCGTTTGTACCTTTATCAACTCTTATGAGTAGACTTATAGGACTTATTTTATGTAAAATGAGGTGCTGAATCCACTGGTGAAAACCGCAATGTCCTGTCTTAAACTGTTTAGGAGATCGAGTAAAATGGAGAATAATAGATATTTAAAAATGTGATATACAAACATTTTATTCGTATGTACCTTTATGACTCTTGAGAGTAGACTTATAGGACTTATTTTATGTATAATGAGGTGCTGAATCCACTGGTGAAAACCGCAATGTCCTATCTTTAACCGTTTAGGAGATCGAGTTAAATGGAGAATAATAGATATTTATAAATGTGATATATAAACATTTTATTCGTATGTACCTTTATGACTCTTGAGAGTAGAATTATAGGACTTATTTTATGTATAATGAGGTGCTAAATCCACTGGTGAAAACCGCAATGTCCTATCTTTAACCGTTTAGGAGATCGAGTAAAATGGTGAATAATAAATATCTAAAATTGTGATATATAAACATTTTATTCGTTTGTACCAATATCAACTCTTGAGAGTAGACTTATAGGACTTATTTTATGTAAAATGAGGTGCTAAATCCACTGATAAAAACCGCAATGTCCTATATTTAACTGTTTAGGAGATCGAGTAAAATGGAGAATAATAGATATATAAAAATGTGATATATAAATATTTTATTCGTTTGTACCTTTATCAACTCTTGAGAGTAGACTTATAGGACTCATTTTATGTAAAATGAGGTGCTGAATCCATTTTTGAAAACTGCAATGTCCTATCTTTAACCGTTTAGGAGATCGAGTAAAATGGTGAATAATAAATATTTAAAATTGTGATATATAAACATTTTATTCGTTTGTACCTTTATCAATTTTTAAGAGTAGACTTATAAGACTTATTTTATGTAAAATGAGGTGCTGAATCCACTGGTGAAAACCGCAATGTCCTATATTTAACCGTTTAGGAGATCGAGTAAAATGGAGAATAATAGATATATAAAAATGTGATATATAAACATTTTATTCGTTTGTACCTTTATCAACTTTTAAGAGTAGACTTATAAGACTTATTTTATGTAAAATGAGGTGATGAATCCACTGGTGAAAACCACAATGTCCTATCTTTAACCGTTTAGGAGATAAAGTAAAATGGAGAATAATAGATATTTAAAAATGTGATATATAAACATTTTATTCGTTTGTACCTTTATCAACTCTTGAGAGTAGACTTATAGGACTTATTTTATGTAAAATAAGGTGCTGAATCCACTGGTGAAAACCGCAATGTCCTATCTTTAACCGATTAGGAGATAAAGTAAAATGGAGAACAATAGATATTTAAAAATGTGATATATAAACATTTTATTCGTTTGTACCTTTATGACTCTTGAGAGTAGACTTATAGGACTCATTTTATGTAAAATGAGGTGCTGAATCCATTTTTGAAAACTGCAATGTCCTATATTTAACCGTGTAGGAGATCGAGTAAAATGGTGAATAATAAATATTTAAAAATGTGATATATAAACATTTTATTCGTTTGTACCTTTATCAACTTTTAAGAGTAGACTTATAAGACTTATTTTATGTAAAATGAGGTGCTGAATCCACTGGTGAAAACCGCAATGTCCTATCTTAAACCGATTAGGAGATAAAGTAAAATGGTGAATAATAGATATTTAAAAATGAGATATATAAACATTTTATTCGTTTGTACCTTTATCAACTCTTAAGTGTAGACCTATAGGACTAATTATATGTAAAATGAGGTGCTGAATTTACTGGTGAAAACTGCAATGTCCTATCTTTAACCGTTTAGGAGATAAAGTAAAATGGAGAATAATAGATATTTAAAAATGTGATATATAAACATTTTATTCGTTTGTACCTTTATCAACTTTTAAGAGTAGACTTATAAGACTTATTTTATGTAAAATGAGGTGATGAATCCACTGGTGAAAACCACAATGTCCTATCTTTAACCGATTAGGAGATCGAGTAAAATGGTGAATAATAGATATTTAAAAATGTGATATATAAACATTTTATTCGTTTGTACCTTTATCAACTCTTAAGTGTAGACCTATAGGACTAATTATATGTAAAATGAGGTGCTGAATTTACTGGTGAAAACCGCAATGTCCTATCTTTAACCGTTTAGGAGATAAAGTAAAATGGAGAATAATAGATATTTAAAAATGTGATATATAAACAATTTATTCGTTTGTACCTTTATGACTCTTAAGAGTAGACTTAAAGGACTTATTTTATGTAAAATGAGGTGCTAAATCCACTGGTGAAAACCGCAATGTCCTATATTTAACCGTTTAGGAGATCGAGTAAAATGGAGAATAATAGATATTTAAAAATGTGATATATAAACATTTTATTCGTTTGTACCTTTATGACTCTTGAGAGTAGACTTATAGGACTTATTTTATGTAAAATGAGGTGCTTAATCCACTGTTGAAAACCGCAATGTCCTATATTTAACTGTTTAGGAGATCGAGTAAAATGGAGAATAATAGATATATACAAATGTGATATATAAACATTTTATTCGTTTGTACTTTTATCAACTATTAAAAGTAGACTTATAGGACTTATTTTATGTAAAATAAAGTGCTAGATACACAGGTTCAAACCGCAATGTCCTAAATTTAACCGCTTAGGAGATCGAGTAAAATGGAGAATAATAGATATATAAAAATGTGATATATAAACATTTTATTCGTTTGTACCTTTATCAACTCTTAAGAGTAGACCTATAGGACTTATTTTATGTAAAATGAGGTGCTGAATCCATTTTTAAAAACCGTAATGTCCTAAATTTAACCGCTTATGAGATCGAGTAAAATGGAGAATAATAGATATATAAAAATGTGATATATAAACATTTTATTCGTTTGTACCTTTATCAACTCTTGAGAGTAGACTTATAGGACTTATTTTATGTAAAATGAGGTGCTGAATTCTCTGGTGAAAACCGCAATATCTTATCTTTAACCGGTTAGGAGATCGAGTAAAATGGTGAATAATAGATATTTAAAAATGTGATATATAAACATTTTATTCGTTTGTACCTTTATCAACTCTTGAGAGTAGACTTATAGGACTTAATTTATGTAAAATGAGGGGCTGAATTCTCTGGTAAAAACCGCATTGTCCAATCTTTCACCGTTTAGGAGATCGAGTAAAATGGAAAATAATAGATATTTAAAAATGTGATATATAAACATTTTATTCGTTTGTACCTTTATCAACTCTTGAGAGTAGACTTATAGGACTTATTTTATGTAAAATGAGGTGCTGAATCCACTGGTGAAAACCGCAATGTCCTATCTTTAACTGTTTAAGAGATCTAGTAAAATGGAGAATAATAGATATTTGAAAATGTGATATATAAACATTTTATTCGTTTGTACCTTTATCAACTCTTATGAGTAAACTTATAGGACTTATGTTATGTAAAATGAGGTGCTGAATCCACTGGTGAAAACCGCAATGTCCTATCTTTAATCGTTTAGGAGATCGAGTAAAATGGAAAATAATAGATATTTAAAAATGTGATATATAAACATTTTATCCGTTTGTACCTTTATGACTCTTGAGAGTAGACTTATAGGACTTATTTTATGTAAAATGAGGTGCTAAATCCACTGGTGAAAACGGCAATGTCCTACTTTTTAACCGTTTAGGAGATCGAGTAAAATGGTGAATAATAGATATTTAAAAATGTGATATATAAACATTTTATTCGTTTGTACCTTTATCAACTCTTGAGAGTAGACTTATAGGACTTATTTTATGTAAAATGAGGTGCTGAATCCACTGGTGAAAACCGCAATATCCAATCTTTAACCGTTTAGGAGATCGAGTAAAATGGTGAATAATAGATATTTAAAAATGTGATATATAAACATTTTATTCGTTTGTACCTTTATCAACTCTTGAGAGTAGACTTATAGGACTTATTATATGTAAAATGAGGTGCTGAATCCGCTGGTAAAATCCGCAATGTCCTATCTTTAACCGTTTAGGAGGTCGAGTAAAATGGTGAATAATAAATATTTAAAAATGTGATATATAAACAATTTATTCGTTTGTACCTTTATCAACTCTTAAGAGTAGACTTATAGGACTTATTTTATGTAAAATGAGGTGCTGAATCCACTGGTGAAAACCACAATGTCCTATCTTTAACCATCTTTAACCGTTTAGGAGATCGAGTAAAATGGAGAATAATAGATATTTAAAAATGTGATTTATAAACATTTTATTCGTTTGTACATTTATCAACTCTTAAGACTAGACCTATAGGACTTATTTTATGTAAAATGAGGTGCTGAATCCGCTGGTAAAATCCGCAATGTCCTATCTTTAACCGTTTAGGAGGTCGAGTAAAATGGTGAATAATAAATATTTAAAAATGTGATATATAAACAATTTATTCGTTTGTACCTTTATCAACTCTTAAGAGTAGACTTATAGGACTTATTTTATGAAAAATGAAGTGCTGAATCCACTGGTGAAAACCACAATGTCCTATCTTTAACCATCTTTAACCGTTTAGGAGATCGAGTAAAATGGAGAATAATAGATATTTAAAAATGTGATTTATAAACATTTTATTCGTTTGTACATTTATCAACTCTTAAGACTAGACCTATAGGACTTATTTTATGTAAAATGAGGTGCTGAATTCTCTGGTGAAAACCGCAATGCCCTATCTTTAACCGGTTAGGAGATCGAGTAAATTGGTGAATAATAGATATTTAAAAAAGAGATATATAAATAAACATTTTATTCGTTTGTACCTTTATCAACTCTTAAGTGTAGACCTATAGGACTAATTATATGTAAAATGAGGTGCTGAATTTACTGGTGAAAACCGCAATGTCCTATCTTTAACCGTTTAGGAGATAAAGTAAAATGGAGAATAATAGATATTTAAAAATGTGATATATAAACATTTTATTCGTTTGTACCTTTATGACTCTTAAGAGTAGACTTATAGGTCTTATTTTATGTAAAATGAGGTGCTAAATCCACTGGTGAAAACCGCAATGTCCTATATTTAACCGTTTAGGAGATCGAGTAAAATGGAGAATAATAGATATTTAAAAATGTGATATATAAACATTTTATTCGTTTGTACCTTTATCAACTATTTAGAGTAGACTTATAGGACTTATTTTATGTAAAATGAGGTGCTGAATCCACTGGTGAAAACGGCAATGTCCTATCTTTAACCGTTTAGGAGATCGAGTAAAATGGAGAATAATAGATATTTAAAAATGTGATATATAAACATTTTATTCGTTTGTACCTTTATGACTCTTGAGAGTAGACTTATAGGACTTATTTTATGTAAAATGAGGTGCTTAATCCACTGTTGAAAACCGCAATGTCCTATATTTAACTGTTTAGGAGATCGAGTAAAATGGAGAATAATAGATATATACAAATGTGATATATAAACATTTTATTCGTTTGTACTTTTATCAACTATTAAAAGTAGACTTATAGGACTTATTTTATGTAAAATAAAGTGCTAGATACACAGGTTCAAACCGCAATGTCCTAAATTTAACCGCTTAGGAGATCGAGTAAAATGGAGAATAATAGATATATAAAAATGTGATATATAAACATTTTATTCGTTTGTACCTTTATCAACTCTTAAGAGTAGACCTATAGGACTTATTTTATGTAAAATGAGGTGCTGAATCCATTTTTAAAAACCGTAATGTCCTAAATTTAACCGCTTAGGAGATCGAGTAAAATGGAGAATAATAGTTATATAAAAATGTGATATATAAACATTTTATTCGTTTGTACTTTTATCAACTATTTAGAGTAGACTTATAGGACTTATTTTATGAAAAATAAGGTGCAAAATACACTGGTTCAAACCGCAATGTCCTAAATTTAACCGCTTAAGAGATCGAGTAAAATGGAGAATAATAGATATATAAAAATGTGATATATAAACATTTTATTCGTTTGTACCTTTATCAACTCTTGAGAGTAGACTTATAGGACTTATTTTATGTAAAATGAGGTGCTGAATCCACTGGTGAAAACCACAATGTCCTATCTTTAACCGTTTAGGAGATCAAGTAAAATGGTGAATAATAGATATTTAAAAATGTTATATATAAACAATTTATTCGTTTGTACCTTTATGACTCTTGAGAGTAGACTTATAGGACTTATTTTATGTAAAATGAGGTGCTAAATCCACTGGTGAAAACCGCAATGTCCTATATTTAACCGTTTAGGAGATCGAGTAAAATGGAGAATAATAGATATTTAAAAATGTGATATATAAACATTTTATTCGTTTGTACCTTTATCAACTATTTAGAGTAGACTTATAGGACTTATTTTATGTAAAATAAGGTGCTGAATCCACTGGTGAAAACGGCAATGTCCTATTTTTAACCGTTTATGAGATCGAGTAAAATGGAAAATAATAGATATTTAAAAATGTGATATATAAACATTTTACTTGTTTGTACCTTTATCAACTCTTAAGACTAGACCTATAGGACTTACTTTATGTAAAATGAGGTGCTGAATTCTCTGGTGAAAACCGCAATATCTTATCTTTAACCGGTTAGGAGATCGAGTAAAATGGTGAATAATAGATATTTAAAAATGTGATATATAAACATTTTATTCGTTTGTACCTTTATCAACTCTTGAGAGTAGACTTATTGGACTTAATTTATATAAAATGAGGGGCTGAATTCTCTGGTAAAAACCGCATTGTCCAATCTTTAACCGTTTAGGAGATCGAGTAAAATGGAAAATAATAGATATTTAAAAATGTGATATATAAACATTTTATTCGTTTGTACCTTTATCAACTCTTGAGAGTAGACTTATAGGACTTATTTTATGTAAAATGAGGTGCTGAATCCACTGGTGAAAACCGCAATGTCCTATCTTTAACTGTTTAAGAGATCGAGTAAAATGGAGAATAATAGATATTTGAAAATGTGATATATAAACATTTTATTCGTTTGTACCTTTATCAACTCTTATGAGTAGACTTATAGGACTTATGTTATGTAAAATGAGGTGCTGAATCCACTGGTGAAAACCGCAATGTCCTATCTTTAATCGTTTAGGAGATCGAGTAAAATGGAAAATAATAGATATTTGAAAATGTGATATATAAACATTTTATTCGTTTGTACCTTTATCAACTCTTATGAGTAGACTTATAGGACTTATGTTATGTAAAATGAGGTGCTGAATCCACTGGTGAAAACCGCAATGTCCTATCTTTAACTGTTTAAGAGATCGAGTAAAATTTAGAATAATAGATATTTGAAAATGTGATATATAAACATTTTATTCGTTTGTACCTTTATCAACTCTTATGAGTAGACTTATAGGACTTATGTTATGTAAAATGAGGTGCTGAATCCACTGGTGAAAACCGCAATGTCCTATCTTTAACTGTTTAAGAGATCGAGTAAAATGGAGAATAATAGATATTTGAAAATGTGATATATAAACATTTTATTCGTTTGTACCTTTATCAACTCTTATGAGTAGACTTATAGGACTTATTTTATGTAAAATAAGGTGCTGAATCCACTGGTGAAAACCGCAATGTCCTATCTTTAACCGATTAGGAGATAAAGTAAAATGGAAAATAATAGATATTTAAAAATGTGATATATAAACAATTTATTCGTTTGTACCTTTATGACTCTTAAGAGTAGACTTATAGGACTTATTTTATGTAAAATGAGGTGCTAAATCCACTGGTGAAAACCGCAATGTCCTATATTTAACCGTTTAGGAGATCGAGTAAAATGGAGAATAATAGATATTTAAAAATGTGATATATAAACATTTTATTCGTTTGTACCTTTATCAACTATTTAGAGTAGACTTATAGGACTTATTTTATGTAAAATGAGGTGCTGAATCCACTGGTGAAAACGGCAATGTCCTATCTTTAACCGTTTAGGAGATCGAGTAAAATGGAGAATAATAGATATTTAAAAATGTGATATATAAACATTTTATTCGTTTGTACCTTTATGACTCTTGAGAGTAGACTTATAGGACTTATTTTATGTAAAATGAGGTGCTTAATCCACTGTTGAAAACCGCAATGTCCTATATTTAACTGTTTAGGAGATCGAGTAAAATGGAGAATAATAGATATATACAAATGTGATATATAAACATTTTATTCGTTTGTACTTTTATCAACTATTAAAAGTAGACTTATAGGACTTATTTTATGTAAAATAAAGTGCTAGATACACAGGTTCAAACCGCAATGTCCTAAATTTAACCGCTTAGGAGATCGAGTAAAATGGAGAATAATAGATATATAAAAATGTGATATATAAACATTTTATTCGTTTGTACCTTTATCAACTCTTAAGAGTAGACCTATAGGACTTATTTTATGTAAAATGAGGTGCTGAATCCATTTTTAAAAACCGTAATGTCCTAAATTTAACCGCTTAGGAGATCGAGTAAAATGGAAAATAATAGATATTTAAAAATGTGATATATAAACATTTTACTTGTTTGTACCTTTATCAACTCTTAAGACTAGACCTATAGGACTTACTTTATGTAAAATGAGGTGCTGAATTCTCTGGTGAAAACCGCAATATCCAATCTTTAACCGTTTACGAGATCGAGTAAAATTTTGAATAATAGATATTTAAAAATGTGTTATATAAACATTTTATTCGTTTGTACCTTTATCAACTCTTGAGAGTAGACTTATAGGACTTATTTTATGTAAAATGAGGTGCTGAATCCACTGGTGAAAACCGCAATGCCCTATCTTTAACCGGTTAGGAGATCGAGTAAAATGGTGAATAATAGATTTTTAAAAATGTGATATATAAACATTTTATTCGATTGTACATTTATCAACTCTTGAGAGTAGACTTATAGGACTTATTTTATGTAAAATAAGGTGCTGAATCCACTGGTGAAAACCGCAATGTCCGATCTTTAACTGTTTAAGAGATCGAGTAAAATGGAGAATAATAGATATTTGAAAATGTGATATATAAACATTTTATTCGTTTGTACCTTTATCAACTCTTATGAGTAGACTTATAGGACTTATGTTATGTAAAATGAGGTGCTGAATCCACTGGTGTCCCGAATATAGATGACACTTGTAATTTGATAACAATTGGTAACAATATAATTATACCTGAGACGGCCTAGGAATTTGATGAAATAAAAAAATACATTGATAAAAAAATTTAAGATTCAAATAAAACCTTACAAGAAAAATTTAATTTGATTTGGTTTCAAATACAACAACTTTAAAGTCGGAAATTTGTTGTAACTCGTATTACAAGTAATTTTTCATCGAGGCGTGAACAGTAGCGGCATCTATCGGTGGATGTCCTAAGTTGGCAGGCGGCCATTATATGCGGCGGCAATGCGCATGCGAGTGGTGGAAGGAAGTTGGAATGGGGCCCCATTGGATGGTAGACTACAGTTGTGGAAGGCTGTGTTTGATAATCTGTGTTTGATTTGTTATAATTTGATTGATTTATATTGTATATTTGTGTAAATAAATTCTTGGCGTAATACTAGATTTAAGCGAAAAAAGCTCAATTGAAAAAATGTTGGAATTTGGAAATATTGTTATTCTTTCAAATGTTGAAACAATATCAGAGAAAATAATTGACATATTTAGGATTAATGTAATGAGTGTCGAATGTAATATAGCACATGGGAATTATCATAATGGAAAGGAGAGTCACTCTATTTACAATTTTACTTTTAGTAATCCATTTGGGTGTCGAGAAACCATTGTTCAGGACAATGTTATATATTTTCCTCTAAACACTAAAAAAGTACATTTTATCGAATTAAAAATAGTCGACCAAAATGGTAATTTAATAAATTTACGAGGAGAAAGGGTCTCTGCAAGATTACATTGGCGTAGAAAAAATCAGCGATATTCATATTAAAATTGTGCACTATCTATACACAATAAATGATTTTATTTGGTCAGTACAAATTTGTATATTGTCCCATAATAAACAGAATTTAGTTGATTCTTATAACAATGGTTAATAAATACAATAAGTCATATATAAATAGGAATAATGTATTAAATTCATGTAGTACTGCAAAATCTTTTAAAGGCAAAGGTTTAACAAAATCAAATAAAAAATTTTTACAATTCTTAGGATTAACTATTTTAAAAAATAATGGACGATAGCTTAAATGTATTGGAAACACCCCTCCTCTTTGATAATTTGATAAGTAGATTAGAAAAACATTCATATTACCCTTATGCTACGAATACTTTTAACGTCAACGATGAAATTAGAATAACTGTACCCCAGCCGGAAATTTTAACTTTGCCAAGCGATTCATATATATATTTAGAGGGAACGGTTCTGCAAAATAGGGATCACAAGCCCTCATTAACCGCCAAATTAGTAAACAATTTTGTACCTTTTTTGTTTGAAGAAATTAGGTATGAATTAAATGGGAAAATTATTGAGTCATGTCATTCACCTGGAATAGTATCTACGGTCAAAGGTTTGCTATCATTTTTAAGTGGCGAGTCGGGAATCCTCTCAAATGCGAATTAGAACGTAGTTGATACTTGTTACTATCATCTGAATGAGGGACATTTTTCGGTGTGTGCCTTTGAGAACATTATAAGGATTTGCCAAGGATTTCAAGAAAGTTATTGTTTTCATGAAACAAGAATTAGTTTTTATTAGAAGCAACACAAATTTAAATGCCATGTATAATGCAGGTACGGAGCCTGTAACACTAAACATTAAAAAAATTATTTTGAGAGTTTCCATTGTTGAATTATCGGACTACAGCAAACTAAAACTTTTACAAGTGATATACAGTGGCAGAGAATTATCTATTTTCTCACGTCAATGGAATCTATACACAATTCCGGAATTACAAATGGACAAATTTCCCTTTGTCCCATTTTATTTTTTATTGTTTGTCTTCCGCGGGTTGTTTTCTGTCTTATTCCTAAGACAACCCAGACAGACATGCGCTATTTCGGCCCCCCTTTTCTGCTTCCCAGCGAAGGAGAATTTTTCACGGTCACTTGAACGGTAAATTGTACACTTCAAGTTTTACGATTGTAAATTTCGATCACGCGATTGTACCTTTTGCTTTCTGTTTTTCCTTGTTTGCTTTTCTAATTACTTTACAAAAAAACTCTCTTTTTGTCTCATTATATTAATCATCATTTGCACGTACTACCTGCTTGTGGGCTTTGCCAATTGCTATTAGTGCTAATTAGTGCTTTTTTTTGGGGTGCGTTGTGCATACTATTTTCGGCATTTTGCCTCTCTGTTCACCTAATCCGCAAAAGAGACGCCATCGAGACGCTGAAGACGCCTTCCAAGGATCATTTAATTGGATTCACTTCATCTACAGTCAAAGTAAGTGCTATATTTCTTTTTACTTGCTTTTTTTGCTTGTTATTTGCTGTTTAATGCACTCTATTGCTTGCTGCGCTATTGAACTTTTATATTTTTTGGGCTATCGCGGTAAGGTAGTTTAGCTTTTACTCATAATTTACCCCCGCGTTGTCCAACAAATATCAAAAGAGTTTGATTGGGTAGTGAAATCTTCTACCCAATTAGAAAAGCCCATATATGTAATATTCTGTTAGTCTATTGATAAAAAGAATAATTTAAGAAAAAATATGAGCACATTTGATCATTGCAAATTGACAAATATTAAATTATTTATAAATTCGGATTGTTTCCCATATGACAATTTGCATGTGGATTATGAGCATAACAATTATTCAATAATATATGAGATGATTGCGAATTTCCAACGTTCTTATTATGATAAACCAAACCAGCCTATGGTGGATAAAAAATTATTTAAAACAATTTGTCCCTTTGTCGTGTTTGACATGTCACGCCAGAAAGAATTGTTAAATTCAAACTCCTCACTTTTAGATCTGTGCATACAATTTTCATTGAAAGAAAATGCCCCACAAAATACAACCGCCTATGCCTTAATTTTATCAGACCATATATATTCATATTCGTCTCTTACAAAATTAGCCAGATCTATGTAATCGAAAACGATGAACATTGTAAGGAAAGACGATAAATCCAAGATCGCTTTTGTAGATGTTTTGGGTTTCAATATAAATAATACCTATTTTCTTAAGGAATTAACTATTTTAAAGTCTTGTGAATGTGGTTGTGTTTCCTGCGATAAAAAATACATAAAACATTATTTATTTGAACTGGATATAAAATATGAACATTTAAATAATCAAATTAAAACACAAATACGTGATTGCACTAGATAAATATGCGGCCTAAATTGCAATTGTAATGATAAACACAGAAGAGACTACTTTCTCTACAAGTATTTTGTGGGAATTCTAAAAAGCGAATTAGAAAGTATGGATGAAATATTTGTCACCACCAGAGAAAAGGGACTCTATCTACGACAATTTGTATTTTTATGCCCAAAAGTTCTCAATATCGAAGGATATGATTTCACTAACAAGGAAATAGGAAATTGTGGATATCATTTTATAAATTATTGTAAAAACTGTACAACCAGCGTTGTATTAAAAATTCTAATTTTTTATAGTAACATGTTTACGTGTTAAATTAAACTATTTTTATTGATATTTATTTGAATAAAATATAAAAAAATATTTTAGCTATTATTTTTTTTTCCCATTATTTATTTAACGCCATCTATTACAGATTATCACAATTTTATTTTTTAAAGTGCCGCTTTTATGGCGAATTTTTTTTAACACAGGGGTTGATTTTCATCAGGAGGAACTAGTGGTTGTTTTTTTCTAGGGGTAGGGGTTCTGCCAAAAAAGGGGTATTTACAGCAGTAGCCACCTTTCCTATCTACTATAAAGAACAATGGTTATCTTTGTTTTTAACATTTAATGTTGCATTTGTTTGTTGAATCCAAGTTGGTATTTTAATACTTATACATGTTGGTGCACTTATATTAATGGGGTCATATGTGTTTATATGTACCTTTCTTGATAAGTTTCTAATTTCGATATTATTGTGCCTTTTATATTTTCATTATGCCACACATCTTGCACTTCCACATCAATTATATGAAGTACCCCCACTATCCTCAACAACCTGCACGTATTTAAAGTTAAATAACCAAAAAAAAAACCAAAAACCCCAAATTATACCACCTACAGCGGCACCTACTAAACCGTCATTCTTCATTTTCGTGCAACAGCGTGTACAAGTGTTTTTCGTAATTAGTTTTGTTAATCGTTAAGATGTAGAATAAAAGAAGAGTCTCGTTTGATAATAGTGAGGACGAGGAAGCTATATTGGATAGAAAAATCAGAGAAGCGGAGATGAATTTGAAACGAAAGCGGCTAGAAGAATTGGAAGTGAGGTTAGCTGACCGGGTTAATTCGGTTAACCAATCCCAATCTGTAGAAATATTAGAGTCAGAGGATGCAGTTGAAAGTAAGTTTCTTTTTTTTTTTGTAAGATGGAGTCTTCAGAGAATTTTTAGATATCCCAAATCTGGTCAATTTATGTTTCTGGAACATGTGTTTTCTAAAGAAGGGGAAATGGCGGTCTCGATTGAGTCATATTGCGTTTGGGGCCTGTAATAGAAGACGATGTGTTTTCACATTGAAATAATGTCCCTCCTGATGGAGTGGCGGCTATTTTTTGCCTCTGGTTTTCTTTTCAAACAGTATTAACAGTAATATAATAAGATTTTGGATTTTATAGTTAAAATAACTTCTTATGTGGGCATTTGGTGTCGTTGTGGACATTGTCTGAAGTTTTAGCTGAGATTGCTCCTTGTGGAGTGCATACCTGTTAAACGTTGTTTTCAACAGTTAATCTCTTGTAATATTTGATTGTCCTTCCCGCTGTTCTTGTGAACTGGAAAAAACGTCGGTTGTTTCCAACTTTATTTAATTAATTAATTAATTCGTTTAATAAAATAAGATTTTGGATTTTATTGTTAAAATCACTTCTTATGTGGGCATTTGGTGTCTTGTTTCACATTTCTTGAAATTTTAGGTAAACCAGACGGTGTGAATAAGGAGAACAGTCAATTGGAAGACGAAGTTCTTGATTTACTGGGACCCTTAGAAGAGGAGGGGGAGGACCAGGGTGAAGCCATTCATCCGGATATTGTCGCTCGGTGGAGCAAATTATTAAAGGACGGGTTGTCCTCCAAAGGCCGGGAGGAGTTATTATCCAAGTACCCAGCGGCAAAAAATTGTTCGTTACTCATCCCTCTAAAATTAAATCCAGAGGTCATTGCGGGTTGCAATACGATCGTTTTGACTCGAGATAACAGGATTGTGGCAGTGCACCAGCAGTTAACTGCAAGTCTTTCGGCCTTGGGTGCTGTATTAGATTTTTTGGTAGCCAAAGAAGAAAAGAACCTGAATGTTTTGGAACGTTTATTCCATATAGAAAAGTTATTGACCGATCTAGCTTGTAAACAAACAAGCGTGCGTCGTGCGCTTATTTGGCAAACGTATGAAGATCCGAAGATTCGAAAAATTTTGAGTGATTTGTCAGGCGATGGTTTGCTTTTCGGGAAAGACATGGCGAAAAATTTGAAAACAGCTAATGCCTTGGAAAAGGCTCGTTTAGAGTTAAGAACGGTGTCGTCAAATAAGTCGGTATCGCAAAAGGAGGCTAATAAAAATAAGATGACTTTAAACTCCAAAAGTCCGTTCAGTCAGGGTCGCTACAATTGGCGGGACGGACGAAAGCAGGTTCAAGCGCGACCAGTATAAGAGCGAGTTCATCAGAACGTTTCAAGACGGGGCCAGCGATCGTCACGACATCCAGATCGTCGTTGGACCGTCCAGGATTCAGGAGCTCGACGTGGAGAAAGTAGCGGCAACAGATAAGGTGTGTATGGCTAGACCTCTAAAATTTTTTGTTTCTGCGTTGCATAATTTTGGTGCCGACCTAGAAATTATTTCTTGGGTTGAGGGGTTTTCGTATTCCATTTACCCGCATTTCTTTTCAGTCTTTCGCTCCCAGTGAGAGATTGTTCTCTGCTGAAGAGCATCGATTAATTGTTGTAGAGACTGACAAGTTATAGAAAAAGGGGCAATTAAAAGATGTGAACCCTGTAACGGTCAATTTCTGTCGTCGATTTTTGTAGTGGACTTAGTGACTTTTGCGATATTATGTCAATTTTACTTGTAATTGAAACTTTATAACTAAAAAACTGTACATTAAATTCTAAGGTTTCAATCACTTTAAAAATAAAAAAGACTTGTTCATTTATTAAACGTATATTTTCAATTAAATTAAATGAAGGTAAATAATATTTTTGCGTTTTTATGATGTCACCTTTACGGTATATTTTATTGAAATTTTGCACTTGTTTTGCCAGTGTCTACATTTTTTAGAACATATTCTTTTATGTTGGTGTTTTCTTCTCCTTGTTGTTTTCTAACTGTGAGGGATTCTTGGGTTCTAATAGTTTATTGTAAAATACTGTACCAAATACTTTGATTACTGCCAAACGCGTTTCGCCCTAAGTTGCGGGCTTCTTCAGTGGCTAAAATGTTTATTAAAATTGGTAAATACAGAAGTATGTTTTTATACATATTGATATTGAAGAAATTGCAATAAAATTTTACCTAATCATTTGGTTGCGTTTAATTATGTTTGTGATGGTGTAGGTCACATCTCTGGTCAATTTTATTGTTAAAGGTGTACTCGTCATATTGTTGGTTGGTGATAAGTTAAAAGTTAAAAGTTAAAATAATAAATAAATAAATATGAGGTTAAAATCGGTGTATAAATAAAATGTGTAAAAATTATGTAAATGACTAGAATATATGTTTTGGAATTCCTAGAAGAAAGAGATATGTGTGTATTTGTGTATTTGTATATCAATTGTGTTACCTTAATTGTAAATATAAGTTTTTTTGAAATTATTTGGAAATTATGGATTTTATTTGTAATTGTCACCTTATCACTGTTACTGTCTACATGTCATTGTTTTGTTGTGTGTGTTAGGTCGTGGGAGGAGTTGTCAGGTTAGTCGGTTATCTGGACAGGGTCGGACTTGGGCAAATGAGAAATTCGTATATGTTGCTGAGGTTGTCGGTGTCTGTTCTAGTGTTGATAGCATTGTGTTCCTTTTTGATATGGATCATTTCACTAATAAGTCGCTTTTTAAGGTTTTGTTCTTTGTCTAATATTGTGGTGTTGTCGAAATTAAAGGTGTGATTCGTCTGGAAAGCGTGCTGGGCTAATGCCGTGGTGCCCGTATTGTGTATTTTGTGAGGTTTGCAGTCATTTTTGTGTTGATTTACCCTGTTTTGTAAGTGTTGCTTAGTTTGTCCGATGTATGTTGCGTCACAGTTAGTGCAAGGAATTCTGTATACAGTATTTATTTGTTGGGTCGTTGGTATTTGGTCTTTTAAGGGGGTGTATAGTTTGTGCACTATTTTGGTGTTGTATTGTCCCAGTCTAATGTCGTATTTGTTGTATATTGTTTGTATTCTGCTGGTCATATGTGGGATGTTGGGGAATCTGTGATATATGGGGGATGGTTGTATGTGTTGTTGTTTTTTGGAGTTGCCAGTACTATGGAAAATATGGTTTATTGTTTTTTTTTGGATAATTATGTTTGGTTAATATTGTACGGTAATGGTAGAAATTTTTTTGGTGAAACGAGGGATGTGATTGGTTAAGGATTCTGTGATGGATGGATTTGATTATGCCAATTTTATGGGAAATGGGTGCATGGGACAGGTAGTTAATAATGCGTAAGGAGGTTGTAGGTTTCACGTAAATGTCTGTAATGATTTGGTTATTGTGTCGGATGAGTGTTATGTCTAAGTATGGGAGTTTTTTTTTTGTTTCAATATTCTTTTTTATTTTCACTTAAACAATTAAAATTATTTAATAACATGTTATTATTAAGAACAGTTTGTGTTATGTAAGATAATTGTTGAAATCCTTTCCCGGTAAGGAATCTATCACATAATTTAAGTTGATGCTTCATAGCCAAAGAATACGTAATATTAACCCTAGATGACAAGATATTAGAATTCATTTTAAACTGTCTATGCTTAGATTCATATCTATACGTGGACAAATGTATTAGGGGTCCTAAGGCTTTAATAATTCTAGGATAATGTGTTATTATATGGTCTTTGGGTTTTAACTTTAATTTACAAAGTTCCATATACAGTTTGTTGTGGGTTTGAATTAAAATAACTAACGCTTCTAGATCTGATTCAGCGACACTTGGCGACAAAACAATAACTAATATTTTTCTTAATAAAATATATACTGACCAGTAAGGATTATTAACAGAGACAACACTTCCAAACGTAAGTTCAAAATACTGTATAAACGTTTTCATTTCATCTCATTTCAAATTAATATAGGTAATAGGTGGTGGCTTATTAATGTTTTGTTTTCCAAAATAAAATTTTTTTTATCCTGTCATTAAGATAATTACAGTCGAAAACTTTATCCACAATAACTATTTGATATATAATTTCCGTCATGTCAAAAAGGCCAATTCCTTCAAAAATATGGTGAGCGATATCTACTGACAAGTTTGTAGTCACGTGAAATGAAGTAATATTGTTAAAATCGCAATTTTCTTTAATTCCAGTTAAACTTACGTTATTGTCATTTAGATCACTATTATAATTCTGAATTGTTCTTAATTTAGAACTGTCCTCTTCCACTAACGTCTCAGTTTCTGTACGTGAACACTTACGAAATCGACAAAAATAATTGGCTCGAAAACTTTCCACAAAACCAAGTATGGTATTCAAGCGTAAATTGTCTCCTATCACCAAAGCAAGAACAATGACAATTTTCTTTGTATTTTGTCCTATTGAAATTTAATTAATCTAATATTAATCTAGAAAATATTTTTTGGATATGGGTACTATAAAATTGTTTGAAATAAAAATCTTCCTTCAGGTACGCGAAAACTATAAAAATTCAGTTAGCTCAAATCTTAGCTCAATTACTTAAATAATTAAATAAATATAAACAAAAATATGCGTATAATCCTAATAACGTAATAAAAAAAATTAAAACAATAAAGTCTTGTCAGGTACGTGACAATTTTAAAATACCAGTCTCATTTATATAAAATGAGTATGATAATACAAGAATCAGTTCAAGTCATTATTATTATGTTTTGTGCAGTGGCCTAGATCGGATAATACACTGGCACTATTTGAATTTTTTACTTCGGATGGAGTTTGCCACACTAACTCTTGAACAACGATCCAAATCAATTTGCTTTCACAAGCATATTCCAAATTTAAACCTTGATATAATTTGTATAACAGTTCAAGACATCGTCCGGCAGTGTTGTCCACTTTATACTTTATTCCAAAAACATAAATAAAAAAAGATACCTGCTCTAGTTGAATGATGCCATAAACAAAAGGTTATAACGGAAGACGTCCCTTTTCTAAGAGTGCTTGTCTTTTCGAAATTTTTTCTTTAAGCTCTTGTTCGGACTGTAAATTAAATAATTTGTGTTTAATCATAATTAATTCAATCATATTAAAAGCAAACGTAACAAACCTTTACAAGACAAAAAAAACTATCTTGTACTTCAGCCCTAGTGGGCCTATACAAAAAATGTTTCGATTTCAAATTCGACGGAGATAAGCTATATGCATTATAGCTTGAGTTTCCGCATCTAAAACTAATAACTGATATAAAAATCATTATTACAGCAAGTAAAGCGTTACACAACCTAAAGAAAAAGCGTTTAATTCTTCAGTAATTGATACTTTTCCGGATTTCAATTCACTTAATATTGCACGGGAAATTTCGGGCCACCAAGTGTAAAATATATCAATTTTGTCGGGATTTTCTTGATTGAAATCGACTTCCACCTGTAACAAGAGTTAGTAATAATAAAATAGAAATTAAATAAAAAGGGGTTTTTATACCAGGTTCAGGAAGAAATCTTTTCTGGAGAATTTAAACTCTTTTAATATGTGATCAATGTCGCAATCTTGATGAGAATTTTTTTGTTAATTCGTCTTAATTGGGCCTTTACGTTCAGGTATCTATTCCAAAGTTTGCCCCTGGCAGGCCGTTTTCTTAAACCATGTAGTATTCCATTCTTACGATATAGAATATTTTTTAAAGTAGAATGAGTCTCCCAGAGTTATTTCGCGTAAAGCTTGGCAGTGAGTTTTGATGTGTGATCATACAACAACTCGTAATCCTATATTGTTGATGACCTTTGGTTGATTTATAAATCTTCACTATTCATGATTTCTCCACCTATTTTGATCCCTTCTTGTGGTTATTTGTACATTTGTCTTGAACACTTTTATGATTGATTTTCTCATATTGTTATTATGAATGTTTCTACATACAAAATCGTATATTTTGTCAATTTCTAAATGATCACTTGAGTCAAAACATCTCAAAGATTTTAAATGCTTAATTGATATCATGATTTTTATGGCTGTGAATTTGTGAAGTTTCGTTACATCCTGTTTATACGCATTTACAAAATTATCGTTATGTTTTTGAAAAGAGTCTTGGAAGTTTTCTTTGCTGATTCTTTCTTCCATTTCACTACAGACTAGAATCGATAAGGTTTAACGTTTCGTCTTTTTGTTAATTTATAATTGCTGTTTTACTTATATTATTTCACTTGCTGTTGTGTCTGATTTTATTTTAATTCTCTAATATAAGCGTTAAACGCTATGTGTTTTATTTGTGCTTCTCTCAAGAACCTCGTCATAGTCGCCACAATCAATCCTTTGTCTAGAACTTGATTATTACTTATTTAAGAACATAAAAATAAACACAACGTATTGCCGATTTATATTTTGTTTGTTTTATACTCTATCGGTTTCTGGGAGGTTAAACACTCATTCACCAATTCGTCAACGATAATATTGACTAATTTTTGCCTTAGGTCATTAGTCAGTTTTTTCTTTTTCGCCAAAAGTATTCTTCCTTCTGTGGGACCGGTAAGTAGTTCGTGCAGTGTCTAAAATTGTTGAACATTGTTATGCATCAACTGTAAAATCAAAAACACAATTTATAATTACCGAGTAATTTATAAACAAAGGGGTTAAATTCCTTTTTTCTGAAGTGTGCAATTGTATGTTGGCAGACTGTGATATTTCGCTTAAGGTTATCGGCGTATTTATGGTGACCACTTGAGGAATATTTTCTGAATCACTGATAAAGTTATTTTCATTATCAGTTAAAAAATCTAAATTAATTTCATCAGCATAATTTCCTTCGTAGCTACTTGAAGGGCCAGGTTCTGATATAATATCTGTCACCGTTGGAGTCTGAAATAAATTATTTATAAAAAAAAACTTTCTAGATTTTTTATATAACTTAGAATTCTTACAATTGCAATTGGCGTTACGGAATTTGTCCTATCTCTTAAATATTTTTCATATTTGGCCTTACATATTAAAAACAGTCCCTTCTTCGGTACAATTTCCTTGATGGTGACTGGATCAAGCAGCTCAAAAGCTGCGTCATTTATTCCTTCTTCTAAAAATGATCAAATAAATCATTCAACCCCCAAGAGTCCAAAAGAGTACGACAATTTTCGTAATTTTCGTAATAGTTAATCTAATTTGAAAATGTTATTACCATTAGAAAATTGCCACAATTAACAGTATGTTATCATAATACAAAAATGTATTTGTGGCAAATGTACAACCTCAAATACATTTTTTAGTTCTAATAACGCAAAATATAATCTACCATAGAACATCTAATACCATTGTCGCAATAAAATCTATACAACAAATTACGTTTAATCGCAATAACAAACCCTATATCTTATGCAATAAAATTAGTTTATTGATGTAAACGAAAATATTATTATCACAATTAAAACAAGCTAACTAAATGTATTTAACTGTGATCTTTTTTCTCCGTGTACGAAAGAAATGGAGGGTCAAAAATTTTTGTTTTTGAACCACTCTCATGACAATTATGATTCCTGGATGTCCGTATCGTCATCGTTGCTCATGGATTTCGATTGGTGGAAGAAAAATGTAATGGTGGGTAAATCCCATATAAAAACATTCGTTTTTAAAATGGTAATTTTTTCGCACGCTTCACGTTTGGGATGGGGAGCGGTTTGTAAAGACAAAAGGGCACATGAGCTGTGGTCTCATGAGGAACTTGGTTTCCATATAATTTTTTTGGAATTAAAGGCCTCCTTTCTTGGTTTAAAATTGTTTGCCAAAGATGTAAGGAACGCAGAGGTGTTGTTAAGGATTGATAACACTACTGCATTGTCTTACATTAATCGCATGGGTATTGAGAAGTATTTTCATCTTAACAATTTGGCTAAGAAAATTTGGCAGTGGTGTGAAGAAAGAAACCTGTGGATTTTTGCCTCATATATAAATTCCAAAAATAATGTAGAGACAGACTCTGAGTCTAGACACTTGTCTAAAGACACTGAGTGGGAACTGTTTGGTGCGACTTTTCAAAGGATTGTAGAGAAGTTCGGGCAGCCTGATTTTGATTTGTTTGCTTCCCGACTAAATACTAAATGCAGTATGTTTGCTTCCTGGAAGTTAGATCCAGATGCTTTTTTAAGCCTTTCCTCCTTTCTCACTTATTTGTAAAGTGTTAAGAAAAATTGTAATATACAAATGTAAAATTATTCTGGTTGTACCAGATTGAAAAAACCAACCTTGGTATCCACTTTTAACTCGATGGTAGTAGGCGATTTAGTTTATTTCAAACCCTATACTAATCTGTTACTTTCTTCGGATAGGCAACAACACCCTCTGGCGACGTCGCTTACATTGGTAGCAGGGCTCTTATCCGGAGAGCGTTACGGAAAAGGGGAGTACCGGAATCGTCCATCCCAATTATGAACGCATCTCTTTCTCCAGCCACGTTCAAACCATATGAGGTCACGTGGAAAAGATGGTGGAAGTTCTGTCATCAAAATAATTGCGATGTGTTTTTTTTTTCGACTGGAAATACTCTTAGACATTTTTACGGGAATGTTCAATCAAGAAGCTGCGTTTGGAACGTTGAATAGCGCACGAGTTGCTCATTCTTTTTTGTTATCATCGTCAGTTGGAACGGATGAAGTAGTAAGAAGATTTTTTGGTGGTGTGTACCAAGTCAGACCGTCGAGACCAAGATACGACAATACTTGGGATCCGGAGATCATTTTAATATATTTAAAATCTCTTCCTGAGAACAAATTGCTTTCCCAAAGGCTTCTGTCTTTAAAGCTGTTTACGCTATTAGCACTAGCGACGGGTCAAAGAAACCATTTCGCTTATATCTCTTAAGAATATTAAGATTTCTCAAGAAGGAATTAAAATCTGCATTCCACATAAAATAAAGACGTCGCGCAGAGGTGTGTGCCAACCATTGCTAGAGTTGCCATTTTTTCCGGATTTGCCAACACTATGTGTTGCATCAACGGTCGTTACGTGTATATAGAGGACTCGAGACCTAAGGAAGAATTTTGAGGGCCGGTTGCTATTGGCTCATAAGAAACCGCATAAGGAGGTTTCGTCCTCCACTATAAGTAGATGGATTAAGGAAGTTTTGAAGATGAGCGGGATTGATATTTCAGCATTCAAATCTCATAGCACCAAGCACGCATCTACCTCCCTAGCGTGAAAGAAAGGTGTAAGTTTGGATATAATTAGGAAGACAGCTGGATGGCCGGAAAGATCAAAAACTTTTGCAAATTTTTATAACCGACCTATTCTAAAGAGTAAAGATGTATTCGCAAAATCAGTGATTGCCATAGAGATGTAAAATGTTTAAAATTGTTAGTCCTGAAGAGTTAATTTATTTAAGAATTAAACTTGGTTTTTTCTTTATTAAATAAGATGGATTTTTTTAATTTCATCTACTCTATTGTTTAAAAACAAAACTACTTCGGAATTTTATTAGTCACAAGGATTTTCTAAACATCTACATGTAATTGATGTGTCGTGCAAGATGTTAGCATAATCAAGATCGAACTTCGCATACAGGTAAGTTCGTTTGATCTTGAAATTATAAAACATTTTTAAATTAGTATTTAAATCAATGGACAACTTGCATGCTACGGGGATTTAAATTTGAACTATATGTGTCTATAGAGAATGAAAATTCCTTAGACACATATTTTTTTTATTTTTTCAGTTTTGTTAGCAATTTACTAAGCGACAACGCTGGGACCATATTCCACTATCCATCGCATCGGAAATCTTTGTCACACATGTTACAATCATATCTTCTGTATGAATGTAGAATTTACACATTTCTTAAGTGGGGAGCGAAAGTAATGGAAGCTGTGATTGGCTATACGAAATGATAGCAGTTAGCTTATATATTTGAATTTTAAATTTAAAAATTCTGCTAAGACTTCTGCCTAACAGATAAATTGAGCTTAAATGGTAGATTATCAATTCACTTACAAAAATCAACCTTTTAAACAGTTTTTAAATAACTATTTCTACCTTTAAAATTTCAAATGTAGAATGTATATTTTTAAATTCAAACTATGCAACAAACATAAGGTTTGTAGAAATTTATCTTTTTCTGGCACACTTTGTTTACTATATTGTTGTGATTGCCTGAGGCCGGTCTGGGGCGGAGCCAATCTGTTGTGTTGCCATATCGCAATTGGTAACAAAATTTGAATCTTAAAATTTAAAATTAGTTTTTAGAGGGTTAAATGACCCGTAAAAAATTTTTATGAATGAATCATTACTTTATTTAGGGTCTAGTTTCATAATCCGTCATAACCCAATTTCATGCAAGTTGTCCATTGTTTGATTTTTGGTTGTAAAATGTTTTATGTCTGTTTCACCAGGTTGAGGTTTACTGAAATTTGCAAAAAAAAGTAACATTTACTTTAGTAAGAGACTTTTTTAGGGCTTTTTTATTTTTTTACAAAATTTATAAAAGCTTTATTAAAAAAATATTTGGATCCTTTATATTATAATTTACAATAGCTCCGGTTTTTAGTCGATTATTGAAACAAGATTCAACATCCACCCACATTAAATGTTGTTTTAAAGTCTTTCTATTATTCTTATCAATAAACTGTTTTTATATCTATGTTTAAATTGCTCTTTATAATAATTAAACAAAGTTAAATGTGCTTTCAATTTTGAATAGGAAACCAATCTGTTTTTTTTCTCCATGTTTTGAAAAATTTGTTAAATAATGTAACACTTTTTTTAAAAAATATGTTGAATTTTAGGAATTCCTCTTCAGCCCTAAACAATTTTCCAACTTGTTCAATTTTATTAACCATCTCCTTCGTTAGTAGACCGTTGACAAATCACAAATCCATTTTTCCATAAATTCTACGAAGTTTAATTAGATATTTATTAAGAATATTTCTATAAATCAATTATTGCAAATAAATTGTTTTACCTTATATTGTTAATTTCAAAGAGATATTCACATAAAAAACTGATGTACTATACTAACTAACTGTAAGGAATATTATATAAACTTGAATCTCTAAAAGTTAATATAATAACAATTTCTTGAATTAATTACCACTATAAATAGCTCTAACCTCCAACCCTATATTAAATAAAAGGCATGCGTGTATGACTTAGTCAGTATAACTATACAGGGTGTTCCGTTCCAAACCATCGGTTAGAAAAATCTCGAAAAGGGCAAATATTTGAAATCTGAAAATTTGGCTATAGGGGTTATCCAAAGGGGCCGATCGATCTAAAATATTTCTAGCACTATCAGCACTAACTTTCTTATTTTAAATGGAACACCCCATTTTTTATTTCATTTTTGGATTTCTTATCAAATTTTAGTATTAGTTTATGTTATTATTACTTTGGGTACCATATACCCAAAATTGATACTTTTCGAGATATTAATTATTTTATGTCAAATTTTGGCTTTTGTAGTGTTTTACCAAAAAATTTGTAACATGAGTCAGGATGGAGATTTTTAGCTCAAATTTGAACTGGAGATAGTCAGAATGGTAAGCTACCAGACTGTCTAATGGGTTTTGGATTTATTAGTATACCGGATGTTTTTATGACCAGTTAAATTTGCAGCAACTTTGATGTGGAATAACTTTCTTATGACAAATGGAACACCCTGTATAAACATACCCTATACCTAAAGTTGATAGATTTTGAGATATTTAGAGATTTATTTAATAATAACAATTTTTACAAACAAAACACCCTGTATAATACCCCTTAGATACAAATATTTTTTTCAGTTTTAATAATTTCTTTAACTGTAAATAATAGTAGTTATCTTGGGGTGATACCAGGACCCGATGGCGCTTCTGATGGCACATGCCATCAGCAGAGACCATCCAATAGGGGGGTCTCCAGAAGGTCCTACAAGAAGTGCAAAAGAAGTCTTGTACGCGGTGAGACACTCCTAGTCCCATTTGATGGCATGTATCCATCCTCAGGACCCATCGAATAAGGGTGTGGTATGGGGGATGATCTCCAGAAAGAGACGGGGTCCAACAACAACAAGAAGAAGAAGAACTTCTGCAAGAAATGCGCTGCAGAAGAAGTCTTGTATATGAGAACGCACGCACACACATCATGCATGGGTATGAGGGGGACTATGTGTTCCATGATGGTTGGTGATGGACACATACACGCACGCACGCACGCACGCATACAAGACTTATCCAACCAAGGCCAGGGTGGGCTGGCCATCTCCAGAGTATTGTAGAAGAGATTTAAGAAAAGGTGTTGGTGATGGGCATAAATTTAAAAAGGAAAACTGGAAACTAGTGTAACATTTTACCAATAGATGTCACTAGTGAAAAATTGATTTTTCTTGTACATATACAATAATCGAATTTATTTCGGTATGGATCAGGCTGGGCTGGGCCGGGCCAGGCTAGGCTGGGCTGGGCTATTGGAGAATTGATTGATTGATTAGTTAATTAGTAATTTTGGGTATTTATTGAAATATTTATTTAGTAAAAAGTGACCAACATTATCTAGTGACTGCAGCGCGATTCGAACCTGTACTATATCAATGCTACTTACCTACAATTACATTACATTTACCACTAGGCTAATGAGATCATTTAAATAATTCTGTAGAAATAACATAGAACATCTTTCCATTTTGTTTTAGAACACCGCGAGATTTAAATTTAAATTATGCGCATAAGAAATTTGTGACATGTAATTTAAGAGGAGGGGTGTTATTTAAATGATATATAATTTTTTAATGGTACTATTCATCACAGTTTGAAATATTTTTCAGTTTAATTAAGAATTCATTATACATATACATATTACATATACATATAAGAATTATCTGAAATTATATACCAACAAATATTTCTCGTAAGTTATAATTTGATTTTAAATTTATTTTTTTATTATAGTTTTTATTTAAGGTATTTTAAATATAAATAAAAAAAACATGACAACTAGTAGAACAACTGAAGACCCAATATTAGAGAGCTAGTGTATTAAGTGCTGGATTTGATTTAATAACACCCATGGATTTTACAATTGATCCTGGTGCTCGTGAATTAATTGATATATTAATAAAATTTCAACTTCCTTATGGTTGTTATGGTAGAATTGCATCCCGTTCTGGTCATTCATTAAATATGGGTATAGAAATTGGTGCTGGTGTTATTGATAGAGATTATACAGGAAATATTAAGGTTTTATTGTACAATCATGGGAAAACAAGAGCATATTTTAATAGAGGTGATAAAATTGCTCAATTAATTTTGGAGAAGAATATCATCCCATATGTTATGGAGCGTGTTGGACGAGGCCCCTTTCAAAAACGAGGTGATAATGGATTTGGTTCATCTGATAAAACAAAAGTTGAAAATCAAAATTGAAAGTTTACATATTTTGTAGTTTCACTTGTTAACAAATAAAATTTTAATAAATATTCAATATTTTTTGGTTTTAAATATTTTTATAATCAATTTTAGGTTTAAAACAATATTTAAAAAGAATTTTTAATAAAATCAAATCATTAATGTGGTGTTGTTGGCATGTGAACATTGTTAGTTTTTAATCATAATGAATGATCATATAATTTTACTCTCAGATCGTTCATCAATTTTAAGTTGTAAATTCTCACCACCTTTAATATTAAATGAATCAGATATAAATGTTGTGGCTTTAGTTGATTTTATTAGTTATCATACAATTAATAATGTTACTAAAGAGAATAACAAATTTCATTTTTCAGTACCTACATTAGAAAAGAAATTTACACATACCAATAAAATCTATGAAATAGCAATTGATCCTGGATTGTATGAAATAAAAGATATACCTCATTTTATAGAAAAAGAGAGGAAAAAGATAATAGAAAAGAATGAGAAAGATTATTTGTTATCTATTAAGGCAAATTTAAATACATTACATTGTTAAATTAAATCGGTTTACAATATTCATTTTGATGAAGAACATTCAATTGGTTCTTTATTAGGATTTAAAAAAAAATTATTATGCTGGTATTAAGCATATATCAGAAAATCCAATTAATATTTCAAATGTGAATGCCATTTGTATTGATTGTTCTTTAGTAAAAAATTCACATGCTGATAATAAAGAGACTCACATATTACATACATTTTACCCACTTGTTGTTCCAGGTGAAAAAATAGTAAATTCCCCCACTACCTTAATTTATTTACCAATCAATACAAACTATATAGATGAAATTATAGTTAAAATAGTTGATCAAAGTGGCAATTTAATTAATTTTAATGGTGAATTGATCACAATAAGGTTACATTTAAAATCTATTCTAAATAAATTGTAAATTCGTGATGGTCTTTAGATATAATAGGTCTAATTCATTTATTGTTTCTTCTTATGAAAATATTGATAAAAATACTATAAATAAGAAAATGAACATTAAAAACTTAAGTAAGAAAGTGAATGTAATGAGATTAACATCTGAAAATAAACAATTTCTGCAATCATTAGGGTTTAAAGTTCTAAATTAAAATTTAAAAAATGAGTTCTATTTTACATATTGGACAAGAGCTCTATAATGATGATACTATTACATCTAAGCAATTTCATTCTTATTATCCATATTCTAGTTCCAAAATATCTTTATCGGATGAAATAAGGTTTCCAATTCAAACACAAAATATATATACATTACCATCTGAAAGTTTTATATTAATTGAAGGTAAAATTGTTAATCAAGATAATACAGTAAGTAATACAATTAAATTTATAAATAATGGTGTTGCCTTTATGTTTGATGAAGCAAGATATGAAATTGGAGGAAAAGTTGTTGATAGGTGTAGAAATGTTGGTATTACTACCACTTTAAAAGGGTATGTTTCTTTTACAAAAAATGATACTGACCGATATGAACATACTAGTTGGAATCATTTCAACTATCCTAATATAATTGATACAACTGGACATTTTAACATTTGTTTACCTTTAAAATATTTATTTGGTTTCTGTGAGGATTATAAAAAAATATTAATCAATATTAAACAAGAACTTGTATTATTGCGGGCCTCAACAGATTTAAATGCAACAATAACAACAGACCCTAATGAAATACCTAAAATTGAAATAAATCGAATAGTTTTTAAAATACCACATATAGAAGTATCTACAGAACAACAACTTAAATTATTAAAGAATGTTGAAAGTGGTAAAGATATAACTATGAATTATCCCTCCTGGCAGCTATTTGAACAACCAAATCTATTTTCCAATAGTAAAAATCATATATGGAATATTGTTTCTTCAAGTCAACTTGAAAAACCTCGCCATGTTATTATAGGTTTTCAAACAGACAAAAAAAATAAAGCAACTATGAATATGAGTCATTTCGATCATTGTAATTTAACAAATGTAAAATTATTTATTAATTCAGATGTATACCCTTATGACGATTTAAATTTGGATTTTGATACAAAAAAATATTCAATTTTGTATCACATGTATAGCATGTTTCAAGAATCTTTTTACTATAAGAATTCTGGAGAACCATGTATTCCATATGATAAATTTTTAACTAAGAAAAAATAAACCAATGGATTATTAAAATATTTTTTATTTATCAAATAAATCAAATATTATCAATCAAATATTAAATAAGTTTTATTATAGTTTATATATTTTTTATAAACCTACAAATAAATAAATATGTATAATAAAATTATAAAATCTGAATTTAATGTTTTATTTTCTCATTCATCTTCATCGTCACCTATTAAATCATATCCTTAATGTAAGAATTCCTCATCTAGAATACGAGCCACCTCTTTTTTGCTTCTTTCACTCCTCTCTTTTTGAATTTTCAAATCTTCATTAGTAGAGGTGATTGATTTATTTGTTGAAAAAGAAGACGATGAAGAATGGGGTATGGCTGGAATAACATTTAAGCCATTTGTAACTGATGGAATGTTTTGATCCAAATCTTCATTTGGTTCTAAACCAAAGTTATATTTGCGTACTAAATTCTCTAATATCTTTAAATCATTTTCGTTGTCAATGCAGCTCTTCATATATTTCATTGGAAGATCACCAAACTTATTTATAAGAGTAACTTCTTTTGGTGTATAAGATAATTTAATAAAAATTGTGTCATCATTACGAGCATAAATATCTCGAACACCATATCTAAAAAATAATAATAGAGAAAAAAATTTATTAAACAAGTTTTAAATATTTAATGTTGAACTTACTTGAATATGTGTTTTAACACAATTAATGCATGTTCTATTGGTAATTCTTGAGGTTTAGTTATTCTTACAACAACTGTACAAGGTATAGTTGCCATTACTTTTTGTTTATATTGTTCACAATTAAAGAAATTACTAAAACTGAAATAAAATTTTTATATAAGGGGGTATTATATAGTTATAGTGACTAAGTCATATGCGCATGCCTTTTTTTCATTTAAAATAGGGTTGGAGGCTAAAGCTATTTATAGTGGTAATTAATTCAAGAAATTGTTATTATATTAACTTTTAGAGATTCAAGTTTATATAATATTACTTACAGTTAGATAGTTAGTTAGTTAGTTAGTAAAGTACATCAGTTTTTTATGTGAATATCACTTTGAAATTAACAATATAAGGTAAAACAATTTATATGCAATAATTGATTGATAATTAATTTATATATAATTAAACTTTGTAGAATTAAAAAAAATGGATTTGTCAACAGTAAATCATTTAACATTAGATTTACTAACGAAGGAGATGGTTAATAGAATAAAACAAGTTGGAAAATTGATTATGACAGAAGAGGAATTCATAAAATTCAACAAATTTTTAGAAAAAGTGTAACATTATTTAAGAAATATTTTCAAAACATAGAGAAAAAGAATAGATTTGTTTCCTATGCAAAATTAGAAGCTCATCTAGCTCTGTTTAAATATTATAAGGAGCAATTTAAACATAGATATAAAAAAGAATTTATTAATAAGAATAATAGAAAGACTTTAAGACAACAGTTAATGTGGGTGGATGTTGAATCTTGTTTTAATAATCGAATAAAAACCGGGGCTATTGTAAATTATAATATAAAAGATCCAAATATTTTTTTTAATAAAGCGTATACAAGTTTTGTAAAAAAAATTAAAGAAGCCCTAAAAAAGTCGCTTATTAAAGTAAATGTTACTTTCTTTGCAAATTTCATTAAACCTCAAACTGGTGAAACAGATATAAAACATTTTACGACAAAAAATCAAACAATTGATTTAAATACTAATTTAAAGAAGTTTTATAATGAAAATATAAAAGACACAATAATATCGAAATTATAAACTTATCAAGAACGGGAATCTGGTCTTGCACTATATGAAATCATACAATTAAAGGTACATATTAACACTTATGACCCGATTAATGTAAGTGCACCAACTTGTATAAGTATTAAATTACCAAGTTGGGTTCAACTGACAAAAGCAACATTAAATGTTAAAAACAAAGATAACCATTGTTTTTTATGGAGTGTAATTGCCGCTCTTTATCCAGCTAAAAAATCTAAACATTCCTGTAGAACATCTTCATATCCTCATTTTTCAACTAAGTTAAATTATGAAGGAATTGAATTTCCAATGACTTTAAGACAAATTCCAAAATTTGAGAAAATGAATAATATATCTATAAATGTTTTTACATTAGAAAAACCAGAAAGAGAAAAGGACAATAATAAAGAAATAGTCGTTCCACTCTATTTAGGAAAAGAAGATTATATTAATAAAATAAATTTATTAATGGTTTCATGCAATGAAAAAAATCAAGAGTCTGATAATGAAATAGATTCAAGTAAAATACAAAATTATAAAAACATATTTCATTTTGTTTTAATAAAAGATTTGTGTCGTTTACTTAGTCAACAAACACGATATGCTCATCACAAAATGTATTTCTGTGAACAATGTAAAAATGACATTACCTGTGAGTGATGAAAAAATTCTTAAGTTTTCTCATTATAAATACAAAGAAAAAGTACCTTTCGTTTTATATTGTGATATTGAAAGTTTACTAATAAAATACAATGATTTGAATATTGATAGTAATACAAAGAAATATAAAAAACATGAGGCATTTAGTGTAGCATATTATTTTAAGTGTTCATATGATAATTCTCTTTCATTTTACAATTCTTATACTGGTAAAAATTGTATTTCCTGGTTTGTATTACAATTACAACAGTTAGCATTTAATTTAGATGGTATGTTTAAAAATCCATTGCGTATGATTCCATTAACTGAAAATCAAAGAATGGAATATGAATCATCCAAATATTGTCATATATGTGAAAATCCATTTGATGAAAATAATTTTGGCAAGGTAAGAGATCATTGTCATTTGTCTGGTGTTTACAGAGGAGCAGCTCATGCAGCCTGCAATCTAAATTATAAAGATTCTCATGTTGTACCTATTATTTTCCACAACTTAAGTGGTTATGATAGTCATTTTATAATTAAAAGTTTATGCAGTGAAATTCCGGGATCTATACAATTATTACCTATAAATAAAGAGAAATATATTTCATTTTCGAAAAAAATTAATGGTACCAAGATAGAATATAGATTTCTCGACTCATATAGGTTCATGGCGTGTTGTCTAGATAAACTAAGTTCATATTTGTCTGATAATGATAAAACAATAACACAGGCTTATTGTAAGAATGACCATGAATTTAATTTATTAAAACGTAAAGGTATTTTTCCATATGAATATTATAGTAATTGGAATATATTAAGGGAAACTAAGTTACCTAAAATTAATGATTTTTATGATGAATTAAATGATCAACACATAACCAATGAAGATTATGAACATGCATTAAATGTTTGGAATTCTTTTCAAATATCAAATTTACAACAATATGCTGAACTCTATTTAAAGACAGATGTATTGTTATTAGCTGATGTGTTTGAAAAATTTAGAAATGTTTGTTTTGATGCTTATAAGTTGGATAGTTTACACTATTATAGCGCACCTGGATTTTCCTTTGATTGTTGTTTAAAAATGACTAATGTAACATTAGAATTAATGGATGATGTAGATCAAATTCTTTTCATTGAAAAGGGTATAAGGGGGGGAATAAATCATTGTGCTAATAGGTATGCTAAGGTATGTAATAAGTATATGGATAACTACAATTCTAATGATCCACCATCCTATTTAATGTATTTCGATTTAAATAACCAATATGGTCATGCAATGTGTGCTCCCTTACCTACAGGAAATTTTGAGTGGATTAAAAATGTTGAATATTTTAATATAGATACAATTCTATGTATATCTGATGAATCTGAATATGGATATATATTTGAAGTAGATCTTGAATATCCAAAAACTCTATTTGAGTCTCATAAAGATTTACCATTATGTCCTGAACATATGGTACCACCCATGGCAAACAATAAAATTAAAAAATTACTCACTACTTTTTATGATAAAAAAAATTATGTAATACATTATATAAATTTAAAGCAAGTCTTAAATTTGGGGTTGAAATTGAAAAAAATTCATAGAATTCTTAAATTTAAACAATCTCGTTGGATAAAACCATATATAGATCTTAATACAATGCTTAGACAAAATAGTAAAAATGAATTTGAAAAAAAATTTTTTAAATTAATGAATAACTCATTTTTTGGAAAGACAATTGAATCAGTACGAAAATATAAGGATGTGAAGATAGTAACAAAATGGGGTGGAAGATATGGAGCTCAAACTCTAATTGCAAAACCCAATTTTCATAGTTGCACAATTTTTGATAATGATATGGTTATAATTGAAATGCAACGATTATATGTTAAATTTAACAAGCCTATATACATTGGATTTTGTGTCTTAGATATTTCAAAAACATTTTTATATGACTTTCACTACCAATATGTATTAAAGAAATTTGGACATAATAATGCCAAATTACTATACACAGATACCGATTCATTGATTTATCAATTCAAGGTTAATGACATATATGAGCATATGAAAGAAGACATTAATAGATTTGATACATCAGACTATCCACCAGAAAATGTTTACAATATGCCACTAAAAAATAAAAAGAAACTTGGGTATATGAAAGATGAATTGTGTGAACAAATAATGGAAAAATTTGTAGGACTTAAGTCAAAAATGTATTCGTTTAAAGTATATAATAATATAAATTGTGTAAAAAAAGCTAAAGGAATTAAAGCATCAGCATTACGAAAAATTACATTTGAAGATTATTATAATTGTTTATTTTATAACAAGTCAATGAATGTTAGTCAAAATTTAATAAGATCTAATAAACATGAAGTATATTCAATTAAACAGAATAAAATTGCTGTCAGTCCTCATGATGATAAAAGAGTTGTAAACTATATTTATACAGAAACATATCCATATGGAATGTTAGACTAGTTGTAATAAAGTTTAAAAAAAAATTGTATAGGATTATACATATATATTCAAAGATATTTAAGAAATATTATTAGTTTGTTAAAATAAATTGAATGAGAACTTATACATATAAGAGAGAGAGAGAATGGGTGAATATAAGAATATTAAAAATGTATGTATTACAATAGAAGAACTGAAAACAATTATACAACAAATAGATGCGATACGAAAATTATTACAAATATATGAAATGGAAGAAATTATTTGTAACAGACATGGGAATCATTTTAAAAGATGTGTATGGTCCAACAATTGTGCAACCAGTGGACCAGATACATGTGAATGTTTCTCTACATCTTTTAATTTAAAACGGATTAAACGTTTATTGGAATTTATATTTATATTTTTAATAAATAAATGATATAGTAATAAAAATTATTTCATGTAATAATTTATATTTAATTTTTAATAAATAAGGAGTGGGAAAAACCAATATATTATTTAATCAATTGAAATTGATCTAATTTTAGTTTTAAATGAGAAATAGTACTAACCAGAAGTAATTTTAAATTCATCATTCCAAAAAAAAAAAATGTTTATAATTGATGTGCAAGGATTTCAACACACAAACTTAAATTTTATTGTTCGAGAAATTGCGTTTCTAAACACAAAAACAAAACTCTCATAGGTTAAATTTGTTAAATATCCAAATAATTTCCACTCATTAAGTGTAACATTGAAAAAACACATACAATACTCTACCAATACTATACATGGGCTTGGATGGGATTATTTATCACTAGATATTCAAAGTGAAGACATAGTAAATATTGAAGAAATAAAATCCTATTTAAATGAAGTAATTCAATCTGATGAGGTTATTATGGTTAAAGGATTACAAAAAGAGAAATGGTTAAAAAGATTTTTAAAGAATGATATTACTAATGTGGAAGATGAAGAGCAATGTCCATCAATAAGCAAATTGAAATCACTCTTAAAATCATATCATTGTAATAAACATCTTATTAATAATCTAAATTGTGCCATGGAAAATGTATATTTCATTTATCATTGGCTAGAGTTTCATAAATAAAAGTAAAAGGATTTAAAAAATAAGTTCATTTATTATTATATCAAGTTACATACACACATATGTCTCATACCTATATATATATCAAGTTTAATGAAATAATAAACATAACACTCATTTAATAATCATCTTTTAATATGAATATGGAGAAAATTAAGAAAAAAGTCACTTTTAAAGAATCGATAGAAATACACATCATGTACACATGGCTACTCGCTTATCGATATTCTCGAAATGGATCACAATGGACCAATTCAGTAATTGATAGAGAACATTTTAAACGACGAATTCAAGAACATTCCCACATAATTAACCCTATAATATTTAAAAAATATGTAAGATATTTGGAACAAATTATATCTCCTATATTAAAAAAAAAATGTAATGCAAATAAAATAAATTATTTTGTATGATTTAAATGTTTCTTTTTATTTTAAATTCATATTATATTCTATAAAACAATTTATACATACATATGAAATGAATATCGATTATAAATATACCTAAAATCGTGGATGTTTTTCTCCAGCAGAACTCATAAATTCTTTATATCTACATATCCAACAAACTTTATCAGTTCCCTGTTCAACATCATTTTCTCCACCACATTTGACACTGGGTACGCTTTTTATAGGAACTGGCATTGTATTGAATAATAAACAAATTGATAAGAAACAAAATATAACTAAATAAATGTTTAATTAATATTGTTAATTAGAAATTTTAAACATAGATGTCCACAATTAAAGGTGTTAAAGTATTGATATCTTGTATAGTTATATGTAATATAAACTGGACCATTTGATTTAAAATATTCTAATATTTCTAATGGTGGTCGTAAATTACCATAACTATCGAAATAGATTATTTTTGATTTATTTCGCTTGTAAGCAGTCCAGTGTGTACCATTATTCTTTGAACTATCTAAATTAATTATTCCACATTCATTTTTATAAATTTTTTTAGGTAATTGATCACGCATAAAGACCCCACGAAAATCTTTAATTTCCTTCTTTTGATATTACCCTTTTTTGTTTTTTTGGTTTGTATTGAATCCTAAAAAAAGACCATGACCACTTTTATATGGTCTTAAGTGTAACCCCTTTCCAATAGTTATAGATTCCATAGTTTGATTGTGACGTTTAGCCTCCTCTAATTGCTGTTTTGCTTCTTTAGCACTATTAATTGCTTTCACTATTCCTGAAACTCCTCCTGTTAGTGCTCCTAGTGATGAAAGGGCAGCAAATATAGGTATAAGTGGTAAAACTCCACCAACTTTAGGTACATTTATTATACGAGGTTTTCTTATTGTTTTTTCATTAATTGTAGATTTTGCTTTCTTCAAAGCAACTTGTATTGTATCATTTACCGTTTTTGGTTTCACTTCTAAAATGCTTTTTTTAATATTAGAAAGGGCATTTTGAAAACTTTTTAATTTCTTACTTATCCTTTTTCTTTTTAAACTTGAAGTTTTACTATGTTTTCTTTTATTTAATTTCTTCTTTATGGTTCTCATAATTAAAATTATTAAATTCTTAGAGACCAACCTATCATTACCTTAATCAATTCAATACTATTTATGTTTTTATTAAATTTTGTTATAAATATCTAATTTATAGTTATTTATTAAATATAAAACCATTTCTATTTTTGTATGTAATTATATTCTTAAATAATGTTGGT
Source organism: Silvanus unidentatus (assembly GCA_963930825.1). NCBI lineage: Eukaryota > Metazoa > Arthropoda > Insecta > Coleoptera > Silvanidae > Silvanus > Silvanus unidentatus. The sequence continues at coordinate 13,174,510 of OZ005761.1, forward strand.
TAAATTCCATTTCTTAAACAATTATCAATTGAATCTAAAAATTGTTCAGTTTTATTCAATGATTTATGTAAGTTTTGAATATTATAATTCTTTAAAGAATATTTTTTCGGTGCCCTCTGAACTTTTATATTATTTAAAACTATTAAATCATGATCAATTGAATTCAACACTCTTTTTATTTTATTTAACAAACTGAGAGATTTTTGTATTTTTCGTTTTGATTGAATTCCAATACCCATTCCGAGGTGTACTTAGCTTTCATAATTCCAGCAACTCCTAATGCCGCTAAACGTTCACCTAAGGGTGTTGAGGATGATTTGAACCGTTTTAGGGCTGCAGATGCAAGTACTTTATCAGCTTTGTGTCGTTCCCTTATATCTTTTTGGTTTGCATATGCTATATCATGTTCACGACAACTTTCATCTAAAATATTTATACCACGATCACCTCTAGCCAAACGTTCATTTAATTTAGTACCTGGACCACAAAATTTATAACCGGGAATATGTAATTCTATGGGTAATTTGTTAATCAATGAATTAACTAAACCACCTCCACTATAATGATAATATTTCATGATACTTTAACTCAATGTCTATCAATAATAATAATAATAAAATGAATGGATTTTATATTTTTATATTAGTTTCAAATGATCATCCTATATTAATAGACAACTAGTTAAAAATGAAATTCATAAAACAAAAAGTAACTTTAAATATTGAAAATCATGATTTTATTAAAGAATTCAAAGTAAACATGGTCCATTGTTCCCCACCACTATGCGTGCTATTGTCGTAGGTCCATCAGGATGTGGAAAAACAAATGTAATGATAACATTAATTGATGATATAAATGGTTTAAAATTTAAAAATGTTTACATATATTCAAAATCTTTACTTCAACCTAAATATAAATATATTGAACAACTATTAAAACCAATAAAGGATGTAAATTATTATGCATATAATTCTAGTGAGCAGATCATTCAACCATGTAAAACAAAACCACACTCAATAGTAATATTCGATGACGTCATTTCTGAAGGTCAAGATATTATAAGACAATACTTTAGTATGGAACGACACTATAATATAGACTGTTTTTTCCTTTGTCAATCTTATGCTAAAATAAGTAAACACTTAATTAGAGATAATTCAAATGTAATTATTTTATTTAAACAGGATGATTTAAATTTGAAACATATTTATTTAGATCATGTTGGTAGTGACATGAAATTTGATACATTTAAGGTGCCAGCAGACGCCCTCAATCGCTTTGCGGCGAAATGCAAACTAAAGTGCCGTCGGTACCCGATCGTAGGGTATCAATGTTGCCATAAATTTTGATTGTCAATGTCACTTGACATAAATTCACGAGTCAGTCTTTTACTTTTATATCTTATACTTTTATTGCACTATCTGGCATATGATCATATATCGATCGTCCACGAATGATTTATCATGTCAAAATTTTGGAAAATATCTTTCGGAACATTCATCTCAGTTAATATACTATGAAAAATGCTAATAAAAATACGTGGTAGTCAAGAAAATATTGGTTTTCATGTCTCTGGGGGTGAAATTGCAGTTTTTTGGGTATGTAATGAATGAAAAATGTTTTTTGGTGTTTTAGTATTATTGGTTGTATATATGAATTGAATATTGAAAAAAAGTAATCGAAATTGAAGAATTGAATTCCAGAGATTCAAAGAGTAGCATTTTTTATATTGGTACGTATTTTTCTCAGATTTTTTAATAGTACAATAAGTGAGATGAATGTTCCGGAAAATTTCCACCACCAGGGGTCGTCTGCTGCCACCTTAAATGATTATGTACCAATTGTTGGAAAGATCCATATGGGTTTCTTTCAATATTTAAGGATTATAAAATGCAAAACGGTCGATATAGAAAGGGATTTGATCAATATATAAGCTTTGAAAAAGTATAATTCATTCATATATAGTATAGATTTCTTCAGTAAAGTTAGAACTGGTTAACAAAAACCTATTCAAAAACTGTTAAAAAGCTGTTAAATACCTCTGTGAAACCAGTTTCATACCTATTCTGTAATACACTGATTCTTTTAAAGGGGGTTATCTTTAATTAAAGTAAATTAAAAAAATGAAATCAAAAGAAACAGATCTAAAAAAACATTTAGTTACAAAAAGAAAAAACATTAAACAAAAACTGAAACTTTTAAAACAGAATGAAACCATGCAAGCAAATTTATTTTCTCCTGTAACTAAACATTTAAAAAACTTTGAAGATGAATTGAAAATCCCCCAAAAATTGCTTAAAATAAAAGATGAAAATGATGAAGACGAAAACCTTAATAATGAAACAATCGATAGAATTACAAATAAACACAATATTAGTGAATCGAAACGTTCAATATTAAAACGAATTAATTCAAAAGGTTCATCAAAAAGTGATACTGAGAATAATAATACCCCAGGTACAAGTAGAGAAAATCAAAATGATAAAAAACCATTTAAAGATAGATTTGAAGAAATAAAAGCAACATCCTTAAATGAATATCTGGATCAATATCATGAATTACCAAAAAGATATGTTAAAGCAATGTTGGAAGATGAGGGGGACAATTTTGATCATAGGTATGGAGTTCGATTTAATCCCGCACAAGATAAATTTTTTATTGGAAATTCGGAATTAATCATAGATGGTGCAGATATATATGTAAAGAATAAAAAATACAAAGGTACACCCGGTTTATATGAATTATTATTTAAAAAAAGGCCTGAACATTATTCAGAAAATGATATAAAAAATTATCAAACTATTGTATATAAAACGAATGCATCACGAAGGTTTTATCAATCAAATAAACAAGTTGTTGGTAACAAATCTCAAAAGTATAAAAATATAATTGCTCCAATAACAAGTGGTAAAGGTTTATTACTAATGGAAGCAAATAATAACAAAATAGATTATGTATTTTGGAATGATATAAATGAGCTAGTTGACCGTTTACGTTTATTAATAGCATCTCAGGCAGCTGGAAATACAGGTCACACAAATGAAATTCAATCCATTATAGAAGAGTTACAAGAAGCTAAAATTATTGAATAAAGTGATATACCATGCAAAGAAAATTTATTACTAGTACAAAAGAACATGTTGTTAATGAAATACATAAACCAGCAAGAATTAATTTTAAAAGACGCAAAGTGATATTAAAAATCTTAAAGGATTTATTTCAAGCTGACCTTGTAGAAATCATTCCATACGCTAAAGAAAATAATAGATATAAATATATCCTAATTGTAATAAATTGTTTTTCAAAATATGTATGGGCATATCCATTAAAATCAAAGTCGACTATAGAATTTTCCAATAATATGGAAAATATACTAAAAATTCAATGCCCAAAAAATTTACAAACTGATCAAGGGAAAGAATTTATATCTAAAGAATTTAAAAAAATGTTATACAAGTATAATGTAAACCATTACAATACATTTAGTGAGAAAAAAGCGTCAATTGTTGAGAGAGTTATTAGAACTCTGAAAACAATGATGTGGAAAAAATTCAATCTATATGGGCATTATAAATGGATTAAAATTTTACCTGAGATTATCTTACAATATAACACTAAAAAACATAGAACAATTGGAATGAAACCAATAGATGTTAAAAAAAACACGAAAAACATTTATTAAATACAGCTTACAATAACATAAAAATGGTTGACCTTGAAAATATTAAATTTAATGTGGGGGATAACGTTAGAATATCTAAAGTAAGAGGGGTCTTTGCTAAAAACTATTTACCTAATTGGTCTACAGAGATATTTAGAATTCAAAAAGTGAATCTTACTAACCCAATTACTTATTTTTTAAAAGATAGTAAGAATCATGATATAGCCGGCTGTTTTTATAAAGAACAATTACAAAAAGTAAAATACCCGGATGTATATTTGGTTGAAAAAAAATTAAAAAAACACAAAAATAAAGTATTTGTTAAATGGTTAGGCTTCGATAATACACATAATTCTTGGATTAGTAACACCAATATAGTATAATTATGTATTTGATTAAACTTATGTCATGTAATAATGATATGTATATTGTTTTATATTAATAAATATTCTTCAAATAATCCATTGTTTACTCTATAATTAGCCTAGTACACCACCTCCTCTTAAATTACATGTCACAAATTTCTTATGCGCATAATTTAAATTTAAATCTCGCGGTGTTCTAAAACAAAATGGAAAGATGTTCTATGTTATTTCTACAGAATTATTTAAATGATCTCATTAGCCTAGTGGTAAATGTAATGTAATTGTAGGTAAGTAGCATTGATATAGTACAGGTTCGAATCGCGCTGCAGTCACTAGATAATGTTGGTCACTTTTTACTAAATAAATATTTCAATAAATACCCAAAATTACTAATTAACTAATCAATCAATCAATTCTCCAATAGCTCAGCCCAGCCTAGCCTGGCCCGGCCCAGCCCAGCCTGATCCATACCGAAATAAATTCTATTATTGTATATGTACAAGAAAAATCAATTTTTCACTAGGGACATCTATTGGTAAAATGTTACACTAGTTTCCAGTTTTCCTTTTTAAATTTATACCCATCACCAACACCTTTTCTTAAATCTCTTCTACAATACTCTGGAGATGGCCAGCCCACCCTGGCCTTGGTTGGATAAGTCTTGTATGCGTGCGTGCGTGCGTGCGTGTATGTGTCCATCACCAACCATCATGGAACACATGGTCCCCCTCATACCCATGCATGATGTGTGTGCGCGCGTCCTCATATACAAGATTTCTTCTGCAGCGCATTTCTTGCAGAAGTTCTTCTTCTTGTTGTTGTTGGACCCCGTCTCCTTCTGGAGATCATCCCCCATACCACACCCTTATTCGATGGGCCCTAAGGATGGATACATGCCATCAAATGGGACTAGGAGTGTCTCACCGCGTACAAGACTTCTTTTGCACTTCTTGTAGAAATTCTTGTAGGACCTTCTGGAGCCCTCCTATTGGATGGTCTCTGCTGATGGCATGTACCATCAGAAGCGCCATCGGGTCGTGGTATCACCCCAAGATAACTACTATAAATTAATTTTTTATACATATCTCGACAACATCGAAATATTCGAATACACTTCCATACATATTTTAAATATGTATTTTATTTCTCCCAAAATAACGCCATCTAATGGTTCATCGCAGAAGTTGGACCTGAAACTCATTTCGGTTCGCGCATAAGGTTGTCCCACTATATATAATTACACTATGTTAGAATGTTTCTTTCAGCTTACAATTTCGTATTTTATTTTTCACACTCGCGGCGCCACTAGTCATTTGTTTACAATATTACATTTAATAGTTAATTAAAATTGTTAGGAAATATGTTGGATTCCTAACAATTTAATGAGCCATTAAACTCAGCGTTTTAAAATGGCTTTTAATTTAGCAAGATTTTCTTCATCGGCCTAAAATAATGTAACAATTATGTATTATACCTATGCACATTGTTTTGAATAATAAAAAAGACTTACCTCATTGCTAATTTCTTTTTGTATCTTCAATTTTCGTTTTCGACACTGAAAAACAAGATATATATATATATATATGTATACATATAAAGTCAATTCTATAAATTAAGTTGCAAATGTAATATAGGGTTTCATTCACGAATGTTTGTGGTTCTGCAACAATTAAAAATATTGTTGAAACAATGTATTTTGATTGTTGCAGAAAATTATAGGAAGGTACCTACTTTAAGGTGAACGCACAGAATATCAGACACAGAAGTGCGACTCCTCCCCTTTTACCCGGAATGAAGGTTGAGTGCGCTTGGGGGGTGTAAATTTTCGTACGTAAAGTGAATGCTCTGTTCGTTGGTGTTCTCGATTGTACTCTATTACTTGATTTTGGAATTACCGAGTGAAATAGTGTTTTACGAACTAACATTACAAACTTTTAAATTGTGAGTTTAAATTTGGTAGTGTTTCTGTGTAACATTTTTTTAAATACTGGTAAGTCATTCAAAAACATATCATTAAGTTTGTTACATGTGTTACCTAAATTACAGGTATCATGGAGAATAATTATTCTCATGGATCATATAAATGTATTGTTAGAGACTGTCCTATTATTTAGGGAGAAGGAACATTATTTCGACTTCCCAAAGACATGAAAAGGTAAGAAAAATCGTAATTATTATACATATGATTTATTGTAAACGTTGTTTAGTTTTAGGTTTGAAAATTGGTTGTTAAATGTTGATGAAATAGATTTGCTGGAAAAGGACTCCCTAAATTGTTACGAGAATCCACGCATTTGTAATTTGCATTTTGAAGACAGAATGTTAACAGAATGTTGTGTTTATATTAATCAACATTTAATACAAGCTTTAAATTTACAAACTTTTATTTTAAGTTTTTACAATTCTTATATGTGAAATGTGGGCACCAGACTTTAAGTTTTTAAAACACGTATATCGCTTCCTTTACATGCGCTTGGGGTGTTGAGCAGAAGAAAACTTACCGAAAAAAAAACAATAGAAAAGGGGGGGAGTCATACTTCTGTGTATGATATTCTGTGGTGAACGGTAGAACTGCAAAAATCGCGGTGAGAACTTTCCATAGCGCTCATTGGCACTCACTTTGCTTGATGCAAAGGTTTCGTAGAACAAATTTGTGGTCATTTCATATGCATGTAAATTATAACAAAAGTGATTCATTAAAGGATAACAAAATGCTCTACGACTGTCATTTTTTACAGTGTCAAACACATTTTTTATTTATCTTTTTGTGCAATTAAAAAACACGAACTTAATTCTTTCGAGCGCATTTAAAGGTTTAAATAGAAAATGTTTTTGATACTGTTAAAAACGACAATCGTAGAGCAATTTTTAATCTTAAAAAACCCGTAAAAAACTTATCGTTTTTTTTAATCCGAAGAAAGGGGGGGATGTAACAAACCTGCATTTTGGCCATCAGAAAATGCATTCGTTAATAAGAATTTATTACGGATTGTTTTCTCTGACTAATTACCTGATTATTTTCCGCTTTATAACATTTAATCTTCTGCATTATTTTAAGGTTAAGTGTTTGTTTTGATTCTGAATAATTAATTAGTTATTAATTGGTTGTGTTTAATCAGGCACTTTGTAAGAGTGCGAGACTAATCTGGGTTTATGTTAAGGTGATAACATAAGGGTTGAATCAAACTAATTGTTGTAAGGAACTAGTCTAATTGATTTATTCTAATTGATCTTGACAATATTTACATAAAATTTGTTCTACTTATATGACGTAGGTCAGGTAACAGCAATGGTAAGGAAATGTTGCTGATGCGAGAATTATGTAATTGGTCGCACTATTGCACATAATGCTGAGGCGACACTTGTGTAATTGCTTACAGATGTTTATAAATACAATTGTTTTTATAATGAAAAAATGAGAATGATAAACAAATTATTACAAATTCTGTTCATTTATGAACAGGTTGACAATAGTCAACCACCCGTGCCGCATTTAAAAATCGATAATCGATTAAGAGTACTTCCGCAACCAATTATGATTATTGGAATTTTGTGATAAAAAGTACTAACATGTGCATTTTTGTTCTGATGTTTTGTGACTTAACTGCAGTGTGATTACTATGTGTCCGCATTTATTTGAGTAAGTCACATTTATCCGATTTAATTGTAATTACTGAATATTGAACATTGGAACACAGAATAAGAAACACAGAAGTACGACTCCTCCCCTTTTCCATTGTTCTTTTTTCTGTAAGTTTTCTACTGAGTGTTAGGCCAGGCGCATGCAAAGGAAGCAATATACGAGTTTTAAGAACTTAAAGCCTGGTACCCACATCCCACATATAAGAATTGTAAAAACTTAAAATTAAAATAAAAAGTAAAAATAACTTCATCAGATGGTTGTAATATGTATAGTGGCCATAGTGCTCCTTTTCAATTTAATATTTAAGACGTCTGTAAACATAATGTCCTCAAAATGCAAATTACAAATGCGTCTATTCTCTAATTAGCTAAATAGGGAGCCGTTCTCTAGCAAATCCATCCGAAAAACACTACTTAATTGAAAAACAATTTTAAATTCAAAATTGTATGTTCACAATTTAAAAGATTGTAATGTTAGTTCGTACTACACCATTTCACTCAGTAACACAAAATAAAGTAACAGAGTACAATCGAGAACACCAACGAACAGATCATCCACCTTGCGTGCGAGACTACTGTCAATTGTGAAAATCTGTCCGACTGCTCTCAACTTTATAGCGGCCAGGCGTCATTCCGGCCAAAAGGGGAGGAGTCGTACTTCTGTGTTTCTTATTCTGTGATTGGAATGTGGTCAACCACGCCGCTCTCAAGTTCATCCCTGAGTTTCTGAATATTACTGCACTTTACCGCATCTGCATATATTTTCTAATGTGTTTCTGAGTTTTTCGGGGATTCTTAAGAATCAACTCCGTGCCTGCGCAGTCTGGAGTTTAAGTTAATTAAGTCTTAAGATTATTTTATTTTGGTTTTGAGTGACATTTTAGTTTGGTTTAATTTTACTGACTTGGTTTTGAACTGGTGATCAAGTGATATTGTGACTCCGCTTATTTCTGCATTGTGTACTTTCTGCATTTTATTCTACAGCCGCATTTGGAACTGCATAATTGATTTTATTCTATATTTGAGTGACGTACCTCCGCATATTTATTCTCTTTTATTTGTAAGTTTATTTTATTTCGTAACAAGTGTTTTATTTCTTTTTTTAAAACTATCAGTTTCAATATAGTATATTAAAGAATGAGTTTGATAAGGTGAATTTTATTGCAAGAGCGGATTTTTCGCGAATTCGCATTGCGAATTCGCGAAATTAATCCGCGATTGCAATAAAATGCCTTATCAAACGAATTCTTTATACTATTTTATCTATTTCGGTGCTATAACAGGTACATTTTGACACTCATTTGATGTCAGTTCCGTTTAATAATAGCTGATAATAAAACGGAACTGTCATAGTGTCACATTCTAGCACGGAACTGTCATTAGTGTCACATTCTAGCACGGAATTGTCATTAGTGTCACATTCTAGCACGGAACTGTCATCCGCTTATTATAACAACAAATGTCAAACAACTGACATGCATATTATTTTTAAACAAAAATCGTAAATTTACACCGAAATAGATAATAGTATATTAAAGAATGAGTTTGATAAGGTGAATTTTATTGCAAGAGCGAATAATCCGCGATTGCAATAAAATGCCTTATCAAACGAATTCTTTATACTATTTTATCTATTTCGGTGTAAATTTACGATTTTTGTTTAAAAATAATATGCATGTCAGTCGTTTGACATTTGTTGTTATAATAAGCGGATGACAGTTCCGTGCTAGAATGTGACACTATGACAGTTCCGTTTTATTATCAGCTATTATTAAACGGAACTGACATCAAATGAGTGTCAAAATGTACCTGTTTTAGCACCGAAATAGATAAAATTAATTTTAAGTTCAATTGATTTCTGTTTTCATTTTATTTCGGTACGTACAATTAAATAATAATATTGACCCCTGGATTTTATTTTCTACACTGCGTGTTTACCCGCGGTACGATTGGTATTTTGCCTTAAAACACCTGGCGGTCGAGGCAAATAGCTCGGGTCCGCGAAAGTACGCCACAATAGTTATAAACTTTCAATAATTAATTTAGTAATAAAATTCAAAACTTTTTATATTTTTAACTTTACATTACGTACACGAATTGTATACGTGTAATGTATACGATTTACACGCATACAATTTGAAAAAAAAATTGTTAAATGTATATTAGAGAATAATAAGTACGCCACAAATTTGGCGCCCGAGCAGGAACCACATAGTTTTTCTGCATTTATTTTGCATAAATTATCCCAACTGCATAAAAAATTTTTGGAATCCGATTTTATCTGCATAAATGGCTACGGGGAACAGTCCATTGATGGAGGAGTGCAAGCAAGACGCCCCCACACCCCCGATGTCTAACTCCCTACCCCCGGAAAAGAAGGCGGCCACACAAGAGGACCTGGGGTTCCAAAAAGAAGCCCCAAAGGTCAGAACTATGACGAAAGAGGTCCTCCTGGAGGAATTGGCGCGACTGGGGGCAAATACTGAAGGTCCAGTCACCGACTTACGTAGGAGATTAGCCGCCTTACGAAAAGAAGCTATAACTCCAACTAGCGAAGCCGGACCGTTCGTTTTCGATTTGGGGGACACATCTAAAATTCCACGAACTGAATTTTCCGCTTTTAGACCCCAGTACACCGCTTCCGCTAATAACGCTACTTCTGGAAATTTTACTTTCAGTACAGGAGCCGTACCGAAAGTACCAAAGATGGCCAAACCTGCATACACGGACTTTATGCCACGATTTACAGTTACCCCCGCTACAAATGTAACTTCTTCGCTCCATTCGGCCCAGATGTCATGGAATGCCGCTCCTTCGACATCCCAGTCGTCAAGGCCAACGCCCATGGCAACCCTAAATCCCGCATTAAGGCACTTACATGACTGGAAACTGTCTTTTAATGGAAATGGCGATCCGGTCACATTTATAGAGGAGTTGGAGGAATTAAAGCAGCTGTACCACATAGATAATGACGAATTGTTGCCTGGAATGCCAATTTTGCTCCGAGATAATGCGTTGTTATGGTATCACAACAATCGGTAACAATGGCGGACTTGGAATGACTTCGAGGAAGCATTCCGCCGATTCTATCTACCAACTGATTATCAGATCCGTAATATGGAGGAGGAGGTTAGTCGACGACAACAGTCCCCCCGCGAATCGGTGAGCGACTATGTGACAGCTCTGCTCACTCTGACACTACCGAAATACATGTACAAATGCACAAAAGATGTTTTGTTCGCTGTGTCACCGGCCTGGAGTCCTGACCAGAGACTGCAATTGCAATCGGCCGTCGGAAAACTAACCGCCAGCTGTCCGGTTGGTAGGTAAGAGCAGTTGGCTGAACGATCCTCCTGCTAAACCCCGATGAAGACCGCTATCTGGTGAAAATAAAACTGAATACCAAATTTTACCACTATCTGATTGATACCGGCTCCAGTTGGGCACAAACCCCGGTGGTCCGCTTAGCGAACCGCGTGGAAGCCGAAACTACAACCGCTTGGTCACAAGATGTCCAAATTGGGCCACATTTTTACCCCGCATTTCTGTATATGATGAAAGGGCTCACTGTAGAAATCCTCTTGGGTTTGGATTGGTTAAGCCTTAACGAGGGTATAGTGAATGCCAAAACAGACACTGTCACTGTACGGGGGAGAGTACTCATCGAAAATAGCCGTTCCATCGATTGGTGGAACGAAACGACCGAAGTACCCCCTGCAGTAACGAATTTGGCAACAATAAGTGAATCCCGCTTGAATGACGAGCAACAAAGAAGATTGCAACGTTTGTTGGATCGAGAGCTGCCAAAATTCGCCGATATTGATGGCCTAACACCGCTAATTGAACACCAGATTCGCTTAAAATCCCCGCATCCGATTAATCAGCGATATAGACCGCAGAATCCCCGCATACAAGAGATTGTTAATTAACAAGTTGCCGAAATGCTGGAGAAAGGGGTTATTGAACGTTCAGAAAGCCCTTGAAGTTCACCCATCGTTGTCGTGCCGAAGAAGGACGGAAAATAGCGCTTTTGTGTGGACTTCCGGAAGGTGAACGAAGTAAGCGAAAAAGATGCTTACCCGCTACCCCAAATTCACGGCATATTAGATCGTCTCCGCGAAGATAAGTTCATTAGCAGCATCGACTTGCAGAATGGATATTGATTGGTACCATTGACAGAAGACAGCAAGCCAATCACCGCTTTTACCATTCCCGGTCGAAGTCTGTTCCAGTTTCGAGTGATGCCATTTGGTCTACATTCGGCCCCCGCTACATTCCAACGACTATTGGACCGCATAATTGGGCCTGAAATGGAACCGAAGGCGTTCGCCTATTTGGATGACATCATTGTCTTAGGCCGAACGTTCGATGAGCATCTACAAAACCTGACTGAAGTGTTCCGCCCTTTGATAGCCGCTAATCTTGTCCTGAACGTCGAAAAATGCAAGTTCGGACAAAAATCTCTCAAATATTAGAGACATGTTGTGACTGAAGATGGTGTGCGAACAGACCCTGATAAGGTGGCTTCAATTCTGAAGATTCCACCACCGCAGAATCTGAAAAATTACGTCAGTTTCTTGGAATGGCGTCCTGGTATCGCCGCTTTGTACCCGATTTTTCACACATAGTGGCACCGCTTACCAAACTTCTCAGAAAAAGCTTTCGATGGCGCTGGGAAGTGAATCAGGACGAGGCGTTCGACGAACTGAAGAAGAGACTGACGGAAGCCCCCGTATTGGCGTGTCCCGATTTCCCATGTTTAATCTGCAAACAGACGCTTCTGATTACGGACTCGGTGTCACTCTCACACAGATTTTCGACGGAAATGAGAGAGTGATAGCGTACGCCAGTCGAACACTGAATCCGGCAGAGAAAAATTACTCTGTTACCGAGAAAGAGTGTCTCGCTATTGTATGGGGCATCCAGAAAATGAGACCGTATCTGGAGGGTTACCATTTCCAGGTAACAACGGATCATCAATCTCTCCGCTGGCTGCATTCAATAAAAAGTCCTACTGGCCGCTTAGCCCGCTGGAGTATTTTTCTCCAACAGTTCGACTTTGAGATCGTTTATCGAAAAGGTTCACTCAATCGAGTGGCCGACGCTCTCTCCCGCCAACCCTGTACTCAACATCCAGACAGTCACACGGATCTCTGCATTACTGACGTGAAAAACACTGATTGTGTCTGGTACAGGGGCAAAATAGCTGATGTCAAACGGGACCCCGCATCGTACCCGATTACACCCTCAAAGAAGGCAAGCTTTACCGCCATTTTTGGGACTCTAAAGACTTGCGAGAGGAAGAAATGGTCGAACCGTGGAAATTGTGTGTCCCGAAGCCGCTTAGAAAGCGTGTTCTCCGCGAAAATCACGACGAACCAACCGCTGGACACATGGGAATTGCGAAAACCATCTTCCGGATCGCCAGAAATTATTATTGGCCGGGAATGTTTCGTAATGTGTCCAAATACGTTCGTTAGTGCGAAACTTGCCAGCGATACAAGGCCTCCGCTCAACAAACTGCTGGAAAAATGCAGCCGTCGACAGTTTACAGGCCCTGGCAAACTGTAAGTACCGATTTAGTGGGTCCGCTACCGCGATCTAAGAAAGGAAACACATTTTTGCTTGTATTTCACGACCGCTTCACTAAATGGGTACTCGCACGTCCGCTACGAAACGCCACCGCTCGACTCGTCGCCCAGGGGTTGTATGAAGATATTATCTCTATCTGGTAAGTTGTAAATTCTTTTTATAGCTTTATTTTGGAGCCTTTGCACTCGATTAAAATTAGATTTTGAGGTGTTTGCCCATAATACTATGAGATATGCCATCACCGAATTTATGTGAGCATTGTAAAAAAATTTTTGACACTGTTTGGTAAAATACATATTGACGTGTCTCAATGCCCCAACGAGGCCACCCAATTTCTTGATAATATTATCCACATGGTACTCCCAGTTTAGTTTGTCATCATTGTATAGACCTAAGTACCTACACGAGTTCACTTGTTTTATACATTTTTTGTTTGTTTATTTTTAATGGAATACACTTTTTATTTTTTTCCTGAAAGCACATGTATATCGTTTTATCTTCATTGAGTAGGAGTTTGTTATAACAAAGCCAGCTATGAAAAGACTCCAGATCTTTGTTTATTAAATCCTGCAACACTTTTTGGTTTTTTCCTGAATACAATAGTACTGTGTCGTCTGCAAACATATAATATTTTGGGTCACAGTACTGTACCCGGAGGCACTCCCGTTTTTACAGTTTTCATGTCGCTGGACAGACCATTTACGTATATGTATTGTTTGCGGTTTGTTAAAAATGAGGACAACAATTTGTGGACTGGCTGGCTGGCTTTTGCAGGTCTACGAAAATTGCCACAGTATATAATTTATTTTCCATGTTGTTTATTATATCTTCTACTACATCACAAGTTGCACCAACGGTTGAGCTAGCACTTTGAAAACCGTATTGGGTGTTAGATATTTCGAAAAAATTTATCAATCTGTTCTTTATCACCCTTTCCAATATTTTTGAGAAGACAGATGTTATACTTATAGGCCCATAAGCTTCCCTTGAGTCACCTTTTTTGTATATTGGGATGATTTTAGATGTTTTGCAAGAGTCTGGAAATCGTCCTTCTTTTAATACCATATTTATAAGGTTTAACAAATTTTCTTTTATTAAAAAATATGTATTTTTTAAGTCGATACCTGTTATGCCATCTTTGCCTGCACTATGTGTTTGTTTTAAGGAAAAAACATTTTTTTTTTAGTTCATTTTCTTCACATTTATGCAGGAGTATACTTTTATTGGTTTCAATTTCTGGAAAGGTTGTAGAAGGTGTTTGGTTTATTTGTTCATGCAAGGAAACAGCATGATCGGCGTAGAAATTATTTAGTGCCTCAACTATTTCTTCTTGGTCGTCTGTAAAGACATCATTTATTTTTAGGGCATTTATGCCCGTTTGCCTTTTTCCATTTTGTGTGTTAATCATTTCATTTATTACTTTCCATGTTGGTTTTACATTTGTACCGGCTTGCTCAAATTTATTACTGTGATATGTTTTTTTTGCGAGTCTAATTAAATTATTTGTTTCGATCTCTATTTTTCAAATTAATTTTTGTAATCTTCACTATTTGGGTGTTTCTTCATCTTTTTGTAAATTTTATCTCGTTTATTTATTTGCTTAGAAATAGAATGATTAAACCACTTATTATCTTTCATAATTTTAAATGATTTTATTTGTGTGGACTTTTGTTTAGCTTCTTGTAGTATTTGGATAAGTTCTTCAAAGCATTTTACCTCTTTTGGCATGGTATCTATTATATTTTGTTTAAATAAATTATAATTTGTATATTTAATTGTTTTCTTAATGGGTGTGTTTAACTTTTTTGATGGTAGTGTTATGGTAGAGTATATCATTTTATGGTCGCTAATTGCAGTATCTTCAGTTTTTATACTTACATTGTTATTTGGGCGGTGTTATTACGTGGTCAATTATAGTACCTTTTTTTGAGTTTCTTCGAGTTATAATATCACTATTTTGCAATTTGTAGAAGTTTGTAATAATTGTATCATAGTATTTTTTTGTTATGTTATTCGTACTTAATGTGTTAATACCTCCTTAACATCCTCCTTATCATCTCCAAATATAATGCAGTTTTTATCCTTTTCCAATATATTGTTGAGTTGTTCTATGAAGTTATTTAAAATATCTTTCCTACTTTTTGGGGCTCTATAAATAGCAACCAGTTTACAATTATAATCATCTAAATGGACAGAACAAATATTGCAGTGTTTTATTGAAAATGGTGAATCTAAAATGCGGAATTTTATATAATTTCTGATGTAAATTGCAACTCCTCTACCTCTTTTGTTTCTACAGTTGTGTAATGCCTCATATCCATTTATATTATAAAAATTAGTCTCATTTTCATAGAGCCAAGTTTCAGTTAATACAGAACGATCATTAATGAATGTTTTTTTCTTCATTTTTATTATGTTGGATTAGGATTTTTGTGCAGCAGTGTCCAGAATTCAGATTGCCCTATTGATCGCCAACCTTCGACAATAGAAGATGGTACCCAAAAAAAAGGATTTTTGGTTGGTAATTTATGCTTGACAACTTCGAAATGACAACTTCAAAAATTTGATGTGACTAAAGATCTATCAAATTTGAAAGTTCAGTGGCGAACGATATCACCATTGCCTCCATATTATTTTCTGAATTATCGTTCCGCTTCTGAACTTCAAAATTTGAAGGATTCTTGTCATGTCAAGTTTTTGAAGTTGCCAATTGCCAATTGGCAACTTCAAATTACCATTTTGAATTGCCAACCAAAAATCCTAATCCAACATAATAAAAATTAAGGAAAAAACATTTATTAATGATCGCTCTTTACTATGATGTTTGGGTTATTGTATTTTTTTATGTAATACTGTACGTTATCTAGTTTGTATTTGTTTTTAATAGATCTTATATTAATATAGAGGCAGGTTAAGTTTGATTTTTTGTTTAAATGGTTGTTTGATGGGATTGACCTTTCTCGTGTTTGAGTATTTAGTTTTTTGTAAGTTTATTTAGGACTTCTTCCGATGCAATATGGAGAATCTCGCTCTTTTCTGATTTTCTAAGGAAAATTTTTCCTTCATTGGAGACCCAAGGGAACTTATAATTTTCTTGTTTTTTGATATCTCTAGTTTTTTTATATAAAATTTGGTTTTCAGTGCTCAAATCATGATTGATAAATATGTTTGAGTTTTCCGAAAATCCAAAGTTTATACTATTCAGTTTTTTTCCTCTTTTGTTTTTCATTATTTCTTTTTTTAAATTATCAGTTTTGAATATAACTTTTAATTTTTTCTTTTTTTCTTTGCCAATTTTTATACAATCAATATCCGTCTTTTTTATAGTAACTTGCATTTCTTTTCCAATATCTATGAGCACTTCTTTTAGTTCTTCGGTTTCTTTATTTTTTGTAGGTAGGCCTGATATGATAATATTGTTTTAGAGTTCCTCTTGTTTTTTAAAAATTTTTTCATTTTTTATTTTTTCCGATTCAACTTTCAATTGTTTTAGTTCCTTTTGAAGAAAATAAATTTCGTTTTTTATATCTTTATATTTTTTTTTAATGGAAGACATTCTATTTATTAGTTCATTATTTTGGTTGATAACGATATCCATTTTCTCCATAAGACTCTTCATATTAATTTTATTTGTTGTGTTTGATGTTGTTGATACTTTGAATAAAGATTTTCTATTTCTTTGTGGAGTTTCTTCTTCTTCATCTTCAATATCACTTTCTTCGTCATCATTCCCACCATCATCAAGTGAGCAGTTCTCACAAAACCAATTTTTCTTTTTAGATTGAACTAATCTGAACTCCTCTGGGCTAATGACCACACAAACCTTGTGAAACCAATCTGAACATATTGAGCACTGTAATTTAAAGCCTTTTTTCCGAGCGTTTTTGTGCATACAGCACAAGTTGCCATATTTTACGAGTACAGCACTGCACACTCTTTAATTTACTAAATTGTATATTTTTATTTAAACATAAAGAAAGGATATAAAAAAGTGAAGAAAAAATTCTTTGATAAAACCCGTTTAACTGATAGCACAAAATTGTTTATTCACCTTCGCGTTATTACATTATATCTATTGTTTTATAATTTGCACATAAATGCAAAGAATAAAATAGACAATATCTAATACACTGTGCAGAGAAAAATTTAAACTACAGTATATGTAATTTTTTCATTAAATATTATTTAATTCCGTACTAAATCATTGGTTAAACAGGAGCACTTTTTAAGCATACACTCTGTTCAACATCACCTAGCAGCCTGATGATTTCTAAACATGATAGTCAGGCGAATATTCTCCGCAGAAGGGACTGGAGACAGCATTTAGGTGACAAAGTGTTCAGAAATGAGCACCACCTATTTTCAGCTGCCCAAGGATTCGCCGCTAAATTGGCACCGAAATATTCGGGGCCATATTAAGTGACAAAAATCCATTCGCCAGTGGTTTTTGATCTATTGGGAGCAAATGGTCACCGCTTACGTCGCATTCAAGACAAGGATCTAAAAGACGCTTCTTCCCCATGATTTGGAGGTCGTAACCGGCATAATTCCGCATAAATGTGATTGATTTTGGGGATGTTAGTCTGTTTATATTTGTTGTTGTTTTAGTTTACTGCTACAGAATGGGAGATGGAGACTGGAATGGCTCAACGACGATGTTCGCGTGACCGGTGACTGCGGCAGCTTCGACTGTGCCGGTACCAGAAGTTCATGCGTTCCATGTCCTTTTCGTTGGTCCCATGGACTCCCAACAAAGTGGCTGTCAGAGTGAACTAAACGTTGCTACAACCCAAGTCAACACATTCTGCATAAACATCTGTTTTCCACTGGACTCGTCAAGTACTGTGTAAATATTCGGACTATATTGTGTTTTGTTTTAGATGTCTGTCACAGTGAGCCAAGTGGAAAATAATTTAGTGATTCTGTGTCTGTGCCCACCCGGACTGAGCCATTGAGCCAGTGATGTGTTTTCTGTGCCCCAAGACTGAGCTTTAGGCCAGTGTGAAGTGTTAGATTTAAGTATTGTAAACCACTTTTTTTTTTGTTAAACCGCATTTAATCATGTCATTTGTAAAACTCTGAAAACAACTGCATTTGATATTAATATTAATTCTGCTACTTCGTGCTTAAAACTTTATTATACTGTTCTGTCTGATTTTAACTATTGTTAATTGTTTCTTCAAAAATGTGTGTTTTGTGGAAATTTACTTGATATATTGTGTGCATCTGTTTATTTTCTGTTCCACAATTCGCAATATTAGCAGTTTCATTTTTAGTTTCCGCTATTAAGATTTAAAATGCAGTTGTATGTTCCCCGCTTTTCAATATTTCGATACTTGTTCCTATTTAATTGAAGTGTCTAATTTGTTTATTAACATTGCTGAATAGGTCGTTGACCTTATTCTGATTGTTTTCTTTGCGAACAGCTGACTATTGGTTTTCTGTTATGGTACTTTTTTTTCTTTTTTTTGAATGATAATTGTTTATTTATTTTACTGATTTATTTACTTTTAATGATTTTTCTTATTTTACACTGTTATGTTTTGATTTTGTAATAGTTTTAAGGTACGTTGTTCCGCTGAGTTGCACTCAGTCTTTGATTTGTTCCGCATCCGCATACAGTTGCATTTCCTTCTCGGATACTGAATTCTGAAGAAAAACTAATCGTTCTTTTTATCCGAAGGAAGGGGGGATGTAACGAACCTGCATTTTGGCCATCTGAAAATGCATTCGTTAATATGAATTTATTACGAATTGCTTCTTCTGATTACCTGATCTATTACCTGATTCTGATGAATTACCTGATTATTTCCCGCTTAACTTAGTTAATTCTATTCTGCATTCAATATTTATCTGCATTTATCGACACATTTAATCTTCTGCATTATTTTAAGGTTAAGTGTTTGTTTTGATTCTGAATAATTAATTAATTATTAATTTTTTGACAATAGTCAACCACCCGTGCCGCATTTAAAAATCTTTAATCGATTAAGAGTACTTCCGCAACCAGATATAATTATTGGAATTTGGTGATAAAAAGTACTAACATGTGCATTTTTCACAAAAGTGCAGTTTACTGAATTGTTATGATATTTTGTGACTTAACTACAACTGCATTGTGATTACTATGTGTCCGCATTTATGAGAGTAAGTCACATTTATCTGATTTAATCGTAATTTCTGCATATTGAACATTGGAATGTGGTCAACCACGCCGCTTCCAAGTTCATCCCTGATTTTCTGAATATTACTGCACTTCACCCCGCGTCTGCATATATTTTCTAATGTGTTTCTGAGTTCTTTCGGGGATTCTTATGAATCAACCCCGAAGATGAAGGGGTAAGAATTATGTCGTCAACTACATTTTATTTTACGTGAATCTGTCAATTTATTTTCTTTTCTAATTCTGAATGATGTTATTTTCTCTTATTTTATTCTGAATAATTAGCCAAGGCTAATTATTCCAATTACATGAATTACCCCCGTTCTTTTGGTACTTCTAGTACCCCACCGCTGAATTCTATAGTTTTTTAGGGTGTTTTTGTCGTCATTATCTCTTCCGCGCGTACTCAGAATCCCTTCTCTGATTTCCGCATATAAAATCCGCTGCAAAGTGCCTAAAAATTCATTATTTCTGACCGATAAAATTTCCAAACGGGAAATCCGTGTCAGTTGGAAATCTGTCTGACTGTTATTTTCTGGCGCATTGCGCATCTGTTTAATCTGTCTTGAGTTGTGTTTTAACTGAGTCTGAATTTTGAATTTATTTGTGAATTTATTAAGAGTGACAGTTTTAGTTTGATTTCTTCTGTTAATTTGACACTTGTGATATTTTGTGATTCCGCTTTATATCTCTGGATAGTGTATTTTCTTCATTTTATTTTCAACCCGCATAGATTATTCTGCATAATTGTTTTAAGTAACGTACCTCCGCATATTTATTATCTTGCCTGTAAGTTTGTTTCGAATGGATTTTATTTTTATTTCATAACGAGTGTTCATTTTTATTTTTTTATTTATCAGTTTAAATAAATTAATTTGAAGTTCAATTTATTTCTGTTTTCATTTATTTCGGTACGTTTAATTAAACACGTTAATATTGCCCCCTGGATTTTAAATATCTCCACTGAGATTTTCCCGCGGTACGGTTGGTGTTTTGCCTTAAAACACCTGGCGCTCGAGGCAAATTGCTCGGGTCCGCGAATGTACGCCACAATACTAATATTTTGCTCTATTTTGGATATCGAAAATGAGCCATAATATTGTTAAGGTGAAGTTTGAATATAAATGGCTCACTTTTTCGGTTCAACTCAAATTTAAATTAAACAATATAGGTACATTAACAAATAGCTATGAGTTATCTGGAAAAAATGGCATTTTTAATTATATGTATATGTACTGATTGTGAATAAAATAGAATACATATTTCGACCGAAGGGCATTTTTAAATTATATTAAAAAAATTATTGTCATATAAATGAAAGTATGACCATTGTTTGTTTGTAATCCTTCTACAATATTTACAATCCTTTATCCTTCATTTATCCCTTTCGTTTCTCGAAGATTTGAAACAAAAAATTAATCTTTTAAAAGCTGTTGGCGCGAAGAGCATTGACGAATTATCACCAAAAGCCACAAAGTTGTATAAAACAGCTACTAATTTAAAACGGATTTCCAGAAAACTGTATGTAGAAAAGGCTGACACAAAAAAACGCCTTAAGGAAACAATGAATTACATGAATTCGGAAGATTTTTTTTCTTATAAAGTGAATAAAACTACATTAGATTTTTTACAATCGCAAATAAGAATGCAACTCAAACACCCACGAGGACGACGGCTCACTCTAAATGATAAGATTTTTGGATTGGCTTTATTAAAGCATAGCCCAAAGGGATACCGCCAGCTACAAAAAGTGTTTGCACTGCCATCCCGAAAAACGCTAATGGAAGTGCTCAATAAGGTCCCCTTTAGCTGTGGATTGAACCCCCGTATTTTAACGTTCGATGAAATGAGCCTGACACCTTCTTTAACATATTCAAAAAGAGATGATAGTGTTGTCGGTCTTGTCAACTGCGGAGCCGGAAAACAACTGCAGTTTGCAGACTATGCAATGGTTTTTATGCTCCGAGGTGTTGCTGAAAAATGGAAGCAACCCGTAGCATACTTTTTTACTCTGGAGGCAATGAGAGCCCCAAGAAATAATGAGAAATTTAGGAATTATTATTTCATTATTTCGGAACTGAATAAAATTAGTTTTAACATTGTGGCAACAGTTTCTGACCAATTGTTGGCCAACAGGTCAGCAATTAATAAACTTTTACAAGACACCAACATCGAATATTTAAGAAAAGGACAAGAAAAAACCAACGTTGGAACGAACGGAAAGGAAGTCGTTCCCCTTTTTGATGTGCCACATATGTTGAAAGCCATAAGGAATCATTTAGTGAATTGCAATGCCGAATTTATGCTAAAAGATCAAAACTACACTGCACGTTGGGAAGATATTGTTCAACTTTATGAAATAGATCCCAAGTGTTATCCCGAAAGGTGGGCGGACTTATTAAATGGACAGTTGAACATGGTAAGTATTGTATCTTATTTTACACATTTTCCACAAAATATTTCAGGAAGTAGCAGTTTCTTTTCGGAAACGGCGGCCGGAACAGCTGAATTTTATCTGTTCTTCGATCAATTATTTGATAGCTGCAACAGCTCCCAACTGATGTCTCCCGATAGAAAAACATTAAGAGGAGCATTAACTAAAGATTCCCAACATTATACATTCTAGGAAGAAGCAATAAAAGTCTTGGAAACCCAGAAATTTGTAAAAAATGGAAAGCTTAAAAGTATACCGACAATTCCCAATTGGATAGGATCAATCAGAAACATAAAATATATATTTGAAAAAAAAACAGAGGAGTTTGAATTTCTCTGCTTGAGAAATTTCAACCAAGACCCACTAGAAAATTTTTTTGGGTGCATTAGGGCTCATGGCAATAGAAATGTCAATCCTACCCCACAACAGTTCGTATATACATACTAGACTTTAATATAAAACAATTTTACTGCTGGTCATTCTGTTGGAGCGAACTGCGAGTTAGATGATGCGAAATTTTTAGACCTTCACATTTTCTTTTCATTTACGGATCAGCAGGAAATTAAGTCAACAAGAGCAGACGAGGAACCTATTCCACTAGAACCAAATGAAGCAGTGTTACAAGATGAAGGAACGGTTCTAGAAAAAAATATTCAGTCTTACGTCGCTGGTTATTTAATTAGAGTGATTAAGAAGGACATCAAAAACGGTCAACATTGTTTAGAGAGTTTCTTCAGTGGACCCCCAGATGACGAAGACAATACAACTTTAATTACCGCAAGAGAATATAAACCGAAACTTTTACTAAGAGCCAACAAAAAGTTTCGGTTGTTTTTCTCCGTTTTAACAAAAAAATGTATGGCGAATATTTCTATTATCGTCTTGCAACAAAGAGTGAAAGTATATTTAAATAATGCTGATACCTATAGTTGAAAAAAATGTTATTCAAAATTGTGATCGCCATAACTTGATTGATTTAATTTTAACTAAATTCATTCATTATTTCTTACATACATATGTAAGGCATATAAATAACCTTTTGCTAGGAAAAGTAATATTTAATATAAACAATCCTTTAAGCCAACTTGCCTTAGAAAGATATAGAAGAAACAAATATAAACATATTACAATTTCTAAAATAAAACATCTAAATAAAAATTTACATCACGATTTTATTATATTTTATTGTTATATATCATTTCTGATGCATTATTAAAAATGTAATTGTAATTAATGTTTGTAAATGTAAAATGTAAACTTAATTTTAGATAAAATTCAATGAAAATGTATTTAAAAGACAAATTATCCTTTAAAAATTTATTTTACACTTTACGTTTACAAACATTAACCGATTTCCAGCGAACGACCAAATATAGTTTGGTATTAACTATGGATACCTATATAACCAAGTATTAACCAAGATTGATTAGATTGATTCTTGTCGTCATTTTTGAACAACTTTTTGAATCAATTGAGTTAAAACGGTCCAATTTTAATTTGTAAAATTTATTTAAGCGACTTGTTATTAGTTTGGGCTGGAAATAAGTTCCAAGCAGAAACAACCAATTCCCTTGGTAGTTCGCTTGAAATCGGTTATTAATTACAATTAATCAATATTTAGAAACAAAAAATTTGAATAACGCGCGCTTTTGCAATCTCTATTCATCGCGACATCAGATGGAGAGGATGTCAAGCAAACCAAATTTTAGCGAGAGTTAGCTATCTATATAGTCTATAATTACAAGATCAAACGAACTTACCTGAGTGAAGTTCGATCTTGATTATGCTAGCATCTTGCACGAACACATCAATTAAACGTAGTACCTCCTTTTCCCACAACAACGTGCACAAACTTAAAAGTAAAAGAAAAAACTTACCAAAATACACACCATGCGCACCACGCCATAAAACACTCATTTCTTTAGAGAATAAACGAATCACAATCTAGGGCAGGGGAAAAAACCCCTAAGGGAGGGCTTGATGTGTTCGTGCAAGATGTTAGCATAATCAAGATCGAACTTCACTCAGGTAAGTTCGTTTGATCTTGTAATTATGCAACACATCTTGCACTCCACATCAATTAAACGTAGATGTTTAGAGAAAAAATTGTGACTCAAATAGACTAGTTTTTATTCAGACTATAATCTCCATACAAAAAACAGAAACCTTATCAAACAAAAAATATATCAAAAAAGGAACATTTTAAATGTCAGACAATACACTTTGCGCAAACAAATTCTTTGGATTAACCACTAACGGTCTATGATAAAAATTGGCAAATGTCTTTGATTTCTCGGACCATCCAATAGTTCTTCGAATAACATCAAAAGAAAGACCCTTATGAAAAGCCTTTGAGGATGACGCATGCCGAGTACTATGCGCTGTAAACCCCGAAACATTGTAATGAACCCATTTTTCTTCGCCTGAAAAATAAAAGAATTAATTGTTACAGTAGTATATATTTCAAGTACTTACCGCTCTCGTTGACCGCCGCCGATTTGGGATGTCGCCGGAAACCTGAAATAGATTACCGTTTAATAAAATATCGTAAATAAGTACCGTACTTACCGTATTTGCACTTGTTGCACCGGCATTCAATTCTTAGTGAGGTTATGATACACTTGTTTACATTGTAAACAAACACTGGTTGTCCGTCAACCAATTATACTGGTTGACATGTATTAGTTAGGTTATGTTGTCATTGTTTATAAATGTAAACAAACACTAGGAGTTCGGCAACCAGTTATACCGTTAACCGATTGCCCCGGGAATCGCGGCAATACAACATACCGTTTAGTAGTAGCGTGCATGACCGTCCCGCGGGTATATAAAGCGCCGAAATTTCCGTTAGAAATCAGTTCCGTTCCGAAGACAACTGAAGAACAACAAAGAACAATTATTGTCAACAAAACAACAACCAATCAACAAGTAAGTAAAACAATACCGACCGGCACCAAGCACCGAAAATCGCCCAGCGACACCGTTGAATCGCCCTGTGAGAGAGTGAGTATTGGAAGCAGTGTTTGTCGCTTCAAACCACCGACGAAGGCTTCTTAGTGTGGGACCTTTGAGTCCATTCGCACGGAAGTATTTCTGCTTGGCAATCGCCTTGCACAGGACCTGTCAAACAGGTCTAGTGAATGCCATTCCTGGGCACTAGCGCTCTTAGTGTGGGATCTTTGAGTCCATTCGCAAGGAGTCGCCGGTTAACCAGCGGGCAGGTCGCATTCGCAATTCGGTTGTGGCGACAGCTAGATCTGACACAGTCCATTCGCCGTTTCCTGTCCGAGACTGTGTGGCTCACACCAGGAACTAAGCGTTAGCAAATAAAGAGTGTCTTTACACTCTAGCGAAGCGTCTTAGCGGCAACGCTGTCGACTAATACACCGGGAAGCGACAAATTTGAGTGGAGCGACCAAAAGTCACCTCTCCAGTCCATGTCAACGGCTAGTTAGGCAACACACCGTGCTGAAAGCCACACATTTCCCGTTTTACCGTTACCGACCGTATTTTTTTTCTACCTTTTCCCACCGTTTATCATCCCGTATTCCAAAAACGGCCAACCGGACTATTTGAATATAAATTGTAACCTATTTTTGGATTATTTTGTTGTAGTTTTGAGGGTTTAAATAAAATTATATTTTCTTTTTCTGGTTAATAATGTGCTTTAATTGACCCCTAGCATAGCCGTATCTCCATTGTGTTACCTGGGACCCGTTTTGGTTTCCTGTTTTCGTCTGTAAAAACAGGTGGCGCTCGAGACAGGCAAATCCGCCGAAAAATAAGCGTCACAACATCAATACCGCTCAATTTCAACACCCCTTTAATCCATCTACTGATTGTAGCAGTAGAAGCCACTCTATAAGGCTTACTATAAGTTAAAAACAACTGATCAGTCTCCTTCGGCCTCAATGATCGGGTACGATCTAAGTACGCCTTCAGTGCAGCCGCTACACACACTCCCGGCAAATCCGGAAAGAAAGGAAATGATAACATCGGCTGAAAAGCCCCTTTCCTTTAAGTTTTAATTTTTTCAGGTATTTTAATTTCTACTCCTTCTCTCGAAAATTTAATATTCTTCAACGAAATTAACGCTAACGTTTGTACCCGCTGTCCTGTGGCTAATGCCAGCAACGTGACCAATTTTTCTGTTAATTTTCGCAAGTAAGCGTTTCGTTCGAAGGAAGACCATTCAAATACGACAAAACCACATCAGGGTCCCAAGTTTGATCATATTTAGGCTTTGACGCACGCATGTGATAAACACCACTAAAAAATCTTTTAATAGTTCTTTCAGAACCAATCGAGTGCCGCACGAGCACTATTCAATGTACCAAAAGATGCCTCCTCTTCGTGAAACAATTGGGTAAAAAAATCCAACAGAATGTCTAGTCTGGTCTCATAAACGTTAAAACCATTCTTACAACAAAACGACCACCACTTCTTCCACGTCACCTCGTATTTTTTGTATGTGGCCGGTGCAAGTGAAGCTATTATAATCGGGATAGAAGCTGAGGGCACTCCTCTCTTCTGTAGCGCTTTCCTGACAAGCGTCCCGCTACCAACGTAAGAGATGCTGCCAGGGGATGATGACGTTGACTATGAACAGAAAATAACAACTCAGTAGACGGATTAAAAAACAGTGGTTCCGAACACAATAATAAATGGAATGGAGGATACCAGGGTTGATTCTTCCAATCCGGAACTACCAATATTATAGTACTTTGCTCCAAAACAATTTTGTGCAAAACCTTTGCAACCAAACAAAAAGGCGGAAACGCATATAACGAGTAACCACTCCAAACAAAAGAAAAAGCATCCACACAAAATGCATCAGGATCATACTTCCATGATGCAAAACGCTGACATTTTGTATTGACTCGTGACGCAAATAGGTCAAAATTAGACTTGCCAAACCGCTCCACTATTTGACCGAAAGCCGCTTCACATAGACTCCATTCTGTATCCGATGATAACTTCCTAGACTCAAAATCTACCTCTGCATTTTCTATTGAATTAATATAAGAAGCAAATATCCATAAACGTCTTTCTTCACACCATTGCCAAATCTCGCGCGTAATCTCATTCAAATGAAAATATTTTGCTCCTCCCATCCGGTTATTATAAGCCAATGCAGTGGTATTGTCCATTCTCAATAGAATTTCTTTGTCAAACAAACCAAATGCCTTTAAACCAAAAAAAGACTGCTTTCAATTCTAATGAATTAATGTGCAAAGATAACTCTTCTTCTTTCCATACTCCATTGATTTTCTTTCCATTACAACCGGCCCCCCAACCGGAGAGAGAAGCATCAGAAAAAATTTCCAATTTAAATATATTGCTTCTAATGTTTGCTTTTTTATCTACGACACTACTCCTCCACCACGCAAAATCGCTACCTAACAATGGTGAAATCGGCATCGACTCCTCATAATTGTCATTAGATTTTCTTAATGCCAGAAATTTCTGTCGCTCCATTTCTTTGGTATACAGCCAACTGTATTCTATAGCGGGACAAACCGAAACGAGATAACCCAACATCTGAGCAAAATCCTTTATCTTGCACATTCGACGAAGTGCAAACCGTTTAACCAAATCTAGCACTTTAATCCGCTTCTCTACCGGCAATTCAACTGTCATATTAACAATATTATAAACAAACCCCAAAAATCTACATTCGGTAGCCGGAGTTAAAACACTCTTCTTAACATTGACTAGAAAACCTAAACGTTGTAAAATGTCTGTTGTAAATTGTATATTATTCATACAAAAAGTATATGAATTTTCCAGTAATAATAAATCGTCCAAATAAATGACGGACCTTTATTCCGCATGTACGCCACCACAGGCTTCATCAATTTCGTAAACACCCATCGAGTAATCCACTTTTTAACATCGAATCCCAACGAGCTATCAAGTCCGGATGTAATGATTCACCTATTCGTTCATTAATGTCACCAACAGGACCGAAGATGTCTATGTAGATTGCGCAGTTTTCTGGTAGCACTTATTTTAAAAGAAACGCCCGAATAAACAGTTTAACATTATTTATTGAAGTAATTGTAGAAAAAGTATCACATTTAAGGGATAATAATAATCGAACATTCTTCGTTGAAAGTTGTAGTAAAAGAGAGAGATTAATATAAAAATAGATAATTAATTTCCCTAAATTAAACAGTTCAAACTATTCTGGTGTACAAAATAAAGTCTTTAAAAATAAATTTTTAAATTCAAATATATCCATATTTTAACAGTCTAAAACTTCTTCTAATGGCACGCCTTTTTCAGACTGTTCACTTTCATCTACAATAAAAATTGCAGCCAATGTAATAACATTATAGACAGTGACGGACTTCATTATAAGAAAAAATAAAACACTCCACATAAAAAAGTCTAAATTAAATGTAAATGGTCTTCCTTCTCTTTGTATCGACATATTGCAACATTTTTTCATCGAAAAAAATGTTTACATCCCCAGATGGGGAATTTTGCTTTATGTAAAATTGAATATTGCAAAGACTAAGCCGACAGGACTACCTGAGTTTGCATAGAAGAAATGCCTACATCTCCACTAGGAGGCGTCCTGCTCAAATACCACCATTAAACAATTCCATAGTAAAATTAAACAAGAAAACCATCGACACAATTCTAGAACAAACAAACAAAAAAACGCAAAAAAACTTTAACCAACTTACTATCAGACTCAATCGCATCCACTTTCTCAGTTTGACCGGCCAACAGCTCTTCCAATTTTTTAATTCTACGACGCTTCAATTCCAACTCTATTTGTTTTATACGCTTATCCAACTGCCAATCTTCATCTTCCTCATCTGAATTATCACGAATTCTCTTCCTCGAAGACATTCTTATCACAATTATAATAATATAAAACCCAAAACTAGTCATACGCACAAAAAGTCAACCACCCGTTGTTGCACGAAAATGAAGAATGAGTGTTTTATGGCGTGGTGCGCATGGTGTGTATTTTGGTAAGTTTTTTCTTTTACTTTTAAGTTCGTGCACGTTGTTGTGGGAAAAGGAGGTACTACGTTTAATTGATGTGGAGTGCAAGATGTGTTGCATAATCTGTGTTAGCTTGTGTAAAAACAGACGAAGGCGCCGGAAACCATACTAGTAGAGAAAGTGATTTAAAACTGTTAAAACAATTAGCAATCAATTCAATAAAATACAGCAGTGACGGCTCGTCAGGTACGGCAGGTTCGGCCGGGCCGTACCAGAAATTTCAAGAACAGGAAAAAAATTATTTTTTTATTAGTTTTTCTTGTTTTGATATTGTTTTCAGACGAAAATGTTGTCGATTTTCTTATATCTTCAATATAAACATCGAAATATGACGCTTATGTATTTCTACCGTATATTTAAGCACAGGCTCGGCTGGCCGATTTCAATTCTAATGCTTTGCAGTGCTTGAGAAATTGTTCAGACATACGTGCATATACATTCACTTGTTTAGAGCACATGTAAAATAAATAACGTAAGCATATCTTACTTCGGACAAGGTCGGCCCAACCAGCTCTGGCCGTTCTTTCTAATAATTCGCTACCTAATTTTTAATTTAAAGAAATTTGAAACTGAAAAAAATCAGTACAATTTTATGATTTATACATAATTAATTTGAAAAATTATTAGCACTCTATAAAATTTAATAATTTATAAAGGGATAATGAAAAAAACTAATTAAAGCAATTAATATTTTGATAAAGAAATTGTCTTTTAATTTTATCTTATTTCATTATCTCTACATTAGACAATACCATTAAACAAATTATTAATTACATGATTTTTTGACAAAATATATTATTTGATATGATAATAATTTTAATGCATAGATTCAGTTTCGAGCTAGGTAAGACAAAGACGCAGGGTACGGCTGGCCGACCACATGAGTTGGAGAAGGACAAAACGTGAACACAAATCTCCACCGCATGTTTAGAAATAGTGCCGAATTTACACTATTGCTACAATTGCTCCTGTAAGTACCTACTTCTTTACAAGATATTATTAATATTGACGGTGATTACCTAGTGGATTATTGTTTATGTGTATATTGTTTATTAAAAATGTCTTCTGATGACAAAGTTTTAATAAAACAATTGCCCATTCCTCGTCAAGAAATGTATCGGATTAATTCAAAGTAAAGGGGCCATAATCGTGTATTTTCGAAACATTTATATGTATAATAAACATATTTGGTTAACTAGCGTAGGTGCGCAATAAACGTTACCTATTGTTGTCATTGCGTATTATTTTCGCTAAATAAAAAAGACCGTCTAAGCACGAAAGAGCTCATGTTCTCGTAACATGTATCTATTTTCCCAAAAATTTAACAAAAATTTTTTTGAATGACTGTTCAGCCGACCCAGTATTCAGAGTCACGAGCCGTCACTGAAATACAGTACTATTGAAAATAAAAATGACGCTTTCACACAATGGCACTGTCAATGGGACAATTTTCTAGATGACATTCCTCAATGGGAACATCAAAGACATTCTCACTTATTCTGTCGTCAATGTTTTTACGTAATGCTTTTTAATTTGCATAATGATATTGTTGTAGAAAATATTAAATAAACACACGCAAAAAAAATAAAACTTTATTTCTCTGCTATTCAAATGCTTAATAATAGTTGAATTTCTTGAAAACTTTTCCCTCTAGTTTCAGGAACATAACAAATTATAAACCCTAAAGCAAACACACACACACCGGAAAACAACCAAAACGTCCCACCTTCTCCTAATGTCACATTTAAATCGTTAAAAAATTTTGTTACCACAAATGATGATGCCCATCCCATAAAACCAATAACTGTTGCCAACATAAACTTACAATTCGATGGTAATATTTCACTGGTCATTGTAAATGGCAATGGACCAAAACCAATGTTAAATGTAATCGTAAACACAACTAAACACACAATTGGTAACCAATAAATTCCAGACACATTCGTATTGTGCTCTTTTAAATAGAAATACAAACCCAAGAAGAATTGCGAAATCATCATACCAATTGATGAACAGATCAATAAGAACCTCCTCCCCTTCCGATCCACAAACAATGGCCCTCCAAAACTGGCCAGAAATAAAACACCTCCCACAATAATCGAAGAGATGTCCGATGGCATTTGAGAACCAGTTGCTTGAAATATAATTTCCGTATAAGATAGAACTGCACCAATGCCGGACAATTGTTGCAACATACTCAAACCCAAACCAATTATAAAACCTTTAACAACATGTTTACTTTTCAACGAGTTTCGTATATGTCTTTGTCGATTATTCTCAATTTCACATTTAATACACTCCAATTCAACAACATTACATTCCCTATTCGTTGAACGTAATTTCTTTAAACATTCTTCAGCTTTACAAATTTCATTCTTCTGTACATAGTAATATGGACTTTCCGGTGCAACAAATGGAAACAAAACTAGAAAAACAATAGGAAAAACAACAACAGACAAATTAAACCACATCACAGACACATACGGACCAACAATGTACGGAAACAAATCTCCAAAACTAGCAAATATACTATAAGACATCAACAATGTGCCACGATAAGAGTTTTCAGCAATCTCGGAAAGGTACATAGGCAATATGACATAACACGAAGCCAATGAAATGCCACCAAAAAAACGTCCAAAATAGATCACTTCAATTGTCTGTGCAAATGCAAACGAAATATAAGAGACAATATGCGGTATTGCTAATAAAATTAATGTCGGTTTACGACCAATTCGATCTGCCATATAACTGAAACCAAAACAGCCACTCATCGCACCAATATATTGTAAAGAACCGATCCATGATTCTTCAGTGAGTGAAATTGGTTTTCCTAATGGATTAATACTTGTATTATTCGATTCCAATTTGGGTAACATCGGTGAAGACCATGTCACTGTTGTATCACCAGTCAAAGCCAACAAGTTTCCTAAAAAACAATTATAAATGCATATTTGATGAGGTCAACATGAGATACTCGACTTCGACTCACCTGTTGCTACCACAATCAAAATATTATTGTGGAGGCAAAATTTCTTTCCCATTTTTGTTAGTTGTTTTTGTTGAAGTCTCAAATGATTTGTATATTTAGAAACGGAATATTTTCAACATATATTAATTTGTTAGCAAATATAATTTTTATTAATTGAAAACTTGTGCAAGGACAATAACGTGCTTGTTGTTACTTATAATTAGTTAAACTCATTTGTTGTGTTGAGTTTTTATCAACGCTTCCCAACAATACACTTGTAGACAATTGTTTAAATTTTAAAAATGTATTTTTCTATTTCTAATTGAAAAAAAAAACATTATGAACGTACTTTAAATTCATGGAAATGATAATCTTATGAATTATGAAACGAGATAACTCAGAATAATAATAAACCATTATTACCTGTACGAACGAGACTAATTTATAATTCCATATGAAATATTATCGGGGTAGGCATGTTGCATAGATATAAATAATTTAAAATAAACATTTAAATATAAAAATTTGATTTGATCCTACGTTGTGTTTGATTTTTGTAAATATGTAGTAAACCCAAATTCTTTTTATAGAGCTCTATGAGTCCGAAAAAAAGAAAAATCCAGAAAAACGTTTAATACATATATTGTAAAGAAATTTCAAAATTCATAATAAATTATAGAACAAATCAATCTCTTAATTAACTCTTAAAATTATGGATTGGCTAACGACACCAGAGAAGTATAATTAAATAATTCATTCGTAGTTAATAAAAGAGTAAGTATGATTCGATAGGCAAACAGGAATACAAGACATAAAATACATGAAATTAAAATAGTTGCATATAGCAAATCAAAGAAGCAATAAATATTGCTTGAATAAAAATTGCGTAAAGCAAATCAAAAATTGCAATAAATATGTCTGTTCGCTGTTGTATCGGTGGTTGGGGTAGTTCGGAATGAGGGAAGTAATTCACAATTAAGAATTAACGTATATTCGCAATACGGTTACAATTAAAACAATTTATACACACATCACGTTAATAGGTCCGTCGCAAGGTCAATATCAATCTGTACCGGTGTAGCGGTCATCGTGTAGGTGGCGTCCCAACCATTGCATAGATAATTTTGCATATAGCAGATAAAAATAGGCTAAAAAATTGCGAAAAACACAAGAAATAAAAAAAAATAACAGGGAATAACTCTGTCGTATCAACTTTCGCCCCATACCTTTGGTATACCACTCCCTGGACCTAGAGCTTATAGTATTGTCTCGTATTTATTAGTAATTATTGTTCAAAAAATTGTAATTCAATCAGTGTGTGTCGACTTCTCAGTAAACGGCCGTTTCATGAAGTAGTATTGGCCCAAGCCGTTATTGAATGTAAGCGCTAGTGTCGTAATCTACGGTTGCGTTGAAATTTCACTTGGCACGCGTTTTTCAAATGTTTAGACGCGTCAATTTTGCGTTTATTTTATTGTCAATTTTGAGTGTAATTTTTTATAGCTCAAATAAGATAATTTTTGTTCATTTATACCCTAAATTATTACTATTTGTGTTTCTATTTTGCGTGTTTTTTATTTGAGTTTCATAAAGCATAAAAGTTAAGTGTTGTGTACCTGGGGCCGGATTATCTAAAAAAATAAGAAATAAGGGAGAGTTAGACCGAGCACCCATAAGTAAGGCAGGTACTCTAAAATGGTATTACGTACCTCTTCGGTTCACTTTCCTTATGCTTAGTCGTACTCCTTCGGCATGTGTATTCTACCATTTCATAATGGGATGAAAACGTTGCCTCCCTAGTGATATTTCTAGGGATTTAGTAAATTCAATATTGTAATCCACTTTGAAACCCAGATTTAAATTTAAATTTCAGTATATTTGCCAAAGTATGTACTATTGAGTACATATATGTATTATAATTAATAATTATATCATAATTATATTATAATTAAGTAAATGGCTGTCATTGAAGAAGTAAAGTCATTATGTACATGATTTCAAGAAATTTAATTAAATTAGCATTTAATTACGTATAACAGGTATATTGTTTTCTGTACGAATATGAGCGATGATAACCAATAGTTTCAGTGCATCTTGACTTCGTGTTCGAGCTATTAAATGTTATTGTCTAGTAAATTTTTCGTTTTATAAAAATTAAACATGGGTAAGTAGGTATATAATAAATTTATTTATTGTCTTTTCTTCATTTAATTGTTTTTATTTTAATTTCAGCTTATTTTCGATATTTGCGTTGGCGATTAATTGAAGAACAGAGAGCCAGGGAAGAAAGGGCGTCATTGATTCGGCACTGAATTCAAATTCGTGAGGAAAATTATGCGACTAATTTACCTGATGTACCTTTACAAAAAACGTCTTTATTGAATTGGTGGAAGAATTGAGACCATTTATGAGCGGTCAACAAAGGTGACAACGGAGTTGCGAATATTAAGTGTATTAAATTTTTTTGCGGTGGAATCATATCATAGGAGTCTTGGCAGTTCATTCACTATAGGTAATCATTATATATCTTTAGCAAATTGGTGAACATTTAATTCACATCTATTTATTTGTAGGAATGGCGCAACCCACTGTCTCTAAGTATTTAATGGAAGTATGTTTGGCATTGACGGATATTGCTGGTAATTGGATACAGTTTCCCGATTCGGAAGATGTCCGTCTTACAAAAAAACGTGAATTCTATGATAAATTTCAATTTCCGGGTGCGATTGGTGCAACAGAGGCAGGCAGCACAACAGCGACAGAGTCAACAACGAAGGTCAAAATTTCATCTAAAATAATTATTTTCTCAAAAACTATCAATTTTGGAGATATGGAACCATACATAAAGTTACATTAAAATTTGACAAGGAATTCAAAAATGCAATAAAAAATGGGGTGTTCCTTTAAAATAACGAAGTTAGTGTCGACTTCCGGTATAACCGGAAGTGCCACCATTTTGAACATATTTTAGATCGATCAGCCCCTCCGGATAATTTCTATTGCCAAAATTTCAAGTCTCTAGCATTTACCGTTTTCGAGATATCTATGCCGCTCGGTTTGAAACTGAACACCGTATATATTTACATTTTTTAAATATATTTTAATCATAACAAAGACGATTTTTTAATAATTAGGAAGTGGCATGATTTTTTTTTATTGCATTTTCGTAATCTACATTCAAAATGATTTAATTTGGCTATACACATGTGGCCTTTTTTTTCACTCGTTTCACCAAAAAAAATTGTTGAAAATTTCATAATTTTAAACCCCTCGAAATCGCGACTCCATATGCAAACGGTATAGTTTCGTTTCGCGCGAACGTTAGTAGATGGCGTAACTAGTCATTTTAAAATTATTTTAGGGTGATTAAAGGATTAAAATGTAATTATAAATAGGTAAGAAACAAATGGACACTTCCGTCTATGTGTGAAAACACAGTGGACGCC
Source organism: Silvanus unidentatus (assembly GCA_963930825.1). Lineage (NCBI taxonomy): Eukaryota > Metazoa > Arthropoda > Insecta > Coleoptera > Silvanidae > Silvanus > Silvanus unidentatus. The sequence goes on from OZ005761.1 coordinate 13,209,807, forward strand.
TATACGCCCATCGGCGCCGATATTCAGTCATAAATGCCTAAAAATCGTAGGCTTTGGTGAATTTTTGAATGAAAATCGGCGCCGATGGGCGTATAGGCGTCCACTGTGTTTTCACACTATGACATTTTTGATTAGAGTAATCCTGAATAGTTTTAAAACCTTTGCTGTACCTCTGTGTAACAAAGGACCGGCAGATCATTTTTGTTCCGAGTGGGTATTTTACCCACTGAGTAGTTGCGATGAAGATGAGGTGAAAGGGCTTAATGCAAAAACAGCGCTTCGTTTTTTTATCATAGTTTCTGTTCCCATATGCACCATACATATACATAGCAACATAGCTGTGCTGCGTGCTGCAGACGCAACGCATCGAGTATTGAGCCCTTTTTCCACCAAACGGATATTTACAACCGCACGTGTTTCTTGTGGAGAATTAGAAATTAAAGAATAAGTCATATTTTTGATATTATTAACTGTGTATACATTTCTATGCTATTGTATTTTCCATTTTCCTAAAGATGTGGTAAAATTTCGAGTGGGTAAAATACCCATTCGCAAAATTTCGAGTGGGTAAAACTACCCACCATACCCATATCTTCTGCCGGGCCTGGAACAACAATAATAATAGAGCTCCGCTCAATCATTATTTTCCTGTCCGTTGTTCCCAAAGAAATTATTAATCGGAATAACTAAAAGTTTAAAATACCATTTTTATAAAATTAAAAACGGTGCCTTTTGCACCTATCATTTCCACATTAATATATTTTTATTTGAATTAGACGTTATGTATGTAGCTAACATACCTAAACGAGTCTATTTCAGATAAATTATCGTTTTGTCCAATTTTAAAACCACAATCCAAATTCATTTTAAGAAAGATTTTTAAACAAATAGACTTTCAAACAAGACTAACACAAATGAATGCAGGTAGATGGCAATCATTTATACTTATATTAAGTTTTGTGGGTAGTAAATCGCTTATATTTTAGGTAAAAGTGAGGCTGACCAATCAGAGGCCAGCATTGGAAAAGGGTTCATAAAAAACTGTGCAATTTTGTGACGTCACAATTTCAAATGAATTTCTCACTTTTCAATTTCAATTTTCTCTTAAGTTAGGTGTTCAAATGGACTGTTTTTTGGCTCAGTATTCATTATTTGCTCTTTTCTAACGATTTATATGGAATTAATCACGAATTTCGATACCATGCCACTTCCTAATTATTGCATAATTTTCATTTATTTTGCATTTACTTATAGTTTCCTTATAGATTCCTTATATAAAAGCACACTTTGACCACCCTCTTATATAAGGAGAGCCGAACGATCCCGACCACTGCCAACCTTGAACGACAATTTTTACGTAATACCGTTTAAGTGATTTTAAGGGACTTCCTTATATAAGAGGTCATCTATGTGACTCTACACTTTAGGTAATCCGACCCCTGGATGCAAGAGCTACAAAAGGCATGTTAAAATGCATATAATTCCTTCGAATACAGAGGTAATAGTGACAAGTTATATGTATAGTCGTGTACTGATTAAGAAAAATGATATGTAGATATTGTTATAGTTTAAACACTTATAATTTTGATCATTTTATTCTAATTTCATTATGGCCAATTAATTTTAAGTATTTAAAAATGTAATTTATTTTAACTTTGTGTTAAATAAATAAATTTTAAAATGAAATGATTTTTTAAATTTGAATAAACTCAAAATATAATTTGAAAATTCTCAATTTCGCGCCTTCTGCTGGCCCAAACCGTTCGTGGCGCTAGTGACAATGCAAAACAGAGAGGAGAATAGAGTCGGCTATCTATTTATATATATAAATCTATTATCTATGAATTCAATTAATTTTGTATTTAAATTTTCCAACGCCTGCTCTTGAGCATTGTTCCACGTTTCTTTTTTCAATAATTGCCAAAAACTACTTGTTTCGATTGAAGATTTTTTTATAAATTTGCTAACGTACGCGTTAATATCCCTAACAAACGTTGAACGTTTTGTTCGGCATCCCCCTGATGGCCTCTATTTTACTTTGGTCCGGTCTAACTCGCTAGCTCGTCTAGCTAAATTTAAGTCGCGCGAATCTAAGCAGATTCTGATTTTTCCGTTTGGTTTTCGCACTATAACTAATGGATTTACCCTATCCGATGGATTATTTATCGGCTCTATTATTTTATCATTCCACATGAAATCCCATCGAAAACATTTTAATATTTTTCCACTATTTGGATATTCTCATTCTGCACCTGAACATACTCTACGCGTTGTATCAAATTTAACTCTTGACACGACGGTAAATCCAAAATGGCCGGTGTCTTCGACTGTACTAACCGTACTACAAAAAATTCTATGTTAGGTACAATTATGTAATAGGCAACAAATAATTAAATGTTTTTTTTTTGTTAGCATTAATTGTTTTCTACCTTTTCCTTTTGATAATAAAAGTATAAATATAAATGAAGACCTTCGGTACATTGACTGTTATTTACTATTTAATTTATGAGTCCAAGCCCCTAGAATAGATCCCATCCTAAACGGAGAAAGCTGCCTCCACCGATATGCGGTGGTAAGGAAAAGGGCAGTTCAAAGAGTCTTATCAACGTGCACGGGTGTTGGTACAGTGAATTGTGCCAGTGACTTTTGGATTAGCACTTTTAGTATTGATAATTAGGGGTGAGTTAATCACTGAGTATTATTTTACTGTTTTGTATTTGGTTACCCAATTCTTGGTCTCCGTAAGCCATGTGAAGCGCTGTCGCGCGGCTTACCCTTCGGCGTGGATGGCTGTTGCGCACATGCATGTAGCGGCTTATATGATAGATGATTCTGTAATGGCGTAAATCCTTCAGAATCGGGAGGCAAGAGTTATTTATTATTGTTAGTACCGTTTAGGCGTTATTCCATTCGGTACGACGTCACGGATTTGATACTGTTTCGGCGTAATTCCATTCAGTAATCAGAGTGACGAATATGATGCGTATATGTGGAGTATAATAATACTCATGAACGTTTTACATTTCTGTTTTAGACGGCCTAATCATGCCCATGACTGCTGGACGGATATGTTAGAAGATCAACTTATTAGAGGGTATTGAATCGCGGTGTAATTATTCGATATTGGACAAATTAATATCTCCTTTTGTCCCAACATAACATTTCAACGTCTTACAATTATATATTCTATATTCTTTCAACTCACATATTTTTAAAATGTCAGATTGTGCACAGAATAAAGGTGCTTTCAGAGAGCTTCGACACGGTCGCGGCGACACTTGCGACAGCAAAATTGACCAATAGTGTGCCGTATTCCCCTCTGTCGCTATTCCCATATTTTGCTGTCGCGGTGAGGTTCAGAAATTCCAACTACACCGCGACACTCGTTATGTACATTTGAACATTAAGATTTGCCATCTTATTATTACAATTATTTTATAAGTTACAATTTCAGACAAAAATGCAATAATAAAGGTCTATCCACACTGGGCAGTGCCGTGTCAGTGCCGTATCAGTGCCGTGTCCGTGTCAGTGAAAATAAAAATCGTTGCTTGTAAATACATGGAGGCGTTCACACTCGTCCGGCACAGTGACATGTTTTACCCTCAGTGACGCTTTAGTGTCCGTTCCGTCATTTTATAATTCGTCGGCAAAGATATTTTTCAATTTCACTGACGTGATTTTACAGATCAAATGGTGTCAATGGTTAGTATGGATGACGAAAAATTAATTGAATTGGTACGGGAGCATCCAGTACTTTATGATTTGTCCAACAAAAAGTATATGGACACCCAATTCAAGAATAATATATGGAGCGACATCGGGAAAAAATTAAAAACTGATGGTGAGTTGTATTATATATATTTTTATTAATTTATAGATAACAGATTAGGTAATTTAAATATTGTCGTTTTGCCATTGCACTTGCCCATTTTCCGAATTAAAATAGTCTTTAAATAAATCCATCACACGAAATGCTTCATTTGTTGCGTTGCCTCCTTGTCGTGGAAGATTTTCAATGTTTGGCGGATTTTGTTTAATATTATTTTCTGCGGTGTGATATAAGTACGTGGAGGAATCATATTTTTTTATAAAATTGTGTGAAATGCAAGCTGACATTATTATGTAATCTACATTTTTAGGATTTGCCTGTATTCTTCTAAAAAATACTCTTAATTTTTGACACAGAATCCCAAACGCGTTTTCAACTGTCCTCCTAGCTCTGCTTAACCGATAGTTAAAGATTCGTTTGGAATTATCTAAATTCTGTCCTGGAAATGGCCGCATCATGTATGTTTTTAAAGAAAATGCCTCATCTGCCACAATTACATACGGAATTTCATCCTCTGTACCTGGTAAATAGTTATCTAATGGTACAGATAATGTCTTATTTTCAAAAGCTTTTCCCAAATTTGAACTTGCAAAAATTCCTCCGTCGCTGTTTTTTCCATATGCACCAACTTCGATTGAAATAAAATTATAATGTGCATCAACAAGAGCCAACAACACAACAGAGAACGTTTTCTTGTAGTTAAAAAACTGAGATCCACTATTTGCTGGAGCTTCAATAGTAATATGTTTGCCATCCAACGAACCTAAACAGTTAGGAAAATTCCAAATTTCATAAAAATCTTCTGCACTAGTTCTCCACATTTCTTCTGAAGGTTGTGGCAACATTTCCCTCATAAGTTCTTCAGATATGATTTTCGCCGTTTCGTTTACTATTTTATGTACGGTGCTATGTCCCAAACGGTAACTGAACGAAATTGTCTTAAATGAATCGCCAGTTGCCAAAAATCTATAATAAATGAATCACATTAGTCTGTTTCTCCTGCATGTAGCTAAAATTGTAAATGAAAAATCATATTTTTGTGGAATCTTCTCAACATATATAACATTTTTAATATATGTAGTAGCAGTACCATCTTGCTATTGTGCGAAAAACAGATTTTAGTGACTGTTAGTTTAAAAGGTTTAAAAGGACAATTATAGAAAATCTCTTAAAAAAACTGCAACGAAAAGTGGACAAAGTTGTAAAAAAATTAAATTATACAAATATACTGATCAGTTGGGATTTCTAAAAAAATTTTTTGATGAAAGAGAAACCAAAGGGAACATTGAAACGCAACAGGAGCCAACTGATGATGATTTTACTAATGCGGGAGATTCTCAAGAAAATATAATTCAGAGTGAGCATGCTGTAGACAACGAAGAGATTCAACTTAGACAAGACCACCAAGAACCAGTTCGTGAACCAAAAGTACCAGAAACACCATATTCACTGAAAAGGAAAACGGCTGCTCAACAAATTCCACAGAAAAGCGCATCCTCGCTGTTAATGGAGTATTTACTACAAAAGAAATCGGATAATCCGTCAGCTACCGTAAACGTCCACCCGGTTGATGCATTTTTATCAGGAATTGGAGCTACATTAAAAACTTTCAACCCATATAATTTGAACCTAGCAAAATCAGAAATTTTTGCTACAGTTCAAAAATATGAAATGAAGCAAATAACAGCATCGACATCAGGTTCCTCATCTCACACTGTATCTACCCCGATGGCATCACCAGACTCAATATTAAACTTGGATCATCAACAAACTACTTCAAATGAAGATACAAAGCAGAGACAGTTTTGTCTCTGTTCAAATGATAATTCTGTAGTGCAATATTATGAAACGTATGATTATAACATAGATAATCATTAAAACATTAACATTAAATTTGAATTAAATAAAATACCTAATTTTGTATCAGTTCGCGTTTTGTTTTTACGTAGATACCTTAAAAACACTGCAAGGCGTTCTCTTGCTGTTAGAGATTTTCTGTAACGCGTGTCTAGCTTCTTTAATTTATTTTGAATTTTTCCCAATAAAATATTGAAACAGTTTTCTGACATCCGAAAGTACTCGAAGAATTTAGTTTGGTCATCAATCAATTCCTTATATAAGGTAACGAATTCACCTTCTGTTTCACGTTTTCTCCACGCCGGATGGACCCACATTCTTCTTCTTACTGTTCGTTCCTCATTTTCTTCATCTTCCAGCGCGATTGCAATTATTATCAGCTCTTCGTTATCGAAATTAGCAGCCATTTTGAAAATCACTGAGTGATTACTACACTGATATCACTGACATATGTGAATACTCAGTACTGATACAGCACTAATAGCACTGTCACTGACCGAATACGGCACTGACACGGCACTGCCCAGTGTGGATAGACCTTAAGGTTTAAACAGTTTAAAGTAGGTAATATTTTTCCAAAATTCAAACTATTTCTGCGACAGTTTTTATTAAAATCGATCTTTCCCGGCGACACCCGAATCATTTAATTTTATGAAGTGGGGACTGTCGTCGCGACCGTGTCGAAGCTCTCTGAAAACACCTTAAGAAACACAGAAGTATGACTCCTCCCCTTTTCCATTGTTCTTTTTTCAGTAAGTTTTCTACTGAGTGCCCGGCCAGGCGCATGTGAAGGAAGCAATATACGAGTTTTAAGAACTTAAAGCCTGTTACCCACATCCCACATATAAGAATTGTAAAAACTTAAAATTAAAATAAAAAGTAAAAATAACTTCATCAGATGGTTGTAATATGTATAATGGCCATAGTGCTTCTTTTCAATTTAATTTTTAAGACATCTGTAAACATATTTTCTTCATAATGCAAATTACAAATGCGTCTATTCTCTAATTAGCTAAATAGGGAGCCGTTCTCTAGCAAATCCAACCGAAAAACTCTTCCAAATTGAAAAACAATTTTAAATTCAAAATTGTATATTCACAATTTAAAAGATTGTAATGTTAGTTCGTACTACACTACTTCACTCGGTAACACAAAATAAAGTAACAGAGTACAATCGAGAACACGAACGAACAGATCATTCGCCTTTCGTGGGAGAATACTGTCTGGTAACGTAATTTTTAAGTTTACCACTTCTTTTTAATTTGTTAAGGAATGTAGTCCTCACAAAAAAGAGGACTAGCAAAAGTACATGATAACCGCCATTGTAGCATTCGAATATATGGGTCCGACGTGACAATACTGTTGTATTACTATTGTAACTAAATGTTGTGAAATTTAAATAAATATATGTTCGAAAGTCTAAACGTGTCAACAAGTTAATTCTGGTCCTTCGAGTTATCAATATTACATTTACTCCATCATTTTTTGGTCCAAATCGAGCCGGATTATACAAATCAGTGCCAGGACATTACAGTTAAAAAATACATTAATATTATCGAAGAAAGCATCGTGGTGTACGTAGTGGGAAAATCCGAGTGAAATTCCGATCATTTGGGGGTGTTTGGTGAAAACCCAAAGCACGTGCAAGTGGTCCGGTTCCGGAAGTCGCCATCTTTAATTCCAAGTCGTGGAAGTCGCCATCTTTAATTCCAACTGGTCAGTCAGCTTGGTCATCAAGTGCTGCCATCCAACGCCATCAATCATCGATACGGTCATCAAGTGCAGTTACTGTGATAGGTGTCACTTGTGTTGGTCGTGAAGTGAGTGTGATCACTATACTTAAGTCTTCGAGTCTGCGCATCCCTAAATTAACAACATGGCGCCTATTGAGCGGTCACCAACTCGAGCAGGAAGCGGACAATCGGAGTCAACGACCGATCCTCGACCAGATCCAACCAAGGAACTTAAGGGAAAAAGGAAGTCGTTTAAGGGTGCCAACACTCGAATCCAAAATTTTGTAAGAGACTACAACATCGCACAAGGTAGCAAATTTGATGTAGAAGTTCGAATCGAGCAGTTGCGCTCAACCTATGATAAGTACTTAGATGTTCAAACGCAGTTAGAAGCTCATGATTACGAAGCCCACCAGGCAGATTCGGTAGAAATGGATAAAAAATTTTGCGAAACGCATTCAAAATTACGCGCTCTGTACGATTCGTTATGTAATAAGTCATTTACATCATCACAACCAACTAACTCAAATTCTAAATCAATATCAATCCCGGTTAAACTCCCTAATTAAAGTGAGCAATGGAAAACATTTCACTCACTATTCTCAGCAACAATTCATAACAATGTACAATTGGATACTGTACAGAAATTTTATTACCTAAAATCGTTTTTAGCTGATGAACCGTTAAACTTAATAAATGATCTTGAGCTTACTAGTGAAAATTATTCAAAAGCGTTATCAACATTAACTGATCGCTACGATAATAAACTACTTAATGTTAATCATCATCTAAAAACGTTGTTAGAAATGCCATCAATGTTAAAAGGCAATGCACATTCATTAAGGGAGTTTGTTACTAATGTAAACCAACACATAAATGCATTAAAGTCGCTAGCACTACCAGTTGAGTCATGGGATGTGATTATTGTGTATTTGTTGTCAAAAAAGGTAGATATTAACACGCATAGATCGTTTGAGCTGGAGCGAAATTCAGACGAACTGCCATCACTAGCAGAGTTTATAAAGCACGTTGAAAAAAGGGCATTAGCGTTTGAAAATATAGATAGCAATAACTCAAAATCGTATACGTCAAAAGTATCCCATTTCAATGCAAATGTTAACTCAAATAATTCAAATCACTCAAACCATTCATCAAAACCGAATAAATCGCGCCAGCAACCAAATAATAAACCGGTAAACATTAAATGCCTTTACTGTGCAAGATTTCAGCATTCCATTTATAAATGTGACTCATTTCAAAAACTGTCAAGTAGTGATAAACTTAATTTTGTTAAACATAATAAATTGTGCCAAAATTGTTTGTATAAGGGTCATTCTGTACAGCAATGCTCGTCTCGATCTTGCTGGGTGTGCTCTCAGAAGCACAACACAATACTACACGATTCATTTCAAGCGTCCGACAATACTGTCGCTAAGGGTGTTAGCAGCGAACCGATTTCGCAACCCTCAACTTCATCTCAAGTCTCACTTGTCAATATCACACCTGATCAAGTACTATTGGCAACGGTGCTGGTCAAAATTCAAATTTCGAACAACAATTTTCTAACTGCACGTTGTTTACTTGATGCGGGATCTCAAGTTAGCTTTGTAACCAAAAGGTTTTTTCAAAAAACGAATTTAACATCATTTAATCACATTGCAAACATATTCGGAATCGACCAAAATAAAACGCGTCTTCAAAATTATGTCAACATACCAATATCATCACGTTATGACAAAACGTATCAGTTTCAGGAGCAGTGCGGAATAATTGATAATATTACAATACCGCTCCCACAAGCGCAAATCTTAAAAAGTTCGTTAAATATTCCTTCCGAACTATTTTTGGCGGATACCACATTCAATTCACCTGGTGAAATTGACATATTATTAGGCGCATCAGTTTTTTACGACTGCTTACAACCACATCAAATCCGTTTAGGTAGCAATCTTCCGGTACTACAACTCACACGTTTCGGATACGTTGTCGCAGGCGATATAATTCGCAATTCAGGCAAAACTCAGTCGTCAAATTTACATTCATTTCTAGCGACGCAGTCACAAAGTCAAGATGAGCGGCTAGATGAAATTCTCACTCACTTTTGGCGTCTGGAGGAAATTTCTGCGGAAACTAACATACCACCTAGCGCACAAAAAGCCGAAGAACACTTTTTGAATACCGTCCAAGTAAAAAACCAACGGGTTTATGTAAAACTGCCGTTTAAAGAAGAGTTTGACGTTGCTGATTTAAGTGGTTCATTCAACATTGCGTTAAGACGGTTCTTATTACTCGAAAGACGATTTGCGCAAAATTCGGAGCTTTTTATACAATATAAAAAGTTTATTGACGAGTATTTGGCATTAGGTCATGCAAAAATCACACATGTCGATGTTAATAATTCAGCGGAAACCTCGAGTAATTGTTATTTTCTACCACATCAAGCAGTTATAAAAGCATCAAGCAGTACGGCTCTTCGCGTAGTATTCGACGGCAGCGCACGTACTCCAGCCAATAAAAGTTTAAATGAGTGTCTGTTAAACACTCCACCGCCTCAACGGGACTTATATGACTTGTTACTTAATTTTCGATTTTTTAAGTTTGCCTTAACGACTGATATTGCTAAAATGTACCGTCAAATTTACGTATCGGAAGATGATAAGCGGTTTCAGCGAATATTGTGGAGGGAAAATCAATCTCAACCGTTGCAGTGTATCGAGTTGCAGACGGTGACATACGGCACGAGCTGTGCTCCGTTTCTGGCGGTACGTACAATACGGTATTTGGCCGAAATTTATGCGGATCAGTTCCCAATCGCGTCCACAATATTACAAAATCATTGTTATGTGGATGACATAATTACAGGATGCGACAATGTTGATGAATTACATCAAATAAAACACGAACTGACAGGGTTGTTACGTTTAGGTAGCCTCGACTTACACAAATGGTGTTCCAACAACACTGATTTTCTCAACTCAATTCCTGAAACTGAACGCGAGTCATTAAACGTGCATTTTTCCGAAGGAAACAAAGTGATTAAAACATTAGGGTTGCATTGGGATCCCAATGAAGACGTTTTTAAAATAACTTACTTGAATCAATTTACAGAAGCACCAACTAAAAGAAACATTCTCTCATTTATCGCTAAAATTTATGATCCGTTAGGGCTTATTGGTCCGGTAATTACGCCGTTTAAGCTATTCATGCAGCGTTTGTGGTGTGCTAAGGTTGATTGGGATACTCCCCTCGATGACGAACTTAAGAAATTGTGGTATACATTGATCGGAAACATTGAAACAATCTCGCAAATCCGCATACCGAGGTGGATTTACTCAAGTACCACTCAAAAAGTGATTCAATTGCACGGGTACGCGGATGCTAGTACCTTATGTTATGGTGCAGTACTTTATATGCGCGTTATTGACGAAAATAACAGTGTCTCTATAAGATTAATTACGTCAAAATCAAGAGTTGCGCCTCTAAAGAAAATAACATTGCCGAGACTTGAATTAATGGGAGCTCTTCTTCTTTCCCGATTAACGAACAAATTTCTTTCTATATGCAACATTAAAATATCAAATGTGTACTTGTGGTCTGATTCTACAATTGCACTTAGCTGGATAAATTCAGACCCGTCTAAATGGACTAGTTTTGTCTCAAATCGTGTACGTGAGATTCAAGATATGACAGCATCAGCAAAGTGGTGTCACGTTGTGTCGAAAGACAACGCAGCGGATTGCTTGAGCCGGGGTTTGAGTGCGGATAAATTATTAAACTTTGATTTGTGGTTTTCTGGCCCATCTTGTCTGACTGATATCAATTTCAAACCGAAACCGTATAAAGTGTCTGCTGAGACAGTACCACATGAAGTAGTAACAAGGGTGTCTTTAACAAATGCGCAAACAGTACCAGTACGAAGCGATAACAGTTTCGAGCGATCGTCGACGTTTACGAATTTAATAAGAGTGACTGCTTACTGCGCTCGGTTTATTAATAATTGCAATAAAAATAACCAAAAACGTACTGGCCCACTAACAACACAAGAAATTGAAAACGCCACTACAAAAATTATATTAGCAATACAGCGCGACTCATTCACTAAAGAGCTTGATCAACTTAGAACTCAGACACCAATTACGTCAGGCAAGTTAATGCCGTTAAATCCATTCGTGGACGAATCAGGTTTATTAAGAGTCGGTGGACGGCTAAAAAACTCTGACTTAAATTTTGAACAAAAACACCCCATTATTCTACCATCAGAAAACCATGTCACAAAGTTACTGATCATTCATGAACATCAACGTCTTTGTCACGCAGGAACTCACTTGTTGCTAGCTAATTTGCGTCAGAAATACTGGCCATTAGGTGGCAGACGATATACAAAAAAAGTTATTTACCAATGTATAGTGTGTTTTCGATTTCGCGCGAAAAATCATCATCAATTAATGGCCGATTTACCGCCTAGCCGCGTAACTCTTTCTCGACCTTTTTTAAGGACTGGCGTAGATTTAGCGGGTCCAATTGCCATCAGGCAGTCGCGAATTCGCAAATCTCTTGAAACCAAAGCGTACATTGCATTGTTTATATGTATGGCCAGCAAAGCAGTGCACTTAGAGTTGTTGTCCAGTCTCACATCAGACAATTTTCTGTTGGCATTCAAAAGATTTTTTAGTCGACGCGGACTTCCTGCTCAAATGTTCAGCGACAATGCAACAAATTTTCACGGGGCAAAGAATCACCTGGATTCTGTTTACGACCTAATTAACAACAGCGATAACAAAATTTACGATTTACTCACAATAAATAAAATCGACTGGAGATTCATAACTCCCACTGCTCCTCATCATGGGGGTCTTTGGGAATCAAACATAAAGACAATGAAAAGTCATTTTAAACGTGTTATGGGGACAGTCGTTTTATCGTATGAAGAAACCGCCACCGTGCTCTACCAAATAGAGTCGGTACTAAATTCACGACCTTTACTACCATTATCTGAAAGTTCTGATGACTTAAATTTTCTCACCCCCGGTCACTTTTTGATAGGTAGCGCTCTGACTGAACACCCGGAACAAGATGTTAGTGAAACCCCTGTAAACAGACTTAAATTTTGGCAACAGTGTTGTAAGGTACGACAAATATTTTGGCGTAGATGGAATTTGGAATACTTGCATGAGTTGCAATCGCGCTATAAGTGGCAAAGAACGCAAAAAGACTTAAAGATGAACACTATGGTGTTACTAATTGAGGATAATTTACCTCCACTACAGTGGGTTGTTGGTCGAATTATTGATGTAGTTAAATCTCCGTCTGATGGTCTAATAAGAACAGTTATTGTAAAGACTGCTAAAGGCACTTATAAACGCCCTATAACCAAATTAGCACCTATGCCCTTTGAAATCAACAATTAATTAGCTCCAGTCTATGCGTGTTAAAACAAAATAATAATAATTGTAACTTGTTGTTTATATGTTTTTATTAACGTTGTTTGTTGACAATAAAATTATGTACATTTTTTGTTTTTGTATAGGTATAAAAAAGTCAACATTTATATGTATAATCAACTGTTGACTAAAAATTTACAATGTCATGTATAATATTAGCTAAAAACTGAAGATCTGAAAAAAAAATTGTTTAATTGATATGTATTGTACTTACTTTATTACTTACTGACCTGCCAGCTCCCCCGGGAGAAAAATGGTAACGTAATTTTTAAGTTTGCCACTTCTTTTTAATTTGTTAAGGAATGTAGTCCTCACAAAAAAGAGGACTAGCAAAAGTACATGATAACCGCCATTGTGGCATTCGAATATATGGGTCCGACGTGACAATACTGTTGTATTACTATTGTAACTAAATGTTGTGAAATTTAAATAAATATATGTTCGAAAGTCTAAACGTGTCAACAAGTTAATTCTGGTCCTTCGAGTTATCAATATTACATTTACTCCATCACTGTCAATTGTGAAAATCTGTCCGACTGCTCTCCATATTATTCTGTGGATTGTGGCAGTATGTCTGCCGAATCTCCGCGATGCGTTTTTCATGCGATTTCATTCTATCTTGTGCTGTTAGAATGAAACAGCAAATATAATTAGTGGGAATAGTTGAACACTTCCTCATTCTTATATGTGGGATGTGGGTAACAGGCTTTATGTTCTTAAAAATTGTATATTGCTTCCTTCACATGCGCCTGGCCGGGCACTCAGTAGAAAACTTACAGAAAAAAGAACAATGGAAAAGGGGAGGAGTCGTACTTCTGTGTTTCTTATTCTGTGCAAAACAAAAAGTCTGGGAAATTCAAATTCAAAACATAAATTCCTAACATTCGGCCACTCCTGTCGTATCTTGGTCCTCCAAGATCTCTTCATCTTGATCCAAATTCTTCCACAGTTTGAGTTGACTCGTGTGGGCAGTCGTCAAATATTTACGGCCCACATTTTCTAATAGATCGGTTACTTCTTACGTATCCGCTGGCAGTTTTCTTATCACAATTAAAGGACCTCTATAGCACCTCTGTATTTTAATGGACTCACCAGTCATCACTTTGTTCGTTTTCATATATACCACATCACCCAATTCATACACTGGTCTAGGCCTCTTATGTTTGTCATGGCGGTCCTTGTACTTACGCTGTTCGGACTCTACCACTTGTCGTATGTGTTCACGTATCTCTTCTGGCGGAGTATACGTCTCATTATCAACTGTCAACTCTCGAATTTTACCATCTTCAAAACGAGGTATATATCCGTACAATGCCTCAAACGGTGACTTCCCTGTTGTCTTGTTTACAGCTGAGTTGAGGTTTCTCTGTGCCTCCTCAACCTGTTTGTCCCAATCTCGTCCATCTTCTCTCGTTGTCATTTGCAGCATTGGAATTAATGTTTGATTTACACGATCAACGAGCCCATTTGCCCATGAATGTCGACTTGAATTTAACGTATGACGAATTCCATTTTTCTCGCAAAAGACTTTGAACTGTTGGGCAGTAAAACTAGTCCCTCTGTCACTTACTATACGAACAGGTGCTCCATACATGCTCACAAACTTCTCCAAACGTCGAACGGTCATTGCTGCTGTGGTATTCTTTACTGGCCACAACGTCACAAACTTCGTCAGATTATCCACTGCCAACAAAACGTATTTATTTCCCGTTGTAGACGTCACGAACGGACCTAGATGATCCACATGGACAATTTCGAACGGACGCTTCCCCTGCGGAATGGGATTCAACAACCCCAATACTTAGAACTGCCCAACTAAGTTAGAAAATCCCAATTTTAACCACTTAATCGATTTGAATATATTTAATTAATTATTAATGAACAAAGTTTAAATTTTAACGAAACCCGGGATTTTAACCACGTGGGGTTGACATCACGAACAAACATCCAATGGGGAGGGAGTTGTTTGCTGGATCGCTCCGGACTATAATTTTACCTGAAATCGACCAGGTAGAGTATAAGTTCAGGTACCAACGAAAAAAGCGATCCACTGTTTACAAGTCACAGAGTTGGTTCATTTTGAGAGGATCGAGTGTGACGTCACGAACAAATCGGCTCGAGGCTCTAGTGTTGCCGATAGCATGTCGAAATTTTAATTTTTAATAATTAATTACGCGAAAATTATAAACATTTAGCCCCACTTAAATATACCATTATGTTTTGTATTCACCAGACTTTGGATATAGATACATTTCAAAAATTAGTTTACAGCTCTATTGTTTACGAGGACGGTTCTTGGATAAAATGCACTCAATGCACATTTTAATATGCTGCTCCACGTATTTTCGCATTCCAGGAAAATAAAGATTGTTCATGATTCTCGAAACTGTTTTCTCTACACCATTGTGCCCACTTAGATCATGGTACTTCGCGACCAATCCTTTTCTCATGCTCTTTGGTACCAAAAACAGCTCCCTCTTTTTGTCTCCATCCATAACCATTTTATATACGAGCCCGTCCTTCAATTTGTACCCATTAACCAACGTATTTTCATTTTTCGTTCTCTCTTCCTTCTTAGAGCGAAGTATTTTCTTTATTCGATAAATACTTTCATCACTCTGCTGAAACACAGCGACTTCCTCCTCACACGATATCGCATAGACGACTCTGTCTTCGCAAATTTCATTCATCACGCCCCTTGAACTTGAGTCTTCCACCGTCGCTCTGCTTAAACAGTCTACATGAGCCATTTTCTCTCCCGGTCTGTAGCGAATCTCAAAATCGTATTCAGACAAAATCATGTACCATCGGGCTACTTGAGGTAACGTAGTCTTCTTCAAATTCAAGTACGTCAAAGCTTGACAGTCACTCACTACTGTGAAATGTATACCAATTAACAAATGCCTCAATTTCTCAACAGTATACACAATCGCCATCAATTCAAGTTTTGAAGAGTGATATTTTTGCTCAGTCTCATTCGTCTTCTTTGATACACAATGAACCAAATGCATATTCTTGTCTTTTCCCTCTTGTAAAAACATGCCCGCAATACCCAAAGACGACGCATCGCAATGTACTTCAGTTCTAGCATTACGATCAAACAACTTCAATACAGGCGCATGCTGTAGTGCGTCTTTCAGTCTTGCAAACGCAGTCTGCTCATCATCTCCCCCTTTGAATTTTTGATTATGCTTCGTTAACTCAGTCAACGGTCTCACAATTAACGAATAATTGCTTATAAATCGACGGAAAAATCCAGTCATTCCCAAAAATCGACGAGTTTCTTGCGCATTGGTTGGCGCAGGAAACTTTTCAATCGCTGTCAATTTCTTATCGCTCGGTTTTAGCCCCTCTTTAGACAATTTGAACCCCAAATAATTCAGTTCTTCTTTTCCAAACTCGCATTTCTTGATATTCAGAGTCAAGTGTTGTTTCACTTCTTTGAACTTCTGCAACACTTGTTCTAGTCTCTGTAACATTTCCTCCCATAAACTCGCTTGAATCAGGACATCATCCAGATAACAAATACATCTCTCATTTAAGCGCGTGCGCTAAATTTGAACTTTAGCTAGTTCAAATATATACTCGCATTCTACTCGGTTAATATAGTTCTTCTTTTTATAACGGTGGTTCGAAAAAGATGGAAGAATTCAGTGGTTCTGTTATAGAACTATGTATTATTGAACATGGTTATTTATTTCGACATAAACGCCAAGCCAAAGCTTTTAGCCATTTTGAATTTCAAACCATTTTTAAACAAATTTCAATGCCCGATGAAACTATTTGTCACAAATATACAAAACTAATATACTTTAAAAGCCAATGAATTTTACTTATCGTACCTTATATTTGTGATACTATTATACCTAACCATTTTATTAAAATTATGATGGGATAATTTAAATCTTGTATGTGCAAACGTAATAATTTACCTTATTGTGATGTTTAATATGTGATATGATACAGTGATAATTATTGTTGTATTGCTTTTATTATATGGTTTAAATAATTCCTAAAAACTTTACATCATTTATATATGTATACATTAAATTATTATGTTTTACCTTTACCTAAATATAACTGTTGATATTTAAAACATAGTTTTGTTTTTTCTTAAAATCAAATAATGGGTTTCCTGTTCCATTAGATTAATATAAGAATAAATTTCATATAATGCAATTGTTAAAAAATTCACACTAAAAAACTCTTAACAAACATATTTTTCAGTAAACTAAATTTAAATTTAAATTCGTTTATTCCTAAAAATGAACTCGTCAACTATTGGCTTTATATTCACTCAAGCGTATAAGTACCAGATGTAACTGGAATTCTCCTATATCTTAAAACACTTTGAATACACGGTAAGTATAGGAAAGGCTCCTTCTATACGTAGTCTTATTATTCTATGGTTCTATGGATTGTCATGTCGTTGTTATTTTGAGGTTATTTAAGGACCACGTTAGTTTAACTTTGTTAATGTTTATCTTTAAATAATCTAAAAATCCAATTTAATTAGGTATTTATTGTTAATCGAAGTGTTTTGTCGTTTTTCTGAATATAGTTTTTAATTCTAGGACATGAAGTAACCGAATTGATCAAGTCATCCAATGGTGGAAATTGGAATCTCCAGAAAAAACTCATTTCAAAGACGAAAAGCTCTGTTTCTTTCAACAAGGATTCTCTTTTATGAACGACAACCTCAAGTAGATTAACTGTGATATAATGTTAATAGAATATAAACAATGCTTACCTATATGTTAAGTTCTATTTGGAAATATTTTACAAAAACAACTGACTCTGTGTCTCTGGAGGAAGCTTACGACATACTAAAGGAAGAATTGCCTACAAATGATGTGGAAAATGTTACAGTGCCGAATCCAAATGATTCTGTAAATACATCTCTCTCTAATGTTATTTGTACTCGAACAGGAACTATAACAAATTACGACTCAAATAACAAGTTATTCACGATAGACGACAAATACAACTTCGAATTACTAGAGGACCGTTTTCCAGTTGGATCGAAAGTGACTTACGACTTGTTACCATACAATGACTCCGTTTCAAATGTAAATTTACTAGACGAAGAATGGAATGAAAATGTGGAAAAAGAATCTTTTTGGGACAGTCGTACGATTGTCACAAAAATCGAAAATAAAACTGGAAAAACCATCACGGTTTCATACGAAAACATGGAACTAAATTTAGATAAAATTAACATCGAGTTCCAACCGGTAATTGGTGATTGGGTTGAGTTAGATGTGAAGTGCGAAATGGATGAAAATGTTGTAAATTTATGTGGAAAAATAATCGAATGCACCCATATCTATCCGGTACGAATGCACATTGAAAAAGGGACAGTAACTCAATGGAACAAAGACACTTTCACTGGCACAATTAATAAAACCATATTTTTCAATCGAAATTCTCTTCCAATCGGCTATTTACCCAATCTGAACGACCAAATTGTGGCTGAAGTCATCGAAAGTGACCAGAATCACTGTGCTTGGCGTGCAATAAAATTAATCGCTGAAAATATTAACGAGAATCTCGTGAAAATCGAAAATCCAGAGCAGGATTCAAATTTAAACACTAACCATCCAGACATTGACATCCAAAGCGAGGATCTAGCATTTAATAAATTAAATGAAAGAAAAAAATTTAAAATTTCACTGCAGAACAAGTCAGAGAAGGTTTTTATAGTGAGAAACGTTAATTTTAAGAAGGTCAACTCTCAATGTCGCTTATACATGCCAATTCCCGACTTTTTCCACTTACTACCCCAACAAACGACTGAAATTTTATGTGAATGTACATCGAAGAGCATAGGCTCAACGAAGGAACTGTTAATTATAAATTTCGACGATTTTGAATTGAACAAATGGGTGAATATCTCCGTCAACATCGCCAAAACCTCATACGACGCTTATCAGAAGAAAGACATAAATTACGTCCATCAAGACAGTTCTGCTCGCAATTTGGTACGAGGTCAAAAAATAGCTGCTC
The DNA here is from genome assembly GCA_963930825.1 of Silvanus unidentatus. Lineage (NCBI taxonomy): Eukaryota > Metazoa > Arthropoda > Insecta > Coleoptera > Silvanidae > Silvanus > Silvanus unidentatus. The sequence continues at coordinate 13,228,676 of OZ005761.1, forward strand.
CTCCTCGTTTCATAAACGTTAATATGGACGATTTTAAAGTACCTGATCATTTGCTTCGCTTGGTAGCATCACTTCAAAATCAAGACTCAATACTCAGAGATGAACTAAGCAAAATAAAATCATCTCTCTTCTCAAATTTAACTTTCCACAATTATTCGGATAAATTCCATACTGCTCTTCATTTGGATGAAATTTACCAACTTATCGCAATGGAAATTTATGCTATGAATCAAGCATGTTTTATTCCAAGTGGTGAATTTTTATTATTGGAAATTAACAATCTCGCCGAACGACGTCCTTCTATTATACTCGGTGATCGTATAATAGCCAGCGACCATCTCAATACAGATTACGAAGGAATCGTGCATAAAATCACTTCAAATCACGTACATTTAAAATTCTCACCATTATTCCACGATTCATACAAAGGAGAAGACTATTCTGTACGTGTTATTGCTAACCGTACGACATACAAACGAGAACACAACGCGATTCAGTTTGCAATGCGAAATTTAGGCAAAGAAGTCCTCTTTCCTACAAAAATAAATGAGAAATCATCGCAAATCGAGCGGCATTCGCATAAGAAAATGGTTTGGTACAATGGGCTATTGAATTGTTATCAACAACAAGCGGTTTTGAATGCCATTAAAGGAGTGGCCCGACCGCTTCCTTACGTGATTTACGGTCCTCCTGGTACAGGAAAAACGGTGACTTTAATTGAAACGATTCTTCAGTTAATTCGTTTGATTCCACAAGCAAGATTGTTAGTTTGTGCACCATCGAATAGTGCAACGGATTTATTGGCTCTTAGATTGATTGATTCGAATGTATTGAGGCCTGGCGATTTGGTGAGGATTGTGTCGATGAATCACATGTCTAAGAATTTGATTCCGGAGAGACTAGTGCCTTATTGCACGGTTAGCGTTGCAGGAAGCAAAAAAGGGACCTACGTAGGGAATGAAACGTGTAATGGAATGTATATAGGTGAGAGATTTAATGTGAAAATGTTTTAAATACTTAATAAAATGATTTTAGATGGCAGTAGTCGAGTGATTGGTCGTCATCGAATCACTGTAACAACTTGTTCCTCTGCTGGAATTCTTTACTCTTACGGTTTCCCAAAGGGCCACTTTACTCACATAATTGTGGACGAAGCTGGACAAGCCGGTGAACCCGAACTCATGATACCATTGGTTTTTTTGAACTCTTCGTCTGGACAAATTATTTTGGCGGGTATATTTGTGTTAACATTTTTTTAAATCAATATTTAATAATTTGTTTTTATAGGAGATCCACAACAGTTGGGACCAGTGCTATTGTCTACAATCGCTGCTGAAAGTGGTCTACAAGAATCATATCTTGAACGACTTCTGAATCGATTCCCGTACGAACGAGACGAACAAGCGTTCCCTGAAACTGGCGGCTACGATCCACGATTAGTCACCAAATTGTTATATAACTATCGATCTTTGAGTACGTTGTTAAAGTTGACAAGCTCATTGTTTTATCACGACGATTTAATTCCAACGATATTTCAAGAGAACAGTGAAGAAGGAGCGTTGTTAGAGCGACTTCGAGAGATGTTGCCTGAAACATCATCAAAATCCCCACCTTGTATTGTCTTCCATGGGATTAATGGGGAGAATTGTCGCACTGAAGAGTCACCATCGTGGTTTAATCCTGACGAAGCATCGCAAATTTTCTTTTATGTTAACGAATTGTATCGACTTGGTTTAACAGCGAATGATATTGGAATTATTACACCATATGTAAAGCAAGTAAAAGAGCTTAGAGCTGTTCTAACAGAGGCTGAGTTTGATTTGCCGAAAATTGGAACAGTGGAGGAGTTTCAGGGGCAAGAGTATCAAGTTATTTTAATGTCAACGGTCCGATCGACGGAAAGTCTTTTGGAAATGGATAATATTTATTCTTTGGGATTTGTATCAAATCCAAAACGAATTAACGTTGCAATATCGCGTGCTAAAACATTGTTAATTATTGTGGGTAATTCGAATTTGTTGTGTAAGGATATTTACTGGAGGTCAGTGGTGAAATATTGTTTGGAAAATGGTGCTTATACTGGGATTGAATTGAATTCTTTCAACTAAGAAATTGTTAAGTCGATTTTTTTATTTATCATTATAGAACCAAAACTAATTTTTTTTATAAACTTGGTTTTTGTAATGCCATTCGGATATTCCTTTACCTTTCCTTTATTCTTTCAACAAGAAATTGTTAAATCGATTTTTTTATTTATCATTATATAACCAAAACTAATTTTCTTTATAAACTTAGTTTTTATAATGCCATTCTGATATTCCTTTACCTTGAATGCCGTTTACTTTGCATTCAAGGAATCTTTCAAACATTTTCGCGCAATTGTTCTTTCCGAGGAAATGAATCGCTTCTGATATGTATTTAACTTGTACCTCGTATTCTTTGGAGTTTGTTGTGAAAATAAACGAAATTTCTTTATGAGGAATTCCCAATTCTCCATGTTGGTATAATTGTAGAGAGCAACTTATAATTGGGTCGATTTTTTTATCACTATTTACAACGTAGCCCATTTCTACATGGGACGTTGTGCAGGGCTGACTAATCACTCCCAAACAAATCTTGGTATTATCACAGAGATATAACATGTGGAAAATGTATCGGTGCATTAGAGACCAGTCTCTTTTGTGTCCGAAACTGTGATCTCGAAATGAGTCCATATCTAACGTGAAATGTTCTTCGTTTATCGTTAATTTCACTTCTAGTGAGCCCATTTGTTCGTAATGTGTTTGATGAGCACTAAACATAAATCAAGTTTGATTATTGAAATTTATTTCATTGATAAACCGACCTTTTTAATGCCTGGAACAATCTTTTTGTTAATCTCTCTTTAGCTAAAGCTCTGGCCAGAACACGAACTGGGAGGTCGGTTTTAAACAGAAACCAGGGTAAATCTGATGTCCACTTTGCCTCCAATTTTACATTGTACATTTCTTTTGGATTCCTCTGGGATTTCATTTGTCCATTGTACATTATTAGCCATTTTTTCATCGGATCAACAGGTATAAATTTAATATTACCAGTCGAATATTCGTTTAGTAATAGAACTGCAACTGGATCGGCATCTAAAAGAGTCTGAGGAAGTTTGTCACTCAATAATAAACCATGTTTAGGAGTTTGAATATAAAACAGGGCATTTATTTTGGCTAATTGACGTCTTTCTGTTCCACCACACAAATAAAAACCCTCTTGACTCACCCCTTGAAAGAAAACAGCATCAAATGCCTGTAAAACTGTGTTGAAAAAATGATAAAGAAGCTAAATTTAATAATTACTTTTTCATGATTAGATAACGGTTGCAATTTTTCCAATTTGTTCGATGGGAAACAACGCTCTTTTCCATAGAAAAAAACTTTTAATCTTCTTATTGATAAAAGAATGTAAAAAAATAAAAACTTAAAATAATAAAATTCATTTGGTTGTTTATACACTCGTGAAACAGTCATTTTAAACGACTTTGATAAATTATGCATTAATATTGCAATTACAATAATAAAAACTTGCATTAACGTTATCGACAACAAAATACTCATCATATTCGACGATTTTTTTGCACTAAACTCAGAGCCAGACATTTGAATTAGATTCAAGTAACCTCTAGAGTTTGATAATATGATTGATAAGATAAGGATTATCATAATAAAAGCACAAAAGTTCATTTCTGGATTATGTAAAATAAAACCAGTTTCGACTTTTTTCTCAATCAATTTATTTTAACATTTTTTTTCATTTCTAAAAAGCATACACCATTTCCTACATTATGTTTGCCACCAAATATCACACATAGTAAACCATTAAATGAAACATTTTCATAAAATTTCTTTATCCAATCATCGATATGTTTTACCGTCGTTTTAATATGGTTTTTATTTAATAAATCATCATCAATATCGAGATGTATTAAGTTCAAAGGATTTCGAAGCTGTTTACAGCCTAAATTCACAATATCATCACTGCATTTTCCAATAGCAAATTCCACATTCTTAGTTTCCGGCTTATTGTCTTTAACATTTTTATCAATATAATGTTTGTATTTCGAAGACACGGAAGAATTAGCGACAATCCTAGCTTTGTTTCCAAACTTCGTTACTTGTTTAAACAAACTAGTTGCATATTGAGAACTCGCCAGATCCGGATGACTGCTACATTCATTAAACACACCACCCATTACAGCATCACCAAAGTATAAACTGTTTTGCAATTTTAATTGCACTAATTTCATACATGCTAAACTGTCTTCAGACGAACAATGTCCACTAGAACTCTCTTGAATTTTTTCTTGCAAAAATTGGTTGGATAAAACTGCAAGTTTTGTTTTCCGACTTCGATCTCCTGTTATATTGAATATAATACTGGTGTCGATGATGTAAGGATGCATAATTTTGAGGGCATGTAAATCGTTATTTAACGATTGACCCACTAAAATTGCATCATCTGGTAACAATCTTTCTATATCGAGTTGAACATTTTCTAACCGTTTCGTAACATTTCGCATCATTTTTGGTGTAATTCCAGAAAAACGCGTTAAGTAATCGACAATTTTATTTGGTGGCTTTACCAATGTATCGTAAATAACGTTGTGCTTTTCGTCAATGATGGAAATACGGGTCAGTTCGCCATCACCAATTGTTGTCCTACACATTTCACAATCTATAGCGAACATTGGACTAGAAGCGGTCACTGGTTTGTATTTATCTTTAGTTAGTTTATATCCGACATATTTTCGTTCGAAGAGACCTTTGATGGGTAATGGAAAGTTTTCTTCAACCATTTGCCAACCGGAAAGCAGTAATTGAGTTCTAGGGAATTTGTCTGTTTTTGGTAGACGAGAAATGTTGTTGGCTAACTGATTGTTTTCCTTTTCTATCGGAAAAGAGTGTTTGAATGTATCGAAGATTTCCCCACTTTTCTCTATGGCATTTTCTAACGAACCATATTTGTGTGTAAATGTACGCACTTGAGTCCCTAAAAAATATTAATTAATGTGAAGAAATGAACATTGCTTAAATTTATTACGTGTTAGAGCCACCATGGATAAGTCTTTGATAATATCACTACTGTAAGCACTGGGAGTTACTACTTCCAATTTGAATGGGAAACGTTCGTTGAGGAATCGAAATTCATTTTCGTGGGTAGTGAAATGTTCCATTGAAATGTTGTCTAGGATCAATACATTCATACTTCTTAGACGGTTGAGTTTTTCTATTGAACACCAACGGCTGGTTGTATAAGGTGATCTTAATTCTAGTTGAGAGAGTAGGATAAGGTGTTGAATATCCGACATAAACAAAGGGATTCGATCGTTGAGGGGAATATTTAAACTAGCGTTTACACCAAACTCTCTTAGACGAAGAATGGGAAGCTGGGTGAGGAATTTCTTTCGCTCTTTCAATCTTTGCTTTAGAGCTAAATATTCTTCTCCCGTTAGCTTGGGTTTTCCAGAATTTGTTGCATTTTCACCCCTAAAAATAAAGTGTGTTTTGAAAGTGAACATTATTTTTTTTAAATAGACTTACGGAGGATCTTCGACTGTCTTTAATACTTTTGAGACAGGTTCATTTTGCTCTTTTGAATCACTATTTTCTCTTTTAACTCCTTTCCGATCTACAATATTTATATCTAAAATTTCTGAATTGTTCGTTTTGTTTAACTTTGATTTAGATTTCTTCTGTTTTTTAGTGGTCATCTTTCACAATTTTATTTACAAATGTTGAAAAGGTTACAATAATCAGGTAATATCTATGCTTTAACAATTTTTTTAAGAAAATGCCGAATAATTTAACTTTTTTTACGAAGACTTTTTTTACCACTAAATTCTAACCTGAAAATGTCTTTATTTTCACACGTGCGTTTGCTTTTAAAGATTGTACATTGGAACTACTGATGAGACATGGTACTTGGCATTGTCATATTTTTGAACTACTATAAATTTAACCCTACTTTTAGTAAAAATTTTACTTCCTCAAATTAATAAAATAAGTACATTGTTTTTGTGAAACAAAATGATAATATCGAATCTGTTAAACCGACCAATGTTAACCAGTTCTTCAACTGTTCTTAGTAAATATTACTGATTCCTAATATGTACAACCCTATATAAATAAATATTTTGTGCAGATGTTGTCCGTTTCGCAAGTAAAAAAACCGGAGGCAGTACCAGAAACACAAGTGGCAATTCTCGGCCTAAACACAGAGGCTGGAAAGTACAAGACGGACATTATGTAACAGCTGGAACAATAGTAGCGACCCAACTAAACCTACGTTTCCACCCTGGTTTGAATGTGGGTTTGGGTAAAAATGGAACATTATTTGCCATTGTACCTGGACGTGTTATGGTTACTTGCGAAAAAGCAGACCTAAACTGGGATCACACATGGGTACAACGTTGTTACGGCCATCGACAGCACACAGAATTTTACAAAAAATACTTTAATGTCATCCCCGAAGAAGACCACCAAAATTTCAAATTGATAGACCAAGTATAGATCAGTATAAGTTAGTTAGTTAGTAAATAAATTAATAATAATAATACAACCCATTTACTACAATAACAACATTATATTTCCATTTAAGTACCTTAACTTAAAACAAGTATACAACATTAAAAATAAATATGAGATCTAAAGGGTACAAATGTATAGGTAAATATTTTTTTCTTACTTGGCATTTTACTTTGGCACAAACTACGTTTACAATAGGATTATGGCATGGTCTCTTTCAAGCTTTCGTTTCACTTTTGTTTGAATCAGACCTAATAAATCAGATGGCGGTGGCAAACCAGCACTTGTAGTCGCAGATTCTTGATAAAATATCTCGGTTTGTCCACATCGGTAACCGTATGTTACAGCGTCAGAACCTCTGCAAAATAAAAAATCAAACTGTAACTCAAAGAAAAACAAGCAATTCTTAAACAAACTGAATCTTTTGAATCCATAATGTTCATATTCTGGTCTATGTGACAGAATCTCTTCATTTCGTAAATAATAAACATATAAATACACAGTTAGAATTATGCATGCAACACTAACAAAACATTGCAAAATCAAAATTAAACTTGTCTTATAAACAATCACTATAACCGTATTTAATAAAAATGAGTAAATTGTTGCTATTATAAATGGAGTAAGTAAATGTCTATCGTTAATAAAAATCCCAGGTAAAGCAGGAAGACAAGCAATTAGAAAAATAACTTCATATTCATAGTGAATGTGGCCGAACTTTTCTTTCCCATAATCAAAATAGAACACATTCCACATCAAACACATAATATACAATAAAACAGCCCCTGCGGTGCAAATTCTAATCGGTAACAAGCTTATATTCATTGGAAACATTTTACTAATGACAAATTACCTTAACAGAATTTCCGTCAAATTAGCAGCCTGCTTAAAATCGCGATGGAACGACGACAAGGTTCCTCTATCGCATCCACTCCACGGTCCACCGCGTTCCAAAGTGTCCCATTCAGAGTCCAAATGCAAATAACTGTACGGTTCACTCTCACGGGCCAATCCGCCAGATTGCGATTCCATGCAGTAATGTAATTGCTTTTCAATTTTTCCCAACTCTTCGGTGCACAATTCCCACTGAAAATCCAAACTGTAAAAGATGTTGGTGAATTATTCAGTAAACTTACCAGTTTATTGATTACATCCGACGAATTAGAGCACTCTTCACGTAGGAGCAATAACATTACAACATCCTGCTGCCCACAAACGAACAACAAACACTTCTCTAACCGATTCTCACCATGTGTTCGAATGTGTTTCAATTCTTTATTCGTCACATATTTAGGGAATTGGAAGTTCGGTTGAAGAGGTGTTAAACCACGATAGTCGCAGGGTGTTGTTTCACGACTACAAAAACCACTGGAGCGTTCCTCAAATGCCAACATGCTAAGCTTTGACATTAACGGCGTTAATTGAACGCCAGTTGAGTATTTCCGATTAATTATCGGCGAAGCAATTTGATCGGAAGACTCCGTACTTAATGATTTTAATGGAAGGGTCAATGATTTGCGTTTCTCTTGGGAGAATTTGTTTGTGTGATTTAATTCACGTAATTTTACTTTTTCGTTGGACAATACTTCAATTTCTTCCTTGGTGGTGTCAAAACTCTCAAATGGTTTTGTTTCTTTGTGATTTTCTGGTGGTTTTTCAACTTGTTGAAAATAAAACGTTGAAACCACAGTTCCATCCGCTTTAAAAATCGGATAATTTGGATCGGTAATTGTTTTGTTCTTGGATTTGTTAATAAACATATCAAAAATTGTTAAATTTGTTAAACTGCAAGATTTCTTTGACGAAGAATCATTCTCGTTTAAATACGGCGCGTATTTTTGAACAAACTCTTTCCATTTCATTTCAATTTCAACTGAATCCAATTTCTTTGGCGTTTCAATATGATTTTCAGTCTCTTCAACATTATTTAAACAAATCGATAATGGATTTTGGTGTATAAATCGTTTTAATTCAGTCATTGGTGTGGAAGAAATACTCGTTTGGCCACAAAACGGTGTTGTTACTGTTGATTTGGTTATTGCTTTCGTCTCGTTGCTATTATCAATACTAATACTTTTTAAATTCAGAAATTTCGGTCGTTGCTTTTTTGTTGTGGGTATGAATGTTTGCGTTTGGTCCAAACTCTCCTCTTCTGGTACAGCAGTGAATAGCAATGACTGATCGCGTTTCATTGTGGAAACTATTGGATCTTGTTGCAGGTTTTTCATGTTCGACATGGATGTAGCCTGAAAATTCATCAAGAAATCAATTTTGAAATTGTTTTCAATTTTTTATTTGTACCTTTCTAATACTCTTGTTGCATAAATACTGAAATATGTTTCTATTCCTAGTGGACGTCTCTAATAAACTACAAAATTCCTTATTTGTAATATAAACTTGTAATAGTTGGACCCCTAAGGGTAAATCAAACTGATGATCTGCAGTTTCTGCAGGACATTTAATACGATATGGGTCTGATAATACTAATTTTTTCGTTAAATCTGGACTCAATTGAGTGGCTACGACCCTAAAAACAATTATTGAGTGACATATTTAAATCAGTAACATTTTATTACTTGTTGTGGTAAAGCAGAGTGCCACCCAAAACGTTATTCAAATTTTGGCAACATTCCAGCACGTGTATAGCTTCAGTAAACAAATTACTTGCACTCTAAAAATGAATATTAAAAATGCAATAACATTATAGTACTATTACAATGTTACAGTACTTTACCTTGGGTAAAGATATTGATGGGACGTGTGAGAAGAGATTGCTCCCAAATAACAACATTTTCAGGTATGTTTCCATTAAATGGTACATTTTCGCAGACAAACTCTCATTATTCGAATAGATTTCTGACAAAGACACAAAATCCTTGTGGAAGAAGTTGATCAGAGAGAGTAACAGCATGGCACGATGCTCCAACAACCAGTCTGGTATATTCCTATCAGTTCCAATCGCTAAAAGGTACCGATTGTTTTCGATGATGTAAAATTTGCCACTTTGCAGAGAAACCACTTTTGGTTTGGCAATTATATTCTTCAAACATTGTATGGTCCCTATTATCTGTCCACAAAGAGCTGTTTTTTGTTGATCCGATACCCAAGTAGGATGAAAATATAATATCGCACTGGCAGGATCATCTTCTTCTTTCTGGAGCATTTCTGTATCGTATATAAATGTTATCATCATTTCCCTACAAAAAAGTTATTGAATTCTTTAAAATTTTTTAGAATCTTAAATATACTTCGCCATTTTGAAGGCTGCAATTTAATCTTGTTCAAGTGGTCTCAATTTTCTTCTAAGTTTTCTCTCCCATTTCTAAAACGAACATATCGATGTACAAACTGAACAGGTTTCTGAAAACTAACCTCACTTTTAATAAAAAATAGTATTTTTTAATTTTTCTTTCTTATAATCAATGTTTAATCGCTGAGTAAACAAACATCATAAACCTTATTAATTGTTTAAATAATTCACTGACGCATTTAAAATGTTTTTATTTAATTAAAATTTAAAATACACTTTCAAGTATTATCGATTTTTACTGAACAAAGCGTTAGCGTTTATAAATAAGGGAAAATTTTATTAAAATTAGTTTCATAAAATACATATCACATATATAATATTAAATACATAGAGAATGATTAATAAAAAAATTACCCAAAGAGTTTTTTTAATTTGCTTTTGTCTTCTGTGTCTTTTATCTTAATCTGCTCATCAATCAATGCCAATTCCTTTTTCACCAAAGATGACAATGATGGATCAAGCTCCATTACTTTATGAAAATCATTTTTAGCCTCCACAGGATTCCATGCTCCTACGTGAGCTTTTGCTCGTCGAAAATAAGCTTTAACATTATCTAGAAACATACGAATGGACAACATTTCGTAGACTTTCTAAGTATTTACGTTTTTTACCGTTCTCTGTGTTTATTATAGTTGTACAATGTTCAATAACAGTGTAATAATCGCCTTCAGTCAACTTACACTGCGCAAAATTCAATAATATTGGCATTTTTTGTTTATTTAAGTTGTTCCATTCTTCGTCGTGTGGTTTTTCTCTAAAAAAGAAACATAAAATCTAAGAATTGTTTTCAAAATTCTTTCTGGATTTTATACTTTAACATTAGTTGTTCTAAAATACCAATAGCTTTCGTGTACAATTCAGTAGCTTTTTGGTAATTTTTATTCTTAAATGCTTCATTTCCTTGTTCTTTTAATTGTGGCACTATTTGAATTCTTTCATTTTCATCCATTTGCCAGGTTTCCTTTTCATAATCTTCTGGCTGCTCCACTTTCACAATTTCTAATGGAAAATATTATATATTCGAATTTAAATGTTACTTCTTCCTTACCCATTGTGAATTCAAGATTGCAAGGATTTTTAAGCAAATCATTCAAATCATCGTAACCAACTCCCTGATTTTGTAGCGTCATGGCACAGCAGTGAGATTGTCTTTGACTCTTTGGATTGTAAATATCTCTTAATGTTTTAGAAACAAACGGATATTGCACAACCAGCTAGAAAAACATATAACATTAACTCATACCATTTTTTTTTATTCTGATATTGCACATACACTTTTGTCAACAGTAAATTGGGCAACTTCATTTAATGCCATTTTCTGCAAAATTGCTTCCCAAACTTCCAATTTAAACTTTTTGCCTAATACTAGTTCGAGAGGTTTCCCTTCGCCCATTTTTTTCGAATCATCCACAAGAGTTTTCTGTTCATTGCATAGTCGAGTTTGGAAATGGAAATACAGCTAAAACAAATCATATTAATATAATTCGAATCTGGCTCAACTACGATACATACTTTCGTCCCATTTTTAAAAGAAATTGGGTTTGTCCCAGCAAATAAAACTTTTTTATCTATCAAATACCCATCAGACATTTTTAATAATTTGTAGGTTATGTTTTTTCACAGTGACAGTAGTTCAAATGTAAGTGGGTTGGTAACGGCAGAACTACTAAAAATTTGAATAAAACCTTACCTTCAGTTCACCGTTACTTTCTCATTAAAATTGCATTTACAATTGCAAGAAAATGGTAAGTTTCAATTAAAGAGGCCACCATTATTTAGTAAAAAAATATTACTCAAAAGAACACTACATACTAATCAAACTTACAACTAACAAAAATTAAGCTCCGCACATATCACACGATTCAGGATTCTGTAACGAACAAACTAAAGCAGCTCGATTCTTCTCCATTTCTTCATCTTCATTCTCACTAATATCCTTTTCTTTCTCAACATTCTTACTCGGCAAATTCTTAACGATCAATTTACTTTTATCCACAGTAAACTGTATTGGACGTGCAGCTGGTTTCGACCTCAAATAATACATTCCAGTTTTCAATCCTTTTGACCATCCATAAAAATGCATGGACGTTAATACTGAATAACTCGGCTTCTCAATATGTATATTCAACGATTGACTTTGATCAATAAACGCTCCTCTATCAGCAGCCATATTCAGTATAACTTTCTGCGATATTTCCCAAACAGTTCTATAAATCTTCTTCAAATCATCCGGTATATTTGGTATATTCTGAATGGAACCACAATTCGCTATAATCTGATTCTTCATTGTCTCATCCCACAGTCCCAGTTTCGTTAAATCATTCAGTAAATGCTGATTAACAACTTGAAATTCTCCAGACAAAACCCGACGTGTATAAATATTCGACGTATACGGTTCAAAAGACTCATTATTCCCTAAAATTTGCGCTGTCGATGCCGTTGGCATTGGTGCAAGTAACAACGAGTTCCTTACACCATACTTCGCAATCATCTCCTTTAATTGGGACCAATTCCATAACTCCGTCGGCGTCACATTCCACATATCGTACTGCAAAATGCCTTTACTAACCGGCGATCCTTCATATGTACTATACGGTCCATTTTTCTTTGCCAATTCACAACTCGCCTCCAAAGCCCCATAATAAATTGTTTCAAAGATCTGTTTATTCAACAGACTCGCCTCTTCACTATCAAACGGCAATCGAAGCAATATAAACGCATCTGCAAGCCCTTGAACCCCGATTCCAATCGGTCGATGACGCATATTCGAATTTCTCGCCTCTTCAATCGGATAATAATTCTCATCAATAATTTTATCCAAATTTTTGGTGACTGTTTTTGTAATTTCCTTCAATTTGTTAAAATCAAATTGATTTTTTTCTGGTTTCACAAACATATTAACTGCAATCGATGCCAAATTACAAACGGCCACCTCATCAGCAGCCGTATATTCAACGATTTCCGTACACAAATTACTACTTTTAATCGTACCCAAATTCTGTTGATTACTTTTCCTGTTACACGCGTCCTTATACACCATATAAGGTGTGCCAGTTTCTACTTGAGATGTAATTATAGCTCTCCACACCTCTCGTGCGGGCACTTGCCGTATAAATTTGCCTTCAGACTCGTATTTTTCATACAACTTTTCAAACTCTTCGCCCCAACAATCAGATAGGCCAGGGCAAATTGTAGGACACATCAGAGACCACTTTGCATTCATTTCTACACGTTTCATAAATAAATCCGGTATCCACAATGCGAAGAACAGTTCTCTGGCGCGTTGACGCTCTTTTCCTGTGTTCTTTTTTAAATCGAGAAATTGGAATACCTCCGAATGCCACGGTTCCAAGTAAATAGCGAACGCTCCAGGCCGTTTATTGCCTCCTTGGTCCACATAGTGAGCGGTGTTGTTGAAGATGCGCAACAGCGACACTATACCACCGTATTTCGCTCTGGGATCGTCGAAAGACTCTTTGGCTTGTGCCGCATGAAAACTGATGCCAATTCCGCCCGCTGATTTGGAGATGCAGGCACATTGCATTAATAGACGAGTAATTGACGGCATTGTGTGATCGGGAAGCGTTAGAAGGAAACAAGATGACATTTGGGCTTTTGGTGTTGCAGCGGAGAACAATGTAGGACTAGCGTGTGTGAAGTATTTTTCTGAAAGTAAATTGTACGTTTCAATTGCGGCTTCGACATCTTCACCGTGAATTCCTACAGCCACTCGCATTAACATATGTTGAGGACGTTCGACGATTTTTCCATTAATTTTCAATAAATAGGAGCGTTCGAGTGTTTTAAAGCCAAAGTAGTTGTAAAAGAAATCGCGACCGTGTATAATGCAGGAGTTCAAGCGATCTTTATTCTTCATTATTATTTGATAGTGTTTATCGGAGATCATTGGTGTCGGTTTGTTGGTTTTCTCATTTATCATATGATAAAGATCGTGTATAACATCTATGGAAAATATATACAATTTGAAAAAGGTGTTAAATGGCGTGGTAATTTGTCTTACCGCTGAATTGGTTCTTGGTTTCTTTGTGTAAATTGGAGACTGCGATACGTGCTGCTAAAATAGCGTAATCTGGATGATCAGTGGTTAGCATAGCTGCTGTTTCAGCAGCCAAAGTGTCGAGTTCATAGGTAGTTACACCAGGGTACAAGCCACTGACTACTTTCACTGTTATTGCCGGCTGCAAGTGCAATAATGAATCAATTTTATGCTATGTGATTTTCCGATTTTTTGGAATACTACTTACAGGATCGACATAATTCATATTTAGACCGTAACATAATCTTTCAATGCGAAATGTGATTTTGTCGATGTAGACGTCTTCTTTACGGCCGTCTGTAAGGATTTTTTATTTAATTTGAGAATAAAAAAAGATAACCTAAACTTTACCCCTTTTTACGATGTAAAGTTTCCCAGACATTGTGTTTGAATGGGATTTCACTGCAAGGTAGAAATATAAGGCACTGTTCAATAAAATTCAAATAAAACACAAGAAAATGTTGAAAAAGCAACAGAAATGGGTCACTGATTAAGCGTTTACCGCCAAATAAACACAAGTACGTTAAAAATTCATAGGTTATAAAAGAGCGCAAGTCTATGGATATTTAAAAGTGTCATTGTTGGTTGCCTGCAAAACTACCCCTAAATAAAATATTCGAATTAAAGGCGGGATTAAGATAAAATTAAAAATGTTAAATAAACATCGCAATTAACTTGTAGACTTGTAAAATGTTTCTTATCGCACTCTTGGCATTTCAACAATCTTTCCAGCAATTAGGTGCTGTCTCATACCTTCGAGATAAAAATAACTTCTTCGAAGAGATAAAACTAAATGGTCCGGTCGTGACACGTTAGTGAAAAATTCAGGTAAAAAGTTGGGGGTGCACTTTAAACATCGATTACAGTTTCATGCCGTTCTCTAACAGTGTCTTTTCAAACAGTTTAACGACATAACTGACACTATGTACACAATTGGCTTTATAACATTAATAATTGTTACACAAGTGTCCCAATTCACTTTTGTTCATTGCAAAAACATCGAACAAAGAAGTGGCCGTTGGTACAACGCATACACAAAAACCGTTCGTCAGACAAGTATTGTTACATCTACAATTCCATCGTCATGTATTCAAGTGGATCCAACATTATTACCATGTCGAAATGTGCGCTACATGAATTTTCCCCAAATATTTGCTCATCCGTAAGTTTATCTAAAAAGTTATTTATTTTATTTTTTATTCTTTTAAATCCACAGCCAATACAATGCGAATGGAATTGGTGAGGAAAAGGCTGAATCCGTAAACTTAGACCATTCGACCACCCCTCTCAGTTGGGGCGAATATCTCGGCATTTACGCTCCAACTTTAACAGTAACGAAAATGGTTTTGGAGACCACAACCGTCCAAGATCCAAGAGTAATGGTTACTTATGCGATTCGCGGGTGTAAACCTCTAAAATTGCCTGCGGATTTACTACAATGTCCTGAGGAAGCCACTAACGCATTTACAATTCAGGAAATTATACCAACAAGCACAGTTTCAATGGTCTCATCGACTATTACACCTAATTTTGAAAAATCTAACGATTTAGTTGTGGAAAACGATGGCTCGCTCTTTGAAGAACCTCTAATATTAAACGCATCACCAACAGAAGCGCTCCCATTTTAAATAAATCAATAAATATTTAAAAACATTTATTTTAAGACTGTTAACTACATATTTAAAATGTATGGGCAATAAATAATAAATAATTCGTATTCGGGGTTAAAATTGTGTTTAAATTTGTACTGTCTAAAACGTTTTGTACAAAAATTCCTACTCATCACTACCTACATAAAGTGTTCGTTTAATTTTTTTAATTATCCAAAAAAATGTCCTTCTTCTGTCGAATTCGTGTACTGTGCTACTTTTGACTTCCTCTTCTTCACTGGTGGTGGACACACTTCAAACCCTTGCGGAATACAATTCTTCGCCAACAACGTAGCCGTCGCCCTATTATTACTCCTCACTCTAGTTACAGTAATGGTCGACGTCTGGTACACTCTTCTTCTCGTATAATGCGGCAAAACCGTTTCCAACTGATCCAACCGATCCTCAATCAACATCTCCTTAATATCCTCACTACTCAATCTCGGCGTTTTCCCATTTCCTTTACTAAACGGCCTCGGCTCCTCACTCCCCTCAACAAACAATCCAAATTCATCCAAATCGTCGCTCTTCCTCGTCTCTTTATTGTCCTTCACGAAGTACTCCTTTGTCACCAAATACTCCATCTTATTCTTCAGTTTCTGGGCACTGGACGTAGCACACGCATTCTTCTTCGTGTACCTTATACACACCGGATTCTTATAGATGTACTTAGTGACAATGTTAATCACTTTTGTCGTTATCACCGGGGACGGTTTAATTCCCGCCGCATTCGGAATCGGCACACTGTTCACATACGGCATCGAAAGGGCCGGCAATTGGCTCATATAGTTATTCGGATGAAACATCTTCAAGCACTCCTGGTACATGGATGCATGCACAAAATTCACACTAGCCAACACAATAAGAACTAAATGCATTTTAATCGATCGTAGCATCATCATCTCGCACGGCAATCGTTCGACATTTGTATTGAAACTGATGGAAATGCGAAGCGGCGTTACTTCTTTATAACTTCTGCAAGTAGTTCGACATATGCAGAATAAAGGAAATCACATTGTGAATGAAATGGATGGAGTGGTACCATTTACTCTGGTGCACGATTTGCCTCCACTTACTTTTCATTGAATTTACCCGCAATTTCGCATCTATACCTTACCTCTTTGATGACGTATTTATTACAGTGATTTCCTTCACTTATACGGCAAATTTGAATGCATCGATGGTTTTGGTATTTAATTAAAGTTTGCTTGGAAGACAGGCAAAATGGGCACGTTTTGTGGAAGAGAAAAAGGTACACGCTCAAATTCGTGCCCCACTTTTTGTTTTATACACATTAAGATCCGATTGTTTTATTTATTTGAAAAAAGTGCCTCAATTCCCATTCGAGTACACTTTTTATTATACACAGTTGTTTGGTGATTAGTTCTCTAGTATGTACAATGGTTGTTGTTTTAATAAGAGGAAATTATTATGATTGCTATTAAATTAATGGACTCGTTTCGATTTGTTTTTATTGTTAGCATGAAGCACTTTTTCCTTTAAAATTGATTTAATTGCGATTAATGAATTTGTGGGAGAATGAGCTGTGATAGCACTTTCATGTGTTGCTAATTAATAAATTGATTTCAAGTGGCCCAATTTTGTGTTAAACGTTTTTCAATGTTTATAAGAAGAAAGCGCACCGAAAATCACCGTCCAAACCAAGAATTTGGACCATTGAATACAAATAATAAATAGAATTTAATTTAACACTAGGTTTTGTTGTTTAAATGGAATACAATGGATCAGTTTGCATTCTTTTGTTGATGCATGACCGTTTGTGTTTTTTTTTAATCGATTGTAGGTAAATGCGTGTTTTATGATGAGTACAGGAAAAGATTTTTTTGGAAAATCAAGCAAAAAAATCTAAAGAGAAAGCATAGAGAAATTTCCGATTTGATAACATTTGTATTTTAAATTGGATCAATACTTTTAATAATGCACAACCTATTTTATTACCAATTTACTTCGACAATATGTTCAAAGTCCTACTTAAGGATTATTTTATAATTTATTTAAAAAAGTAACCAGCCCGTGAACAATGCATTTTGTATTAATATGAATAGCAAAACACAATGTTATTTGTCTTTAAATAGAATTTATAATCAAGCCACACATTATGAATTATAAAAGAGAAAAAATATTTAAATAGTAGAAAATGTTTTCATTGCATTATGATTAAAATAGATAAATTTTCTATTATAATTACACGTCTTCTGTGTTCTATGTGTATATAGAATTGTATGTAAACGCGACTGTTGCAAGAATGGAAACTTGAGTGTGCTTTAAGTATGGATCAAATTGTTAAATCTCCCGCTATTGTTTTCGTAAATTGTTTTGTCGCGGTTTCATTTTTGTCATAAGTATTAAATTGTTATTGAATGAGTGTATAATGAAAGTGTAATCACAGTTTGAATTTCATGCTTGTAGATTTTAATTAATGCGTTATTAGAAAACTTTGAGCAAAGAAATTACACGCACACTACCTAAATACCAATTTAATATAGGTATATATGTATACATAAAATGCTACGGTATAGACTGTCATTACTTAATAGATATTATTATTATATACACATTTGATACAGTTATTATGGTAAACGTTAAAACGTTATGCAGTTTAATAACAATTTAATAGTAACTAATTGGAAATGCTCGCCTTGGAAGAGCGCACAAGTGGCAAAAAACACGCAACTTTTAAACTTTTAAATGGCGAACTAGATTTCTGCATTCTGAAAGACAATACTTCAAGCTTTTACAAAAGATGGCAGAAATACTTGAATTTATGAATTATGAATTCATAATTCATCATATCTTTAATTAATGCTGATTCTAAAAATGAATTACGAGTCTTCAAACAAAACAGAATCTTAAAAAATGTAGTAAATTACTCTTCTAAACCTAAATCATCCCTAAATACGCAGCGAAATTGTGGAGAATAAGGAAATTTCCTGAAAAGTTAACATTTTGGGTATTAAATAGATTAATTGTTTAGATTAAAACTATAACTCGAGGGTAATCTCCATCAGTTTAAGTTGCTTTATATGAAGTGGCTGTATACGGCACAGTTTTGAATCAAATGAAATGCTCTTATTCATTTCTATACCGTAGGAGTGAACTGAAACACCCACTATTCGTTCGTTAGTTCATATTCCAGTTAGTTCGAACTATAAATGGAAACAATTTTATAGTTTACATGTTTATTAGTGCTATTAAAATAAATGCTCTGTTGGATGCAATTGCATAACAAACAACTAAAAATATATAGATGATTTTTATGATCCTATGAGAATTTTTTGGCAAATAAAACGATGCATTCCCAAAAAAAAAAATAATAAACAATATACATACACAACATTCAGTTTGATTTTTAACGCTATGTTGAGAACATTAAACAATATTATATTATTTGGACACGATGTTATAAAGTATAATGAAGAACTTACAAGCGGATTGTTTACAAAGACACCCCCTGAGGCAGTTTCGCGTGTTTGGCAAACACATCGATAATCAACATCTAAACATAAGAATTATTTGTGTACATGAAGTCAGTCAGATGGTATTTCTATTTTATTACAAAATCGCCTCGTCTCTTTCACATAATAATCAAATATTACTTGTCTATTCACTTAGAACCAGTGAAAATTGCTGTGCTCTGATGGACATTTTCAAAAGGATTAATAATAAGGTCAGTCGAATAGCATTTTTATATTAAAAAACTCACTGTTTCAATTCAATTTAACTTCGTTTGATTCTAAAAACCAAAAATAAATCGATTAATGTTAAAAACGCCCCCAAAAAGCATTTTCCAACCCTCTTTCCATTCTTATAATTCCATCTCTTACATTCTTGTAACCATCCTGACAAAACGTACGTGCCTAAAAGTGGAGAAGAGTGTCCCGATTCTGCGGGATGATCGTCATCATCCTTCTCCCAACTCTTATATGATGCCAACCACCAATCTCGGCGACATTATCACAAATGCAGCTCACGGTCTGACCTATCCTGCCATTATTCCTCCTGAATTTCCATCATTATATTTACTGCCTGCATTTATACAAAAACCCCTAAAACCCCGGTGCCATATCTGTAACCCAGCATACCAGTTCACATTAGATAGCCATCGAGCACAGCCCCAAAACGTCCCCCACCTTTTACCTATCTCTGATGAGGTTGTAATTAAATTAAACGCCAACAATTTCTAAATTTCTACAATAAAAATCTCATCTACACAGGAAAACCACCAACAATATTACAATAATGCTTTCAACAATGACATCATTAATTAAAAGTGAAACCTGTTCCTTCCATGAAACAATGACAAGGTTTTGATTATTATTCTGTGGTTTGACTGCTTTTTAATTAGATAAAATGCTAACCTACTAAGATGAGACTTTTCTTCTTTCATTTGCTGGACAATTGTGTTTTTGGTCTAGTTATAGTCTAATAATGATGTATAAACAAGTAACCCACATTCATAGTTGGAGAAAATTTCTTTTATTCAATCATAATCAAAGCGTAATTTTATATGTAGTTGTTCTTGGTATGATAAGGTCATGTTGTTCCTTTCATTGGAGGCCCAAGGCGAGTTTTAGATCATCGATTAATAAGTTAAATAGGTACCTACTTGCGTTTAATATGTCACAACCTTAAACTGTATAGCGAACTGGGTCATGAATCATGATTAATTTTTCAGAAAAAAAGCGAAAAAGTATATTAGTAATAAGAACTTGAGGGAACTTTTATTATGAAGAGAGAAAAATGTAAATAATTTCTTATTATAAAGGCATATAATGAAAAACGGTTCCCTTTATGAAATTACGATTGCTGCTCCTTTGCCGTTTTTATTGATTAGGAACGTTTCTGATTGTCGTCAAATAACTGACAAAAAACTACCTTATATAAAGAAATGCTTTTGTTCTTCTTGGAAAATGTTCGCTTCTTTTAAAAACACTTTCCGTTTCCATCCAATTGAATTCATGTGGGTGAATTGCTCTCCATTCGTGGAGAGTGTCTCGTCCGTGTTTATTTTCATTAATAAGAGAAGAGATAAAGTTAAAAATCTATCCAATTTTACTGTGTTCAAGTGAAACGAAATGCAAAAAAAACAGTAACGGAAACCCGTTTCACTTTTTTCATTTTAATGATGCTTGTTGGCCAAATAAAAGTTTAATTTTGTTGTTAATGACAAGCTGTGTATACAGAGTGTTACATGTTACTATCCAATATATTCATCAGATTACAGGAATTTGTTTACAATTGTTATAAATTACATTACAAAACCCCTTTTTTCATTGTTCCCAAAGGGAAAAGCCATACAATATTTAGGTTAATTGAGAGGCTCTTATGTTGCGAATAAATTCTACAAAATTACATGAAATGGCAAAGTTGGGGCTCCATACACACTAACCCCAAACAGTTGAACCTTCTATTTTACATATAAAACTCTTCGAGAAACTGTAAACTGGCATTTTTGTTCTGTTAAACAAGCTTAAATGCTAATTAAATTAATAGAAACGCGTTCGATATACACAACTACCTCGCAATGCGATTATAAAAAGATTAATCTCGATAGTTTATTAATTAATCTGGATTAGATTAAATATGTTATAATTTCTATTACCGTTTAAACTGTTTAATGAATTATAACCGTTCATTGTTGATTACGTTCCCAATACGAGAAATTCTATGAATAAAACATGCCTCTTCTATCATATGAAAAACATTTATTATTCCTACTTTAAATTTCATTTCCTGGCAAACCTCACCGCACAAAAGAATTATTATTAGTTCTATTTTTTAATTGGAATATTATTTCCCATTTCTACTGGTAAATTTTTGTCTAATTTGACTTGCAGGAAAATCACAGAAAAAAATTCTAATTGGACAACATTTTCCTCGTGTGTCTGTGTGCTCGTTACACTGCACACAATTTGCATGTAAAACGTTTGTCACTATCTGAAATCATTATAATATTCTTTGCATAACTGATTACACATTCTGTCCCCAATTAATTATCCACTGATAAGCGACAATGGCAACCACCTGAAATTGCAATATGAACATGATGGAAAAAAAATGCAGACATGCTGTGACTATTAGTGCAAAGTGCACATAAACCCCGCGCGCTTATTTCATTAATTTTTTTCTACCTGTGTGTTTGTTGTGTTGTGGAGAGAGTACACTAGCCATGCATTCAGCTCCTTTCCCGTCACTATGACTTGGAAAAGGTCGCCCATTACATGGGGCCCCCCTTTGATGCTCTCACAAGTCGTCGGTTCACAGTCTCCATGAGAGTGTTGTGTGTGTGCTGCTGTTCTGAAATCTGTTAATGGAAGCAACACATTGCGCGTTATTATATTCGTCTAAAATCTCTGCTGATGAAGTGATTTGCTGGTTTTTCCTTGGACGCTTTCCCAGCTGAAATGGGCAATAAACTATGCAAGAAGAAAGTGGACGCGCTGGATACGGTGGATAATAGTAAATCGTCAACGCCGTTCGATCGGATTATTACGCGGTTGCATGTAAGTGTTCATTATTCAAGGTTTCAAATTGAAACATTACAAATGCGCACTATGGAATAAATATAGAGATTTGTTAATCGAACAATTATTCCACCTTGTAATTTATATCAATTTCGATGGCCTTAATAAATCATCCTTCGTCATTCCGCCACCGAAAAACATAATTCTGGCCAAATATTTGTGACAAGCACTCAGACAGGCACGAATTGCCGTGTTTACAACGAAATGTAAACAAAAATTGGTTTTGTTAAATATTAAAAATTCAAACAACAATTATTACTATACAAACGCAAATATACATTTATCATTGTTATGTTGTCGAAAAAAAAATTGTTTCATTATTATCACAACTATGTAAATCTTGCCCTTGGGGGGACCAAATGCGGTTTGGGAGCGGAAAAGTGCATCATCAAAAACACAATTTTCAACATATTTTCAAAGAAATCACGCATTGTAACATATCGGCGCTAAAAATAGTCGAATTCGACACACAAGTGTTTATTTGTGTGAAAATATTTTAAGATCAATCTAACAGCGTTCGAATATGAATATAAGAAGATTATTTCATTATACGAAATTCATGGAAAATTCTCAATTTGCGCGGCATTTCTCGCACTTCTCTACACTCTTCACAATTTAAATATTCCCGTTTTCTTTTTCTGTTACAGAGTTTTCATTAGAGACAATTGTTTCAGAAAACTATTATATAAAACCTGAACAGAAAGACGTGCCCCTCTCTCTTTCTGCCTTAACTGCGGTCGTAATTGTTTCTGAAGAAAAAAAACAATCATTACACAATTACAATAGTGATGTGTATAAGAGAAAATGCAAATATAATCAAATTATCATCATAATAGTTGCATTTTCCAGGCAAAACTCTGTGAAATATGCGGACTTTTAGATGCTGCAGCAAATAATTACTGATTCTAAATTTGTTATATTACATCAACAGCAGAGAGCATAGTACCGTGACTCTTCGCATAATTATAACTATTATTATTACTGCTCTCCAGCCAAAGGTTACAGGGAATTGTTATTGAAGCTGTATACATTATTTAAGTCTGCGTACCACAACTAAAAACAATGAAAAAATAAAAAATACCATTACATGCCTTTTTACGGAATTGAACAAATTGTTGCACACCACGATATATATATTTTAAATAAATTGCTTGTTTCATTTATTGGACCGTCGACTAATGAAATTTATTGCAAATTTGCATTTTGTACAAAGATTAAAAACTGCATACACAGTCCAGTGATGTTGCTATGTATTTTTTGTCCATGTCCGTTGTGTGAATTTGTTGGTGAAAAATCACGCCGAAATTCACACCAAACAGCAAAAATTATGAGCCGTATAAAAACACATACACATTCAAAATGATTTGAATCGTAAATGAGGCATACGATAAAAAGAAAAGCATCTTGTGAAAAGTGGGTGCTCATCAGAGCATGTATTTTTTATTTTATTATTGCACATTTCAGAAAATATATGCAAAATGTGATAAGAATCGTGGCAAATTAGCTGAAAGTATGTACACCGTACTCGGTCAGCTGTTGATTTTTTCCTTGTCGAATTTTTTTAAAAACACCACATTTGCATAAAAATATGGTCAAATGATTCACCCACGTCTAAGAATAGACGATAAATTTTAATTTTGAACGAAGGTCTTCCTAAACTTAGTTTACAAGTAAAAAAATACTGATTCATTGTGTAAAGTAAAATTAAAATTAGCTCGTAAATGTATAAATCATGTATGAAAATTACCATACTAGATAGGTTCTTCCTCTTTTGCTATAATTTTATTGACAAGAGAAGAGGAGGAAGGATTTTTACTTTTTTGGTATAATACCAAGTCTAGAAATGTAATCACATTTTAAAACTTTCGGGTTTGAAACCTCGAAAGTTCATTAAAATGGTATATGTCGTATAGGGAAGTACACAATGCAAAGTTTTATATACTTTAGACATTTGTGTTTAGCAACTTTATGTTTGAAATAAAATAACATTACCAAATTTGTATACAACATTAAAAGAAACTTTAATGTTGGTGTAAATAAAAGACTCCTAGGTTGTTGTGAGAATATCATATTGCAGACATCATTATTATTAAAAAAAGAACTATTTTTATATTCTCTTTCGAAAATTATATTTTATATTCTACACCGTTCCTTATATAACTTTTATTCCCTATCATACATTATAATATCCCACATGTGTTTCAGATAAAAGAGATTATCTCAATGAAAATGGCTTATTACAGGATTTCATTTGAATAATTATTCCGAGAGAAAGTCTCATTTGAAATAATGAAAAGGCATAACTTTGATTAAACAATACTCCAAGTATTCCCGAAAGCTAGTATTTTATACATGAATGCATAAATTGCACACACTGTTCATATTCTTTTCAATTGACTAAAATCAACTTTGTTTTTTTTTGCAGTTACGTCCCAACACCTGGAAATCAGACTCGCATTTAAACCAAAAACAGGCCAACAGGTGAGATTTACAACAACCTCATGTACCCAACACGAAACACAGTTTATTAAATTATAATTCGACAGTATTTAGAGCTGAAACCAAAACTCAAAGTAAATAAATTCATGTTCACAAACACACTCACAAACACACACCTACTTACAAATTCAAGGTCTATAATTAAATCGTAAAAAATCCCAAACAATTTCATATACACACACAAAGTTAACTGAATTTTCTCTCATCTCTTCAGATATGCTGTGAATAAAAAACATCCCACAGAAAATCCCCCCGTTAACCAATTGCAACCCTTATCGAAGTCATCCGACTGGACGACAGTCGATTTGGAAGCGCCCGAACAAGAAGAAAAGGTCCATTTACGAAATCCGAAACTGTCTCTTATATTCAATAATAACGACAATAACACACCTCCGCAACCGCCACCTCGAAAACACAAGCAGGGATTCCGTGAGAGGATCGAAGCTGTCGCCAAGACTGGTTTACAAGCATTCCAGTCGAAGAACAAGCCAGTCGAAGAGCCATTATTCGTTAAAAAGAAAATTAATTACACTTGTCCAATCTGTGACAGTGACGAAGTCGATCACAACAGAGACCATCATCATCATCACCATGCAGATGAGAAAAATCGACCTATTAAAGAAAACAAACGTCGGAAAAATCTGTCGATTGTTTCCCTGCCGAATTATAACGAACTGAAATTGACGGTTTCCACATTCGATGATATCGACAAACCCGTCCCCTCAACAGTGCACACCTCGAACATATCATTACCGACTGAACCGAAAAAACTGTCGACCGCATCATCCACTGGTAAACTCGACACGTACATAACACGATGTCGTAGTTTCGGCTCATTATTGCCACAACAGCTTTTAGATAAGCTACGTGCACGTAAAGCGCCCGCCGACATTGAGAGTGACGACTCTTTTGGCGGTTTAGAAGACTGGGATTGTGGACTGATTGAACATTACGATCCGAAAGATGCCACTTTGCCACGACAAAGAAAATTACCTAAAGATGATAAAACGGTCCTTGCCAATATCGAGGATCTTATTGTGAAAGATGTGGAGGTGGCGGAGAAACCGAAGCCACCCGTTCGACGCTCGGAATCGTTGGTGAAGAAATTAAATCGCGAAGCCACGGAATCCGTCTCGAAACTCACTAATAATAATGCGGAGAATATACGGAATACAATGAAAAGTGTTACACCGCCACCATCTCCAGTGTCTGCTGTACGGGAACAAAAACCGCCACCCAAATTAGCCGATTTACCTACAGAAGAGAACGGCCAAGTCGAGCATTCTAGTCTAATGAAGATATTAGAACAGTTTAGTATTCAAGATGTTGCGAATGGGGGATTAGAAGAGGAAACGTTCCCTTATATTGATAAAAGTGATGAGAATAGTACAAATATCTCTTGTAATAATTCTATTCAAGATTTCATACAGGCGGAAAAAGTGTTTAGTAGCAAGGATTTAAGTGTTCCTGTTTAATTTGCGTAACCATTTTAGCTTTAAGCGATAATTATATTTTATTTATGTATAAACACATGTAAATAGCGGTCTAATAAAAACAGGTGGTATTATAAATTAGAATAAAGAAAAAAACACACTTTTAACAAATAATATGGACAGAATAAAGGCTCGTTTCAATGTAAATTGCCAACTTGTTTACAACACACTCAAGAATCCACCGATGTGCTGTTTCTTGTACCTTTATGAGATTGTAATCTTATTGACACTGTTGAACCCTTTGAGAATTAAGAGGTTGCCCAACGAACCGTACTAATTATTATGGATGGCCTTTTGAAAATAATATACGCGCAAGCTTTCAATATTTTTCAATATATTCCAAACGCAGGAAATTAAATAAGACATTTCTTGTAATCGTTTCCCTCAAACAGCTGTGCTAAGATTCATGCTTTTAACGATTAATCATTACATCTTTCGCTTCATAATGGCTTGGAGCTTTTTTCCGTATGGAAATGCGCATTTTTTTCAGCATACACAAACATTCGCGAATTGTTATACAAATAAGAGAAAAGCACTTTATCATTTAATAACTCGTGTACAGTCATTAAAGAGCCCTGCGTTTATTATTACAAGAGAGACATTAGTGTGTTGTCGTTGAAGATGCAGATTTGCATGTCGAATTCAAATACATTCAAGCACACCCCGCACATTGTTATGTAAGTTTACATGACAAGCGAAACGAGAGAGAATCGCTGGCATTGTTCACGTATAATTTGTAATCATAAACTGAACGTTTAATTATAATGGATTATGGATGTATTTTTTTTACTTTTCTGTGGCAATTCGCGCTAACAAGATCTGGATATACAGTTAAAGTTCCAACTATAAAACCGCACTAGTTCAATTTCGTTAGTCGATTATTTGTTTTGCTCTCTATATAAAAAGGAGTGTTCTTGTAAAAAGACTTTTTGTTATAACATTATATACTCAGTCTAATAACACTGATAGCATGCAGTTGCATCGCCATGCATAAATTTAAAAAGATAAAACCACCACTAACATTCGCTGTGTGCTGTGCGGCTTCCTGCGGGGCTCCGTTTGATCACTGGCAAACTAACTGCACCACCACACCAAGTGGTGCTACTGGAGACTGAGTTAAAAGAAGACACATTTTTATTTCACATTATCATAATCTGACATTTATGTCTATATGAGCTTTGCGTACATATAGTTGTTAAACTATATACTAGCACAGTTTAAAACTACTAGTAGCAGGCATTTGTATTCTAATCGTATTACTATTATTATAGTTGTAAAAGGAATAATTCTTCATTTCATTTTTAATATCAGACGACTTCCCATAAAGTTGTATGCGGAAATTTAGAGGTTTTACAAAGATGAATATAAAAATGAATCCAATTGTGGACGAGAGAAATTACATTTGTCTGATAAAAGGGGGATTGTTTACGAGAACGAATTAAAATAAGTTGCGTTCGATGAGTTATGAATTCAAATAGAGAGTATACTGTCGGGGATTGCGGCAACATTAAGGACCTCATATTACGGAGAAAAAAGACGAAAAAACAACACGCCATGTGATCCATATAATGAGACTGGTGTATCGACGACCCATTACCTAATCGATACACAAGAGGAGACATGCACGCATTGCAGATAATTTCGGAGCAAGATTTATTTGGGGCCATCAATCATGTAAATTCGAGAAGAAACACCAACATCCGCCTTCCCATGAACATGATTTCTGTTTTATCCGATGGATGTCCGTATAGAAATCAAGCGAGAGTGGAAAAATATAAAATTACGTTAAATATTGTCCCATATATATCATAATAGATCTTTAGACGATCAAAATGTTTTTCTATTAAGAATATTGCGCCTCTTTTCTAATACCACTTTCGATGTCAGAAAGTTTTAATGTAACTTTTTCCGGATTTTTTTTGCTTTGCTCTCATTTCTTTCTTTCACCATCTGTGTAATGTTTGAGGATGTGCGGTTTAGCGTACAACAATTGAAAAAAGAAAATAATTTCGTTATATTTGAGACCACCCCACATATATTCTACTATGATTTATCTGAATTAGTGTTGCAGTTATATTCGAATATAATATTTACCTACCGAGTGTATAGGAGAACAACAATTCTTTATTAATCCCAGCAAAATCCAATTACTCAATTATTAACCTATTGTAAAAGAAGTTTTAAATCCCTTTCAACTGGGGAGCTTATCTTCCATTCCGCTCAGCGTTCGCTAGTTAAAATTATTTACTAAATAAATAAAATGAATTTATTGTGAACGCGACTTGCATTCGTACGAAATATAATAATAGTTTGAGCGAAATTATATGGTCTATCTTGGACAATTCTAGCAATATAAAATGTTTTTATATCGCAATAATGGAAGGAAAATATGATAGTATAACAAAATTTCCACGCGAATATTACATTCTGTTGCGTTCTGTTTCTCCAACTAAAAAAGATGACCACATAATTCCATATTAAAAAGCAATAACAAAATAATCTTCTAATAGGTGCATCTTTCGCCAACCAACCCCCGCAAATACAAAACTATGTCTTAATTTATTTATCGTTCTCCGTATAATCACGTTGACTTGTTTATCATTATACATTGTTATGCATACAGGCACAAACAGCCATTTTAATAACATCTTAAATGTATTTTGAATATAATGTGGCTACGACTAGAGAATTGCTTACCTAATACACAGTGAGTTTAGCGGGAAAACATCTCCCTCAGCCTAAGGAGCGCTACAATGTCATTTGCATATCATTATGGGGTCGACGGGGGGATAGTGCTTTATTTAAACTTAAAACACTATTAGGAGCTGCTTAGACAGCTTAAACTCTTCCACCATCTTATCACCATTCTAATCCTGAAATTCAACAGAAATTCACAAATTTCCAGATGAATAATATTTTGACCAAGTCCATTAATGAATACATTGATAGAATTCAATTATCATATCCCTATTTTAAAAAGAATACGGGAATGGAGAGACGATGCGAAGAGTGTGGGCGTCGTCGACGACAAGAAGACGTCAGTCTCTCTCGCTAACTAGCTCCGTTCGATTTTCCATCCCCCTATAGAATAAACAATCTAAAACTGGACGCACATTATTTGTCTGGCGTTGTTCCCGTTATCTATAGTTGTATGGCGATTAGTTTAGGCAAAACTAACATTGGATTATCCGAATTTCAGAACGACATGCAAGTGATACGGGACAGAAAGTGGAGTTTTACCAAAGTTAAAGTTGTAAGACCGGCGACCAAATGTTCTAATCCCTTTGGAAAGCTTCCTACAAGTGTATACACGATTCTATAGCGCACAATAGCTGTTTTATGTGTTTCAGCTTTGATCTGCAATTTGTATTTTCTAAATATAAGTCTCAGTTGTTTTGGGTCTTTTTTGGAAAATTTAAATATACCTAATCCCCACAAACTATATGCACAAGTTTGAAAATTAGGAAATCTCTGGCCGTTTTTACTCATCAGAACCATTTTATTTAACAGCTGCATTTCGTGTACCAACTACATATATAGTAGACTTTAGCTTCTTTATCTTAAATTTGGAATTTACCCAAGGGTATTACCATTAAGTTAATTGCGTGCACAGATATATTTGGACTGTTTAACTACCGTCATTATAGGTGGCTTTTACTTTTATTATTTTGCCATTGCATGATGTCTTTTACGAAAAACCCTTCCACTTCTGTATAATTAGCTGAAAAGCGTAGAAAGGGCGCCAATAAAAACTCGAGTCCAAATCACCTAATTGATTCGATACAATTGCTGTCCCACGGAACACGCTGTTGACAAATCGGTCTTTGGTACACAAGAACACAAGTTGAATTAGTGTCGAAATTAATTTGGCCATTTAAATTGTTAGTAACCGAATTAGATGGGATTTTAGGCGAAATAAAATCGTCCATATTTAAATTACTGGAGCCCACGTCTTCGAAATGTTAACATTTAAATGCATTGCTTGTATTCGTGTAAAAATAGATGACACAAATTAACATATAGAATATAAATTTCTTTGTAAATGGGGTACACGACAAATGGGTGCTTCAATTAGTGTCGGAATTAGACAAAAAAAATGTCTATCACAATTGCTGGTTGGATACAATGTAGACACATTTTTGTGTGAGTCAATTTTTATCGCCATCATTTGGTGTTTTACTGGCATGAACGTTAAATTTTTCAGGAACACACGAAACTGCCATGATTGGCAAGAGGTTGCTGAGGACGGCCACATTTTATAAAGTCATAACGCCGTCTAGATGAAAATGACCAGGATGCAATTACAATTCTATACATATATATACCCACTCCACAAAAGTGATCCGATTTGAAGGGCCAGTTTTTCTTTTTCGATGAAGACGTCATAAGACGATAATCTGAAACCAAAATGCGATTGTATAAGCAATAGTAATGATAAACGATGTTCGAGAGCAGATTTAGCAGGGTGGAAATGTGAAATGAAAGAGGAACATGTAAACGAAACGGAGAAGGAGATAAATAGCCGAAAAAGACAGATTTTTTAGGAGGCGGCGGATGATGGGGGCCACACACATCCACCACCACCCAGAGAGCTGATCCAGAGTCCTGAAACTATGTTAGAAAATACAGGACATGCGCGCACCCCCCGAATCTCATAGGAAAATTCAGGCAACGTTTTGTCGTGCCACTCTAACCAACTTGCATTTAGTCTACTAGTCGCTGCTTTCCAAATCATAACACACTCTTCCAGTAGTCTTCTCCAAAAACCAGAAAAAGCCACACATTTTCTTTTCCATGAAAAAAGACTTCCTTCACCCAAATTCCTTCCTTCTCACCGATACTCTCCCATATCACTGTTCTTTTTGGTACTGCAACGACACCGCACATTCCCATGATTTATGGTACATTTGATTTGAATAATTTCGCTTAATTTGGAAATTTCCGAAAACAATCGACCCTTTTGATAGCATAATGAGATTCCGGTATATTCACGTAAGCTGCCGTACACATTCCGGTTTTAGATTATTAATGGATCTTTACAAGTCCCGTTCCCATTTTCTCGGGGGTGTCGCGTCAAATGAAGATTTACTAGTGCCAGCGCTCATACGCTCACAGTTTTCTGTGGCACTGGGGAGGTAAGACTTTTCAAACATTCTGCTTTTTATATTAAAGTTGATGGTGGACCCTTTATTCCACCATTTACCACCATTATCCCCGATATCTGTTTTATTTGACGCTCTTTTTATTTCATCACATTTCTTTTATATATACTGTATATCGTCTTCCAATCAACTCGTTATGTTTCTAATTGCATTGCTGAACGCAGAATGTTCCTAGAAGTAGAACTCAAACGTTATTAGTGGAACATGCAATTACCAACTCATTTTCTATAAATAATTCGAATCGAACAACTTCCAACCGCTATTCACCGAATGTTTTAAACTGGACATTCGGAGGAGCGCTACCGTAAAAATATATAGAAACACGTAATATCGCATAGCGATAAAGTATGGAATAAATTTAGGATCAATAATGAAACAGTATTGATACAGTTTAATATAATCCGTTCAATGTATGAACGTATCACGTTCTACTTGCTATCATTAATTCATATTGTGCCACAAATATCAGATATTGTTTGATTTCATTTTATTATTTCGGGTGCTCATATTAATAGCGAATCATTGCTCGTTATTAAATACATTTTTTCAATCATCTGTCACGCATCCGAAATTTTTCATCAAAATATACTCTGATGTTTCAACATCAAAGTAATCACACACAGGGACATTGGGTGGTCAATTAAATTGTCTATAACGATAATTACCATTTTTCGTGGAAGTTGAATAATTGCGTGTTCGACACACCTGGTAATTTATTAATAAAAGTCTTTACCCAATGGAGCGGCAAGGGGAGGTTTTCATTTTTACAGAATTTTCATTCAATTAAAGCGACTTTGGCTTAATAACGGGCTGAATGAAAATTTGTGTTACAAACCCCCAGTAGGAAAAAAACAGCAATTTCATGTGTGTAACCAGAACACAGTTGCAGGCAAAATCATTACTTTTGTCACTGTATGTTCTAGTTACAAATGTGTTAAAACACCAATTGCACGAGAATATATTGTACAGGAAGGGCTTTGCCAGTAATTAAACTTTGAAAATAATGTTAGGGTTTTTTTGTTTTAAAACCCGAAAGCAATTTTCATTGAAAGCAAAACGAAGCCGGTGATAATGATGAAAAGTTACCAGTTCGATTTTGAATTGTCCACGAAAAAGGATATCCCCCTCGATGCCTAGTTTCATATACATGTGTACTCGCGTCGTCTCTTCTATATCCCTTTAATCCGATTAAAAAGTTAGCAGATCTGTTAGTGTATAATCAACGGTCTCTGACCAGCACTATAAAAACAGTCATTTATCAAAAAGAAAAAGTAAACCATGCCTAGTTGTTTTTTCGTTATGGCTCATATATTTTCTTACAGTCGAGTGCCCTCCGAGGATGGAAAAAATTCAATAGGGGACTTATCTATTTTATTGTGATAAGTAGCCCACTATACACGGTCTCTTTTCTGTTTTTCGTCCTCTTTATCGGTATTTAATTACTCATCCTTTTTAAAAGTTAAATCATACATGTTATACAAGAAACCCGATAAACTGGAGAGAAATAGACGTTTTGTTTGAATAAATCATAAAATTGTAAAGCACTTTTTAATTTTTACTACAAATTGGAAAGATTTTTATTTTATATAGGTACGTATAGGAATTTATAGCAGAAATAATTTAATAAAAAGTTCATTACAGTAAAATTACGATTTTAATTGTTTGTGGTGCAATAAGGGACTATATGTATAGTATAGGTACATTTGTTTATTTTGAATATAGTATTTAATTTTCAGCAATCGTATAGTTTGCAATTTAAATTCATTTACATAAAGTTTGTCTAATGAAATTTAATCACGCTGATTGCAATTCAAATTTGTTCAATATCTATAATAAATTCGACTAATTTATGTTTGTACTGTAATTTCGTATACAGAAAATGAGGATGTTCTCTAAAACATAAACACCTAGAAATCAACAAAATTAAGTGATCTTCTTTTGATAGTATACCCACAAATTTGTAAAATAACGAAAAAAGGGCCCGAAGCATGGACTGCTTCTATTATAACATATTTGCATTTAGTTTGCATTTTCTGTGTAAAGTAATTAATAAATTCCGATGATTTAAATCACTCTATTATGTTTCGACTAGTAATTAATATGTCAAAAAAGAAATTTATTTTATACATGCATTTCCCCCCAAACTGCACACAATAACCAATTTGAACAGTTATTAATTTATTTTTCTATTATAAAAATCACTAGCTTGAAATAAAAACAATAAAAATCCTGGAAAATTGTAAATATTATAATATTAGGCATAGGTACCATATATGTACCTATACACCATATATTTTAGAATTGTGCAATGAATAATAAACAAATGGCCCTTTTATTATTCATTAAAGAACCCTTAACAGAAAAAAAAGTGAAAAACACATATAAAAAGAGGAAAACTTTTTGACAGAACAGAAACCGCTTAACTTATTTAAATAAATCACATTGAAAATTTAATAACCCTTAGTTGACATTTTAATCAAAAAAACTTCCAAAACAAGCTCGGATTATTAAAACACTTAATTAACAGGTCGTCCCCGTTGTCGTCCACAATAATATCATCAGACATACCATTTAACAAGGTCTTTTGCATAATTCTTTTAACAACTGCGGAACAAAGGCAAAAGGGTAATACTCTGTAATTTTGATCAGTTCTTTAAGTAATTGCCTGCTAGATGTCTTGCAGTGCAAATTGGCGATGACTTGAAAATTTCATCTCTCCTTTTAAATGTGGATAACGCTGCAGAATTGTGTTATTTGCAGGTTGAAACAAACGAATTTTGCCGCTCTTCATCAGAGAACAGAAGCGAAAGAGGATCGACGATGTTTTGCGAGGGGGGTAAGTGCGTTGACAAATATTGTACGAGAAACTCATTAAAAGGGGACAACTTCTGGTCCGAATCGATTCGACGAAAATTGGCTAACGAAAAAAGGCTTTAATGAAATTAAATAATATATTTCCATTCCTCCCGTGTTTCCCTCGATACTGTTAAGAATACCTATATGCCTGTTTTCCGTATGGAAATAGGGAAAAAATTCGTTGTCGAAAACACGTTATTAAATAACTATAAATGTTTACAACATGTCGCTATGTCACACACGCATGACATATTATTCATCCCCTTTTCGCAAATTACAGTAAGAATGCTGAGAGCGTCTTTCCGTAAAAGAACCTGGACGGAATTCACAAATATTTTCAACGGCGCGTCCAATTTGGAAATACTGCATCCGATCGAACGCGCCTAAAACGTAACTCTTACCGTCTTACTGCTCCTAGTTTATGTCTTTTCATATACATATGTATACATATATGTATACATATACTTATACATATGAATATATGTATATATATGTACATATGTATATTCATTCTTTAACCGTTTACTTATTGCAGTCTCTAACGCGAGACAGTTCTAAAGAAAAAGGAAATTTGTAGGTATATTCATTAGTCACTTCTCTAATTAAACCATAAGAATTCTAGTCATTCAGATTTTAAATATACCCGATTCGAAATTCTTGATTAGTTTAGATGCATCCAGTCCGAAACTGAATTCGGTATGTTAGGCATTCGACAAATTATACCTAATTATAATCGAAACAATTTTCGAGCTGCCAATGTCTCGTTTCCATCCCCTAGGACACTTAGTTCATTCATCCCGATTATTCGTTTAAGTTTGTATGCCACTCAGAGCTCCAAATAATGTCACCCTATCCTAAAACTACCAGTCTGGTAGGTAATTGTTATATAAAAATTAGGGAACATCCGAACTGGTGTTCAAAGTTGTTTGTTCTAACATTTGAAACGTGGAAATGTGCGGCTTTTGGAAATTTGTGCTTTTGTAAAATGGGGTGCAGTTCAAAGTTCTCTTATATTTAATAGTAATTATTATTGTTTGTGCTTAGTTTGATTATGTCCTACATGAGCTTTTCTCCATTTAAATAGCAAACAGTCTCACTCTATGTGCATGGAAATCGAGCGAAAGTTCTCATATTAAATTTATGTCATTTCATCAGAATTATTATTGTCGATTTGAAATTTCTGTTCAACATTCCATATCTACACACATCAACTTCCCTCTATCATCAACCCGTCCTCTTATTTTACATTATACATCAAACTTGGAAATTTGAAATTCACGATGAGAGAAGAGCAACGCGACTGTGGTACTTCCACTAGTTGAGAGCAAATATGTCTGAGAGGAAATAAGGTCAATATTGCACATATTTTCCAAATGATTTTCCATATAATCATTTTTGAAATGCTATCCAATTTCTCGTGCAAAATTTTACATTATGTTCAAAATACACAGCACACATACACTGAGGAAAATATCGTTTAATTCCGAGAGCCCAACGACAATTACCACCCTTGTTAATATAAATAGTAAATTATTTGGCAAGTTAGACACGCCACGCCAGACATGCACATAATATAAATATAATAGCGAGATATTTTAATATGAAAATATACAAACTTATTTTTCCTCATAATACTGAAAATTCTATTAAAAGATAAAACTGAAACACACACACATACAGCAGCGACGGGGTGGCGAACCAAAGGGGGACGATTCTACTTTACTATGGGTTACATACAGCTATCTGATTTGCTGTTTAACACTAAACAAACATTTTTATACAAATTGCTCCATTTCCTTGAATACCAGCTCGAAAATTCATGCTAGTTTTGTTCCGTTGCAAATATCCCTCCTGTTGTGGAGCGCGCTTCTTAGGAGCCAGGGTCTATTTCTTAAGCAGTGCGACGAGACGAGGAGAAGAGAGCTATTTTAAATATGTAAGCATTACCCGACGGGAATGATCCCACCTTTTTACTTCCATATTCGCCTCCTTTTAGCTAAATATGCTGTCACCATGCCAGAAGAAAGCAGCTAGGAAATGTGATATGCACAACCTTTCATATTGCACCCCATATACCCGTCCCTCTCTCAGATATTCATATATTTCTACATATAATGCCATTCTGCAAATCTTTTAAATATCAAAAGAATTTTAAAAGCATTATAAATCCGTGTATAAGTAAAACAGTTAAACACAAATAGAAAAGCAATTCACAAAGACGAAAGCGTCATAAAGTCTTCGGTGAGCTGCTTTTTCAAAAGGGCGGTTAATTAAAAATTTAAAAAAAGTACATTTTCATATACCTGCGTGTAGGTATTATGTGTGCATGGATGTTAATTGAATATACTAATGACTTTTTTAATTAGGAGCACAGTTAAAGGTTCAAATTGTAAGAATAAACACAATAGGGTGGAGAATGTGTTAATATGAAAGGAAGATGGGAATGGGGGTAAAAAGAGTCACTTTTAATCTGTTGACGATTGTTGGCGCACTTTCAAAGCAACAAAGAAAATGATATGTCAATTGCTGTTAATAGAAGCACTTCCCTTTTATATCATTGTCAATCTAAAATTGTTAGTGTTATCTTTTATGAAAGAGATAGAACAGAGAAAAAAGGCAATATGCGACATTTACTTTCTAATAACTTAATTACAGTAAAGTTGGAATAACGCTTTATATCACCTGTGTGTGCGGTGTATATTTATAAGTGAGTGTTTATAATTTTATGTTGGTAAATTGTGAGAGTGAAACTTTCACCCCCTAATTTCTTTATTTAACAACTTCACCAAGTGTAGAAGTTAATTATAGTTTCTAACATCTTTCTGCCTTAATACTAACTCTACCTCTAATTAATTCTAATCTTGTTTCTTCAACAAAACGTAATTCAATAGGATTAAATTAGTTTTGGATGTCGACTCCGCTAAATAGATTACCATCATGTATAAATAAGAGAAAAACCATAACGGAAAAACAAGCGCACATTTTTTCGCCTCTCTCCCTCTTTTATAATTATTACTTCAGTGAGTGGAAATAAGATATTGTTCATTCCATTGTAATTAATTTCCCTGCTTTTATGAGAGCACACATATAGAGCGTCAAAAGCAAACATCCACTTCCACATCATTTATTTTTTAGCAAAGATAAGCAAGCATAAGTGACACAAAATAAAATAACTTCTTAGATGTACCAGTTTGCCGTTGGTTCGTTCTTTTTTTTTACTGTTAGACTCTTTTATATTGTGCAGAATGTTGATACTTTGCCTTTTTTCCGGGGGATTATAAATAGGCAACTTTTTTCA
Source organism: Silvanus unidentatus (assembly GCA_963930825.1). Classification (NCBI taxonomy): domain Eukaryota; kingdom Metazoa; phylum Arthropoda; class Insecta; order Coleoptera; family Silvanidae; genus Silvanus; species Silvanus unidentatus. Next base: position 13,266,099 of record OZ005761.1, read on the forward strand.
AGTACTTTGTACGACTAAAATTAAGATCAAAGCTTTCAAGTCATTTACAAATGGCGTTATTTATCAATGGGGCGAAACTGTCCTACTTTTTTAACCTTCACGACAAAACTACACAATTGTGAAAACGCAAAAACGTTTCTGGGTTCCATGTCGAATGACATTAAAGAACAGATTGAAAATGCCTGGTTAGGAGCATAAATAAATTTGCTATTAGGTAACTGTAGGTATAATTGTATTTTCTGAATATTAGAATTATGATTTTGTAAATATTCTCCTTGGTTCTTTTTATGAAAATTAGCATCTAAACTTTAAAGCCTGAATTTAATCTAAATCCATTATTACAAAATGTAGTTGCAGTTTTAAATAAATTAAATTTATAATTAAATTAAAAGAGTTTGAATGCACTTACATATTTAATATATTTCCAATTTTATAATACCAAAAATGAAATTCCTGTACATCCAAGTAATTGCGATTTTCATTTCGTTTGTAAATGGTGAACAGAAATCGTGGATTACAACACAGAACACACATATCCCCGTACATTGTATATAGCACATAGACTTTTAATGTAATTATCCCACCACCATATCGTTAGAGGAGTATTTCCCATGCCACCAACATCGTAACAGATACACAAAATAATAATAATCCCCAAACCTGTTGTTCAATGCGACAACTGGAGCCGAAATTTCATTCCATGTGTAGATACATATACGAATAATGCCATTCCTTCCTTTATGCCACCACATCTATCTCTTCATCCAGCACATCCTGTGTCTCTGCAATATAACAAAACATAATCAATAATCTTAAATGAAATTAGTATGTTAACAATTCCTTGGAGGTGGGAACATTTCGGTAAACTATTTAGTAAAGTTGAAAGTATTAATATGTACATGTGTGTTTTCATCAAGTATAAAACGAGACTAGGGAACGGGATGATGATGAGACTGTATTGCTGTTGCCAGCTTAGATATCGCTTAGACATACCTCAAAGGCGGTATACCAGCCGCCCCCACGGTAGAATTTAGAAGGAAAATGGTGTCATTGAAACTTTGGAAATTTATTAAACCTCACGGAGAACATTTCTCCACAGATTTAGTTGAATATTACATGGAACAATACGATAATGTTTTGTAAAATGACAATCGAAACTTTCTTAACACAATTATACAATTAAGTTTTACTGCATTTCCAAAAGGTACATAGGAAAAACGGGCGCTTTTCTATTTTTCACACACCTTCGGGGAGACGCTTATTGGTCTCGGAGTGAAATTGAAAAAACACACATTTTAAAAACCCTATACAACCCCAGATAAAAAATTAAAACGGTAAAAATGTCCAGATTAAAAAGGCCCTAAACCGATTTCTTTTCCCAGCTAATATTTAATTAAATGGATAGTGAAAGGGTTCAACTCTATGCATTATTAACCTATGCTTTTGTTGGTAATTTTGGGACAACATTCAAGGCAAAAGCAAATAGAAAGCATATTGTAAAATACGGATAGGAATATAGAGATATTTGTGACATGTTAGTTCATTTATCTCCATACGGTGCAGTTCACACACGAAGAGTCATTTTATTTTCGCTGACTATATAGTAACGCAACATGAATATCGAAGAAGACCCTGAACGTGAAGTGCCTTACAACAAATACAATCTTCTGTGTGCACCACAATAACTTATGACTTTTCTATAACTCACTCAAAATGCTAACTCTCACATTTCCAGGCCCATACTGTATCAAATATCAATTTGGTCCTTGTTAAATACCGTTTTCCATCAGAGCTGCGTTATTTCCAAGAAATTACTCAGTTTTTCACATTTCCACCACATGTAATAAATAATAAGGGATTTAAAGTTTTCTCGTTTCATGACAGAAAGAAGATTAAATAAAAATGGCAGACAATGCCCTTCCATTAAATAACACAGCATCAAGTTTTAATTACATGCCAGAAAACAAATAAACTCCCTTGACACTCGCCTATACACCATACTCTACACTCTACCATACATAATACAGTATGTGTGTGTTTTAAAATATGCCCACCGATTAAGGCTTAATTAAAACTCTGTGCTAAGCAAATGCATTGCATCAAAGTTCAAAATAAAGTACTTATCGAAAGTGTGGTATGATTGCATCAAGAAATCAAATTCTCCGTGAGAAAAGCATCTGTCTCAACTATACAGGTACCTATGGCAGAAATTGGCCCTTTCCATCATAAATAATGCATATATTGAAGCCGTATTTGACTTGTTTGAAGTGTATTATATCAGTGGTTTACAGTCACACACAATTATTTACTTTTCGTGTGTGTTTGTGAATTTATGTACCTATATGTATATGTAGATCGTGTATACATATACACAGCATCATCGACGCCCCACCCGTGCGCTCGAAACACGATGATCAAAGTGAAACAAAATTTGTGTATTTTACACTGTGAATTATTAAAAATGTTAGCCAGCTCTCTAACCCTATCACCCTAATTAAATGTACATATTGTTACTGTATAAATATAAAAGTATATTCTCACATAGATAATTAAAAAATAAATACGATGGAAATATTTGTTAAGTTAGGGGTGAAAAAATAACGTTCTAATTAAAATGTTCTTTTTCCGCGGATGTTCATTAGCAATTTTGTAACTTTTTAATTTGTGTGATATGGTTGAGGGGGGTTGCTGTATGGCGGCCTTAATTTCACATTAACAACACGCAAAATTCGACTTGTGTTCCTTCTACACTTCAAAGCGAAATCAATTACAATTAAATATATACACCTGCCTTTCTCTTTCTCTCCACTCTTTGCTTTGTACTGAAAAATTTCGCAATCGTTACAAAATATATTAAGTGAAACGTAAATACAAGGACGAAGGATAATAACGGTTTTTGGCAAAGAACATGTGTCAAATTTCATCTCCTAATTACGGTACAAGACAGAAAAGAAAAGTGTGTTAGGGCGCATCATAATGATGCCTGAGTAAGAATGAAAACTTTCCTCCTTTGCTCTTTTTCACGTTTTATTAACCGTTTTAGACTATAAGACAAAATTAGAGCTACTTGTTATTATATTTAACGTCACCTGCGAACATTATTGCGTGAAAAGTGGCAAGTCATCTGTCTTTGTCTGGTGTCCCATGAAAAATACCATTCTCTTAGATCAGGACCTCTTCCCCGTGGTGTATGGTAAATAGGAGTTTGTTCCTTTCATCTAAATGGCAATTAACTCGACTATAACTAGCCCTAATTTCACTTAATAGCATCAAGCCGAATAATGTCTGTCTCTCCGCTAATACACTTACAATGAATCAAACAAAGAAGGTAGCTTATTTACTCCACTACTAGTGACTTAATCAATTTGTGCTTGAATGATAATTAGCCCTCCAACATTTTAACTCTCTTAGAAAATTAATTTATTACACATTTTCTAGCTGCTTTTACACACCCAAACGCGTCCTCTTCAATTTAAACACATTTTATTCCCCTCTATATATGCCTCTTCCTTACAACATCTCTCCAATTCCAAGAATGGATTCAATTTAATAGCGTCTCGTAAAAATTAAGATGTTGACCTATTTACAAAATTCATTTCGCTAATAAATTCAACGTCTTCGAATGTCTTTTAATTGAAATTAGTTCGATTCACTGTAAACAGACGCATATATATAGAGTACAGAAGCGTTTAACATTTATTTATCGGCTTTCAGTCTTGTTTCAGAAGCGTTCTTACAATATTATTCTGAAATATTGGCCCGTTGCTTGTGGATGAATGCCGGTGCTTAGTACAATAAACTTTCTGGCACATGACTTTTAACGATTTTCCTTTTTACTGCCCTCATCATGCGAGAGAAACGGACGCTTTTTAGAGGTTCTCGACACGAAACGAAATTTTTACCTTTCAAAAATTCACCAATTAGTCAAAACTGTAAAATCAAGATTTCTATAGCACGCATTAATTATTGTTTCAGAAATGTTTATTGCTATTTAATAAGGTGAATTATTTTCTTTTCATTGGTATACCTACACTATTCAACCGACGAAGAAGCAAATAGAATCATTTCAAAGAGAACGCAATTTTAATCTGTTTAAATCCTCTGTCCAATTGAATGTTACTCGGTGAGGTATTTGTTCCAGTGAGAGGCAGTCAGTTGCGCATTTTATGTTCAAGGAGACAACCGGTAAACGATCAATATATAAGGACAGTTAAGTGAATAAGATTGGCCCGTTCTAGTTGCCAAATTGTTGATATCTTTCGCGTGGTGATGAGTGGAAGTGAAGGGCAACGGCGGCAATGGGGGGCTGCTTTCGCAAAAATATCAACTCGCTGTCAGCCCGTTTGGCACTTTTCAACATTTTACATGACAGTGTAATTAAAGCGATGCTATATTTCGATAAGCTACAAGTGTCTTTGTCACCCAATACCACATATTCGCAAAATAGATTCCGAATATTTTCATATCGTACTTTTAAACAAAACAAACTTTTCTACTCCGCTTAGAAGAAGAGAGGAAAACTTTTCGCCAATTTATGAGTTCCGCATCCCCGTTCTAATGTCAGGCGCAGATTGCATGCTGGTAATAGGTTTGCTTTGACTTTTTTTTCTTTCTGTATTAGTTTCGGACCATGTGTTTGTTTTGCTCATAAAGGGTGACCAAAAACTTTGCCCATACCCTCTCTTTATAATTGTAAATTTTCAACTTTCAATCTTGATTACGGCTCTCGGTATATTTATCGAACTATTTGCAAAAGAGCACATTTTTCACTCTACACTTCAATAAACGAACGAAATCTGCGCCAATAAGCACCCCTGTTAAATAAGGGTTTGCATAGGTCAAACTTATCCACGCTTATCACCAGTAGTACAGAAAACGATTTACCTTCACCAGTGCAATCTATATAAATGTTCCCAATTTCGTGTGATATGTAAGAATTTCACATCCAATCGACAATCGTATACCTTACGTAGGTACTACTAAACCATCCAGAAACATGAATTAATTCAATAAGGGGCGAAAGATAATTTGAAAATGTGAAAACAATCAAATTATGCAAATATTTAAATGAAAATATCACATACGAGTATTTTCTGATGCAAGCAAATTAAAGGTAAATACACAAGATATACAAACATGTAATATACTTGTATAAACAAATTGGGGAAAAAAATAAAAAATTAGGTATGTCTATATACCTATACGAGGACGATATGAAATAGGTAGGTATTATTTAGAGATAATTGACGACTGTACCTGTTAATCTCCGAGTGCAATTATATTAATTATAAATATGTTATTTAATTAAAAACGTAATACCTTACCTACTTAAATAAATTCGATTCTCACACAACGTAAGTACGAATTCATTTCGTATAGTCCCACAATGTGTATGTAATTAAATTTTTGACACATTATATGAATGTATTATATGTAAGGCCTCCACTCGGGCCTCCATTAGCATCTCCGCTGTACCATCATTCCCGACAAAGCGTAGAGAATGGTTGATGTTTCGTTTTCCAGTTTGGAAATTTAATTTCAACCGTGGCTGGTGAGTTATACATTTACGTGTCTTGTGTATGTATGACGTCGTCAAAAAGTCTCGGTCCTCCTGAAAACCGAAAACAAATTGTATCATATTCGCAATAAACATTCACTTTTTAATTAATTAAAAATCGCAGATTTCGAAATTTGTGTTCAGAAGAAAAAACAGTAAATGGTGCCTGGAAATTGTAGTTTCAGACAAGGCTCGGGGCTCATACATTTCTGTGTAATGCAAAGAGCATTTATAATATAGAGGCACTTCCTGTTAGTATAAATTAGAAGATATGCAAGAAAATCAAACTATTAAACATGTCAGCAAGTAAGGACGTTAAACTTATATATTCGTACATGAATTTGGATTCCATGCAAATTTCTACAGTAAACTGTGTACTAGAGAGTTCCATATATGCTCGCGAATTCGTTGAAAATACCGGAATATAAGGGGGAAATGAAACAAGTAAATTTATTATATTAGAACTATGCATGCGTACACACGAATTTATATACCAGAAAATTGGCTCGATTCTTTTTATTTATAAACAATAATTGCTCAATAAAACTTTTATCAACTTGTTTATGGTTCATTTATTTTTTGGGCTCGAGTTTTAGGGCCTGCTTTTTTTTGGGATGGACATAAATTAAATAAATTGCACACTTGTATGTAAGGTTCATTTTTGGTTAGCGGTCCTTCAGTGCTTTGAGAATTCAGAATGGTGTACATTTTGATATTTTCCTTTTTATCACACAAAGGACACCCCCTGATGGCAGGATATTTAAATAAATGGAAACAATAAGTAAGGACAATTTTAAAGCTTCGTGGGTAGAGATGCAGATTCATAAATATTTATGTATTTTATTTGCAAATAAACGAGACGAAGAGCCAAATAGAAGGTGGAAAATTAACAAATAATTAATTAAAACTTGAAAATGATTAATTACCAGGTAAGATGGGAGTATTAAAAGTATCAGAAGTGAAAGTGGAGTCATGTTTGCCTCGATTTCATGACTAATTTGTATAGCGATGTTAAATGTAAATTACCTGGTTATTTAAATAAACAGTCCACCGATCTATAATACAGCATAAGTAGGTATAGCAATAAGTAATAGTCAAACATTTTTGATATTCATAACAAGAAATAATAAAAGTTGATGAGTTTATTTGGGAAAAAATATGCACTCGATCGCAATTTATGTCCCTAATTAATAACCATTTATATATCAATAAAAATAACATCATATCTGACTATAAAAGGGCCATTAAAAAAGCACTCTCACAACAATAATGAAATCTCACTTGTAAAATATTATGGAGAGATTGAACATAAAGATATTGCATTTCGGTTCTATTTTTGAGAGCGCGGGATATAATTTTATTGTATTTTTATAAATCGTAATTTCTATATCTTTCAAAGGGGGAGTAAAAAATGATTGATGCAATTTCATATAAATTTTGATAAATAAACTAAAAGCTCCATATAAAATATACATTGCGGAATATGATGATGTATTGGTGAGAGATAAAAATTTAAATTCAAATAAATATAAAAAACGAATATTTATAAACAAAATAACCCACATAAACAAAACAAAATAAATAAATTGTCCCATAATCAAAAAATTCGATATTGACTCTAGGAGCGACAAAAAAAATGCAAATTGAAATCTACATTTGAATAGAATTTGCCAATGATTCAATACATTGGAATACAAAATCAGTAAATCCAGTTCAGAAATGCTTCGTTGATCAATCCAATCAGAATGTTGGCCGGTAACAGGGGCATTTTGTAGTTAAAGTTGGAAACATAGAATAGCTTCCCAATAAACATTGGCATTTTCATTGCTTTTGCCTTGATATTCTGACTGTTTTCTAGATTATAACCAGGTTTCAAACGAAAAGTAAATCTCTGTTAGTATGTCAATAAAAATGGATGTATAATATACCTTATATATCTGTCTCTGCTGTTGTGAGCTCTGCCAGTGGAAAACTAAAAATTTAGTCACATGCAATGTCAATTTATTGTTTAGTTTAATTGTAAATAAATAGGATTCGCTTTAATGTAAATATCTCATTAAAATTAATGAAATTCCAAGCACAATTGTTTGACGGTACCTTATTTATTGATTTTGCTTGAATTATTATTCAAATGGACAGAAACTGTAGAGTCTCAACAGTACTGTGTGAGCCAAAAATAACATTATATTCCCTTTAATTTTCCATATTCATATTCCTAACAAGGGAAACAATGATAGACCCCTACTGGTTAATTAAATAGCGCATAAAATAAATTGATTTAAATGCTATTATAATAAGTAATCTATTTCACCGATTTTCCTTTACCAAAACTTCCGTTCTGACAATAACACACGCCCATGAAAATCGATTCTTAAATAGCTTCGTTCCGTTCCTTCATTCTCAAGACGCCACATAGCACTGTAAATATATTGTATAATGTGTAGACAACCGCATAATGAATTTTTGAAACGATCTTTCACTGTACATTGTCAGATTACCGCGTTTATCCGCATGGCCTTTTTAAAATGTCTCATCACAAATCGGGATAAATGTGTGAGCGGAAACAATGATAAATCGTAATTTATCGACAGTCACTTAAATAACATACTATATTTACGTGCATTGGTCGTTTTTTAATCTGAAAAACAGTATGGCCCTTCCATTCGACCACCATATCCACTTTATCTCAAGAAAAGAGCGGCGAGCACTTTCAGATATTAGTATCGAGACTCCCACAGCTTCGACGATCCAATATTTTATTATCATCATTTGATGTGTGACCCATTTGTCATTATATTGTATATGAGAATAACAAAATCCTATTTTTGACATTACTTTTAGATTTATGTAATAGTCGATTGTGGAGCAGAAGAAGAAAAAATCGCTAAATGATTATATATATATATATATGGAAGGATGATAAATGTACGTCTTGATAAAAAGGAAGCGCCTTTTTAGTATGTGTTTAATGCGTGCCAAAGATGATACCCAAAAGAAAAAGTCTGTTTTTTTTTGGAAAAATTTCCTCATCTTGTAAATCCAATTTGTTAAGTGAAAAAGTGCGAGGCCATTCACAAAGCGTATTAACTTCTCCTCAAAGTCGGACCACTATAATACACAATTACCTTGGCACCTTCGTTCCTCAATTGTTGAGCTGTAAATCCTTTGTTAGTAAAGTAATTAAATGTTGGCTATAACGAACTTTAGGTGGTAATAAGAGAGTGTTATGGGGTGGTTTCTTGCAACACGTTCCTTGGAAATTTTCAACATCAACAACATTTCAAGTAAATATCAATTGTTTGAAACGGGAGTATTTGTCTCAATTATTATAGTTTGAATTCACCACTTTCCAATGGAACAATTCCAATTATTTCCATCAAAGTCGAAAAAAAGTTCCTGTAATAACAATATCCTTTTGTGTGGTGAAATGTTGACGGCTTCCTTGAAAATATATTGCAAAGTTAATAACTGCTGTGGGATATGAGGCTTTCCAAAAGGATTAGAAAGAACTTACTTGAAACGTCTTCCACATAGATTAGCTATTGTCTTCCACTTTCAACATAATTCTTATTAGTTCTGAAATAAAGTTTCATCTCCTGTGCAAGCCAGAAACTAGTATAAATTCTGCTTAGAATTCAATAGTTCTCCCCCTATAGCCCATATACCTACCGGGGCTCCCATTTCTCAACAAATTTCCTCCCGATGTTATATATTGAAGAGACAAAATCGAATCATTTATACGAAAACTTGACACATTCAAATTTTCGATCTGGCTGGTATTCGACGGGGGAAGAATAAGCAAACACCACTACTCAGATTTCCCATTCACCAAAGTCGTCCTGATTCTCCAATATACAGAAAAGAAAAAATTCACACTTGCTATATTTTAAAATATATTGATATGGCTGACCCTGTTTGACGTGCATGTTATTGACATGTGACTGGGTTGAGAGTTTTGATTGTATCTGCTATACAGTGGGTGCCGTTCTACGGATTCTATTTCATGTTACGGTCCTTTGGGGACCGTCGAGAAAACACTCACTCGACTTCAACTTTAATAGAGAAGTCATACGAGTGTATTTGTGTTGCTTTGCTTATTCGATGTGTGTATATACACGCCGATTTTGTCTTGCTGTTTCATTCTCCTTTTCCTTATTCCTCTTATACCAGCACCCAATATCCTAAATTCAATATCTAAACATCAATTAATTGTTCTCTATCGAAATTCATTTCTTCAACTTTAATATCAGATTTAATGTTCGTAACTCCGTTTAAGTACCTGGCAATTGCCCAGACTTAGAAGTTTGCCAACTACAAGTCTCTCCTCATCTATGATGGTATTTTATTAAGAAAAATGCGAAACGTCTTTCTAATGAATTATCCACCTCCCAGCCCCTACTGAGATCTTGACAATACGTTCATCATCATTGACAAGCAGAAAAATCATTATTTTAATTGGTATATCAAATTATGTTTCAAATTTTATCACTGATAATGAAGAGCACTTTTTTTCAAATACTTTACCTATTACTTAACTAGAAAATTGGTTGCATTATAAGTAACCAACAACTGCACTAATAAAATACTAATACCTTTCAATAATATTGTGACAAAGGACAAAGGTTTTATAAAATTATACAGTTGAGCAAAAACATATGAAAAAAACCTAAAATTCCGTTCCAAGAGCGATGTAAAAACAAGAGAAATATAAGCGAACGACACTATACATGTCGGAAATTAGGGAATAATAACATAGTTTCAGGCATAGCTACCGTGTAGCTATTTAAAAAATCCAAATAACTTTTTCTATAAAGTTGCGTTTACACACTTATGGAATTTGCGCAAAAATAATTGAGCTTGTGTTAAACCTTTAAACTGCGTTTACACTCTCATGCAATTTGCGCAAATCGGTGCTTTCGCTCACACACATCGATTTGCTTGCGCAAATTGGTTTGCTCAAGACAATTGGCGCAAATTGCATCAGTGTGTAAACGCACAGCTTCAGTCTTTAAACCTTAGGTACACTCAAATCAGAAAGCCTTAAAAAGACCTACCAATACTTACAATACCTACTGTGTCGTTTAATTTTGGATTTGGATTTGTGATTTTAGATTTTTTTGTATTTGTTTAAAGTTTTAATTTGATGAGTCGTGTAGTGTTTGATTTCAGGAAATATACGTCCTCAGAGGAGCAGTAATTTAACATATTAATATTTTTAACAAAAGTACATACACACAGAATACTTACACATTTACAGTTACATAAAATAAATTTAATTTTTTTAATGATTCATTGTAATGAATAAGCGAGCTCATTGTACAAATCTTGCTGATATCATGAGTATATGTGTTATAAATAGTCGTGTATGTGTATAGTCTAGCAGATCTAAAATAGCCCTTGGTGCAAAAAAAAACTAAAAATTAATTTATGGCCCCTGCTTGCATAAGATGCACTGCATTTTTGCTGGTGTATAGGAATGAAGTATTAGGGGTAGGCTTAACAAGAGCGTTTCACATTGATATTTATTGCTCCAAAGGCTATTTTAAATTTGCCAGGCTATACCAATACCAATACCAGGTACCAATACATATTCAGTATTAGGTGAAAATATATAAATTATTAAAATATAATAAATTTGCTTTTGTACTATTTGCAATGTACTATTTCTACATTGTTTTTAAGCGTTGAAACCCCCACTTTCTTCTCTCGTGATGAAATTAAATTCATACCATCACAGTGTTATGAAAAGTATACTTTTCATAACACTTTTCATATCATAGTGTTATGAAAAGTATACTTTTCTTAACACTGTGATACTTTTATCATCACTCACATAAACCTTGAAAAGTTAGACATAAGAAATAACACATTTTCAATATCGGGCGTAGACTCGGGCGTAGATAAAGTATCGTGTTTAACACTTGTAGAAAAGTGATTTTTTGAGCTCGTGCTTGTTGCTGCACTCGGCCTACGGCCTCGTGCGCAATCTCAATCACTCGCACGGAAAACGCACTTTTCTACACGTGTTAAACAATATATTATTATAAAGCAAAGAGGAATATAATGAACCTTAAATTTCAATTATTCTTTCTTATTGCATGACATATGTAAGGCCTATATTATACACAAAGGTATACCTAGTCATAATCATATTATAAGAAGTTGAAAAGTATGGACTTTTTATGTTATTCATGACTATTGCAAAAATTCGTGCAAAAACACTATACAGGCAGAAGCAGCAGTGTATTGTGTATTTAACTCTAATGAATATGCTTACGATTATTGTAATGATTAAATAAATACTGTATACCTAATCTCTGCCTAATAAATATTTAGGTACATTAAACTGCGCGATGTGCACAATGTCATTTCTCCGAGATTTGTGTATACTATTTTATTCACAGTCAGATAAAATAAATAAATAATAAAAATTTGTGCGAGTGCATGAGATTGCGGCATGAGGCCGTAGGCCGAGCACAAAAAGTAATATTCCTACACGAGAAAGACACTATACTTTATCTACGTCCGACAAATACAGTGTAACATTTTATTGCTATCATTTTAAGTAAAATATGTATAAAATTTGAATAAATTTTTAATTTGTAATTGAATGACAGATTTGCTCTGGTTCTTATTTGTTGGGTATTGTCTTATTACTTTTGTAGGTACACTGTCTGCAAAAAGTATACAATTTTCAATATCTCAAATGGAACGCCGTTTGTCTCATAATTATTATTTTTATAATAACTTGGATATAAAATGGAAAAAAATATATCCCAACCCTTGAAGTTGTACACAATTAATTTTATATATTTCAACTGCGCTTTAATATATATCATGTGCAAATTGATATATCTCACTGAAAAAAATATATATCAAAAGGAATAAATATATCCCATCCAAAATATTATATATGTTACCGGCCAAACTACATAGTATTCAGGCCAAACTAGTTTGGCCTAGGCAAAATCCGTTTTTTTTCTTATTTAACGTTTTTTTATTTTTGCTTAAAAACAGTTCAGGCTAAGCGAACAGTTCTAAAAAAATAACCTGCTAACCTAAAGGGCAATAAAAGAGGACAGACCTTTTTTTTAAAAAATTTGCAAACTCAAAACTAGTTTAGCCTGAAAATTAGTTTGGCCGGTAACATATGTATATACTAAATACAATAATTATGAGTCAAACGGCATTCCATAGTCTCAAAACAGTTTAGAAAAAACGTTTTATCAACGCCCAACACTGAAAATGTACTATTTCTACATTGTTTTTAAGCGTTGAAACCCCCACTTTTTCCTCTAGTGATGACATGAAATTCATACCATCACAGTGTTATGAAAAGAATACTTTTCATAACACTGTAATACTTTTATTATCACTCACATAAACCTTGAAAAGTTAGAGATAAGAAATAGCACATTTTCAATATCGGGCGTAGATAAAGTATCGTGCTTAACACTTGTTGAAGAGTGATTTTTTGTGCTCGTGCTTGTTGCTGCACTCGGCCTACGGCCTCGTGCGCAATCTCAATCACTCGCACGGAAGACGCACTTTTCTACAATTGTTAAACAATATACTATTCCATGTCGGGCGTAGATAATAGTATATTAATGAATGAGTTGCATAAGGCAAATTTTATGGCAAAAGTGGCGTTATTGCTGACTGCGAAGCAAATCAGCAATACAAGCCACGATTGCCATAAAATGCCTTATGCAACGAATTCTTTATGCTATTTTTTGCATTTCGGTCCATTTTTAAAGATTTTATGTGAAAAATGGAAAATTTATTTGATTTTAGTAACTTTTTGTATTTTTCGATTGCATAAAAAATGCAACCAATAAATCAAAACAAGCACTTGTCATTTGAAATTTATGTCAATTATGTCATAGAGTTAGAGAATTACAACCTCAAAATAAAAAAAACACTAAATTTACAGCCGGTCGTGAATCAGATTCACGCTCGCATATGCGGGCGTAAATGTGGTTGTTATGGTACCGAAATGCAAAAATAGATATTTCGTGCTTCTTTTATTCTTTAAGCGTAGTTTATACCGGTAGAGTACTTAGGCGAGTACATGGTAGAGTCGAGTAATTTCTATCTGCAGAACCCCGCAAAATCGATCAGTTGAGTAGAGTTGATAGTCCAGTAGCTAAAAGCTGGTAGAGTACTATCCCACATGTGGCAAAGTATTCTGCGACTACCCTCACCACAGCTAAAATATGCACTATTTTTATTACTCTACCCGAACCCGTGTAAACTGGGCTTTACACCTTTCCTACATTTCTTTGTATTGGACAAGTATCTTATCATCATTAAATAATAAATGTATTTCTAATAAAGTATTAATGTTGCATTATTAATTAAAAATATTCAATACCTATTATTTACCATAAATATATTGCAATGTACATTCATTTTCTGCGATTTCTTTACAACGCAAAACAACTACAATTAAATCCCTACTCGTTAATAGCATCTGTGGCGAGATCTGTGGAGACCTCTCAAAATATAATTTAAGTTAATTTAGTGCAAAGATCAGATAAGGAAATAAATTCGAATAAATTAAAAATTATAACACAAAATGAGATGCCAAATACTGAACTTAAGTTATTTTCAATTTCAGCCACAGGCGCTTAAGTCGAATCGCCAATAAATAGTCAGGTAATTAACATTTAGTTCCAAATTCCAATAGTTCTATGTATATGTATATATCAAACAACCGTTCACTTGATTCATACTTAGCGTACTGATACCTACTGCCACCACACTTGCGATTCGTCATTCACATTCAGCAGTTCAGCACAGCAATCAGTACCATTCCACTCTGAGCGATGTATGTAGAAAGAATGTTTTCTGTTTAACGTGATTAAAAATAGTATAACCAACAAAATTGTTACTGAAATGGCAATATATTTTCAACCTGATGTAAAATCCTGTAAAACATTCATTCAAAACAAGTACGTAAATATTTTTGGTTCGATATATTTTTTTTGTTATTTTATTTGTTAATTTCGTTTTTTGCTAACTAGCCCTACATAAATATTATTATTTTTAGTGCAGGAGATGTCATAAGTTCAAAAAATGCTGAAGCCCATAAATCATTTTGCGACGGAAAGTACCATTGAATGTTTGACTGAAGCAATTTAATTGGATCCTTTGTGTTCCTTACTCTGTTACAATCGTGCTTTATATTATACAAATCTAAACAATATGAAGAATGCGTATTTTGTTGCGAGAGAGTCAATCAAACTAAATCCAAAGCCCTATAATCAAAATACGAACTTTTTATTCAAATTGCAATAGAGTGGAACAAACTCGATAATGCAATATGTTTTCTTGATAGTTTAGATTTTACTGAACAAACAACATTTTTAAAGTAACAGAAAGAATTCCAGTCAATAATGGAACATGATAAAAATAAACAAAAATCCAAATTAAAATTATTATCATCTTCGACTGTTTGTACCTCCAAGTGTCCCGGATGTAAACGATACCTTTTAGAAAAAACTGAGGCTTTAATTCTCAATGGCAAATTTGCGTCTGTTGATTTAGTTTTAAGTAATGATCTAAGTGGTGATGCTAGAGCAAAAACATTGATTATGGGTTTAATTTATTTATATCGAGACAATGATATTGATAAAGCTTTGAATCACTTTTTTTTAATAATATTTGAAGAACTATCCACCCAGAACGATTAGATGTCAATGGCCAAATTAAAATATGATTAATTAAAAGAACTCAAAAGAAGAAAGAAAAAGGTAATGATGCCTATTATCACTTTCGGTTAGAGGAAGCATACGATTTGTACACAGAAGCCCTGAATATCAATCAGTGGATTATAAAAATAAATGCACAATTACTCTTTAATAGAGGATTGGTACTGATTGGGACAGGAGAGAAAAACGAGGCTTTGACTGATCTAAATAATGCTCTACAATTGCAGCCTCATTATTTAGAGGCGTTATTAAGAAGAGCAAGGTTATTCATAGATTTAGGTAATCTGGATGATGCTATTAATGATTTTGAGAAAGCGTTTATATTGCCTTCTAAAGAAATCACACCAGCGATAATAAACGATTCGAAAAATCAATATTATTGGACATTGATAAAAAAAGGTCCGGATTTGCTTCGATTGTAACAACTATAAACAAATAATGAGGGTGTGTTTAAAAAGTTTCAAATTGGAGTTTGGGTTACAACGTAATCAACATTTTAAAGATATTTTTCTTAATGCTTATTACACCTTGATTGAAGACAATTTTGGAAAACGCCACACCACAAAAATTAATAAAATAAATTTTAATAATATTAATTTAGAAGTTGAAAAATGTTTAGAATATGGAAATATAAATGAGTTAAAAATGCTTTATGAAAGCTTTTGCATTGAACAATTGGCTCAAGATAATATTAACAATGGATAATATAAAGAAGCACTCGACTATTATGAACAAATATCAAAATTGAATTTTACTTGTAATGTTAAGAAATCGTTCGATTGGGAGTCAACTTATTTAAAGGCATTTTTGAATCATGGAAAACAATAACTGACAGACGTGATTATGACAGACCAATTATTTGATAAAAATAAATCTTTATTGAAAAACTGTGAAAACATTTATATTCGGGCATTAATAGAAAAAGCTAAATATTTTTTGGATAAGATAATGTTTCAGGAAGCAATTAATTGCTACACCAAGATAGATATGTGAAATTAACATCATGAGGATTTTTAATTCTAATAATAACTATTATGATATTCTTGACGTGACCGAAACAACTAATTTACAGGGCAGGGAATTAAAAAAGCTTATTATAAACTGAGTAAAATTCATCATCCAGATCGACATTCTAATAAGGCTTCTGTTCTCAGAATCCTATTTCAAACTGAGATTTTCAAAAAAATATTATCGGCATACCAATATTTGAATGGCAAATTGAAAAAATGAATTGTCTATAATTAATTTGCTAACTTATCGATAAATACTAGTTGTTTGTTAAATGATTGAATTACATATTTCATTTATTATTGTTGTATTCATTATTTCATTTATAATAAACAATTTGTTGGTAAATTAGATTGGTTATTATTTTAACAGGAATGTATATTTAAGAAACAATATTATCTTGGCATTGTTCCTCGAACTAATTGGTATGTACATTGTACATACATACATCATGCAATAAGCTGACTCGCCAGAAATTTCTCTAGGTAGTGACGGAAACGGTACCACACCCTTTTACCATTGCACCAGTCGCCAGAGTCAAATCCATTTGCCTCTATGTACTTGCAATAATTTCAAAATCTTACCATAATGCTTAATATTTTGGAACTATATGTTTTGTATTTAACAAAATCATACATACATATATGTGGTATGTATATGTATATAGGAATGGTGATGGTGATTCTCCAAACTCTTCACATTACTACACCTAATAGTACATTATATGTTGTATAATATTAAATATTACAGATAAAGCATATTTGCTGATGCTATGAATTCCGTAGAATTGTAAACTAATGATGTTTTAGTTTTTTTATTCAGCTTGCTGTAGAATGCAATTAAATTAATCCTATTTCATTTTGTGAATCTTGAGAACGCAGTCACATTTTTAAATGAGCTGAAACAATTGGAGATGGACCGGGACCTTCAAAAACATGTCCAAAGGAACTATGAACAATTTCTTCGGCCTTGACTAACCACTCCACCTAAAGGTATATGATTGAAAACAGGAAAGCGATTGCAAGCTTAACCGATTAGATCTAAACCCATCTATGTTTTATAATAGAGGTAATCACTGGACATCTTTTCATCGAGTTCACTTATTAGACATAGCATTTATGGATTCCACAAATTTTTAGAAATCGATCAAACAATAAAACATTTAAATCGGTTTGTATTTACCTACCTACATTCCAAAGACTTTGGAATGTAATGTAAACAGAAGTTCAATTTGATTTAAAAAAAGATATTCAGTTAAATACATATTTATGTACCTATGTTGGTACATACCGAGGTACGTACAATAAAATACCTTTTATTTGGAATCAACGTATAAAAACATCGGACTCAATTTTCTGAACAAACTGAAAATAATGGAAACGAAAATTCAAAACACAAATAAGAATTCTTGCGTGTGTTACGAATAAAAAACAACCCATTTTTAATAGTAATTCGATTATTTTAATATGAAATTAATTGGTGGTTCTGAAAGAACCGAATATTTTAAATTCATTTAGGTGGAACGCATTATGACCAGCATTATTCTTTCGACGAGTGAATTCACTCTCATCGATTTGAACCACACAGCCCGGTCCACCCAAATGCAAAGAATTGGGATCCTCCAACCTCCAACAATTTCTAAGAACAGATATCCCGTAAAAAGCTATATTCGCGCCCAACAGAACCACGACAAAGTTTGAGCATAATCGGAGCAGAGTCGCACCTAACTCTATTAGACTAAAAGATGTTATTTTACTTTCTGAGTCTGTCACACATGCGTTTTTTGAAAAGAATATAGGTACCCTCCAAAAAAGAATATACAGTACAGCATTTTTTGCTCCTAAAACGTCTACCAAAGAACTAAAAAATACAAAAATGAAAATTTCGAATATTTAAAATTTTGAAGCAATTTACAATGCATGTTTCGTATGTTGTTAAAGTTCATCTTTTTAACCAATAAATTGCATGAAGTGCGGAAAAGACGATGAAAATACAACCCTGTGGAAAATATTAGCACCTGTTCGAACTTTCAATTACTGGTCAAGATATTGGGTCTGACTATTAGTGCTGTATGAATAGTTAGTACTACATATAAGCTTGTACAAGTTTAGAATTACGAAATTCGCATGCCGCTAAAGTGTAGGTACTGGCACCAGTAAATGATTTGATGATTTGTCAACCTCCCATTTTCTCTGATAACACATTCATCATTGACAAACAAAAAAAGTCACTATTTTAATTACTATTATATCAAATAATTTTTCAAATTGTGTCCACTGATAATGAAGAGCGCTTTTAAATGTACGTAGGTAACTATAAAATTGGTTGCATTAATTAAACAACACTGATAAAATACTAATACCATACAACAATATTGTGAAAAGAAGGGTTCAAAAACATACAGTTGAACAAATACATGTGGAAAAAAACTAAAATACCGTTCCCAGAGCGATGTAAAAAATGAATTTATAGCACTTGAATAGCTGACATGCTATACTGTGTGTCGAGAAAGGGCTTACCTTTAATGATTTTTTTGCGCTCATACCGCTGTGCAACCGAAATCTACATTTAACATAGAGAAAAAATATATAACATTCCCCTACATATAAGAGAATTTAAATTTGTGTTCAGTTTAATTGCGCAATTTTAATAGTAAAAGTAAAACAGTAGTAAAATGTATGCAATTTTCGTTTTAATGCAGGAAAATAATCCCTTTAAATTGTGGAGGCTGACTGCTCAATGGGATTAGCTAAATGGGTAATCAGAATCAAATATCTTCTTCCAACAGTGTACATACAACTCTTCTCCGTATATAAACACACTGATGGGAATTAAAGTTTCAGTATGTTTAGTTCCTAATATACACAGTTACAGACACATATATATACAGTAAAGTCAATAAAGTTAGTGTTTAAGGGATGCGGAATTGCTTGGGTTGTGGCCCTAAACTGGTTCCCAAACAACGCAATCGATGATATCAACACGAGTGATTATAACTATTAATATTTTAGGTAATGTTGATGAAATTAGGATAGCTTACATACATGTTACATATACATATAGGAAAGAGTACAGTATCTCTGATGTCAAATGTGAAGAACAAAATGAGATTACATTCCTTCAACCATAAAAGTATTTTCTTATATAAAAGTCAACAAGTTTGAAGATATTCAGTTGTTTTCTTGGGGATTTAGTAGTTGGAGCTTGTTTACAGCTTTTACCTCGCATGGATGTATCTAAGTTGGTCCCTGAAAAACACAATTTTCTACACCCAGCTCCAATATGCGGGGCGAAAGTAGATATATTGTTATTTTCATATTATTTCTATAAAGCGAATAATAAAGTTTGCTTACGCTTATTTTCTTAAACGTCTTTAATAAAATAGGGAAATGATTTGGTTTCCTTTTAAAACCGGGCATACGAGAAAAAGGGCCCCTATTTGATAAATCACCCGTCTGTAACAATAGCTGGTGATCAAAAAGTCATTAGCGTCTAGTCCAACCCTTGGCTTTTGTCTCAGTTCGTATATCTAAAATTCAAGTTGGGCGTCAGCAGCAAATTTGTTACGTTTTTCAACATAAGCGCTTTTTTTCCCACCATTCGTTCAAGGAAATGAAATCGGCCACCAGATATATAAAAGTGTATGTAAGGGAATATATTGTCAAAAGAAATTTTCCAAAAACTTGGCCACTTATTAATTTTTTACGTGTTTAGAATTCACTGATGCCGTTGGCATGACCATCTGGCTATTCACTGGTATCCCCTTACAAAAATTCTCAAAGTCTACTACTAGTGTAGAACATAAGATACCGAAACGTGTTAAATTAGAATACATATTTATATTTTTCCAGCGAGCAGAGAAAACTGTTGTTTCAAGCTCACTCCAAACTGGCACTGGCTAATTAACTCTTGCATTGTGCATAGAAAAATGTGTTGCTGTTATTAATTATTCTCGACATAAAAGTGCATGTGCTCAGGATGAATTTATGTTACATTTGGTGTGCATTAAACACGATCTTGAGAGAAAATTTAATTATCCACTTTCCGAACAAAAACATGTTTAACTCGTAATTAAAAAATGTTAAATATATCCTTAGAGAAGGAAGCGCGCGTTCGCATGACACCATCCCCCATAAACTACTTCCTTGTGTAGTTTTTTCCTTAAGCGTATAAAGTTTATCGTGAACAATGAAAGAGCACTTTTATAAATCAGACTACAAATTGTAAGTTTTTATTGCGGCTATCGTGTTAAAAAAACTGCTCGCACACACACACAGGGTGATAGTCAGCCGTGGGATATGAGCCGTGAAAAGAATTTTCTCTGAGACACCGTGAAAGCGCCCCCAACAATGTTTCTTCTCTCCAATTTTTATGTACATACTAAAAGAAATCTGAAATGGTACTTGTGCAGACTACATTAACCAATTTCATAATAACACGAAATATAACAATGGCATAAAATATTTTATGTTACTAACTTGCATGTTCAAGTAATTAGGATGAAGTTTTGCACTTAAGGCCTGCTTTGTGTCATTCTTTGTTATATAAAAAGTGGCCTAAATTCGTTCCACTTGCTGAGAAAAATTGATACACCACCAAATATTAACATATTATGCGGTTTTGTTCCTGCAAACTAAGATAAATGCTCCAAAACTAAATTCAGCCCTCGCATGGTAAGAAATTGCTTCGAAACTTATCCTGCAACCATCTTAAGCTATTCAAATCGCCGGGTCTTTACATTAACGTCCTGCCTCTATTCTAACTAGCGGATAATGTTTTACTAGTGAAACCTCTATTAATACCGAGTTTAAAGTCAGTTAGTTTATTAGAAAATTAACGTTGATCTGACGACGAGCTTATATCGATTGCCAGATGCCCAACACGTCTCAGTGTGAACATCAGTGAACATTGTTTGTAAATTGGTGAAAATATGCGTTCATCGTCCAGTAGGAAGGCATACACGTTCCCACTTCCTGTCAGAAACATACAGGAATTAAAATGGCACGCTTAGTGTAACGGCCATGAAATTATATCGTCTGAAAACTAGCAATCTTTCTCACAAACTCGTTTTTCCGGACTACATCCCAAATAAATTATTATATATGCATTCACAAGTCCTGTACTAAAAGGGTTTTATCTCTTTATGGATGAGTATTTTTCCTCCTCTTTTCCATGTTGTATGCGGAAACGTGCATGGAAAACGCGAAATTATCAAGGAAATGCGGAAAACAATTACTCTCCCGGAATTCAGTTTACACCTGACTAATTGGATTTCAAATTATCAGCAATTATTATTTGTCTGTCTAACAATAATCTCCACGATTGGATTTCATTGGAAAATTTGTGTGAGTTCTGAATTGTATATTTGAAATCCATTGATCATTGATTCCTGTATGTGCATGGAATCATTTATCAAAATATTTAGAAATTAATATTTCACGAAAAATCCAACTCTATGAATAAATTTACAAAAGTTTTCTAATTAAACTTTCTGGCTTAGATGATAATACAACATACTTTAAAGACTGTACAAGATTTCCGCCTCAAACATGAAAAAGAGGACAATGAAAATTTTCTATCAATAATACAGGAATGTCTCCATAAGAGTTGAAAAAAATAGATATCCACATTGGACGGATATCGGATAATTAATTAATCTTGATGCCATTGTGACTGTTGGACTGTAAGGTGATTATAATGAGAGCTGTAAAGAAATATTAACGGGAATTCCATTGTCGGCAAGGACACTGTAAGGCAAAAGCATTTCGCCTTGTTTGATCCTGAAATTACATTCAGAGTGCGCGTTATTCAGTCCGTCATTGGTCTTACTTATTCACAGAAAATTGAAGCTGTTTCATGTACACAAAAGCCCATACAGTATATATACACACACATTTAACACTCACACTGTACATGCTGATAAGATGAAAGGGTAACAGTGCTCAACTGTGAATCCTGGATCTTATTTCCCCAAAGTGTACATCCTATTTCCAAAGCTCTTATTCAATATAAGAACTTTATATGACTTAAAACGTATTAACACTTTGACACACAATACGATTTTCGACATTGTGTGGAAACTTATTGTGAATGTATAATACTTGAATTAATAAAGTACATTTTTAGTCCTGACTGTGTTATATGTTATATGCATGCATTACACAATGCTTTGAGCAGGAAATCAATTAAACGCACATTTTATTGGACCAGTGCCATCCATGACAGAATTTAAATTAGACTACGAAATTTGAAATAAAATTTCAATGCATATTTAATGCAATTTAAACTAATGAACTTTTGTAAATTTCACTCATTATATAACATATTGTGTGTTGTGTTATCGTTCCAGAAATTTACATTTAAATAATTATTTTCCAGGTGTTTTATTGCACAAGACACAAATCCATCGAATTTTTATCTAAAAATCATTCTAATATCTATCTATATATTTATATTATTGTCGTCCTGTAAGAACTGCAAGTGAAATTTAATTTAGAACCCCCTTCCCCCTCTTCCCTTGAAATTTTTACCCTTTTTGCTTGGGTTAATAAAGTATGATTGCAGTGGAATTTCCTAGTGAAACATTTAAAAAATAAATTGGAAAAATCTATTTAGTGTTGTATGCCCTTTACACAATTACTGATTTCATTTACATGCTCTCTTTCTTTAAAAAGAAGCAATTTCGTTTAATGTGTGCAGTCGGGGCATTATTGTTGACTATATTATCGAATGTGGCAAGAGAACAGCATCGCACAGAGTGGAGTGCGCGGAAAAGGGGGTGAAATTAAACTGTGTATAATTTTCTTGTGCTTTTTTCCTGAAAAATCTAAATTATCGTTATAGCAACAGGGAACAGACAGTGGCAGTGTGGAATAGGAATGATGAAACTCGCTTAAACTACATAATAATATGAAACGCCTTTTATCCCAACACACAGACAGACAATTGTATATAGCGAAGCATTTAATTTAAACGATCTCGTGTGTATGTGCGCCAGTGTAAATATCCTCCACACCAAACCAACTTTACTTTGTGGATGAGAGTGGAACGTTTCCACTTATTTGCCTATATGCCCGACTTCACTCTCTCTTCAATCCTTTTCCCCTTTTTTAAACATTTAATCAATTAAGTATCGTCACACATGTCTGTGAAAAAATCACAAACTTCCTACTTACTTCGCAAATTTGATTAGTCTTTAATTAAGGGATGCTTTTAAATAATTTACGAGCACCGTCAAAATATGAGACCGAAAAGACAAAATAAAAGGACTTTGTAATACTTCCAAGTGATGCAGTTCACAATCACTCCTTTAATGACTATATACCAGTATATTTACAATTTTATGTAAATTCCTTCTGATGCTCGTCAAAATTTAGTGAGTACATTCTTAAAGTTTTATTATATTTTAATGAAAGAGTTCGCGAATTTGAATACGATCCAGACGCTAAAAAGGAGATTCAATCAGGAAGTGCTGTTTGTATTAGGATCAAGCGTTTCAAGAATGAACGTCAAACTTCTCTCCCTGCAAAGACATGGAACACGATCTCTAGAGTAAACATCTTCGAAAGCAATTTTATGGCCATGAAATTTATAAATAGACAAATTCAATTCAAAATATGGAAAAAATACATACTCAACAATTTATAACGATTATATACAAAGGAATACGCAAATGTGCCCAACCACATATTCTTCACTATCTCGATTTCATCTATATTTGAGCAACCACAACCACAAGACATAAATTTTTAACACATTTTTATACCGTTAAATTTGTTCGTCAAGATTTTATATTTTTATTAGCACTTACACCGCTCGAGTAGATGTTGTGGAACATTCTAAAACTGATTTTTTATCTAGGGTATTAACCATCAAACTCCATTGCAAAATTGATGAACCAATTTTAAAGTAACAACTCTAGTTGGATTAATATTAAACTTAATAATACACTTACATACACCAATTGGGTCATAAATTTGTCATAAGGACACTTGTTTATTTATGATACAAACCACTAAATACATATTCATTACCTAAATGTTTCATTATCGATACGTGTTAAACAATTTCAATACATGAAAATCCAAATATTTTTCCACATCAGAAAAACGTCTACATTAATTTCGCGTTGCATTCTAACCCCATTTGTAACACTACACCCCCAAAACACACACCATATTAATGCCAACATATGCACAAATACAGAGACGGTGGCGGAAAACGAATTTATTGTTAACAATCAATCCAATTAAATGGGCATATAACATATAGACATTATAATAAAGTTCAGTGGTACAAGTTTGGAACGGCGTTAAAACATTAATTTTGCAGATTGCTAACGGTAATTGATATCATGGCAAATAATTAATCCTGTTACATAATCATAGCCATTATTATGGTACATGGCAACTGTGTCGGCGGCAGCGGCGGAGAGGCAATGACGGTGTTGGTTGGATTTATCATTATCAAGCCTATTTAATATCAGACCGCCGTACTAGGACTATAGTATTCATCATTTATTAGAATATATTTAACTGTGATATATACGCATTTGTATTTTGGATGCTGGTGTTGTTTCGTCAACGCGGATCACAACAACGGACCACCAACAGAAATGCCTAGATTTAATCACAGGATTATAAATTACCAAGCCGTTCATATTTACAATATCAAATGTCGCCTAACACGTATAGATTATCATGTTACAAACAGTCTTCCGAAATGTTATTAGTCTCGACGTGCGCTCGGATTTTTGTTTACTTGCAGGATTTAATTTTAAACTTTTAGAGAGAAAAAAAGAGACACGGGGGTCCTCCGCAATTAGATTGGTTTAGTCATTTAATATCGTATTAGAGCAATTTCTGCAAGGGAAGTGCTTTTCAAGAACTTTTATAGTTCTTTATGTATTTTGTAGATTTTTGGGATAGTTTGAAGTTAGTGGAAAACTTTTGCACAAAGTATATAGGCATAAAATACTACCGGGAGAAAAGTTTTCTCAATACAACAAAAACGCATTCGAATATATGTGCATTCGCAATTTTCCGAATTTCCATTCTTTATATTATGTAACAGTTGGCACATTTCGGAATAGTGAAAATGAGATTTTTATATAATATTTAAACTATTTTCACTTGTCTGAACTTTGTTCGATCAAGTTTTTATTACGATATACCATTTAAAGTATCTAAATGAAGTGAATTGACGTTCTGGCGATGATTGATACTTGACTTTAGCGGCGTTCTCAACTCGATTTAAAAAAATCATTAATCTTTCTACATGTTAATTTAATGAAAATTAGAAGTGAAAAGAGTAGGAAATCATCATCGTCAGTGGAAAATGAGTAGGTACACTAGTGTATACACAGGTACAGAAAAAAAGGGTAATCCTTGAGATTAATTAATTTAAAGTGTTATCTTAACATCATCACCATTTCTAACAACATAGAAGAAGGCATATTAAAATTAATAACACTTTACGAGAAAGGCAACTTTTTAAAAACTTTTCCCACTGTACAACATTATAATATGTCTATTATGCGAGCGTCCCATTTCCACATTCTCTTAACAAAATCGAACTTGCTTAGTATGCTAGAAAGCTGAAATCTTCCACTTAACTAAGTACAATAAGAAACTTGATCAGACAAGCAGCGTTTCCTCTCTACACACATTCGTGGTGCGGTTTTCTTGGTTTTTCCTGGCGTCAACAGTCTGTGCGGCAACTTCCCCCACAGTTTCTCAACCACACCAACGCCCTGATCTAGTCCTGTTCCACAAAGGGCCGCTATTATCACAAATAAAAATCAACAATAGGTGGCCAGTTTGGGAGTGAAAAAAATTTATTAATTAATCAATCCATTTATGGCATACAGCATACAGGGTTTAATGCGTGCACTGTGGTAGAGAGAGCGTGGCTAGAACAAAAGGATTCTGTCAGCAAAAATCCTTGATGTACACGATGGAAACTGACATGTTTTGATATATGAATTAATGTGCCCTCTGTGACAGTCCTGATATAATTTTATTGTTTGTCACACCCTCTAATATTATCTGATTTGTGGTTATGAAAATATATTATTTCACATTAAACTACAAATAACATATATCGATAATATAATTCTGGAGTGTGATAAATCCATTGTCATTATATGTATTAGTTATGTGCATATTAATATAATTACTATGTATGGCAGACGAGGGAATATTTCGTATTCAAAACACAGAAAAAAAATCACTTTCGTGCATGGAATTTATTGGTGAAAATGTTTGGAATGCATAAGTTTATTTTCAATTGTAAATGAATTTTTACTGCTCATATTTGTGACATAGTGGCTTTACTTAGAATCTGTACACCACATAAATATTAAAATTGCCCAAATCTATATGTCCCCGATAAAAAATTCATAACTAGACTTTGTTGTGTGTGTGTGAAACGAAATATATGTATACATGCACATTCGAAAGAGAAAACATATTTTTCGAGGTAGATTTTTACTCGTAGATAGCGATTCCTTTTGAAAGGAGAGTTGTTGGGGAGTTTGGGAGCGGTGGTTTAGGTGGCAAGGTACTTTATGGATTTACTGCGTTTCAAAGTACGTGCCGGAGAAGTTTCAATTGGAAGTAAAACTAAGGAAGCTAAGTTAATTCATTATTTAGGAAGAGAAAGGAAGCTATAAGGCACGGAAATCTCGTTGACTCTAAAAACAGCCACGTATCTCAGCTTTTTAGACTTTGTTGTAAATGCTGCACACGCTATAATTTAATTGTAAAACCTACCCCCGAACTTTTCTTTTCATTTAAATAATATTTATTAAGATTGGCCTTCTCCATTAGTCCATCAAAACAAAATATTTTTTAAAAATATTCTATAATATATTCGCAATTAATTATATGTATAAATATTGTTGGGCATTATAATAAATCTGGTCCAGATTTAATTTCAGATATATAAAATAATTTATTGCAGATACAGTAGACGTGATTGATGTAAAATAGATTAAATTTGTACATATAGAAAAAAGTGCGTATATTTATTAATAAAATATAATTAAGTGTCAGGGTGATATTTATATTAATTCGTTTTTGAATAATTGTCTCGTGTCTAAATCGCATTTTAGTATTTTTCATCAATTCAACTTCACCAATATATCCACTAATCCTCCAATGTAATTCAATAGATCTTTGAAGATAGATGAGATATGCAAGATGTAATTTTGTTCATTACAGTATAAAAAACAGCATCAATATACCAAGATAATCACATCATTTTCCGTGTACAACTATTGCGATCCACGTGATATTCGGTTAGTAGTTGACGCGTCCATAATTCCCACGTGATTTCAGTTAATTACCAACTCCAGAGAGAAACAAATGTTGGTATGTGAATAATAGCAGCCCCCATGGCCCAACAAGCAATATATACTCAATTCAACAAACTTTATAAATGTAATCAATACTTGGAGAGGGTTGCACACCAACCCCCAACACAGCGCACTGCCTTTTCCTATAACAAACAAAACAAGGTTAAACATGTTACAACACGTGATTACTGATTATTATTTTGCTGCGTAAAAACTGTGCTTTTCTTCACCCTATTATATTAGCATACTCGAAAAGAGATCCCTAAATTCATTATAATCACAAGAATTGGGAAATTTTAGCAACAACGGCGTTGATGGTGATTTGTGAAGATTCACAAGAAAAAGAACAATTTCATTTAGTTAGGATGTTTATTTCATTTACTTTACTCTGTGCTACGTGTACAGTATTTGAAAATTTAATCACAATTCCGCTTTATTTTCCTAGCGTAAGCACATTACTCTCTCTAAATCGATGGATTTTTTTTGTTACTCCTTCGACCCTCTCGTTTCGATTAATGTCGAGAGAGTAAAAAAGTTCAATTTTAATGAGGGCAATTATGTTTAGCAAAAGTTTTAAAGATATACGAAACGGTTTTCTCTTAGAATTTATTCAAACAACTAACATATTCAGCGCAAAAACCATGGACCCATCATCTCAGTTTCGTTTAATGAGGTGTACTTTTATAATTAGGCTTGAGTTGCTGTAAAAGCGCAACTTGCCCACCAGTTACCACTATCTCTGTGCCTGTTCCATTACCATATTTAAATTGTAAATGCTATTAGTTAATTAGCTAGTTTCGAAAATGTATTGTATTTCTTTTAGATGCCTGGCGAGACGAGCAACAAATTCATCACAACGTGCAACATTTAAATATTTAATTCACTCTTCTTTTGCATAAAAGGAATTTATTAATATGAGAAACTTTTAAACGCTTTTTTTCTTTATCATAGGAAAATGTTTTAAATTATTACGTATTACAACCACAAAAGCAATTTAAAGTTTTTAGACCTTCTGTCCGTTTTCTTAACATCCGCAATGATAATTACAATGATAATGATGCAATTAGTGAGTAGATAATGAAAATGATAATTTTCCCAAGCACACAACCAATATACAGCGATTGGCGCACAAACTTTTTTATTTCGCGCTTATATTTTTATGAACATAAATCCCAATATAGCATTACGGCTTTCTGGGCTATTAATATGTGAGATATTAACGTATATTATTCATAAGGATCATTAATGCGGTGGCGGTTTGTCGCTGAGTAGTTTTTATCGAATGCTTAATAGCCTCTTACACATTACAAATTGGTTGGTGGGCAAACTTAATGTTCCTTGTATGAAGTCACTTGATAATTTGAAATTTGCATATATTTTCGCTTAACTTGAACCATACTAGCAGAGAGAAAGACATTTAGAATTAAGTGTACACCCGAGCACCAAAATGCACACGCATATCGCTCATATATACCTTACATATATTTTTGAAGTGAAATTCATTTACTTGCTCATGTGAAATGAAAGTCAATTTTATATTTTCAATTGATTGCTATTTTGTGAACCCTAAAAAAGGGGAAATCGTATTTCCAACTTTGAAATGAGAAAAAAATATGCTCAATACAAATACCATATATTTAGATTTTTTTTTCATTCGCTAGACGCGCCACCATCAGTAGCAGCACACAAGCCTCCATTCGCTTTTTAAACATTTTTACGATTTCACTTGATTTCAGAGACGTTGTATGTTTACTTGGCTTTATTAAAAGTTCATGCAAAGCGTGTCTAGTGCAATAATACAGTGGCAGTGTGAACGTTTTGGTCAGTTCTTCAGCAAATCGACGGTCCGTGAAATGAGGTGGAGAACTGCAGGGAGCGAACAGTTCACCAAAACCCAGTCACATCTACAACATAAACGAGAATATTGTACATGATGTCCAAAAATCTCACATGAGAGAACATTCCAACAAAAACTGGAACAAAAAGTAGGGAATATGGATGACACTTAAGATGGTTCCACACTATGCTGAAACATTTTACCAATTCATATAATAAAGAGATCGTCATTTGAAATGATTTACCTACGATTAAAGATACACAAATACAAAAAGCTTGTCCGCATGCACATACGTCTCCCTCAAACCTGAAATCTAATTTAAATTCCAATATATCGAATGTATAAGTTAAATTCTAGGTATCAATGCAGTACACCGGCTTATGTAATCACTTGTCACAAAGCAAAAGCGTACTTGTCACTCAACTTACACGAGATTACAATATACGAGAGTATATACCTATACGATAGTGGCAGGAAACTTTGCTATATTACGTGATTATATATTTAACTCGACTCAATTATCAAATTCAAGTGTTCCACTGCGCAAAACTATGACAACTAAGAAAAATTATTACTCCAAGAAGAATTTTATTAAAGTATTTCATTAAAAAGTAGGTACAGCGCAGTGCACATTCATTCCGTACCGGCCTGTAGGTATATTTGTTTGATCAAACTACAAAGTGAAGAATTTAATTCCAATTATTAGGTAATTGGTTAAATATTTTTCATGAGAAAGTTATTTATTTATTAACGATGTAGAAAATCGACTGCTCGCGCTGTTATAAAAATAAAAAAAGTGGGGAAATTAGTTTAAAAGTTCCACATAATTGAATTCCACATATTACTATACCCAAGTCGGGAAAGCTTTTTAGTGCTAATGAACAATAGACAATAAAATTGAATTTCTCTTTGTTGTAATTGTTTTTAATTGATAATTAATGAATCCTGGTAAAATGCGAGTTCATTTCGAAAATTCGTATAAAAGATTATTAATAATTCATGTGTGAATTTCGAATGTACCACCCCAAACATTTCCTGATGCAACAGAAAATGTGAATGTGCAGGGAATTTGGTTAAATAGGAAAGTAGCATCATGAGTTCGACTTGCACTTGCAACTGTGCTAGTTCCTATATGCTTACACAACACCAGACCATAATAATTCCAAAATGCACACAAAGCAAATGAATATATATTAAATTTCGCTGCAATTTCAAGTAAAGTGTGCTTTAATTTTTTTTTCACCCCCTTTGCCTCAATTCTTTTCGAATAAAATTACACAAAGCGCACCCTATATTCATTGATCTATCCAATATTATCCATATCTTTATAGAAGGTATACATATGTATATGTTGAAAATCCAATAAGTTTACAGAATCATCTTGTTTAGTCTTTCACTAAAACATCACACACAGTCAATAATAAACGTCTACTTAATAGAGTTTGAGACTCTGCATTCAATCTAAATTAAATATACATATACAATGTATTTTATTAAGGAAATTTAATTAACTTCTTATTAACATACTTGCTTGAATTTCACAAAACGCTTCTCTCTCTCACTAGATGCCTAAACCTGTTGTGCATATTTGATCGAGACCCACAAACAACACACCAAATAATATAATTGCAATCCACAGAATATATATTAAATTAATATTGGAAAATGTTGTGGAAGGCAATATGTATGAAAGGAATACGACAGCGTCATATTTTTCCAATCATAAAAGTACAATATGCAATATTTCATATCTGCATTCCTATATTTCCAATACATGTTCAAACACACAATATTTACAATCAAATGTTTATATGTCACATATATCGGGGATTCGGAATCCTGTTTGCCAAACCATTCTTACCACTCACATCATGACGTATTTATATTACCTATATATTATTACGAATTACAAATTTCCAGTTTGGAACGTTTGCTTTTTAAACACGTACGGCTATTAATTAAACGATCTACACCAAATACTTGGGAAAAAATAAAGTTTTCTTCAAACTCAAACACTCTTGTCGCCATTGATTTTCACCACTGTCAACGACATTATGAAGAATTCATGCATGCTTCATAAATATTTTGATAAGAAGGTTCGCCTATTGTGTGTGCTTTTTATAGTACAAAATGCGTTCAAATAATAAAAGGGAATATATTTTCTGCTTGATATCTTGCCCTCTTTTTTACTCTCCTTTGATATGGACCAAATGTACGATTAAACATAATGTTATAAACACCCACCTTTTAACTAAATTAAAAAGGTTTAGTTTTTAATTACCTAAACTCGTTCGTTTATTTAATGAAATTTTGAATAATTGCGGCTGCCTCTTCTATTGATCATCCAAAAAAAACAGAAAAAAAAACCATTGAGAAACAAATTAATTACACCCCTCACATATACACATTTGGTTACATTTTGTAGGTACAGTATTTGGTTGGATATTTGAGTAATTTATATATAAGTAAATATTTTTATGTGATTAAAGTAATATATCACTGCGGGTTAATCTCCCATTGTATATACAAGAGAAAACGTTACTCAAATAAAGGATGATGGGCAAGAACCAACAGCAGAATAAAAAAATCGCCCTCCAAATATATTGTACAGAGATTTTTAAAAAAAGGAAATGAGCTAGCCGTATCCTGAAATTTATTTCAGCTCAAAGTCTATTATACGATAAGCAAACAATTAATCTTTTTGCCGCTTTGCGAGAATATAACAATATTTTAAATGGGAAGGAGGAGAATATACACACAGACACTCGTCCTGTTTGCGAATATTTCCACCGCAATATAATGAATAACCTTCGACTAAAGTGTGACAAATAGTTGATGGTTTATGGACGCTGTGGAAATGGCAGTGTTACAGCAATAAACAAACCTTTGCCCACTCTGTACACATTATTTTAACAAGCTAATGCTACATTAGATATATGGACTCATATTCCGTTGAAACTGTTCACTTCAGGTGATAGATGCGACAATTAAGAGGAAGTAGCTACTCTCCGGACTGGTTCACGGTGATTGAGTTCTTTGTGATGCATTACATCCTCTATTAAGTCCCTGAAAGAGCTCCCGTGCAACAACAGAAAAAACCGAGCACATATTAGAATTTTTCAATCGCTATAATCTCAGCAATTTCACACACATAAAACAAACTCAATTGGGCGCGAGGACATGTTATGAAAACATCCTTATATTCTGATGAATTCAACCATCAGAATCAAGTAAATTTCAGGACAGTTTATACAAAGTGTGATGACGTTTTCTGATGCTCAACACTAATGCAACTCCATTTGGTTTGTGACAGTTATAAATTACACTTTTTAAATGCACAGCTATATAAGGAGTTTTTACGTTTACAATTTCAGAGTTCCTCTTCACATCTGAGTAAAATATTATCTATAAACTCTGACAAAAAAAAACATCTGTTCCTTCTTATTAAACACGAATTAAAATTTAACGCATTCCTGTAATTTGCGGTGTAATTCCTTTTATACTTATATAATATTCAGACAGTGATGTTTCGTGACTACTAACTCCATTTCCATATATGTATAGAGGTACACGAGATCGGTACCTCTTTATAAATAGTTGATAGCCCACCTCAAATCAATAGATGTATGATTGATTTTTGAATACTGGCTGATTTTGCTATAGTCTCGCTAA
Organism: Silvanus unidentatus; assembly: GCA_963930825.1. Taxonomy (NCBI): domain Eukaryota; kingdom Metazoa; phylum Arthropoda; class Insecta; order Coleoptera; family Silvanidae; genus Silvanus; species Silvanus unidentatus. The sequence continues at coordinate 13,299,242 of OZ005761.1, forward strand.
TCACTTAATGTTCTGATTTCCAGGACGATCGTAATCTATGGAAAAAGGATGTCGGATGATGGCAGCTTATTTGCAACCAGTGCACACTTCTGATTAATTAGGTGAGTGTTAATGATCTCGGTCATTAGGATGATTCATGTTGTTGTGGTTTTGTAATTAGCCTACGCCCAAACTTGTCTCACCAACCCAATATTTATATCTGGAACACACAAGTTTGTTTGATCAACTTTTGAAAAATTTATCATTAAAACAGACAACAAAAATTCACAAGGCTTTTTTAATTGTCTCTTCCATCAGTTGGAAGCCTGTTTTAATGTCGAATGTATTTACGACTTTAATTAATTTAAGGAATTTTCGAACAGTGCACGTACAACTCTCTCTCTCTCGTTCGACAAAAGTGTTAATCAAAAAGTATCTCAAAATAAGTGATCTACAGTGCATGTTCCCAGAAGGCGTTCATTCAATTAATCACAACAAAAACATGGGAACAAAAAGTCTCCCTAGTCGATTGTCTTCCTAGTCACATCACAATCTCGAAGCGAATTATTTTTCGCTTAGATCTATTAATGAAATCTAGTGTCGATAATTTTCCAAGCAATAAATGATTTATTGAATTGTTCTTTGGATAAAAGTGATCACACAGTACTAACATGGAAAATATTTTCATTTAATAACGCATTAATTTTGCTAATATTATAAATTATACAGAGCTATTGTGCTGTGGAAGAGGTAAGTTGTGAGTATTGTTGGTTTTAGTCGTTGAAGGACTCTTCATCACTGTCAGCGTGTCGAAGTTGCCTGAAAACCAATTAACTTGAGGGTCCACTGGTTTTATGAAGCCTCCTATTTGCTATCGTAATTCACATATTGCTTTTAATACAACCAACGTTCAAATGATTAATAAAATTTTCAACAAAATTACTTAATAATATAAAAAACGTTCTCCCATTGAATATAAGGGGGACACAAATCTATAATTTCCATGAAAAAGGACCAAAATACTGGTTAGTCTTTATAGAATATTTGAAAGCGTAATTGTTACTTTGTGTTGTCCCTGGGGACAATTTAAGATTTTTTAAGGAACGTTTTACCCAATTCTCCAGAGGGACAATCTATATTCAAAAAATGTTATATATACCTAATATTAATGCGTCATCAGGAATTGGTGTTCGCAAACATTTGTAGGGAAAGAGTAAATGGAGCCAATGTGCACCCTTTGAATAATATTTTTTTCCACTAATTACAAATTAACTTCAATATTAAAATTTCAACATTTACGATCTGGAAGTGAGCATATGACTTCCGCAAATCAACAAGGAAAAATAAATATTGACAATGATTACTTACGGCCATCTTGAGCAAGAACGAGAACAGATTCTTATGTACACAAAAGTCTAGATGTTTATACTACCACGCTATTTACATTCGCGATGATCATATCGTTTTGGCTCTTTGTCGCCTCAGGTACTTTATTGACTTGCCAAGCATCATGTTTTCCCAAATTTGTTAAAATCATATCGAATATTTGCGCATTCATTAAGCTAATTAGAAAAAAGCCTGTAAATGTTTATATTTTCCCAGCAAACGATAATAAAGTACGCAAAGTACTTATTATGTAATAACAAAGCATCGTTAGCCTGGCAGAAAGCTAAAAAGCGGAAATATACACATTTTACCCAAACACACTATAATATCGATTATTATTTTTATGCGTCGTCGTATTTTTATTTCGGTATCTTGAAAACCCATGGGAAATATAAACCGTGTGTAACCTGTCTTTGCTTTTGTTCCCAATTAGAGGCGAAAAGGTAGTGTGTGAAGTGAAACATGGGACTTTACTTAACCGAAAAACAGTTATTAAAGTGAAATAAATCTCATACTAGTGCCAGTGATCTATTGATCCACATTCCACCCCCACACCCCTATTCGCTCACCCTCATTCCAATAAAAATCAATCCACAAATCTTCCCAAATTTCCAAACTGGAAACATACATGTTTAGCCTTTCTCTGACAATAAAACTTAATTTACTAATATTGTGGAATCCTTTTTCGAAAGGCTTGTTCCGATCCGATTCCATTTGGATAAAACAAAACCAAAGGGCCTGTGTGCAATATTTCTTGTATTTTATTTTATAAGCGTCCAATAAATAAATTACACCACCACAAATGGTTCTAATTTAAATTTTCGCAGACGTAGATATCTAGGTACTATAATACATACACATTTAAAATTCTTTATAGAACATAAAAGTTTCAAATTAAACGAAATTCCAAAATAACTCTATAAATGCAATATATAAACATAAAAACGGTTTAAGATTTTTTATGTAAAATGGCAAAAAATAAAAATAAATATAAAAAGACGGTTTTATTGCTGCGACCATAAAAATTGCAAATCAAATTACAGTTATACGTGTACACCGCCCCGTGTGTGTGAGTATGAGCATGAAAACTTCAAAAAAAGAAACGTCTTTTAATTTCACCTTTCACCACCCCCCAACAAATGAGCACAACATTTTCAATATTAACAATAATAACCGAAGAACGCGCCATTCGGACGCAACTGACGATATTTGCCAGTAAGAAATTTTCAATAAACCCAATCTATACAAATAGAAACTAATAAAAGTTGGCATAAAAGTCTTTTCGAGACCGGAGTTTCTATGCAGGCCCTAAAATTGAGGCCCTCGCCCATTGACACACAGCAAGATACAAGAGTGGCGAGAACTACGACGGCAGCGGTGGTGGTGGCGACGGCGGCGGTGTGGACTGTCTTTTGTATAGGCGTGTGGCCCATATAAGGCAAGTGGATGTAGAGAGACTTCTGCCGTTTCTATAGCAACAGCAGGGAACTGGGGACGGGTACCTTAATAAAGTCGTTGTCGAGGGACTATATTGTCAACTCCAAGTCAATAGATACGGTAAATATTAGGTAAAATATTTATATTCACACTAATTGTGCAATTCCAACTTTCCGTGAAATGAAATTCTCGGTCATTAAGAGTTTCATGACAAAATCGAAAGGTCCTTCAACACTTGTTTCCAAAGCAAAGTCCATCCTAATTGAATCATAAGCTAATTTTTGATGTCTTTTTCCTTCAGCTTGTCCTCGTCCGTTAATAAATTTCCTGTCTGATAAACTATTATGTGTATAGTATGTATACATTAATTTTAGATGAGAGAAATGTAAGCAAATATTATTCAACTATAATTGCGGCCGCCCTGCCAGTTGGCTTTACAAATAACGTGGCGCCACCAAATCAAATTAAGCCGCAAATTAAAGCGATTCAAGACAGAAAAGCAACAATTCACAATTTAATAACAAAAAGCTATATGTACGCTTTTGAATTTTATAATTACTGATGAGGACCTCTTCATTCCATACACTAAAACTCGTACATTTAAACTCATTTAGGTAAACTATTCGTTTAATGGAAATTTCAGAAGGGGCAAAACTTCTATAAGAACTAAACGTAGGTATACTTTTTGTCAAAAGTTGTAGAATTTACCTTCCACAAATACTGGCCTAAACGTCAATATATCAAAACCGCATTTTCCATAATAATTCTTTTATTGTCGACGTTTTCACAGAAATGGAAACATTTGTCGACAGATATTTATCATAACAGTATAAAGCTTTGTATAACATTTCGCACAAAAACAACAACCGAAAACAATTTTAAAACGGACAATTAAAGCATGTTTGCAAATTGCAAATCAATAATCCACTCATGTAGGTACATAGAAACAGGGATTTTTCTCACTTATCAAACAATTAATACGGCAGTGCCTCTCCATTACCCATAGGCGAAGAAAATTTCACATCATATAAAAAAGTCACATTTGAATTGTACAAAGTTTTCAAATTGCCCATAACACAATTAACGGTCAGCATTTAAAAATAAAACTCACCGATTTGATGGCAATTTCGCAAGTTAATACCCGACATTATGCCCATCCTGAAACAGTATCACATTTTCCGCTAATGCGGCAAAAAGCAGCATAAAAGGTCGATTGTTTTATATTTACTTTTAAATGAGATTTTATTGTTGGACGTTCATCAACATTTATATTTCATTAAGAGTGTTGTGTGTTTGGGAATGCGGTGACCAGTTGTGTTTTTAGCAGTTATTACATCGGTGGGTATATATTCAGGCAATCGGAGTAGGTTTATATGACCACATAAATTTTGAGAGCAACGCTTTATTGTACAATGTTGCATCGTTGGAAAATATATATGTGAAACTATACGCCTTTGGTAGGTTCTTTCATTAGAAAGATATCTTAGTTGAAATTATATTCTAAACTACCTTCTTCTCGTTCCACGCATTTTTCATTTTATATTACATTCCGTTTAGTTTATGCGATTCATTTTTATTCATATAACAGTAAAATGGGCGAAATAAGGGGTGACTTGTTAACAAATTGGTACACTATTACAGCATCACACCGTCCAATCATAATGAAATCAAGTGAATATGCCGGCAAATGTGCAAATTCAATAGAGCAAATTTAATATGTGACTATTTAAATAAATTATATTTTCGGTTTAATTGAAATCAACACACATATTCGGAACGTTTTTAATTGCAGTCCGATTGAAAATTATTTCCAAATGGGATTATTTAACAATCGATCACAATTTTTTATTATATAAAATGCACAGCTCTATTCGTCCTATTATAAACGATCGATTTTCCATCTCCCCTTTCACAAAATGTTGTTTACAATTTCAGGAACATATAAAAAGAGTTGGAAATCTTAAAAAGCAGTGTGAAGAAATAAAGCATTCACTTTTCCTCACTTTCATCTTATTCGGCATAAATTTATTTATTTAATAGCGTATTTATTTCTTGAACAAACTTTTTTATGGTAAATAGGTTGGATGATAAGAAACCCATTGAAAAACTAATAAAATATTTCAATTGCTTTAGAGAGGAGATCCTTTTTCGCCCTTCTCAACACGGTGTTTGTACACATTTTACATTCACTTAAAACTGTATAAAATCGCCATAAAAATGGGAATTTATCAATTTTAATTTCACTATAAATAAATGCGTGAAAATTGCTTGATAAAACATTCCCCACATAATACCTATACATACATCGAGAGAGTATTGCAAACAAATCATAAATTAATGCAGCGGTTCCAATACATGATAAAATATGTCTCTATAAATGATATAAATTATGATACCGCACATCGCTCACAATCTGCCCTGATGGCTGGTTCGTGTACTTCGTGCCCCGAAATGGCATTAGAAAATTTCCACTGGCATACCTATCAACTATACATATCCTATAGTACATATAGGAATGACTTAGTAATGGTAATGTGGTCAGAGATTGCATGAAATTCATGAATTGTTCGGACAAGCAAACGATCGAAAAGTCCATCCGATTTTATCAACTCGATTCCAAACTGTTTGAACAGCATTTCTATAAAGTTTTATCAGTTTGTACAATTCAAATAAGTTTCTGATTGATATGCTAAAACGTTTCTCGTTTTTATATTGAAATTTATCGGCATCGAACACCAAAACAATAAAAACGTGGAATGAGAAAACCACATTACATTTAAGTTTATTGGATTTTTCTAATAAATTCCGTTATACCTATTACGTACAAGTGCTTTAGATGTGATTTAAAAGAATATATAAAGTTCTCTGTATTTTACCTGGAGGTTCGTGTTCAAACTGCTTAAGAAAATTATTTAAATCAAATAGAATGAAAGAGGATAGTTACATCTTACAAGAGCAAAGGTTTTTTTTAAGTGGCACTTGTATTTAACATGTATATGTGGAAGAGATAACAAGTTTTATAGTGTCATACTAAGAAAATAGAAAGCCATCCAGAAAAGCAATAATAATTTTCTTAAATAAAGTAATTCGAGCTTTTACGAGTGGAATTCCGTTGTAGTAAGTTTATTGAATTAATTAAGACTTTTCCCAGGATGAATACTAAGTAATCCTTTAAAACATTGTCCATTAAAATTCTGCAATAGATTTAAGTGTTAATTCCCCAGTCAGGTTTTCAATTATGAGAAACACGGCCGTGAACGGCAAAAGTTCGCCCTTGAGGCTCTCACTGCTGCACAGAAGGAAAAAGCGGATGACAGCTTGCAAAATCTATTTCGATTTAAATTTTGTTTTACGTACTTTTCCAAATTAGAAACATTTTCACACTAAAATAAATTGCCACACAAAAGTTTCGGAAACAACAATTTTTGGTTACGTATATTACATGAACTTAGTTTTTTTCTTGCACATTTCCACAAATCTACACTCTTTTAACTGTCGATGGAAACATTTTTTTTTAATTAAATGGGACGAGTGAAGATTAAACCATTGAATTAATTATTTTGTTCAATAATTTGTTATCGATTCCAGGACGCTCTCGAACACCAGTTCGCCTACCCTCTGTTTTCTAATAAAGAAAGCTTTTATAATTTCCCGACATGTAATTAAATTTTAAAACCGTCTTTACTTAATTAAATTTCTCCCAAGAGTTGAAGTCATATCAATATTGACTGTAGACCAATTAGGTAGCATAAATATAAAAATATATTACAAGTTTTTCGGGTGGAAAAATCTAAATATTTTAATAATAATAACAAAACTTGATCTGCACTTTTAGATTAGAAAACGTGACTTTATCATTACTTTCCTGCTTCTCTCTTGACTTCTTCTAACCGTCTATTCTGGAATAAGGCCTCTGTAAAGGGTGCCATAAAGTCAAAATAAACATTATAGATCAAATAAAGTGAGGATAAACATATAAAAGAGCAGCATACGGGTCAGAAGTTTAAGGGTAAGCCTGTGTGTCTTTCGCCATTGAGTAAATGGTTTCACGTCAATAACGATAAACAATCCAAGCACAGCGCAACAAAACACAAACTCTCAGAATTGTATCCGCAATATAAAAAAACACACACACGGCACACGACCAAACATGCCGATAAAGCGAAAGGGACACCAAAATTTCGGAATTGTGTGGCTATTTCAAGTCATAACCAATCAACGTTCCCCCACAAAGAACAAGATTAGTTAAATTGTCCAGAAATAAAGAAATGTGTGACGTGAACCCTAAATCCGATATGCCCAGATTTACTATAACTACATCAAAATCGAAATTGATTGCCACGCCAAAAACGCCTAAGAAGAAAACTCAACATTTATTATTTTTCTAGCACCTTATAAATATTAAAACTTAATTTCTATACTTTGCTCTCTGCGCGATTCGCGAGTTATTTAACGAGACAAACTCAAGTAATTAACTTAACTTATGTTTACTTATTTCGTAACTTTAACCCTGTTAACGTTATTTTAAGACTTTTGGACTTTTGAAAAGCGAGAAAGTTGAAATATATTTTAGTTGTGTGCGGCCTGCTGGTGCATGTTATCTCTTGTTATAAATTCCTCATAATTAAAAAACGAACTTTTGCATATTCTTTATATACCCTCTCACCCCAATCTTTGTGACTTGCTGTTGATTTTTCCCGTTGGAAAAATTACCATCTGAAAGCACGAAAAAAGGAAATTAAAAGTATGTCTCGGATTTACAGAAAACGTCGCGTCTGCAACTTAACGTCCGCCAATTTCTATTCATATTTCTCTTATAGTCAACATTTCATATGTAATTTTTTGGGGGCCATGGACAAGGAACAAAGTATATAGAAAATCTCATATATTGACAATCAAATGTTTACTATCATCTTGAACGTAAATCCAATATTGTCCCAAACTGAGCCCTTCAGGCTCGAGGATATCATCTTTATAGTTTGGGAAAAGCAGACGCCGTATAAACTTCTTCATACTACACACTCAAATACAATATTCCACCAAAGTCCAAACTCCTATCGTCTCACACCCAATAAGCGATAACTGCAGCCTCTAATGGACCCGTATTAAATATCTGACTTTGCTTGCTTTCCAGCTATCATTTTTCATCATCTTACGTCATATTCCTTATATGTTTGCGTGTATATTGACGAGTAGCGAAGTGGTTTTGGTTTTATCGGGGCGAAACGATTCGAAATGAGGATGGATGCGCTCATCCTTGGCAAGTGTGGGTGGATAAGTGTGTCTGTGTCAATCTGTCTTATATGGTACTACAAATATTTTGGATCAATTTACACCACTTCACATTCACTTATATCGTATCGTGTTCTAAGATGTTTGACACTCTTCTATATATAAGGTCCAGCACACGAAAAATTATTCAGACCATAAAGTAAGAACTAAACTAGATAGAAAAAAAACAATTACTTTTTGCCGAAAAAAATAGCCAGAGTAATTTCTTCGCTGACATTTTACGGTTTAGAGCACAGAAAAGGTTGAAATTGCATTTGATCATGTAATACCTTTCTTAAGAGGATCTCTAATGTCCATATTGTTCGTGGACAAGACAATATTAATGGATCTGTCACTTTTACAAAAGACTGCATTGTGTAAATAGATATCTTTTTAATGGACGAAATGTGGTCCATTGTATTGTGTTTTCTTGAATATTGAACCCAATTTGACACAATGGACACGTCCTCCGTAAAAGCTTTGATTATATTGCTGTGTGCTATGTGATTTTTTTTATTTCGTAGAAAAACCGAATGGAAATTCATCTTGTAATGTGTTCATCATCTTACAATATTTATACCATCAGCACACATAATATTACAAAATGTGTACGCTATATTTTCGCTCAGGCATTTTTAATGGTCACATCTCTATTTATTATAGGGTGGTAACTGGAGTACAAAAGTACATAATAATAAAGTAATCTTTTATGGTTTTAACAAAACTCCCAACGCGATGTTATAACCAGACAAAGCTATATTATTATCGCTTCTCTTAAATTTCCTTTTTATGCGTTGAAAACATCAGCAAAAAGAAATTTTAGTGTCAGAAAACTAGAGCATGAAAAAACGCTTTATAAGCGCTTGTGTGCTGTGAGAGAAGAGAGTGTAAGTTTCTCATGGTGGCGGCCGCTCTTCTGGTTATAATGTGTACGAAAGTGTAAAAAAGAGTCAAGGGTGTTGGGGCCATATGCCGGTGCCTGGTTGGAAACAGACTCCCTAATGATTGACTAATTCAGCAAGTTTGATATATCTTGCTGATTAATGTACGTTGATGAATAGACTAACATTAGGAAAGGAACACCACAAAAACCATCATCTTTCATAATAATCATATTATCCGTATTGTAGCTTTAATGTCTATTGAAACATTTAATTGTGTGTATAAAAAGAGCCACTGTGCAACAATACATAAAAGTCTCGAGGCTCTTTTCCTGAAAAATCGCTCTCTGTATATAACCCTCCGCACACTATCATATTGATTAATAATTTTTGTAAAGCATTTGTTGGCGGATGCAAATTACTTGCTAGTATTAAAATATATTTGAAAAATAACACGCTCTCTCCTCAATGTTACAGCACTTTTTCATAATGTAAAATCGTTCCGTTATAAATGAATCCCGCCTCTATCCGGAGGCCAGGAAACGACATAACTTACCCATAAGAAGCATCAATCTTCAGCTATCGAACATGACAGCTCAAACTCCTCTATTTTCTATCTATATAGCAACCCCTGCCACTGTATACAGTGGAAAAAGCCCCTTCTTAAATCCAACTTGCATGTAAGACATGACATTATTTCACTCTTTTGAATTTCAAATAAACTCTTTCCTCCTCTTGCACTTTGGACAACACGCTCCAAAATTCCAATTTGTTTCCATCTTCTTATTAGATGCAATCATTTTGCCCAACAAAGAAAACTCATACGGAAACAAAACGGCAAGTGTCGTTGTTTTAATTGTTTGTGTTTCTTCCTTGCACCTAAAACTCCATCAACTACCTATCTCCAAAATGAATTTCCATTCCATTGGGATTGACTCTGTATATTCCAAAGTCAAAGTTTTGAATAATTTTCAACTTTTAATGAAGTTTTACGAAACTTTGTGTGATTTCGACGAATTTTTCTGCCACAGCAGCATCATAATTATTTTTTTATCTATATGTATGTATAAATACTCCGTCTATCCCTCTTTTAGGTACAACACATATATAAAATTGATACCGGATCAAGTACCAAACATCCCGTCTAATTAATTATAAAATAAATCAAAAAATCCTCCTGATATCGTCCTGGAAAAGCACATGGACGTGTAACTGTGCGCGCAATCGTTGCGCAATTTCCTTCCTGCAAAACGAAAATGTTCGAACGAAACAGGACTGATTAAAGCGCACCGCAACAAGCCAGTCGTCGGTAAGCTTTAAACGCAATCTGACGCCTAGCATCGCGGCGCGCTAATGACGCTCATACACCCCATATTTACGGGGGCAATAACAGTTGCGAAAGTTGACACGACGTGTCACATGACCTCCGTGTTACCGTAGTTACCTGATGCCATCCATTTCCAACCGTCGCGTCACTGGCACACGCGACGAGGAGCCAAGTGGCAAAAGAAATGAAGCAGCATTCGTGGCAGGAACTTTTCTCCTCGTGCCCGATCAACACAGATAATCCAGAGAGTCGCTACTGCCTTGTGCTCGTCTCTCGGTTGTGGCCCGGCGCGCTATTTCTTCGTCGCTGTTTCTTCGGAAACGTTTTATGTTTTGCCCCGACTGTCTAATGTCTTTGTAGTATTTTCTTGTTGCTACAAGCCTCCAAACTCGTCTACCCAGTGTGCTTTGTTCCCTTGAATTATACTTGCTTGGGTATGTATCTAACTGTGGAGCCCTATAATTTTATTGCACAAACATAATTAAGTAATTTACGTTGGCAGTCGACGGCGGCGAATAATGACAGTTAAAGTAAGCAAATAGTTCTGTGTACACACAGCGCAAAGGCAATTAATTAAGAGAAGTGCGTGTTTTAATAACCTTGATGTTTCTTCATTACACATTCGCCAATCTTTGTTGTTTTTCACCACCCCCTATCTACTTGCATGTAACATCCCTCTCTCTTCTTATTTTTTTTTGCTAGAAACTTTGCACATTTAAATTATGGAATAAAATTTTATTCGCATTTATTGGCGACCACATCACCACCTGTCACTAGTACAAGCTTGTCAAAGTTGGGTGAATAAATTCAATGAGGAGAGTGTCGGCGGCGGTGGTTAGCACAGAGAGGGGTGGATAAAAAATAACAGATGAGGACGCTATTGCCGTCAATTAGGAATTTAGGTGTCTTCCCATGCAGCTGACGAATTGCGGGATTATTCTTGGCCCATTATAAAAATGTATACACGCTTCGATGGTAATTTATGCGACGCGAATAAATCATCGTGTAGACGCGGCGAGTATCTCTCTCGCCTATATACTAAGCTATTTCTTTTTGCATCGATATTTCTAATTTAAATAGAATTTAGTGGAAGTTTCCTCTTGGGGGGAATTGGAGCACTAATGCGGGGATGGGGTAACATTGATCTAATTTCCTAATTAAGTCAGTCTTTTATTTAATAAAAATATATTGTAAGTGCTCTGCGAAAGGGACACCTATTAGCATAATGGGCCCTGCAATATCTTTAATGAATTAATATTTCTTTTCTTGCAGACGAATCGCGTGCCTGTCAATATAAGTAGACTGATCGCAACCAAGGAAGTCTGAGAGAACGAACGATCGATTTCAATTCCGTAATTTTGTAGGGTAAGTAAGTCAGTTTCAATTTTTTGTAACACATGCTTTCCACTCGTATGTTACGAATCGAAAAATCTGCTAGAGCATATACGAAAAATAGTTGATGGATGTTATGTAAATTGGTTTTCTTTTTGTTATTATTTTGTATAAATGTGACTGAAATGTGATACATATGTATTTGGAGAAATACTCATGCACATATGTACTTGAAAACACAAACGCTTTTTATGTGAGCGCAAATAAATGAAAAATTTGTTACCGTATATAAATAAATTCGCTAACTTTTTTTTGTAAAATTACCTCTAAACTTTCAACACCACCCCTCACAGATATATTTCATAAATATTCTTTTTTTCCGACTCATTCATATTACGGGTAATTTTGAAGGGTATATTAAGTCCTATATATTCGCGGTTGTGAAAAGCATCCCTTATTTCCTGGTTTTGTGTGTGTGTTGTGCGCTTTGTTATTTACGGGTTTTCATAAGGAGCGCCGCTCTGGCCCACTGATGGGAATTTCATAAGACTGATAAAAGAGGTGAAGAATATATGGTTGGAAAGTGATGTAAAATCCATATTTATCGCATACACAGCCGTGTACGATCCGCAAAACAGCCACACAATATTCTTGGTGTGTTCGGTGTTGTAAAGCAAAAGGAGACGAACGACGACGCAATGCCGCACAGACACACAGTGGCTTTCGGGGGCGGTTAGGTAATACAAGATGTACATGGGGAATGAATATTTCCGGTGCTAGTCAAGTATGAAACATTGTTGCTGTGCCGACCGTATCCGGTTTCAATAGTGCGGGGAAATCGCCGATATAAAATACTCACTGCAGGACAATATAACACGCTACGATAACCAATAGTAGCCATTCAAGGAATATTTCACGTTTAGAATTTCAATAGGACAAAAAATTCATCCGTAATATATTATTTTAAAATATACGACGTATAATTCTGTATGTGCTATACTGCCACTCTCTGTTTTCCTTGGACACACATATATTTACAGAATATTTGCATTTGTATCTATACTGGGGATGTGTAATTACAATTTTAAATGGGCCCATACACGGATATTATTTCAGTTTGTGTAAACAGTAGCGAATTAAACATATCATGCAAGAAATCAATTTTCTTTTCATCCGAAAATCTAATTATTTAACGAATTACATCTCTAACAAGGGAATAGAATGTGTTTATTGTTGTTATTAATAAATTGGCCAAACATATGGTACCTACCTTTAATGATCCTTAAATGGAAAATAGAAAAACGCGAGAACGCATCATAAAAATGCAGCTTGCTACTTGAGGAGCAATATTACTTTATATTTGGTTCGAATGGTATATAGCCGTTCTCTGGAGTTTGCAGATAACGGGTTATTGCCAAGTCTAAAATAGTGGATCATACCCCTCTATAGTTGAAACGTCCCACAATTCACCCCCCGCGCTCACCCAACACATAAACCGTGATATCCTTTTCAAGAAAAGTGCAATTGGAAACTTTTATAATCTTTTGAAAAAATATCGTTGTAATCGTAGCGATAGTGATACGATGTAAAGCACTTGTGAAATGCATATTGCAATCATCTAAAGTCTTTACTGTTACACAGCAATCACTATATTTGCTTTTGCCCGACGAATTCCATTATGAGGTCGCTCTTTTCATTATTATTTTTTTATATAAGTGTATGTGTTAGTGTGAGAGAGGGATATAAGGGGAGGTTTATTATTAAAGCGAGGAAAATTGAATTTTTATTATAGTGAAAGACAGACCCACAACGAAACCATGAATGATCTTTTATTTTTAATTAAAATTTTATGGTTGCATGTTACATTAGTTGTTTTTTTCTCTTTTTTTTTGCTTCCTTAAAAATTGTCCTTTATGTTTTATTAAATTGCTTTCTATTCTTTATATACACGTACGTGTACAACTTCGGTATAAGATGGAAAACAAAACGAAAGACACAAAATCTAATCAGAGCAGATATGATTAGATTCGCTTCGTTAATAGAACCACCCCCCAAACGGAGCTTTGATCTATGCAGATTCTAGGCACTAGTTATTAACCCCAGAAAATACTTTCTAGACTAGACATATATTTAATTTAACTTGGTGTTGCACACCATGCACAAATTAATTTGCGTATACAATAGAAATTATGTGAATACCCTGAAAATTAATTTTTCCAACCGGAAATTTCAAAACGTACAAATACAATGTAACAATACCTATCTCCATACATAGGTACATAAATTTACTATAAAATATAATAAACTCATAAATTCAATTCCATTTCTATATTTGTGATATAAAAATTAGTCGAGTCAATTTTTCCTCTATCCCACTTTGAGTTTATTATGGTTGCAACATATACGAACTTTTTTGCTTCCATGCATTAGGTATTAACAGGGTGTTTGTAATCATTAAAAAACTAACACATCATGTTTAAACAATACCTACAAATATGTTTGACGGGCCCGCTGTTTAAATAATTGCTGTCTGCCTGATATTATTTATATAATACAAGAATTTCATTTAAATTCGTTTGTTTAGCTCATCATCATTCGAATTGAAAACTGCATGTTGCATGTTTTGCTTCAGTGCGGTCGCTTTTGTTCCCAATCAAATTCCAAAATATCACTGGACCCGAAACGATTCAAAATCTTAATAAGAATGGAAGAATGTTGCATGTTCTGCTTTATACATAAATATTTTTACTTCTCAACAATATTTAATGGGACATTGACATATATTTACTATAAATGTAACAAACATCATGAATGTTGTTCGTATTACAACGATTCGTCTCTGTATATCCGCATGTATAGCAAAATTTCCAAAACGAAATTTATAGCCAACCAATGTGAAAAGAACAATCTGATACCATTCCCTCAATATATATATATATAGCAAGAAAGAATATAAGACGTATCTCATACTTCACTTCTTGTAACAGTTTGTGTCAACAACACATATGTGTGCAAGAAACGGAATGGTATTTTATAGCGTTTTGTCAACGTGTACTTTTTGCATACTCAAACAAAATTCCACCCACCAATACGCAAAACTACACACTCATCGTTTAAGGCGGTGAATTGCGCATTTTCCACTACGAAAAAACCACACATACATGTGATACTGTTTTAAAAAGGAATCCACTTCCACTTACCTTTAAGTCGGTTACAAGTACTAATATATATCGAGAGAGAGGATTTCGATTTGATTCGTTCGAAGAGAGCCGCGTAACCATTCCTCTTTCAATTCCTTGGTAAAAGAGCAGAAAATGCAGCTTAGTGTTGATCTGCGTGCCTCTCGAGAGATAAACCACAAGAGACTTTGCACTCAGTCTACCGAATAGTGAGATATACTGGTTGGATAGCAAACGTATCACTTTTCAGTCGGTCTTGAAGCAAACAGTTTTCGCTTCATCCTTCTACAATTGAAATCGGAAAAATTACACACAGTTAGGAATAATTAAAACAATCTATCGTAGTAATGCGGATGCCTTCCCTCAACACAAACCAACTGATATGAATGTTTGGAAATTGACCTGAACCACATAATTCGATTATTACGAGCCAGTACTTCCATATGGATTTAATCGGAGCGTTATTCATGGCTTCAGGTTCACGTTCAGTCCAAAACCCCTCGCATTTCGTACATGTAACTACATGTGTCACATATTATATGTTAACAATCGGAAGTAGAGGACAGAGAGTTTTGTTGTCACACAGTTTACATACTGTCCTTATGCTAATTGACATATCGAGCCTTTCCATCTCTTTGCTGTGCGGAATTGAAATTATGAAAGCGAGGAAAAAGCAATAGGAAGAGAGACGGACGAACTTTTCGACTCCACAAACACATATTGTGAACAAAAAGGAAATGTATCCGGTTGCACTTGTTTTTCTTCAATTGGACAAAAGATAAGCATGCATTAATAAAGTCCTTTTTGCAATAACAACTTACGTAAGGAAGAGAAGGAAAAAGAGAAAGCGGCAATACACAAAAGATAAAGTTGAATTTTCAACAGTTGAATAGAAAAATCGTTGCTTATATAAAATTCCCCGTAGATTTGTGAACTTCCGGCAAGGAGGAAAAAGGACTATTATACGACAATGTTGTTATACATGATGTCCTTTTCCTTATCTTATCCATCATATTCCCAACGGAACGATGATAGCAAATGAATGTAAAAGTGTCTTTTTTCAGAAAAAAAAAACCTACAATTTTTTCATGTTTACTTTCATACAGTTTCAATTCAAAATTTGTGATAAAATTTTTCAGGTGAAGTGCACGTTTTTCTTCTTTCACTTATTTTCGAAACAATTTTTAGTGAAATTATTTTACTTTTTTTCACTCCGTGTGCTGTGTGTGTTCTAGACGCTTGGAGCAAATTTAAATAAGTGTAATTTGGCAGAAAGTCGTTTATAAAAAGAAGCATAGCGACTTTTATTAACATGTGATAAAAATTGCCTCGTTTTTGTCCTCCCCAATTCAAATATCTCGAATTGCTCGTATAAGACAAAGAAATAAATATACATGTCAGCACACACAAACACTCAGTTTCCATGTAATTGTTTCTTTGTTGTCAAGATGGGGCCAAAACGTATTGTCAAGAGGAGCGTTTACTTTTTTTACTAATCAGCTAAAATTGATGATTATAAGGAGACCGCCACTATATGGACCCTTTTATATTGGAGTCAATTTGGTTTGTTCCCGATAAAAAGTCACCCTCTAAACGACACCAGATTTCAAATAAAATTAATGCCTAGGTCGTCGTCATACGTTGGCATGTCTATAAATCTTACAAATGTCCCTCTTATTAGAACTTTTTTTATAATACATTTTCCTCCTTTTCTATCTATCAATTTTGCTTTTTATCTGTTTCCCGTCTGTTTCACGCCTTATCATCCGGTTTCTTCTTTTTTATTTATGACAATCATCTTCTATATCTTATATCTATATATATAATACGAAATTATATAAGGTCACTGCTTGTACTGTTTCGGATAAAAATAAAAGGCCAATATAAATGTGAAACAATGCATTCTCTCTTACCAAGTATTCCACTACAATGATTCCCATCCAAAATCGAAAGATTTCCACGACAATAGTTAGAATGGAGCATCGAGCAAAGGAAATATCATCCTCTCGTTTTAAATATATTATTGGGAAAAGGTATAATAAGTATTGAAAAAACAGTCAAACATTTCTCTTTATTGGCCTTATATATTATAAATTTTTCCAAACTTCTACCATCATATTCAACAATAAAAGTTTCGTGTCCAAGAAGATGTTTTCTGTATGAGCTTTCAAAGTTTAATTCGGCGTATATATAAAAGGGACGCCATCTAAATGCAATCGATTTCCCTGTATATTGGGCGCCGCCACTTATGAATTTCAATTTTTCCCTTTTTTCGGGTGTACACAACATATTTTTTTTGGTACTCTAAACGGTGCTCCCCTTTGTACATGAGATAATTCGAAATGTGACAAAGTCATCGACATTTAGTTTGTTCACCGAAAATGTAATCCAAAACGAATGATAAAGTAACATTATACAGTAGTAAACATTTTGCAATGTAATTTGAACATGCAGCGTTCAGAATGGTGACAATCTAAACATGGTCTCGCTAGATTAATAATTCTACGGTGTACCTTTGAAATGAACAACGTAATAGAAAGCAAGTTAGATTGACCGAGTTTGTGTGTTAGTTGAAAACTACATTAATTACTGATCATCATTAAATTTAACTGTGCAAAAACTTGGCTGGAACATTCCCTAATATTAGGTATTGCGAATGGGGGCGACTTATAATACCCAAACAACTATGTATACTGAAATTCTCTTAATATAATTACGTTATTATTGTTTGTGTATATGAGTAATTAAGGTTCACTTGACTAACCTCTAATTAGAGTCAGTCCAATTGCTACACTGTCGTTATCTAATTTGCTATCGGGCCACTCGCTAATTCAACTTCATAAAACTTGCAATCATATTAACAGCCAGAATCCACTGATTTATTTCAAGCCAGAAATTTACCAAATGAATTGTAAATCACTCAAAATTGTCTGTGAGAAAAACGCACTTGATCTTATCAGAAGGTGTCAAGAAGTGTTATCAAAAATTTGTAACAAAGAAAAAATATTAAATTTTTGTAAATTTAATTAAAATTGCAAAGACAAATGATGAAATTTTTGGCACATTCAATTACGTCTCTCTAAAAAGAGCCTTGAATATTTCCTGGACCCGAAACGCGCTTCTACCTAAGAAAAAATAATATTTCCGTCCCCTCATGTGTACACAGATTGAAATTCCTGTCGAGAAAATAAGAAAACGCCACGTATATGACCTTATTTCCATCCTGCAAACGACGTCTTATACAAAACATGATTTAAAAACTATTGTAGGACAACAAATAACAATGCATTGTTTTAAATATGTCTAAATCCGTTTGTTAGAGATAAAAATGCTTGGACTGTCATCACCACATGACGAGCATTCATCGCAAATATTATACTAGAGTGCATTTAGTTTTATTTCATCAGTAAAAATAAATTGCAGTTGAAAAGAGAGAGAAAAACGAAGCCATAGATATACGTATATTAGGGGCGATGAGAAGAGAAGGAAATCATATTGTTGTGAATTTGTGGATTGATGGTAATTCAAGTGTGGATGCTGGAATTATGAGCAATGATAGCCCCAAGTGATATTTGACTTATTCACGAGAGAAGAGAGAAATTTCCACCGTTCTCTCCGACAAGCGGGCACACACCGTCATCATCACCGTTTTCGAGAATGGCCGCCAGCCAACAGACAGAATTGGATTACTTGCCATCAGCAAGTTTGAGTATTGTGGGTGGGATGTGTTTGGTGGCGGTCGGAATGGTGTGACGGTGGTGATATTCTCCCCTAGTACTTACACTCGTTGGGTCTAATGATAAATCCAAGGCAAAAGAACACATCAACCGTACATAGACCAAGACAACATCACCAAGAAATGTCAAACAAGACTTCTCTCTATCTTCTCTCATTGCAGAATATAAATTCACATCCTTTGTTCTCCCAAAACCGCACAAGATCTTCCAACGTGTTTATGTATACCAAGTCTGATATGCGCTCTTTTATTCACATTTTTATCACGATCACTTCACCATTCCGCCAGATTGCGTTTTTTCAATCATAAATGCAACGAAACACACTCATAAATCGATGGCGTGAAATTTCAAAACGAAATTTTAACACCCAACACGTACATAGATTCACAAAACTCTACCCATAAACAACTAATAAACAAGTTGAGGAAATTCGTAAAATGTGTGTATCCGTATTAGGTTTGTCGTTTTGTGAATTTTTGTTTTTAAAAAACCATAATATAAAGTTATAAAATGTAATGGGGAGAGATGAGATTTTGCACGTTTCAAAACGATGTCGAAATTTTACGTGTGTTGTGCACTTGCAACAAATAAAAGTGGATTAACCGCTTTTCAACCATAAACACGTACTTAAATATCCTCCCTCAAAACACACATACAAGCAACCCCCTATCATTCGTATACGCTTTTTTAAATGTTTTCCCGTTCAATTTCTGTCTTCACTCACAGCATTTATGAGCACACCTAACCGACATGTATTGTAATATAAAACACACAACGTTTATTTCGTTTCTGTGTTTTTCGGGTGAAAGCAGAGAGGAGAGAAACAAAAGTACAAAATCAAATAAAACTGAACGGATAGATAGGCGAAATACTTTCGAAACAGGATGCAATAAGGATTAGGATTTTGATAAAATGTTTGTGTGTCTCTTTACACACTTGGCGTTCACTCTTCACACACAATAGAAATACAAGTTTATCTGATCCGATAATTTCGCTACTTTTTCGCTTCTATTTTCGCTACGAATAGTTTTGTGGCAGATAACTTAAACAAATTTACCCCCTCGTGACTTCTAAATACATGTTGTTCTTCAGAAAAATCTTTTAATCGATCTTTTCTCACATATGCTCTGAATTTAATAAACCCTGTCTAAAATGAATGATGATGACACTGAAATTAACACAATAAATTCATCTTTAATGTCCACTACACATAAATTATTTTATTAAAATCAAATATGAATTCTACATTTACGGGCTAATAAAATTTATTGCCAAGAAATTATATGCCCGGCAAAACTGTAACACAAATTTATTATTAATAATAAAATTAAAATTACGCGACGTGTAATAACAAGTTTTACGATTGAATACATTTTCACTCATCAACATTACGATCTAATCTTCTAGTCAATGCAACTATTAAAAGTATCAAAATTGCATAAAATCAAAAATTATGTGCATTTTTCAAGAGTTTGTGTGCATTGTTACACATTTCTCAACACATTCGCCCTACACATTTCTATAGAATGAAATGCCATTTAATTATAACTAACTGAAAATTACATTATCCGATATACGATGTTATTCATTGACTTTTTACTAATGCACTCCAAACCAATGACAGGCCAATTTAAAAGCGCACTAAATCAAATAGTATTCCGCAAATGTATAATCACTTTTACAGAACATTTTCAACTTTCCATCCACTTATCCGAATTGTGTGTGTTTCTCTGTATCTATACACCATTTTCCGGTTCTTGTGATAGTGTTTTTGTTTGAAATTGATCGCATTTCAGCAATTCACTTTTTCGATACAAATTCCACAATAATACTACTAGGTTAATAGTTGGAACAACTTGGGATCGGTGCTGCTAGATTTTCGTATAAATCATTCCTCAACCACTCCCCCAAAACACTATAATGAATATTTATAGAGAGAGATGAATTAGTTGGGTATTGTGTGTAGATTAACACCGAACGTACATTAGCAATACATGGCAAAATGTGAGCGCTGCATCGGTTGCAATGCATACAGTCTAATTAGGAAGTTTGCATTAAATATACTTAAAATGTAAGATGTGAATCGAGAGGGCGGTTGGGCTCGGAAAGCTCATTAAATAAAATAATTCTCTTGTAATTGTTGTATGCACACATGAAACGAGTTTAATTTCCATCGAAATTCTATATACAAGTGCTGTGTTAAAGTGGGCAAGTTTGAAAGTCTTTTTCAATTGCTTTAATGCAACAACACTTACCATTTACAAGACAATAATAAAGTTAGATAAAATATTGCATATATAAAACTAGAGAATGGCAGAACAATTTCAGATTGGGCGTCTTCTCTCACTCTTACTTGTTCTGTTTTATATGTATATACTCGGTTGTTATGGCAATTTCACAAAACAAGTTTCTGCTAAAGTTAGTCTGAAATTAATTTCAAGACAAGTCGCTTCTGCCAACGTCTTCATTCATACACACACCACCACCACCAAGCGACTGTTGTTGTAGAGTAAAAATCAAGTATGCGCTAGCTTATCAGAGGGATGTAATTATGTCAAGTTGTAGTTATCTCAACTCTGGCAAGGTTCATTCCTATTATATTACCACACAAACACTGAGAGAGACTAGTTGACTAGTGGAGGAGGTGGTTTTCTTCTTCGGCGTAGTTAGAATTGAGGCGACAAACTGTTTCCACACATGCACACATAAGCATAGACGATGCCTTTGGAGTCCGGGAACAACTTATCTAATTACTGATCCAGTTTAAGATAAAGTAAAAGAGCGACTGGTTCATTTTTGAGGAGGACTTGTTTCATTATGAAAACGGGCGCATCCGTGCGAATAAATCCAGGTTATAATACTGTATTATACATGTTTTGTCTCAAGTTGACAAGGGTTCAGACGCAGATAGAACCGAAATGATAGGATCACATTTTGATTGATAATAAAATTTGCCTAACTCACTTTGCCTATCTACAAATCGCACCAAAACTCACTTTTACACTCTTATCACTTGTGACGTTATTTATTATGCGAAAAGAAATGTTCTAACATTAGGATATTTTCCGAAATGTAGCAGCCACTTTTAGACATGCACCGACATGCAATACTTTGTTGAACGATAAGAAGTTTTACTGCTGAAAAACCGATTCGTATGATCGTCACGCATCTGGTGATG
Organism: Silvanus unidentatus; assembly: GCA_963930825.1. NCBI lineage: Eukaryota > Metazoa > Arthropoda > Insecta > Coleoptera > Silvanidae > Silvanus > Silvanus unidentatus. Next base: position 13,320,949 of record OZ005761.1, read on the forward strand.
GCCTCAAGAGATGCCAACAGCAAATCCTTAACGGATTTCGGATGACAAGGTTTTTACGATCATCACGGGATCCGCAACTCGACCAAACCAATAGTCCCAATTCTTTTCTCGGTCAACAAAACTTGCCGAAATACACTTTTATTACTGAAGTATTAACACCAGTTATGTTCAAGTGAAAATTCAAAGAGCGTTTTCCAAAACTCCTTTCTCCAAGCATTAACACACCATTGACAGGAAGATTGATCCTTGAATATATGATGGTGCCTGCATGCAGTTTATTGATCGACATATCCTGCCTGTGAAAACTGTATCATTTCCTTTTTTTTTTTCATACTCATGCACACTGATGTTATCATCAGACTGGATGGAAGGAAATATTAGCAAAAAATGACACATTAATTCTGTTACGGCTGATAACCATTTATATTCGCAGTGTCAGATTAATTATTCATTAATTCATTACTGTGGCGATTTGTCCAAATTACACAACAGCCCTTTAAACGTATTATGCCACTGCTGAAGACACGATCCATCATGAATTTGGAAAAATAATCGTTGGGGGCGCCCCCCAAAGACCCTTTCGCACGTTTACAACTCGTAACATAAACACACATTTGCATTCATGCTGGGCTAAAGTGGCCGTAAATAAGCCCATTACCTACATTATAATAACATAAACACCTGGAAGAGCCGGGCGAAAGCTAAATAGAGAAGAGAACGTGAATTTTAGTGGCACACAGTGTAATCAAGGGATGGAACGTCGTTGTGCCGTTGTCTATTTGCCAGGAATGGCGGGGAATGAGTTTGTATACTAAACTCGCGCTCGTCCTTCCCCCGTTTCGGATGCCTTCTATATGGCACCGAAATGTTAATCTCCTGCCTTGTTGACACTGCAAGTGCGGAACGAAATTACGATGATGGAAATTGGACGTAGTCGGCCCATTTCCGTTTCCTGTTCGAGTGTCCTCTCCGCCATCTATAGATACACTTTAAGTATACACTGCTCCTCTTTAACATTCACACCATAACAGTGTACGGCTTTTGTTTAGAACATGACGCCGATGTAATTCTATATATTAAGCGCAATTTATACATGAATTTACCGATACACTGCGGTGGTGGTACACATTCTCTCTTCCGAAGTGTATATGCGTAACTTTATCTCACAGTTAATTGGATATTGAAAATGCGCCTGTTTGTAGACGAGAGTGGATAGTGAAAAAGAGCGGAGAGACCCCCCATGGTCACAAAGTGATCAATTCGAGAAGGAAACTGGAAATTTACATAGTTTTACAACTAATTGCATACAACGGGGACGTGTATATGTGGCCCCATATTGATCTGTATAGCCCCAAAGACCTCACATGAATACAAAATTAATAATGCATGGCACAAATAAGAACCGTCAGAGGAGTGAGTGTAAAGCGGCGCCCCCATATCGCATTCATATATCGAAAGGGGGATAGCTGTTATCGATTTTAAAGGTCTTTGGGTGGAAAATTGGAAATCGAACATATTATAAACATCTGTTTTTCTGGGTGTTTTGTGTGTGCCATTGGGAATAAATACGATATAAAAATAGACCGGGGGTAAATGTACAATAAAATAAAATTGAAAATGGACGAGAAACATACCGGATTCATGGGGCCAGGGTGTGTGCATGGTATGAAAATAAATTTCTCTCCGTTCAGAAACACATATATACAATATAGAATATTGAGGATCATGGATACATAAATGCAGAAAAAAATCGTTAAATGGTCGAGTTGTTTTCGCAAGTCAGCGTACCACGCTGGCCATATATGGCCAATGTTTCTCTTTCTTAAGGAAAAAATATTATTTCTCAAAATATGTACGTTTTCCCTGGTTATAAATGGACCCACTTCTCTCTCTATCGCAAATATATTACTGCTTTAAAATTGAATTGTCAAGTTTACCGTTATATGCAAACAAACAAGTTATTTTATATTCTTAGATAAGTGTTTTTCCTGTTTATATATCAGTTTTGTTTGCAACAACAATCTATATGAGATGCGTGCGTTACAACGCGATGTATAAGGGGCAAAACGGCGCCTGGAAAGAAAGAATCCCGATGTTTCTCCACTGCTTTAAGTGGATGAAACATTTTAAATATATGGATGATTGCAACTAACTCAGATTATAGGGCAGGTGTACGCGGGTATACTACTAAGACCTGGAAATTTGTGAAAGGTGCAGCTGGTTCAATTTATTTAACAAATTAGTCGAATCAATCTGGAGACGGGAGGGCGACGGGGACGGACGGTGTCAGCAAACTGTGCTTATGAGTTGCAGAGTTTAAAATATGATACGATTACGTCTTGCGGTTGGTTGAGTATTTTCAACTCTACCAATATCATTTTTCACCTACTTAACAACACAAACAACACGGCAGATGATAGATTGAATTAAGAAAACTTGCTCAACGCACCGGGAATTCTCTCGCATTTTTCAACAAGACTGAACATATTTTTCATACGTAAAATCGGTCGAATTTGGGTATAATTAAAATTGTGCAATAAGAGTTTTTGAAGAAGCAATAAAAATTTTATGTAGGGGCGCGATTCGTTGAAATTAAAATGGAAAATGAAGTGGAATTTTTATTTGTTGAATTAAGAGTTTGGTGAAATCCAATGTTGAACATGCTTTAATTTCGTATTTTACAGGGTTTTTTTGCAATGAAAAAATGGTTGATTCCAAAACAGCACAAAACGCAATCATATTATTTAGGCATTTTGGGTAATTTTTTAACTAATACGAGTATGTAAAATTTAAAATTGTGTTGCAAATGCTCCGAAATTTCCATTTTCAAAAGTGGCTTTTAATATAGAAAGCCAGGAAGAAATTTCGGCAATGCACTATCGACATTGCATAATGTATCGTGCATTATTATTTCGATAAAAAACATTTCCGTGATAAATAGCTCTTGCGTTGCTATACAAAAGCTATCAAAACCCAGCGCCATCCCCATCTACCCGTACATAGAGGTGTTATTATGAATCACTGGGGTTAATTTGCAGTTGTGTATGGTATCTTAACGAGCTCTCCCACCCAACACACTATCGCATCGCATTTGGCGAGGACCTCTCTATACACACTATCACTTGTATATTTATGAGGATATTTTACTGCCTAGACACGGTCATCGATAATTGCGGTCAGATATCGAGAGTAGTAGCACCATGAGTTAATGCTACTGCAATTGCATCTATAATATACTACATCACTCGTTGATTTACTGGCTTAACATGCATATATGGATGTCCCTGTATGAGGCCCCATTCCCCATTCGTACTAATCAAACAAAATGAACATTCGATAATTCACCTTTCCACGAAGATGGCGATTTTGGGACCATATTTTTTCTCCTACGCTGTCATCCATTAACTCTGCTAAAAACTTTTCAGACCATTAAAAATATTGATTTAATTTATATCATGACTGGATCTAATCCTAGTTTCGATTAAATCCCGTTGATCCGTTTAACTTTGACAGTATAAACAGAGCGCGGCTGTAGATCCATGATGCAAATGGATGAAACTGATCCTATACATTGAATTTTGTAAGCGTAATTAATTTTTTTCAACAACAAATGCACATACATGAGAGAGGGGCGGAAATTGTGGATTGTGGGAATAAAATCATCAATTTATTATAATGAGTGGTGAGGGGGAGAGCGCTTGGAAAAAGTTTCCCGAAAAGCTCTGATTTAAAAGTGTTAAGCATAAACAAAGGAAAGAAAAGCGCGCCTAATGAATGACGTGTCTTGATTTCATCACTTTGCGGAAATGTAGATGGAGTACAGTTAAACACTTTAACGACTTCGTATTAATTCACATTCTTGTACAGAAATTTCAATTTGTTTTTTTTCCGGATGCTTTATTTGACTGAATCGGTGGTGCCTGGCGACTGCCACTCAACCGCTCCTCTCCTCTCCACTATCTCACTTCCACGATTCGCTTTCCATCCGATTTCTTCGCTATTCTTTTTAAATGTCCATTTTGTTTTCCACATCCAGTCAACATCATCTCTCCACGATTTTATTTGTTTCCCTTATTTTCGCCGTCTTGTTCGACTATTAGCTTCCTGTCTCTTTATACACTTGTATGCAGGGCTTTTTCACTTTGTCGTGAAAATTGCAATGAATCCAAGCCCGATACCACACTTCGCATCCCTCTCGCTTTTACACCGCACAAAATGGCATCGTTTACCGCTAAGAATTAACAATTTACGCAGACGGAGAGAAACCACAATGAAAATGCCTCAAGTGCCGACTTTCCAAATGGGGGGGCTTTCGCCGGATAAACTTCATTGAAAATGGTTCTATAAACAATGGGCGAACGGCAAAACGAGATAAAATCTTTTCTTCTCTTCTCTTACTGTTATTTCAACTAATTTGCACAATGATTATTTTTCGGGCACAATGTACCTAACCGATAAAATTACACTCTTGTCATCTGCTGTGAGGACAGAAATCGAAATCTCAAACTTCGCTCTCAGAAAAAGGAACAGTGTAAACTTTGTCGTATCTTTGTGAAACCGCAACATCTCTACCACACACACCAGATATGGTACACATTGTTCCATTTTTAAGCCCTCCTCCATTCAGTGAAATCTTACTTAATTAAATAGGTCGCTCCCAGGGGGGCCTTTTGAGTTCCGGCGAGCTTTCAGTCCCACAACTTTTTTGAAGCTCGTCAAATTTTAACGTTGTGGCGGCGCAAGTTTTTTTCTCCCTAATAGTACCATTTTGATTAGATAAGTGGACCCATCAGCATCATGAAAAGGGTTTGTTTGTTATCGATTGTTCTTTATCCGATTTGGATATTTCGATACCTATATTTAAATTATACTCCGGATACATGAGAAATTATTAATTATCTATCTGCAAGGCAAGATAATCAAATTTAAATGAGGAAATTTGTGTGCCTATTTGTTATTAAGCCTCAATTATATGTATTATAAATCAATGCAGATCGGAATTAGGTGCTTTGATATGCTAATATGATGGTAGGTACAGTTTGACAAATGAACCGTACGAAATCGATCTACGTACCTAATTGATGACACTGTTGAGCTTTATATAATATCTCTAGTAAATAGACGTCTTAATTAGACGAACACCTACACACAAACGAATTTTTTGCCAACCATCATTCCAACAAGATTAATAAGAAATCATATCGCGCATTCGCGCGGACATTCGATTCAATATTCCAATCAGGAAGTGCTTTAGTCTATTTTTCTCGAATTTTTGCTGAAATCTACTGATATAATTGAGTTAATTGAAATACATTCGAAAAACAATAAGCGGTCCGGTATTGATTGATTGTAAATCATATAAAAAAGCGGAAGGGAGAAATGTAGAAACTTGATCCAAGTTAAATATTTTATAGAAAGTTCTCTTTCGTCCTTTTCATGGCACACACAAAACTTTCCTCTTCTTGAATTATTTCTAAAGTGTATATCGTTTTATTGATTCTTATACAAAGTCCAATTAGAATAAAAGTATCATAATACACGAAGCAGTCATACATCATTTGCGTTTGCGTTTCAGCTTGAAGTACGTGAAGAAAAACATTTTAATTAGAAAATGTTAATAATATCGGAAGGCACACGAACATGGCAATAAACTTGTTACCCATCCGTATTTTTTATATTATTTGGAGTGTCAGTGAAAAGTAACCATAGTAACAATCATCATTTCAACAGTATGAAAAGCACCAGTGGGTGAAATAATGTTACATCCAGTTTTATACGTGTTTCCAATTTCTCTCGTCACACCATACAACGTCAAATATTTTCGGTGTGATTGTAAACTAGGAGCTTTATATTATTATATTCGTGCCGCTTTTCTTTCCCCCAAAATACACTTTTATAAAGATATCTACCTTGGAAAAACCGAATCGAATTTTCTAAAATCGCTTCCAGTTCAAATGCCATAAATACCTGCCGATCATTTCTTTGAAATCAAAATTGTGTGCCTGTCGATTACTCAAATTGGAAGGATGCCGATCTTTAATTATATTTGAACAAATTCGCTCTTTATTGTAATGTAAATACTGCATTCATCTCTTATACTTTATTATCGTTTTTCAATTAGTACAAATTCCAAAATGAGCATAATTCAAATTGAAAAAAAAATACCGGAAGAAAAACTCCGTCAGGACGAAACTTTGTGCGGTAAATATGATTATTGACTTGAAATTTACGTAGCGTGGATAATGGATGGTGGATCCACTATAGATCCTCGTCTAGAAGGGCAAAAATGTCTGTGAATATTCCACATTTACCATTACAGTTTTATTTTTAAACTCTGTATACAAGATACGCATACTTATCATCTTACTGTTTTAACTTTCAGGCTATTAAATTGTTCAAGTGATGTACCAACTTCGATGTTGAAAAGTTGTGGAAAACTTTTCCATAGAAGCGTACATAATGCACTTTATATCCTGTAAAACGCCACTCACAAATCATATACATTACAATTAGTGAATTTAGTGAATCTTTGAGAGTTTATTGAGTCATCCTGTTTTTTTCGAAGGGGCGAATAAAAATGTCCAACCATCAGATTCATCGATCTTAGTCTCGTCTTGTCCATATTTGGAAGGCCATTAATTTATCTCTCAACCCCTAATGGCTCGATCTTGTTCCTAATATTTACTGTCGATATTTCTGACCAAAGATTTCTATTATTCCTTTAATGGATTTACGAAGGAATAGGTACATTTTTTACAAACCATTTCCGAATTGAATCGCTCATTCTTCCAAATCGATTTTACCTACTACTCTGAAAACAAGTAGGTACACAGCAATAATTACATGTTCAATATTCAAATTATGTGTTGATTTGATTTAAATTATTGCAACACTGTTATTATAAAATTTTATATTCGAAATAATGTAACCATATATAAACTTTTCCTCTCTTTTTCTGTTCCAGTGAAAAATGAAACTACCCACACAGGATGTGAGAGAAAAACCTGAATAATAATATACGAATGAAAACATTATGCAAACATTGTTATCACTAACAATTCATATTTTTATGATAAATCCTCAAACTGACGTTTTATATGTATATGTATAAAACACGCTCGAAGAATACCATCAAACCCGGGAGAAGAAACTTAATTACGAAAAACACTCCGCATTTTTACTGCATAAACACGTAAAACTGGCCCACAAATCTTATACAAAGTAATCTCGTGAGAAGTGCATAATAACATTACATGAAACAAGACAGGAAAGTATAAAGCATGCGACCGCAAAAAAAGGACACCATTCGTCCCCCGAACCCCATCAAAACAACAATAAATGAACAAACAGCATCACTGTGAGACAGTGGAAAAAAGCCACCGGATACAACTAGTTAAATAGATGCAGATTATGTAAATTTCTACTCGAATATGGAAAAGTGTCGGACAGGGAGAAAGCGAAGAAAAAAAAATAATTAAGAGTTAATTATAAAATTCTCATCGGATGGTGAATTAGTGGTTGAGTGAATAAAATCAATTTTGCTAATAAATCCCAATAAAACCGGCGGCCGAGACTCGAACAGAGAAACGATTGCACATTGTTAGACGATTCCGTTGCACATCCGGCTTGAATGTTGAATAAATATCGACTGAAATTGCTGGACCACTACGAGAGAGGACACCCAACTATTCCAATGGGGATGGGAATATTAGGATGCCAACAAACCAAGTCAATATTAACTGTACTAATGAAATAGTGGTATCACTACATGGATTGGAAGTTAATCAGTTTCAGGCCCTGATTGTCCAAACGCAATTCTTGTTTCCTTTTATTGTCAAGGACTGTGTATGGACATCATTGCTTGGAACGATTCACAGCCACAACAACAAAATCGTTCAAACTGTTTAAATTGTTTTTGGATACCATTCCAGTTTCTTATCCGGATAGTCACTTGGTTGTAAAACGTATGTAAATAGACGAATATAGAAGCGGATAAATGTACTGTTCTGAGCGTATGTTTCTAAACATATGCATGTTGCCAGTAATTAACAAAACAGTACTAATATACAATTGATTAAAGAGTGAATTTAAATTGCAAATGATCGTTTAGGGTTAAAGTGAGAGGCTTTGGAACGAACTTCCGAAGACACAAGCTCCAGATCCTGGCACACTATTCCCTCTCTCTTTCTCTTTTGCTTTACCATCTTCTGTAGTCCTGCGAAATTTAACTTGCAAAACAGATCAGTTGTCAGCTAAGCTGCCCTATACCACCATGCAGGCCCCTTTAGACATTTTCCACAACCCCATATCCCTATAAGAACGAGTTACAGTTAAATTGAGTTTGCCTCTGCCAAACTTTTGCACTAGAATTTTGTTAAAGTCAAACCTGGAAGTTAAGGAAAAAAGTGTGATCCCAAAACTAGGATCTCCGTGTTGTATTATGTGTGGAAAAACAATTTCTATACAATTATTTAAAGTGAATGGGAAATTTTGACAATGGTCGATGATGAATGTAGATATAAAAAAGTTACAATATGATTGATAATTAATGTTAATAATATTTAATTAAAGGAACAAGTTGGGCAAAGTTTTACACTTAAAAATTAACGAGTACAACTGGGAGAGAAAAAGTTTCGAAAATAAATGAACTAGATAGGGTTTGTTAGGGTATCGTAAGGGTTAGAGACTGTTCTCTCCCCGGAGATGTTTGAATATTAAATTTTTGCCTTGATTAACAGTTTTATGCGCTATTATAGCGCAGTTAGATGATTAAAGGGACCCATTTTGATATTTATTAATCCACTCCTCTTGTTTTTTGATGTTTTACATTAATCGAACATTAGGAATTCATGGAAGAGTGAAACGGAAGTGCCGAGATGAGGAGTAATTGAAATGCTCGGATATGATTTTTACAGGTTTAACCATTTTCAGTTTGTAATAAGATAATAAACATTTTAAGGATTTTAATCATTATTTTGACAAGATGATAGATGAGTTTAATTCGAAAAGTAGGTGCTTGAAGTTCCTGTACGTGCGGATTTATTTTTGTAATCGTTTTGTTACACTTTACCCACAAATGTATATTAATTAATTGTATACGAAATTTAAATGAGTATATTATTTGCATACTAAAAAGGTAACCGGTTCGAGGAGGGTATAATGTATGAAAATATTAGTTTTATGTAAATCGTTTGTTATTCTAATAAATTCAAATTGTTTTACAATGTGTTTATATTCAGTCTCAAATGGGCTTACAACAAAGAAACGGGAATTTGCTTTACTATGCTCTTTATTTGGATTTTCATTAGTGTGTTATTATTTTTGGAAAAAGGGAATCGTATAATTATGTTTGCTTTTCAACATATTTTCTTATGTGCAACTGAAAAATTGTCAGTGTGGATTATGTTGTAAATTTTCCATCCATATTCCTGATGCTAAATTGCTATTATGTATTCCAGCCTGTAAAATGATGATTTATTTCAATTATCTCTGAAATACGATGTAAAGGGAATTGTAATAAATTGAAATTACATAATCGCAATCTGTTTTACATCTTAGCTACTTATTGTACCTATAACTAAGGTTCATATGTATTTGCGAAGAAGTAAACCATATTTCCAAGATTAAAATTGATTTATTCCATTTGTTACTTTCGTTGGATTATTTTCTTTAGTACATTCACATATTCGTAAATTTTCAATTGAAAATATTGAAAGAATGATTTATCTATGTATACCTACGTGCAATAAGTAAGAATATACGAATGAAATTAATCAAAATAAGGAGAAGAATTGCATTTGCTGATGCTATAAATATGTCATTTGAATAAAAATTATAAATTATTCGCGGAAAAAAGAATACTGCAACCACTGAAAGCGACTTAAATGCACAGAGTTTAAAGCAGTAATAAATTAAGATCAAAAATATTGATAAAATCGATTCGTTTTACACAAATTAAAATAAGACTTTTTTTATTCGATCAACTCGAAAAAAATTTCCATTAAAATGAATAACTCGAGAATGCTGTTACATATTATATTGGTGGTTCTAAACAAAACTGGAGGAACTTGAAGCACATTAACTTATATTTAATAGGGTTATTCAAAAAGATTTTTAAAGCAACTTAAGCACGTCTAAGGCACTCGCCTCAATCTAAATATGTACATAAAGTAATAATGAAATGAAATTTCTTTAAAAAAACTAAGATCCAAGAGATGCTCCATTAAAAAATGAGCATAATAAATCTAACAATTTACTAACTCGCAAAACCGAAATGGATTTCAATTTAATTATTCTTAGTGGTCGAATATTATTCCCTAAGTTCTAACGAGATTTTATTCGAATGAATAATGATTGCAGAGACAAAAGTTTAATATAATCTTCATTTGAATTAAACGAGAAAAAAAAAGGAAAAATCATTCAACTTCAACTTGTTATAAAAAAAGCATCGATACTTCTCATAAAAAAACATATTACATTTTTAATTTGTCTAGGAAAAGTTTTCGGACAGCCTGTGTGTCGAGCTGAATGTTATAAAATGGTATTTTGTCTTGTCCAAGACATTGTCGTCGAGGGATGATGAACAATTACCCAACACCATAATAATGGTTCAAAAATAAACAGTTACTTTTTTATTAATTTTTACATAAACAGTAAAAAAAGGAAAACGCGCACGTACTCGAAAACTAATATAAAGCCCCCCCTATTTTAGTTTCTTATGAAAGAAACTTGTCCAAAGTTTAACAAGATATTACAGCATCTTGTCTACTGTTTATTAGTATTTTCCGAGCTTTATACACACACACGTATACCCTTCTACATCTAGAAAATTTTTATAGCGTCCACTATAAGCGACAAACAAAAACATTTACGGTATTACAAACACACAGGCATAATATACGGGGAGGATCTTATTGTATTCTGTTATTCCTTCTAAATAGTTGGAATATATTCCCATTTGGTATTTTATTTAAAGTTTTCCCTTTTCATATTAAAACATTCGTTGTATAAATTTGTTGCAGAGGCATTTGCAGAATATCATTTTCTATTATATACATATATATATAAAAAAAGAGGAATTATGAGCGTGGAGTGTAAATTCTCATTTTAAAACAAACTTTCACATGCATTTGTCGCATTGTACCTTCATCAGGGTAATATAAGCGGCGACTACACACTAGATTTCCATATAAACGACATCATTATCCAGATGGTTCTGACCGCCTTATCCCTCACAACAACAGGCAACTCGTAAAATTTAACCCTAATTTGTATTATATTCGTATTAAGTAACCCTTTTCCCTATTCTATGTATGGAAATTTCATGTCCATTCCAACAGATATATTACCCTACCTACGTTTGTTTCTAGGTGTGAGATTTTATTGATTTTTTTCCTTTGGCTATTAAATTAAAAGCGAGTTGGTATATGGAATATAATTTATTACCTATCTTATCAAATTAATATTAATGTGGTTAGCCGCCGTGTAACGTGGATATGAACAATATCCTATCATTGGGCTGAAGAGCGTAGTTGACAGTGTCCTGAAATAATTTTTTAAAAATCGATGAAATGGTCATAAAATGGTAATATGTTTTATACCATGAGCTCCCAATCAGTTTCATTGATCAAAACCAGAATACCGGGCCTCCTGTGGAAGGTATACTCAATAACATAAAATTTAATCTTGGAATTAACGTTCTACTTACACTGAATTTTCATGTAAGAACAATTCAGGTCTCTCTTGTAGTAAATTGTCTCTTAACCATATTAGTAAGTCCTGTACGATCCCTTAAAAGACATTTGTTAATTGTATGTTCAATAATAAATAAAATATGGGCTCATAAGTACATTGTTTTTCTTTTGATTCCAAAACAATATCATGGGATTTCTTATGACCGAATAAAAGTTCCGCACCCCCTCTAAAAAATACAAGTAATTGCATATAACGTAACAACAGTAGATAATTAACGAATGTGCATTACCCAAATTCAATTTTTATCTTTAAATCAGTCATAATTCGGGTTTTTTAAAGTTTTAACGTGAATTTTCCGAATTCCAACCTCAAATTCAATTTTCCCTTCAGTGTTAACTGGAATGAAGTTAGCAAAGATTATTCTTTTAGTAACAAAAAAAAAGTTCCTAAAATTATAGTAGAAGTAGAAGAAGAGATGAGTTGTTTAGATGTTTCTAACCTCAAATATTTAGCTTTGATTACAAGGAATAAAAACCACAGTTTTTATTAATTACTAAGATTTAAAGATGGATGGGGACTACGACGAACGTCCCTGGGATGGGGACGATCGAATGGACATGGAGGTAAGACCAATAAGATAAAATCACAATTATGCACTTATCCATAAATATTCAGTCCGAGTTAGGAGAAGAGGCCGAAAACCCCGAGCAAGTGTTACGGGAATGTGCTGAGAAGTTCTCCACCTCAGATTACATAATGGAACCTGGAATTTTTTCACAATTAAAGAGATACTTTCAGTCTGGAGGTAATCCGTTACAAGTTATTGAAGAGTTATCTCAAAATTATACGGCAGTCGCCCAAATGGCCAATCTCATTGCTGAATGGCTAATTGTTGGAGGTTAGACGTATGTTATTTATTTTTTATAATTGTTCTTCAATTAATTTTCTTACAGGCGTTAAAGTAGGAGACGTTCAAGCTATGGTAGAAAACCATTTAAAACAAATGATTCTAAAGACATTCGACCCTAAAAAAGCCGACACTATTTTCACAGAAGAGGGTGAAACGCCTGCCTGGTTAACACAGCTTATCGAACATCCTACTTGGAGGTCTCTGATTTACAGATTGGCCGAGGAATATCCAGATTGTCTCATGTTGAATTTTACTATTAAGGTACACGTACAAATTTAACTTCGTATTACAATATTTTAAGGTTACATTTATAGCTTATTTCCGATGCGGGCTTCCAAGGCGAAATCACTAGTATATCAACGGCCGCTCAACAATTAGAAGTGTTTTCCCGTGTCTTAAAAACATCCATTGCCAGTTTCTTGACGAATCCTGAAGATTGGCAAAACACAAGCAAAGAATGCGCTGTAAATATAACTAACAACAATCGACAGAACAAATTAAAAACATAATTATAATAATTTTATAGAAAATGGTTTGTCATGGCCAACACACATATGTATATAGTCAAGTAATTATTCATATCTTGGCAAGAGAATCGAAAGGGGGAAGTAGTATGAAACGTTTGTCACAAGAGATTACAAAATGTGCCCAAAAAAAGTACGATTACATCAAATCTACCGTGTTTATAAACTTTTATTAATAATTTTTCAGTGGTAACGATGTGACACCGATAACCATGGCCTTAAACGGAGCATCCGGCTACCCGACTGCATGTACGGCTCTAACTGCTATGCTCTCCAAAAACACTCTTAACCCAGCCGACATTACGGTTCTGTACAGAAACTACAATGCCCCAGACCCTCCTCCAATCGACTTAATAAGAACGCCACAGTTTCTAGAACTCCTAGTAGATTCCTTATTCAAACCAGGTGTTAAATTAAATCCTGATCACAAACCGAAATATATTCATTTATTAGCATATGCTGCAAGTGTTGTCGAGATTTACGGCAAAAAAGGTCCAAAACGATCATTAAATAAAAGCGAATTACCAGCAACAATTAAAGCAATCGAGACAGTACACAATATTTGTAATGTAAACAAAGGTAGTTCGGAGTTGATGGCTGAATTGGCGACAATCTATCAATCTTTAAGGTCAATATTCTCTATATTTGAACGAAATTAATAACTAATTGATTGAATGCAGGTTTCCAGTGGTTTCTGTTGGCGTTATTCGTTGGGTCGAATGCACTGTAACTGAACCAAGTTATTTCAAATTATCTACAGAACACACCCCCATACATTTAGCATTATTAGACGAGGTGGTTGCTTGCCATCCACTCCTACATAATCAAGTATTGGATCTATTGATTCGATTATTCGAATCCAAACAAGATGAATTAGAGATTTTAGTGCAAGTAAAAATATTCACTTATTAATAAAGAACCGGTTCTAATTTCAATATTTATAGCTTGAAATGCGGAAAATGGTGTTGGACAGAATGGTGAACCTGTTATGCTCTGGATGCGTTGTTCCTGTTGTCAAATACATCAAACAGTGTTGGCAAAGAGGCGATACGGATATTTCTCTAATTCGGTACTTTGTTACGGAAGTGCTGGAAACAATCGGACCACCATACAGTTCAGAATTTGTTCATCTATTTATGCCAATGGTAGAGAATGACGAAATCACTGGTACGATGCGTGGTGATGGAGAAAATGATCCAGTTTCGGAATTTATTGGTAAGATAAACACACCAAAAATTGTAATAACACAAAAACGTGTCTTTAACTTGTTTCAGTTTATTGCAAAGCAAAATACACAACTCTTATGTAAAAACGAAAACAAGAAATGTACTGCATGGATAATAGACTTTAATATTATATGAATTTATGTAAAAAAATACATAGACTGTTATTATGACTATATAAAACTAACTAATTGAACAATTAAAAAATGAATAAGAATAAATGTGAACCGTTACTCAGATTGTTGTTTATTTTTCTTCTTCTTTTTCTTTTTCTCGCTATCGGTTGAAGTTGATTGTTCAACAACTTCTTCACTTTCCATCGTTTCATCGGCTTGTTGTTTCTTCTTCTTTTTCTTCTTTCCAGATTCAGGTGTTTCTGGTTCGATTTTCACTTCTTCGACCAGTTCCTGCTTCTTCTTTTTCTTTTTCTTATGCACCACTTCTAAAAAATGAAATAGTATATTAATGAACGGGTCCTTTATGCTATTTTTTGTATTTCGGTGCATTTTTAAAGATTTTAAATGAAAAATCGATGTTTTATTTAATTTTGGTAATTTTTGAATTTTACGATTGCATAAAACAAGCACTTGTTGTTAGAGAATTACAACCTCGAAATAAAAAAATTCACTAAGTTTATAGCCGGTCCTGAATATAGTTTACCGCTCGCAAAAGCGGTCAAGAATATGGTTGTTGTGGTACCGAAATGCAAAAAAACAATTATGTATGTAACATTTTGACACTGGCATTTTCTCAAAATGTTATTATTACCTTCGGCTTCTTCAGCCTCCTCTTTGACTTCCTCATTAACTTCAATGTCCTTCTTTATTTTCTTCTTTTTCTGTTTTGGAGTCTTCTCTACTTCCTCCTCCTCTTTAGGCTCCTCTTTCTTAACACCAACCTCCGATTCGGATCTCTTACGTTTACTTGTCGATGGCAACGTGGAATCGGCCGCAGCTGGATACTGCTTCACTTCACTGGTAGCATGATACTTTTCGAATTTCGCCTTGGCTTTGCCCGTTCCACTGATCCTTCTAATGTTACCCTCTTCCAGGATACGCAATCTCGCCTCGAGTTTCGCTTTATGTTCAGCGCCTAAAGTGAAGGAACCATCCTCTCCCAAAGCGTCCACACGCGTGGCTAAGGACGCTTTCGCTGCCAGCATTCTCGACATTTTCCCTTTATTCTTCGTACTCGCTTGACCCACCAGTTGGGAATGGTAAATCAAACCGTATTTTGGAGTGTCTTTTTTCGTTTTCAGTGCACGGAACAATGCCTTTTCAGCACCTAAAATTTGCACTGTAGAAGCTGGATGTTTGGCTAAATTGATCAATGATCCAGCATGCGAGATTAAACGTGCTCCAACTAGATCACCAATGAGCACTGTTAAATTCGGTGCGATTGCCATCATTCGAGTCTTCAAATATTCGTAAAGTTGTCCTCTGTAATTGGTAATTTCGATTACTTGGTCACACAAAATTTGTATGTTGATTATATCTTCTTCGGAGATTTCAGTGCCCATGGAAATTTCCGCAGCTTCTTTCACTTTTTCTTCGATTTCTTCTGGTAAAATATCCGACAAGTCACATTTTGATGTGTTATCTCTGGTGCCAATGATTTTCACCGTCTTTGCGAACGCAATGTTATCGGTAACGATTTTACCGAGTTCGGGAAAATGCCAGCCGTACCACTCTCGACACCGCATCACGTAGTTATTCAATTCCTTGTCCAAATCGTCTAACAAAGAAACTGCTTGCACAATCATTGTGTCCACTTTGTCAGGGGAGAATTTCAGTTTGTATCGGGACAGTGAATGAGCTAATCCTAAAGCCATAGCAGTCATTTCTTTTTTCGGTAGACCAGATATCAGAGAGTCTAATTGTGAGCGAATGCATCGCATTAATTCTTGGACAGCCGAATTCGATAAGCATTGCAAACTGAATTTTTCTTTAATAGCTGACCCTAATTTAGCGTCAGCTACGAGCAATTGCTCATGTAGATCCTTTTCAATGTGCTTCTTGATGACTTTTTTTAAACTTTTCGAAACTTTCCCCTCAACAGCTGCAGTGGTAGCCGCCAGGGCTTCTGTTGTGTCGGCGAATTTCTCGAAATGCTTCAATTTTACACTACAATATATAAAAATGTAAATGAACACTAATAACAACATTTTTTTATAAACATACATTTTACCAGCGGATTCCGCAGTCTCGAACGCATGATATAGATTATCAGTTTGTTGTAATTTCTTTTCGTCTAAAAGCTGAAAGCATGGTCATAGGTTAGTAGCTTTTAATTCAGTATATTTCTAGATTTACCTTAAAAAGGGCATAGCCCGCAGGTGTCTCAAATAGTACTAACATGATGCACTTATAAGCACCATAAATAAACAATAATAATATTTAACTTTGTATTTTTTAAGAAAATACCTTTGAAAAATTATCTACCATTTGTAGGTTATATTCAAAAGCGTGCAACTTGAAGCGTGTTTTTGAGGATTTTTGAGCAGTTCCAAAAATATTCGTAAGCATACGGAACAAGTAGCGCCTGATAATGGTGTCAGATTTTTGAACTAGTGGACGGAGACTACACATTGAGTAAAAATGATACAAAGATTCAAAATTTGTTGATAAAATAACCACAAATGCTCTTTGAAGGCAAAAAGACACATTTGCCGTATAAATTTAATAATATAAACTTATAAACATTGAAAGAAAAACATTGAGGCCCTCTCCTATAGTTTACATTTCTTCCAGTGAAGCGCTACATATACATGTTAGTAGTCGTGATAAAAACAAAAATTCCCTAAAATTCTATGCCTAAAATTCAAGACGTTTAAACATAACCTAACATTTTGAATGTTGTTTTCTTTTGGTAGAAAAATATGTTCAGGGAAATAAAATGTAAAAATTGTAGAAAGCAGATTATGGAGAGTCCTATTGACAACCGATTAATAAATGGTCATCACACAATAATTACATCAAACGATACTTCGGATTGTAGCAGCATATTAGAAGGCCATAACATTTTTCTCAAAGAAGATAATCTACCCGAATGGATTAAAAACCGCATTGAGGCAGAGAATTGGTCGAAGGGGCGATTAAACTGTGTACATTGCGAAGCGCGAATAGGCGCATTTAATTTCATAAGTGGCACAAAGTGTGATTGCGGTCAACATTTATTACCTCCTGTACATTTAATAAAAAGTAAAATAGATCTCATAAAAACCTGTTAAAAATTCAAATATATCGTATATTTTGTTAAAAAATGTAAAATATAAATATAAAAAAGTTATAAACCTTTCACCAAAGTATTATAAAAAATAAAATATTGGTTCAACTAGAAAATACATAGAAAAAAATGTCCTACAATTATGTATATTGAGCATTAAACATTTTTGGTGATAAGAATGATGAATAAAACCTTATTTTGTACATCCTATTTAATAATGAACAACGTTTGATTAAAATCTACTAATATGTAGCTCTAAGGCGTGTCTTCCATTAACTGCTTAGATTATTAAAAATTAAGCAAAACGAAGACAATTAACATTAATTTAACTCTTCAACAACATATCTACCAGGCAACAACCATCATATTTAATAAGTACCACTTATTGCTGCTTACAGCCACCATCTCTTGCCTTTCTCTTCTGTTTCTTCTCCAACGAAGCCGTCCTCCTCTGTCCCTGAATCGGCATATACGGAGGTGCAGGCACCTCTTCATCATACTCCAAATTCGGTGGCGGTAAAACCATTCCGGGACTACTACTAGACGTACTTGTCGTCACCGAACTCGACGCCGTATCATAACTCGTCGACAAACGATACCCCGTCCTCCTAGAATAAGTCGGATCAATTGCCATTGCAATATTCGAAAGCTGTGGTGGCGAAGACGTTGATTGTCCACTGCTAACAGTGTCATTTGGCTCAGTCACCGGGTCCGGATAACGAGGTTTATTAATTTTCGTCAATGGTGACCTTAAAACAAAATAAAATTGTAATTGAAAATAATTAGAACATTAAAAATTGCAATTTAATGGTTTGCTAGCATGAAATTACGTGAATAATTAACGTAATGAACGTTCTCACCTTAAATCTAATTGTGTTGGTCGCACGGGCCCGTTTTGAGGCCCCTTACTTGGACTATAATTCGATTTAATGTTATTGTCTTGCGAATTGGACGGCAACATGTCCACTGGAAGACTGTAACTGACATCCTCCTCATGGGGATTGGGAATGGCGTAAATATCAGGGACTGCAGCAACGTTTCGGGGCACACTTGACGTGCCCGAACTGATCATATCCGCTGGGAATGAATATGCGTCATCGGGTAACAATTGGTCAACACCGCGCTCGATTTGTTGCTGTTGTTGTTGTTGTTGTTTTTTGGCAAGAGCCTTCTGTTTGGCACGTTCACGGGCTCGTTTGGCTTTGGCTCGTTCGCGTTCTTGTAAAAGCTTTGCTAATTCTTTATCCTGAGCCTCGATGGCAAGTAATCGGTCGCGATGTTCGAGGGAGCCTTCTTGCTCCTGTAATTTTCTAGCCAATTCAGCATCACGTTCTTCCTGGATTTGACGTTCGGTGATTTCGTCAATTGGAACGCCGATTTGGGACTCGGATGGGACGATTTCAATACGATTTAACAAATCATTCAATTCATTCGCTGTTGACCTAAAATTGAAACAAGTTTAAGCTTGAACACTGGAAATTCTTAAAAAAAACTTACCTATAAGGTTCGTTATAGACTTCAACACTGTCAATTTCATCATCAACATGAGATTCTCTTAAAACGCTAGTTTCTCCACCGGGTAAAGGCATCGGAGGCGCTTGTCGTCTTGGTGATCCACTCGGCACCGCTCCCCTTAAAGGGGACAACTGCGGTGGCAACGGTGGTGGCGGTTTATGATGTTTTTCCACACGTTTCCGCTCCATTTCCAGAAGATGTCTTGCAATGTCCTGATCTCTCATTTCCAGCATTCTTTTCTTCATTAACTCTTCCCGTTCGAGTTTCTCTGCCAAATTCCTAGCCACCTGATTATCGTACTCCTCTTGCTCGGCAAGCATCTTCTGGTAAATAGCAGCCGCCTGTTCAGCCATCCTTTGTTCCCGCAGCTGTTCATCTTTCGCCCGTGGGAAATCTTCGCGCACTAAAGCGTTCCGGAACTTGTTGCCCGATAAGTGTTCGTGGTATTCATTGTTCTGGAGACGGTAGGCGAGGGCTGAGTCTTCACGTACCATCCATTCCTGGCACACTTCGTTCACATGCCCCGTTTTCGGAAGGCTCCCTTCCGGAGCTCTGGCATTAGGCATCGTTTTGCAACAACTGAATTTTATATTAAGGCATCATGTGAGTCAAGATCTGCATGTAAATTGAGTGAATGTTAATTCAGGTCACCGGTTTTTTAATCTTAATTACTAAATTAAAAATTACTTTCTTCCGTCACCTGGCATTCTTTAAAGGAATGGGGAAAAATATATGGAGGAATGTGCAATGGAAAGAGATGTGGATATTAAATGTCAAATGAGTCACCAAAATAAACACTATCAGTTAAAAGTTCAAAGATTCAATTTTCCGAATAATTTAATGTTTATAACCTCCGTTTCGCAAATGTTCAAATCATGTAGAAATTAAGTACAGCAACCATTCATAGATGGATCTACAAATTATCTCTATACGTATTATTTTTTCATATACGTCTACAAAAATTTATATGAATATTATTACAAATAATATTTTTATTTTATTTTAAAAAAACATATATTTGTATATAAAAAAATTATACTCCTCTTAATGGCTATAAACATTTTAAAATAACAACTAGAGACATCTATCAATGGTTGTCGTACTTTTTTTCGTTCAAAATCGTGTATGGAAGGTACGGTCTTACGCCGTTTTCGATTTCTTGGAGTTCTGGGATTTGACTTTGACGTTTTCGCTAAGGTTATTTTGGAAAATTGCTTAAATTTTGAGAAGAATGTATTGTCTGTAAATAAAAAATGTGTGATTGTAATGAGCACCGAAGTATGGATATCGTAACGCCTAGGAATGTCTATTTATCAGCATTTTACAAGAGGTACAAGTCAACATTTTCATAGAATAATTACATAAATTTGTATCGTGAAATATTTTCAGGAGTTTCGGTTACCACACGATAAAGAATCGTTTGCCAGTCATTCTGACCCAAACTATTGATATTTTAACAAGAAGTAAGGAGGAAATTGGCGAAAAATATGGTGCAGTACGTCCACAAACCACAAAATTAAAAGATACATTCAGTTCATTAAAATGTTTTTTACAGGAGGCTCAAGAAGAGCTTAAAACAATCATAGGAGAAATATCAAAGCTAAAATATGAATTGCAAACTAATAAACCTATAACACCGTTAACAGGATCCGAACCGGATGTTGCTTTGTACAATGATTGGATGGCAAAACAGGCTTCAGAAAATGGTCAACTCACATACTTCCACACCATATTCCTTTTATCTGAATGTTACATGTACAGAAGAATTTACGAAATATTTGCATCAACGTGAGGATTGATTAAGTCTCTCTTTATTGCATTACATATATTTTTATTGTTACAGAAAGCATTTAAAGAATTACGACTATTTCTTCAAAAATAAGTCCGAAGCTTACTATTCAGCGGTGCCATTGATGGAGAAACTTAGCAATTACTTATTAAAAATCATTAGCGAAGAGAACGTAAAAGAAAATCTTACAACAGTTTTGAAGGTACAATAATTAAATTTGTTGAACATAATCTTACTGGCATTAATTTTATAGTTGAACTTGTGGGGAAACAAATGTGATCTTTCCCTAAGTTTAGGCAAAAGCGAAGATCACCATTCAACATTATTCGATATTTCCGCATTTGAGTCCAATATCTTGTGTGATCATTGTGAAAAAGTCTATGAAACTCTTACACAAATCACTGACTCATCAATTGTCGGTAACGTGTTTTTAATTTACAAAAATTTCCATACAGAATTCGTTATTTTTTCAGATATTGTGCATGATAATGCCGGTTATGAACTTTACACCGATTTCTGCCTAGCTGATTACATTATATCAAAAAAATTGGCAGATAAAATTCGCTTACACGTAAAATGTATCCCTTGGTACATATCAGACACTGGAAAATCAGATGTTGATTGGATGTTAGGAGAAATGAAGAGTTCTACCATTGAAGTGATGAGAAAACTGTCTGAAAGATGGTCAAAATACTTCGAAACTGGTACATGGGTAATAGAAGAAAACGATTTTTGGACATTGCCATATGAATTCAAGTTTATGAGCCAAGTGAATCCGGATTTATATAAAAAACTTGGCGAATCTAAGCTAATTATCTTCAAAGGCGATTTGAATTATAGGAAATTATTTGGGGAATTAAATTGGGATCCACGGACGCCTGTTGACACCGCTTTACAAGGATTCCATCCTTCACGAATTTTAAGTTTACGCACCCTTAAATGTGATATTGTTTGTGGCATTGAGAAAGAAGGATTAATTGAGGAAATTGAGAAGAAAAGTCCCGACTGGATGGTGTCCGGCCAATACGGCACTATTCAATTCTCAGACAAGAAAATTCCCTTACAGTGAATTTATAAAAATGTTCTGTTTCTAAAATAAATGGGTTTTTATTTGAATTTTGTATGTTGATTTCAATGCGAATAATTATGCAACCATCTTTAGATATTTGTGAATATGAAACGCAAGGTTAATAAGGTACACGACGAAAATATAAGTTCCATAGTCCAATCCAAAGGTTCTTTTTTGTGTTTTTTGTATACATATCGATCATATTTCAATTTAGATAATATTGTCTAATAATATATTGAAATGATTGGTAATTGAATCGCAGTGTAAGTTGTTTGTAAACTTCCTACAAGTAAACGTCGATAAGTTTCGGTTTCCTCGTGTATAGTTTTATTTTTCCTGTTCAAAATACAAAGTTCAAGCTTTCAGTTTATCCTTTTATTAATATAAATTTATTACCTCTTCTCTTCAGTACACGATTTATTCGTACTGTACATTTATTAATTCATTGCTAAACGAATAAATATGGCTTTCCAACAGGTTAGTGAACTCTAAAACTCTCCCATATTGAATTAAATTATAAAATATTCTTATTTCAGATACAAAAAGCTGTTTTAAGGACCGGGTTCCGGACTATTTCAGCTACACAACGTTGCAATGCTTCCTCAAATCCAAATGGCTTTAGTTTTGGTAGGAACTTATTTTAATTAAAAATTGCCCATTTTCATGTTTTGTTTTTAGAGCTTAATGAGACCCAAAGGGAATTTCAAGAGTTGGCGAGGAAGTTTGCTAGAGAGGAAATCATCCCGGTGGCTGCTGAATATGATAGAACGGGAAAGTATCCTTGGGAAATTATTAAAAAGGCTTGGTCGTTAGGTTTGATGAATGGACACATCCCAGAGGAGTTTGGTAACAGAACATTAAAAGAATTTCGTACAAACGAATGCATTTATGCAATTTGTAGGTGGAATGGGGCAAAGTGTGTTCGATGGATGTTTAATTGCTGAAGAATTGGCTTACGGTTGTACTGGTATTATGACTGCACTGGAAGCCAGTGGTTTAGGGGTAAATTCCCTTCATTTCATGTAAACGATTTAATTACATTTTCATATGTTTTCAGCAAACACCAGTTTTGATCGCTGGCAATAAAGAACAGAAGAAAAAGTATTTGGGAAGGTTAATCGAGGAGCCCCTAGTGGCTGTAAGCGAATTTGCATAATTTCTATACACAATTTACATTTTTTTACAATTTTTAGGCTTATGCAGTCACTGAACCCGGTGCAGGATCAGATGTAAACGGTGTCCGAACTCGGGCTGAGAAAAAAGGCGACGAATACGTAATAAACGGTCAAAAAATGTGGATCACAAACGGTGGAATGGCGAATTGGTACTTTGTATTAGCACGAACCAATCCTGACCCTAAATGTCCAGCCAGTAAAGCTTTCACCGGCTTTATTGTAGATAGAGACACGCCTGGATTGACCCCTGGCCGAAAAGTAAACATCTATTTTCAATTTTGATAACGTTTATTAACATAAACAATTTATAGGAAATAAACATGGGTCAAAAGGCTTCCGATACACGTGGTATTACGTTTGAAGATGTACGCGTGCCAAAAGAGAATGTTTTAATTGGCGAAGGAGCTGGTTTTAAAATCGCTATGGGAACTTTTGATTCTACTAGACCTCCAGTTGCGGCCGGATCCGTTGGTTTGGCTCAACGCGCTTTGGACGAAGCCTCAAAATACTCTTTGGAACGCAAAGCGTTTGGTATACCGATTGCAGCACATCAAGCGGTCGCTTTTATGCTCGCTGATATGGCGATTGGTGTGGAGACAGCCCGTTTGGCCTGGATGAGATCTGCTTGGTTGGTTGACCAAGGAAAACGTAATTCCAGAGCCGCTTCCATAGCGAAATGTTACGCTGCTGATGTTGCTAACAAATGTGCAACAGATGCTGTGCAAATATTCGGTGGCAATGGATTCAATAGTGAATATCCAGTGGAGAAATTGATGAGAGATGCAAAAATTTATCAGATTTATGAAGGAACTTCTCAAATTCAGAGATTGATCATATCAAGAGACATTATTGACAGAACGAAAGAAATGGCTTCCTAGATTAAGGGTTTTTATATGTGAATGTGAATTTGTTTTATTGTATAGCCTATTTTATTTTGTATATTAATTATATTCCATAAAATTAAGTGTGAATTCAGATGAAATACAAGAGTTTGGCTCTTTTATGGCCAAATAATATTAACAACTTGTGCCTTTATATACAAACAAAAATATATACATCTTACTAACAATGTAAGAGGCTTATTATTTTTTTAAAGAAAATTGCGTTCAAGTAATTAAAATTGCAAATTTTCCTGAAAAAGTCGTATTACTTTTACTTTCAGTTATTGTGTAATCTGGCGCGTAAATTTAAAAGTTTCAGACACATGCGCCACACACCAAATAACTATGTAGTCAAGTTAGTGTCTGTAGTGAATTGAATAAAATAAAAAAATAGATGACAAATTTCGATTTTATAAAAAAAAACATAATATTTAGCGTATTATAAAATGAATAGAATTCAAATTAAATTGTTATGTAATACGATTAGATGTAACTGAATGAATAAATAGCTTTGACCTACTTTGTGTGTGAAAGTGGTCTGTTTGCAAATAATATACAAATGCCAGAAGAACTTTATGAAATTCATATAGAAAATAATGTTATGGATTTAAAGTAAGTTCGCACATGATTTTAGGACCATACATCAACAATTCTTACTAATTACAAAGTTCGTTTATTAAATGAAGTTGGTAGTTGATTTGACTAGTCAGTAATGTCTGTCTGAATGCAAAGTGTAAGCTAAGTGGCCTACAGACCTACATTTGTACAAAACGTTTTGATTGTTTCATTCGCTTAAAGAAATAGAAATTTGTGAAACCTTGGCGCGATTTTGAAGGTCAGAGCTTCGGGAAGCTCTGTACAATAGTGAAATTGCAATAACATTAACGAAATTGTGTATAAAATACAATTTAAAAACAATATGCACGAAGAAGCGACAAGTATGAGCGTTCCTAGCTCTGTTGCCGTGTCTACAGCGGTCGTACAACAACAGAATGTGCAGGAAAACGGTAATACAACAACTTCAACAACAACAACAACAACACCAAACAATATTGCAGTTGTGGTCAATGCCGAGGATATCGAATTGAATACAGAAACAGACAATATAGATTTGCAAGTGCCTTTCTCGACAAATTCAGCAGGTAAGCACCACTCATCAACTAAACCAATACACCATTTTAAAAACCATTTACAGTACAGGTTATTAGAAACAGAACAAAATTTGTTAAGAGTGCCATGTAAAAATTGTTGTCTCCAAAGCACACTAGAAAACCAGTTTAACCAAACACCGATTCGTTCCCTGCTGATTTGAATACATTTATGGGAATGGATTCACTTTCTGGAAAGTGTGTTATTATGATTGTGTGCGAAAGTGATAACGAAAGCGAGAACGCTTGGTAAATATCCATCCACGGTTATACTTCTGTACATCCATTAGTCAAAGCCCACTTCTTCATCATGCCATCGACTCCTACAAGTACAGAATCTCTCATCAAGCCTTAATTAAAACAGCAAAAACAATTAATGAATTCATGTTAGTGGTACAACGTCAACGTTTTTTCTTTTTTTCATTATTCGGCAACGATGTAATAGACTGTGCTGCGCTGGTGTATTTAAACCTCCTCCTCTGTCAGTCTTGTCGTAGGTTACGCCCGAACCCTATCTCAATGTGTGGCGCCGTGTGTCTCTCTTGCCGTCAAACCAACCCCTCTTTCAATATCACCAGGGCCACCTTACATAACAGGAAACAGTGGAAAAGACCTGTCCACACTTGTCCACCGTCGACCTGTTCTGCTGATGTTCTCTCCCTTGACCTAGTCATAGATATCTAATGTCTATTTCTAGTTTATCTAGGCTACCCCTAGACTGCATGTCCTATTATAGAGGTCAGGTTCAAGTGCAGGTGCAAGTTGCCTTTTATTTATCGAACCGGCGTGCGCTTGCGTTGTTTCAGGCCGGTTCTTGGGCTCGGGTCGGAGGTGGACGGCGACGACGGACGTCCACGTTTTCTGCATTCGATTCAGGATCACAGTTTTCTGTTTTTTGGATAATTTTTTTGTTGTAATTGTTTTTTTGATTGTATACATTTATTAATCTGGTAGCCATGATTTTCCAATCCGAGATAACAATGGTTTACCTTTTTAAATTAAATGTATTACTCTCCACACGCATTTTATTATTATTATTAATATAACTACAATTTAATCGGTGCTTGTTATCGTTTGAAATGCTTTTATATAGAAAAATTGGGTCACGTATACGTATGTTTTAATAAATAAGCTCATGTTTACGTTTTTATCTCGTTAACAGTCACAATTAATAGTAGTAGAACAGTTTTTATCAAAATTTATATAATTTGTGAATTTCTGTTACGTCATTTATTTAGACAAGAGTATCATATCAGTATTGTATTTATCCATATGTGTACCTAGTAATTACGTTCGTTTATCAACAACAGCTTTCTGTGTTCATAGCGCCTAAAAATGTATTTTCGAATGTATTTTAATCGTCGATTATATTGTTAAACAGCCTATAGGTAACCCTAAAAAACGGTTACAGTATTTAATATGTGTGCTTCGATGCCAAATTCCAACAAGCTTAAAGCTAACAAATTTATTACTGAAATAATATTGTTATTAGGGGTTGAATGAATGATCTATTTAAACGCAGTTTAAGAATACATATTTACCAAAAAATTAAGAAAACAGCAATGTTGTTTCGAAAATAATCCGCATATTTTATATCATATCATCACGACATCTAAATTCACTTTAATCATTAAATTTGTATTATTGTTTGGACAACTTTAGGTCACCTAAAAGCTATCAAAATACTTGAAACAATGGTTAGTTTGTCTAGACTTGATTTTGGTGTGCTATTTTTGGTCAAATTTCCAACAAGTCTAGCACCTAACGAATTCATCTCCAATTTAAAATTGGTATTATTTTAGGATTCTCTAAGCCTGAAGCACTGTCTTAATTTGCATTTGTGCATATTTCATCAATGGTATACATTGTCTCTCTTTCAACTTATGTGGCGTTGATTAATTAATAGAATTTTTAATACTCGTTGTGGAGGTAATTCAGATTAGGCCCGATTGTTAGGCAGGTGTTCTTACAGGGTAAGAACTATTTCTTGATGGGCACATTAAATTCCGTCTACTTTAAAATTGCCCTTGATGCAATAAAACTTAAATAGTAGATTACGAGGCCGAAAGGGCAATATTTTTGTCAAGAGAAAAGTTTGGCTTTGTTTTGGAAACGTTCTCGGGATAAGAGTGCCCTTTGGCCGAGGTATGTATACCATTTTATTCACAATCAGATACAAGAAATAGCCTATATAAATAAAAAATCTGTACCTCAATATGGTTGCTAACGAATTGTTTACAGTGTCTTATGAATTTCAACTAATAGGTAATGAAAAAAACTAATCTGTAATGAAAATAACTAACGAGTAATGAAAAACAAAAGACAATTTTCATAATAAACAGTAATCGCTCTCTTTCCAACTTTCAAATGTCACCGAAAGTGAAGTATTACATACTGAATGTGAATAAATAGTTGCTAACGAATTGTTTACGGTATCTATAGGGTAATGAATTGAAACTAATGAGTAATGAAAAACAAAAGACAAATTTTCATGAAAAACAGTAATCGCTCTCTTTCGAACGTCCAAATGTCACCGAAAGTAAAGTATTATACTTCATTTTTCCTGCATGTAGCAAAAATGAAGTATAGATCCTGATTGTGAATAATAGGATTTAGTTCATGAATGTTTGTGGTTTGTGTAACAATTAAAGTATAGTTGAAACAATGATTTTTGATTAGTGCAGAACCACAAACATTCGTGAACGAAAATATAGTAGATTCAATACCGAGACAAAAACGTCTTTTCGCCGATTTTAAATGTTTTTCATTACACATTTTTATGTGTCAACATTTGACATATGTTATTACGGCAATTTTAAAAACTAACCGCGAGTCCGGTATCCAGGTGTGTAATGGGTTGTTAGAAAGTGTAAATCGGGGTGCTATGTAGATTTTATTTTTGAAGAGAAATATGCCTCTTTTATCTCGAAAACTTGTTTGAAAATAGTAGATTACATACCGAGGCGGAAAGGGCAGCATTACTGTCGAGAGAAAAGTTTCTCGAGACAGGAATGCCCTTTCGCCGAGGTTTGTATACTATTTTATTCACAATCAGACACAATTATAATAAAAACATGTTTTTCATTATACATTTTTTGTATATCAATATTTCACATATGTCACTAATGACAATTTTTTGTTGTTACTCATCAAATGACAAGTGAGTAATAGCTTGTTATTGGTTGTCCAATATGAACATTATTAAAAATTGTAGTAGCCAGGATTTTGGGAAGCCAGGAAAGTGATCACTTTCCTCTCTAGAGAGGAAAGTAAATATTACTCGCTTGTTTAAAACAATGGGTCACTTTCCATTTTTATAAAACATCGGAAAATGACACATTACATACTGATTGTGAATAAAATACATTACATACTGATTGTGAATAAATTAATTTATGAATCCTGTCTGTATAAGATGCAATGCATTTTTGTTGGTGTAAAGATTCAATAGAGGTACTCATTTGAATGGGCTTTAGATATTACGTTTTTGTATGTATAATTTATTATTTTGAAAATGTTTCGATATTTTGCAAATATATACTCGTATGTAAGATATGGTAATTACATTTATAAGAAATTTGAATAGAGAATCTTAGAAAATGTGAACTTTAAGCACGGACCTGTCTGTACCCACTCTCGGTAACATCTTGAGACAAACTATAACTGAGCGTTCACAATTAACGTTAACTAAGCATTCGCAAGAAATACGAATTGCGAGGCATCGATAATTTTATATAGTTAAAATATAACTAACTAATTAACTAACTATATTTTTTATAGTTATTTTTGCACATAGCTATCCATGTATACATAGCTATGTGCAACACCCGAAAGTGGAAGAAAGGAGATCTATCTGTGTTTCTTAAGTACGGTTTAAGTTTGCTTACGTCCATTGTGAACGCTCCCTTTTATGAACAAAACTTTAAATTTATTAAAAAGACAGCCAAAATAAGTATATGTTCCTTTATTCAATCATTCAGAAACCTTTGGGCGGTTTGAGCGTAAATCTACGTTTTAGTCATCGAATTTGTATTGTTTGTATTACGTTTAGGACACCTAAAAACCATTACGATACTTTTATTTGCAGACAATGTTAAAACATTTTGTTTGTTGCACTTGTATGTTTTGTCTAACAAACGCTAATTACATAATTATTTGTGAGGAAACATTTCTTGTCACGTGCAGTGCATGTTTGTATAGAAATTGCGTAGTTTTCAAACTATACCATATTTCAAGTAATATTTGCATTGATTGTTTGTTTGGTCAAATTTTGCCCGGCTTCCATGCCTATTATTATTAATTAAAACGTGTAAGTTTGTTTGCCGCCTTAGTAACAATATGATATGTAAATGCTGGTAAATACAATTAAATGGAAAATTCACAAGTCTTATTTATAAAAAAATAGATGTCTGTATTTTTGATGAAATTATTCGAATATTACAAATGGGTTGGTTAGTTTGTGTGCCTTCCATCGTAATGGCATAAATTTACTGACAGCGTCAAATATAGGCTCTTTGTTTGCATATTTCACTTGCAGTTTATTTTTAAACTCAAGGCAATATTGAGATACATACAGCAAAAACTTACTATGTGAATAATTATGTCGTTCAACTTTTCATTATAGTATTTTTTACCTTGGTTTTTGTGTGCTGCATGGTTGTGAGGATGTTATAATTTTTTTGGTCGTTTCCGTTTGGGATATTTTCGGTGGATCCACAATGTTACAAAGGGACGTTACGAGTTAAAACGAATCAACAATTCTTTGTTTCCATTCCGCTAGTCGGTTTTAAAAATATAATTGTTAATTGTGCATTGTTCACCTGAATAACACACACACAGAAGGTCCATTTTCTCCAAATAAAACGGAAAATTAACCGTGACAGAGTGTGGGCATTTTACGATTTTCTCACATTTCTTGCATGCTTTTCTTTTTTTCTTTTTCTTGTTCATGTTGAAATGAAGGTATTTCACATATACCCTGTTCTTTCATTTTTCTTTGGTATTTAAAAATAGGGGAGGCTATTTCCAATTCCCTTGGATTCTAGTCTGTCTAAAACTCGGCTTATTAAAATTTGTAGAATTGCAGCTATTTTTAGGGGCCCTCCGGAACTTGGCAGCCGTTCGAATATTGAACACGATTTTCGCAAACCTTGGAAATATTTACAATAACTGCCGATTTTTGGTTGTATATTATATCGTTTGATTGATAGGGTGGTCTGGTGTTGTGTTTTTTAGCATGTTTATGAAGCGGTTTCACGTGTGGGGAAAAGTTCGTGGAACTGTTTTAAGTTTTAGTATGGAGATACGGTCTTCGACAAAGAGTCTCAACTTTCTATATACATAAAATCGTTAAATATGAGACTTGGAACGTGAATTTAATTATGGGACTTAGTAGACGGATTTTTTTGTTGAAATTACGATCATTATCAGAATTGGATTTGTTATTTTTACAGTGATAAAAATAATTGTCAAGGTAATTCCATTTTTGTCTATTAAGAGAAATGTGTTGATATCGTTTTTATACACAGTTTGGCATAAATAAATCACCTTGACGAAGACCAATATTTGCAGAAATGCGATAAGAGAGAAAATCGTCAAGTGTATTGTGGGGGTGAAAGGGTGGTTTTGTAGACGTCACGAATTTTCCGTTTTGAAATTTAGGTTAGTAGGTCAGCTAACCGCCCCCAATGATCGACCTGCCCGGGACCATTTCGTACACAACCTACCCTTACACAGAAATTGGTAGAAACTCGAAATTTTCCACAACCACCCGAAAGGGAAATTTTTATAAGTATATAGGCATGATGTCACTTTGTGTACCTATTTGTTGACACTTTAATGTTAATTTTATAATGACATTATTTCCTGTTGGTGTTTTGTGAGTCACGTTATTGCAGGATTTCTTAATTAGATATTAGATTTACCTGTTTTGTGTTGTGGTAATTTACATTATTTTGCAATTCGATGCATTTTTCCATGCATATTTAATGTATTTGAAGTGAGAGGTAGACGTGAAATCAATTTGATTGATCAGAAAGATAATGTTGATAAATGATTACAAATTAATTCTCCATGTTCGATGTAGATTTTAATGTAGGTATCGCGGCTCAATGGTCTAGGGGTATGATTCTCGCTTTGGGTGCGAGAGGTCCCGGGTTCAAATCCCGGTTGAGCCCAACTTTTTTTCGAATTTTTAATAACTTTTTTTGCTAATTGTAGTAAACATTTTTTATCAATGGAAAATATTTTGCATTGTCAGCATGTTGAAGGTCATCAGTATAAAATTAATTAATTTTGAGTTAATTTTGTAAAGTTCTGCTCAAGAAGTTTTCAAATGGATTTAATTTTAATTACTTTTTAAATACAGTATTGAATACATAAAAAATTATATTGCGGATTGCTTAGGCTTTCAAGGATTTTCGTACACGTGACTTACGGATTGCCGTGGCCTAGTTACGATTAAAAAAATAATAACATAACTAACAATTAAAATATATGCTTTAATAAAAGTTTTATGCGATATTTTGTAAAATATTTCTAATTTAGAAAAATACTAAGTATGTTTAACTACATATGTATTAATAGTATTCGTAATGTTTTACGTCAATATTCTATTTTATTTTGGAATTCCCAGGAAACGGTCCAAAAGTGCGTAAAGTATCCAAATGAATTATTGGCCCTCAGTTGAATTGTTTTTCGGGTATGTTCAAACTCCCAATTTGCAATGATTTGACAATTTACAAGGTTCGTCAAGCAAATTACATTACAATAATTAAATTTTTCAATTAATATACATTTATGGTATTGTATAAAACTCAATGACGATATTAATCATTATTTATCTAATGACATTATCATAATGATTGCGAAATAACGAAAACAAAAGTGGTGCCAATGTCACTGGGTAAGTGGGTCACTAGGTTATTTATACATACACACAGAAAAACCTTAAACGAATTTTAATAATTTCAATTAAATCCTATCGCATTGGACAGGCAGTTAATTGTTGTCTTGTTTTTGTTAATAATGTGATTATTTACTTCAATGCAATCAATTATTGATAACGTTTACTATATTACAAACATTCAACTTACCTTTAATTTTTATTTACAATGTATGCACATTGTAGGCTAGTAATTAATGTAAAAATTACTGTAATTTTTTTAATACATATTTCAGTTAATGGCACAAAGTGACCCTATAACATGGACAATTAAATATATCCACAGTTTGTTATGAGTATAGAAAATGTGTTTGATTTTAAAATGAATGGGTATTACATGTAAAATCGAGAGTAATACATAACAAAAATGTAATATTATTATAATAAGACATTCAGTGTGTCACTGTCACTAGGTTAGTGTGTCAAACTAACGAGAGTGAATCTAAAGTTAAGTTGTACATTTTATGTCAAGGTTACATTAACCACTTATATAAAAATAATATGCTGATTATAAACATTGTTGTATTATGCATCTAGGCGTATTTTGATCCATATGGGTTGGAAAATGCATTGTACCTAATCATCGTATTTGGCTGTCTGACTGTTCGACTGGTGCAAGGCAGTAAATTTTCAGTACAATTTACAAGTGTAATTCATGATTATGTGTGTAGGTTATATTTTTCGAAAAATGTTCAATTTTGGTCCTTGACATGGTTGTCGGAATGGAAATGTAGTACCATTGTCAGTAGGTTACTGTGCCAATGTGGAATATGGCTGATAGGCGTTGATTTTTTTGGGTCACATTTTCCGAGGATTTTTCTCGAGATTTAGATCGAGTGTGTGCTTAGTGTATAGGGAGGTTGACATGTTTGGACATATCTTTTGGATTTCTGGGAAGACGATGTTTTGCTGTATGTTGTTTTTCTGCAACGTTTATGCATAAAATTGTAAAATTATAAATATCAAGTCGTAATACGTTTTATGTTGCGGCAATCATGTACATTTTATAAATTACAGTCACAAGTAATCAACAGTACAATTAATTGAAATACTTCTAGTTAATAATTAATAACAATATGATTGATTTTCCGTCGTTATCTAATAGCCGATAATTAGATTATTAGTAAGTGGGTCTAGTGTAATGTGCCACTAGGTCGCATTGACACATTTATATATTTTTTTCTAACATATTTTCTTACTTGTATTTATACGTTTTTCCTTGATTCAATCTTTATTACTATTATTATTTATATAAAACGTATTGGTAAAAATATTTATTAGATAGATGCTATTTATAAAATTTTTGTGTAAAACAGATGATAAAAAGAGCCTCGAAGTTAATGGTTTATGTATATTGGGTTAATAAAATGATTGGGAAAAAAATATATGGATATACCTCGGGATATACAATACAGAAAAGAATTTTGTAAAAAGTGCATGTAGGTAATAATTTTTAAAGCATATTATAAAATTAACTTGACACAAATTCAGAACAATTAGTGGAATTAATTAAAATGCACCAATTACATGACATGTAGAAAATATATACATGTATTTATTATGCAAGAAATAATTAGCTATTTGTGTGCTGGCACATTTAAAAAGTGCATTTGCATACATTTAAGAAGCATATAGCGCTTTAAATGTAGTTTGTAAATGAGAAAAGGATCGAAATTGTGTTATAAAAGCACAAGTGTTAGTGTATATAAAAAAAAAGATTGGTTATATACTTATGTAAAACAGAGTCACTGGATACACCCATTTTATTATGATTTTAATATTGAAAGGAAAAGTGGTCAGGGTTAATGGGTCAGTAGGATAAAGTGAGTAGGGGAGAAATAAGAAAAGAAAAAAATAAAACAATAAATAACATAATACCAAATCAGGTAAAGAAATGTATGTATTTATATGATTTACTCTCGTTTTCTTTTTAATTCAATTTAAACATGTCTCATTTGGAACAAAACGAGTCACAGTTGTCCTACTTTTAAATTTATTAAAAACGAGTTTACTTGATGATTCGCCAAATATACCATTTTATTAACTCACCAACATTAATCATTCTGTTTACTCGGTAATATTGTAAAGTGTTTGTACTTATTAGCTGATAATTATATGTGTATGAACATACTAGTAAAATTATATATGATAATTTAGTATAAATATCAATGGTAGACGATGGAACAATGTGCAACTTTGTCATAAATGTGAGCTTTAACCCTTAACAAGCTTCTCAATCGTCGTGTATAATATTGCTTTGTAATTTGTTCCCAATTTATGTTCATTTTGTTGTTGAATCAATTTTTTCTTCGCATTTCCAACATATATACACTTGGAGATTAATATTTGTATTGTGGACGGCCCTGAACAGCAGCACTACACACACC
The DNA here is from genome assembly GCA_963930825.1 of Silvanus unidentatus. Lineage (NCBI taxonomy): Eukaryota > Metazoa > Arthropoda > Insecta > Coleoptera > Silvanidae > Silvanus > Silvanus unidentatus. Next base: position 13,355,432 of record OZ005761.1, read on the forward strand.
GACGTCGAATATAAAATATAATCGTCGTCAAAGTGTGGTTTGAGAGATGTGGGTCTAGTGCACTGGGTATTTGGGACACAAAATGACCTTATACGAGTTTTATAAGCTTACACCAACGTGTAATATCATTTTCGGTCCCATTAATTACATTTCGATGACAATATTGTTTTTTTTATATTCCGAGCCTTGGAATCGTATTTACCTTCAAAATATTAACAATATTTTTCTTTTTTTTTGGTTGCAGTTAAAAAGTGAAATTTTGGAAAGTATTATGAAACGTATGATCACATATCTTGTAAATGAATCTTTCAAAGAAATGGAAAAGATTTATGAAAACGATAAATTATTTATGTTGTAAAAGCAAAAAGAGGAGAGGAGAGTCTTGAAGTAATTGACATTTTATGTAATTTTAAGTTTATAATTAAAAACACCTTATAGATGCGTTCGCCTTTAGAAAGAAGATAAATTTTGCAATAATTTACACAAATCATGATTTATTTTATTGCAATAACTTATTGAGTTATATTGAATGGATTTTCTATTAATTGAGTGGAGATGTAAGGTAATATTATGTCACAATTCAGTTTATTTTTGTTTGCGTAGTAGGAGTGATTTGAATAATTTTGCTTGTAATTACTAATTAACTTAGAATTTTTCCATTCAATTACAATCGAATAATGAATGGAAAATTAAATGTGTACGCATATGAATTGTGTATCTATGTACAGTGGCGTAGAGATGGCGTTACAAATCGCAAAATAAATGTAATGCAAGAATTGAATGTGTGTGTAGAGTAAATGTATGCATTCGCTTAAAAAAAGTTGTTTCAATCATTATATGTAATGTATTATAGTAAACCACATTGCCACTATAATGGCATGGAGTGCTGAAATATTACTGCATTATGCAATGGCCAGTTATCGTGCTCTCCTTTTTAGGCTGGTATGTGGGCGATGTAATCAGTTTTTGTTACCATTTTATTGTTGCCTTTTGTGCTGATTTGGTTTATTGTCAAAGTTACATTCAGAATTTGTTAAAGGGCGAAAGATGCGATTTTTGTTTTTTTGTTTGTAATCAGTGTATTACGTCACATATTTAATGTTTTCCACGATATAAAATGATTATATGTGCACGATATGATTTCCGGTCTATTCTAAGAGAGGATAATGAATCAAGTCGGGCATATAATTACAATATAGAAAGAGATAGAGAAAAATTGTGTACTTGCTTTTTTGGCACTGGGTGCACGACGTATCTTCGAAAATAATTTGTCCCAGAAAAAGAATTATTTCGAGCATTTTATCTTGTTAAAAGACGTTGTTGTCCCCCAAAAGAAACGATAATTTTGTTACTGAGACAAATTGGAACATAAATATTTACCTGTATATGTGTGACCTGAAAAAAGGGCACAATTTACGACTCTCGTCTTTCTATAAGAGAAGATACAACCTGTGAATTGCAAAGGGGACATTGTCAATATTGTCCATTTAGGGCTTATTGATGGTCCGTGAAGAAGTTGGAAAAGTGTTTATTTGCGCCCCTCTAATACATCGTAAAGGTAAATAATGGCGTAACAATATGCCACATGTTGGCATTGTTGGCACACATTTAGATTTATGTGTCAGTAAGGTGTGTAGGACACGGTGTGTGCGGCTTTAATTTCAGGGTGTTTTGATATATACCTATATTCATTCTGTGGAGGTATACTTTTTTATTATCTTTAACTTGTCTACAGGTTTCAATTGTGTACCGATTGCATTGGAACATTTTCCAATAATATCATTGTCTGATGATTTTTCAGCACACTGCCAATTGATTTATTATGGCAGTTATGGGGCGGACAGTAATTGCACTATGTGCAGTAAGTTATTGTTATATTGTTGCAATAAGAGATATCTAAATCATTTTACGAGAAGAAACTCCCTGTGTTAAGTAACAATAATGTAGGGATATGCCGGAAAGGCGGATTTAAATCGCTTTTGGTTTTTGTGGGAGCGGTGCACCAGTTTGAACATGTTTTGACATATGTAACGTGGGCAGATTTTGACAGAACAGTAGCACTTCTACCTACAAACGTTAAATGTATGTGGATGTTGGGCAAATGTTTGTCAACTTTCTCTGTTTTAGCATCAGGCACCCCTAATCACGATCGAACGAATGTGTGAATTTGTCGATAAATTTCGTGAAAAACTTATGGATTTACTTGGAAAGATCGCCCTTGACACAAATGAGCCGCTTCTTTCCGCTTAACAAAGCAGAAATTAATATTATGATGACGGTTGATGATGTGCAGGCCTGCAATTTAGTGGAATGAAGTTTTTTTTCTTCTTCAATTCAAAGTATTTTAATTACGGACACAAGTCTTTTTAGCGTTTCGAGTAAAACGTTTGTAACCCTCTACGTTCATATTGTAATGGTTTTTAATTATAGCATAAATAAAAGAAGGAAAAAAAGTAGGACAAAACAAGAATAATAATTGAGTTGTGTTAATTGTAATTATAAAATTGTAATCTTGCTTGTTAATTTGGGTCAAATGCATCTAGATATTGCACTAACTTCGTGGGCTAATAATAAAGTGGAAAAGTGCAGTTTTTTTATGAAAAAAACGATCGATAGTTTCAACTGTACAGAAATGTGTAGGTATTCGGTATGTAGTTTAAGTTCAGTAGGTCAAATGTTCTATATAGGGTAGCTAATAGGAAAATTGGTGGTCAGAGTTGGTAAGTAGGGCAGTGTGAGCGTCACGACGCTCGTGTCATTTTATTGACATTGACTTTGTATATGCGATGTTTAATAATTGTGTAATAAAGTGTTCATCGATTTAGAACACGAATAAATGTCGGGGATTGGGTCGATTGTAAGAGAGGGTGTATTAAAGTATTACTTTTTTGCTGATGAATTGTGTGTTTTAGAATAGAAAAATGTGCCAAGGCTCTGATCATTGTGTTAAGCTAAATATTATAATTACTCGCTATTATTGTCTAAATAAAATTGTAAATACAATGACTGCAATATGAATATTTATAAGATCGGATGTTCTGAGTGTTTTTCTTGTGAATAATACGCACATTTATGTGTATGTAATTGTTCAAATAGTAAGTGTTTTTTTACATGATAATGTTATAGTTTTGTTATCATATTGAAAACAAGACAAATAACATCATTAACCCATTTACCTACAAACTTATTGTTTAGAGTGGATTTTTGATTTCTGGATTAGGATAGTTAAATGGATTCGATGTTAATTTGAATTATGAATTAATTGATTGTAGACTAGTTGTACTGGCATGTCGAGTGATTACTTAACATTTACCAAAATATACAAATTGTTTGTATCCTTGACATAAATGCTTGTGAGACCAGTTGTAACGTTTGGAACACCATGTATAATGTGTGGTTTTGGTATGTGTATGGATGATGCATTCATTATATGATCGTATCTTGAAGATTAAATTTTCGGATGAGATTTGCTACTTTTGTCTTTTAATTAAAAGAGAAAAAGATGTTTTCGGACATTGGTTGGGTAATGTTGAGTGATTTTTTCACTTTTTTTTTGAAAATTGTGTCACTTCTCATACATACACATTTCAGTGTATAGTTTAAAAGTTGCAATCAGTTACGGTTCGTGGATTGTCCTTGCCCAACTAAACAACGATTCAACGAAAATAATAATAAAATAGAGAGAAAAAATGATTTTAAATAATTTATGTCGGGTGCTGTATATAAAATTTTCTAGATGTAATTTGTAATGTGTGGTATGGTGTAACATTAGATTTGTACATGGTAATAATAATCGCTTTAATTGGGATCATATTGGCTTTTGTGTTTATAAAGCACAGAGAGCATTTCGATATGTTCAAATGGAATTGGAACATTTGTGAATACATTATTGAATTTGTCTATTAAATTCTCGTCATAGTGGAGAGTAATTAAAGGCGATTCATTTGTATTTTATTGCCAAGGGGGCATACACGCTTGTTTTTCTAATAATACTAGAATATGTTTATATACACACCTGTCACAACAACAACAACAAAAAAGAAGCAATTTACGGTGTTTATTCCGGCTTAGAGAGAGGAAAAAATTTCTAGAAACGTGTGTATGCACAAAAAGTTTTATTAGCTTCTTTTGCAGGTAATTTTCGTGTTACCTTTTATAAAAGGTATATGTGTGCATGTAAATGCACAAATACAATTTTTCGAAATAGTTTAAAAAGAACTTTTAAAACGCTTTCTCTTTTTTAATTGTGTATTTAAGGAACGAAAATATTGTGTTGTGTTGACAAGATGGACAAAGAAATTGATAGATTGTTTTGAAAACATGAACTGTGTGCGTCTTTTGTCGCAGAACTGCGAAGAGACAGGTGGAAAAAAGGGAAAATTTATGGAGGACAGTATAAGGAGATTGTTTGAATAGATTTGGACAGAAATTATTTGACAATTAACTGAATAAATAGTTAAAAGGCAATAAATTATTTTCTTAACGAAAGCACTGCACAATAAACTATTATGATAATTATTTATAAATTTTAATTGTGTTTGCTGTTAAATAAATTTTCTTTTTTTCTTTGCAGGTAACTCAGGTAATTGAACATTTTCTAAATTAGTAAGTATGTAAAAAAAGTAAGTTTTTTTTTTAAATTTATTTCGAGGTACTAATGCAACAATTTTTCTATTAAACTAATCCTTATAAAAGAAATGATAATTTCAGTGTGGGTGTAAAGTGATTCAAAAGTTATTATCTCGACTTGTTCATTTTTCAGGCAAAAATGAATTGACCCAGTTAGCTACTCAAGTTAAAACATGGATTTCGATATTAAATTGTTTAGTAATATGTACTATGTGACATAAAAAATATAAAATTATTAATGTTGAATATTTATTCAGATTTTTTTTTCCAATCAAAAAGTCAATAACAAACGAATGAAGTGTGTAAAGATTGTTGTTTAAATAAATTCGTTCTAGAGATGGAGGAGTGCAAGTGCGTGTTTTCCAAAGCATAAATTAAACTCTCTTATGTGTGTATTTGACCATATTGACTAAAGCTAGCATACCAATTTGAAATCAGTTCAAGTGCACTAGGTTTGTGGGTCAATAATAAAAGAATAGTCAAGTTGCTTTTCAACGGGTTATCATTGTCGCTGCTGCTGTACAGTGTTTACTCTTATGAATAATCTAATAATCGTTCAAGAATTTATCAAATAGAAGAAATAACGGTTTTTATTCTATGGGCGTATAAAAGTCTAGTATTAACAATGTGGAAAGATTGCCAATAAAAAAAATAAAAACGGAAAACAAAACGATGAGAATTTCACAAGATAAAACAGATTTTGGGTACCTATATTATTAATGTGGGGGAATATGGTTTTTGTTGAGAATGGTGTCAGTCCGCCATAATATAAAATACATTATTACTCAACCATTTTATAATACTAGCACGCATGTCTTCAAAACAGGCTGCCACTATAGTATTATGACATCATTCTGTATATTATGGTAGTTGAAAACAGGTTGCAAATGATATTATTCTGATAGCAAAACTAACAATTAAGTAGAATACTTTTACTCTTTATTATGTCTTCTCTTTTCTTCTGCGATTAAATAATAATTGGATAAGTCAGCAAGTGGAATGATGGAGGTTGAAATTTCACTTTTTCTTTACTTTCATTGTATCATATTGAAATGAAGAGTGTAGAATGCGAAAAAGTGGAATAAATTCTCTTTCATTTCGCTTGAGTACTGAATCAATTTGTATATGTTTTCAATAAATAAAAAAAGTAGGACAGTTGGAGGAGTTTGAACAGACTCACTTTTTTTCATTTCGTTTTTTAATCAGTATTAAATTTGATGGTTTTTTGGAAGAAAAACTATAAAAATGTTCACTGCTTTTTTCTTCTACATTGTGTGATAATTACATGAAATTTGTTTGTGTTATAAGTGCCCACTATAAGAAAATCCACTTAGAAAAGTTTGCTCGTCTTCTCACATGATGGCAGCGTGTGTTTTTATTAAATCGTATTAAAAATAGGTCAAGCAATACATTTGGTAGAAATTGGGTCACCCAGTTTTCCCAGTGCCCAGGATACATTACTCTGCTAGCTCTAAATGAACATTATAAACATACACAATTTTAAGTAAAATAAACGAGCGACTTTTTATTATCTCGAAATCACACTTGATTTGTTTATATGTATCAACTGAAATTTTATTATTGTAAACAAATGTCGGTGTTTTTGGTGTAAATAAGAAAAATTTGTTCAGCAAATGTTTGTTGGGAGCCCTTCTGGTCCTATTTTACAATACATTTACTACTGGTTTAAGTAATAAATTTTTATAATGTGCAATAAATCGGTGGACAAATGATAATAAAATTTCTAAACTTTCTTTGAAACATTCTCTCCGTATTTTGACTAATTGTTGTTTATGGAAACGCACTGAAAACCAATTAACTACTTACATCATAATCAAAATGTAATTAGTAAAGTTCAAATTTGTTAAGTATACCCGAAACGTTTTCGAAAATAGAATTTTACGTCAATAGAATTTTGATTATGAACAAATTTGAATTTTAAAACCAAAAGAACCATTTACAAAACACTTGTACATATATGCGAATTATTTATATTTTTCCATAAACTAGGTCGCCTTATCACATTCTATCAATAATTAATTCAAGTTTTGCATTGTTGCCCTTGACACAATTACCCACACTTGAAATATCGAGCAGAAAAAAAAATCAACGGAACAACAAAAACAATGTACGAATGTTGGAAAATTTGGTTTATAGAAATGTTGCACTTTTACCTAAAATTAATCGCAAATAGGCCCTGTAAGGGCCATCAAGTATTATATAGGACACATAGGAACAATAGCAACAGAAGTAGTCTATGTGTGTATGTGTATAACAGTAGAGGGTGAATCTAGGTTGGAGTGTGGCAGGACAGGGTGCGAAGGGCCGAAAGATGCATGGGAGTAGGAGCACACAGCGTATCTGTTTGCCTCTCTAGCGCGTCAGGAATCGTAATTTGAATTTATTCCCGGCCCTGCACTACTTAGCACATGATGCGCCGAGTATATCTGGGTCAGTAGGACATCCCCACCAGGACCCCCACACTCACACAGAGCCGCAACAGCAGCAGCAGCATCGCCCCCACTGTTGAGAGGCCGCGACGTTTGTCGTATGAATGTGTATGTGTGTGTATATGTGTTGGCGATGTTGTAAGTGTGTGTATATGACTTCACAACACAGCACTAACATAGACCTGGTTCATGGGAAAGTGGGTCACTAGTCCCAACTCACTTTCACTTATTACATGGGCCTCTACCTCTAATCATTTTCCATTGTACCCTCGTGCCAGCAAGCCGGGGGTTTCACGTTCGCCTCCAACCAACTTCACTGGTCAGTTCACGTTGGTTACTCTGCGTCGTCGGACAGAGAATTCACTTGCAAGCGAGGTGTGCTCTCATATAACTCGTTTTTCTCAAATTTATTTTTACATTCAAACAATTATTTGAATAATACAGTCGCGATTGATGTTTTAGTACAATTTATTTACTTATTTTTAAGTAGTTTGTTAGTGCATGTGTGTTGTGTTTTTCCACAATTCTCTTAGAGAATTGTTTGAATTCGGAAAAGGATTACCCTCTGCACTTGGATAACTTTTCGACAGTGGAGTGTGTTTTGTTGTGCGTTTTTCTGATTATTTGTATTTGCCTATATTTATCCAAAATGACGTTCTTCAATTTCTACAATACATAAAAGGCGCTTCTGGGAACAAGAAAAGAATTAATAGTGTTTTAATAGAAAATTCTTCTAAACTGTTGTTATTGTTTGTCGTGAAATGTTACTATTAGACATGGAGAATCATTCCACGTTGTTATCGTTAAATATGTCCACATTTAATCCAAGTACAGGGGACTCGGGCAACACACAATCAGCGAGTCCGATGCCGCCCCAATACAATTCACCGCCAATTTCCACACCGTACAATAGTTGCCAACAGCAAATGAGTGGCGGTGGTGGTATGCAGACAGGCGGCGGTCATCATAATCCGGCGATGATGATGTCACAATCAATGAACAATTTAGATCCATCGTATTTATTTTCAACAGGAACGAATACAATTGCCGGCTTGGATATGGGTGCGAGCTATCAAATAAGTGGACCAGCAACGTCATTAACGCAGGGCGATTTGCCCGATACGAAGGACGGCATTGAGGAACTGTGTCCCGTTTGTGGGGACAAGGTGTCCGGATATCATTATGGTTTACTTACATGTGAATCATGTAAAGGGTTTTTCAAAAGAACCGTACAAAATAAGAAAGTTTATACATGTGTGGCGGAACGGAGTTGTCATATTGATAAGACACAGAGGAAACGGTGTCCCTATTGTCGGTTTCAAAAGTGTTTGGAAGTTGGCATGAAATTAGAAGGTGAGTGATTTTTTTCTATTTTGTTTTCATTTCTTGCAGTTTTGCGTTATTTGTTGTTTACAATGAAACCGAAAGTGGTGGCAAAGAGTAGTTTTTTTCAGTTTTGACACATATGTTTTTTGGTGCTTTTTGCACATCCTTTAAATTTCGTAATGAGCAAAACATGTGTTTTCTATAGTCTAAAATTGATAAGAGTGAAAAAATGGGCCAAGGTTGTGTTTCCCGAAAACAATAGCCTTGTCCAGATTGGATTTAGTTTTTTATATCTGTTAATAAACAAGGGAAATTAGAATTGATAATAAGTATGTTTAATCATTTACGCGAAAGAAAAATGATTTTTTTATGGCTATGAGTCATTTTCTGATGTTCAAAGCAACAATTTAATTATTTAGGAATATGTTTTGAATAATGTTATATTTTATGTACTTAATATTAAAATTGGTTATTTTTATTTACTAATGAATTTGTATGTAGGCTTATAATTGTTTAAAACTATTATTATTATGGCTAGTATGCGAGTATTTTGAAAAGAGAACCGGAGGAATTACAACAGTCCGTGTGCGCTTATTGAGTAATTTAGAAAACGAGACTTAAGTTTGCGAAAAAACGTGCCATTTTATTTTATTTACACATTCACCGAAAAATTTTTTTGGTGAATGTTGTATGTTATAAGACAGTTTGATAACAAATTATTTACTATTTATAGCAAGTATATATTTGGCTTTGTTTGTTTAGACATGTCTGGTTAAATAAGAATTTTTATCAATTTTATTAAATAATTCAATAAAAGAGTTTACGCTTTTTGTTGTATATGGCAAGTAAAAGTGAGTGTTGAGTCAATATATTTTAATGATGCTGTTAAAATTGATGGAACTTTTAGTTTTGCTCCTAATTGTGGTTAGCAAATCGTAGCTAAAAAAATACTAGGAAATGAAATAGAATCCCTTAAATTATTTCGACAAATTCAATTTGGATATTTGGGTTATTGGATTAAATGATTGTCCATGATTGAAATCCGATAAACAGCCAAAAAATTGGTTGGGAAATGTGGAAAATTAGATATATTAGGTAAAAACGTATTTAATTCGGATGTCATTATTGTAATTTTGTAGGATTTCGGTCGCAAAATTCGAACCAAATACAAAACAGCAAAAGGCAACCTCCTTTCACTTTCCATACTTACCATGCAAAATATACGAGAGCATATAGGAGTTGAAAATGTTTTGTATGTGTGTGCCTTACTGTACGCTATTTTGCATTTTATAATAGTAATTCAGTTTGGTGAGAGCTTGATCTTTAGATGGGTATATTAAGTGCGCTTGTTGGGATTCCAAATGATATTTTAAGGTGTGGGTCCGCATGGCAAAAACCGCGCGATGAGGAAAGAGATGCGAAAAGGGGAACGATTTTATTGCATCTCTCGGCTGTATTGTAAAAGAAAAAATTCGCCCATTCAAATTACCACCTAATGAAAATGTCATATAAGCGTCGCGTCTTTTCATTACATGGTACTTAAAATAATGGAATTGCACGTGTCTCTTTCTTTCACTTTAGTAAACTTTGTGTATGGAGGTACATTCAAAATGCTTTTTGTTCGAATTAAATCAATATTTTATATTATTTATCTTCAAGTGAGTATTATGTTATATAGGCATTTCAACTTTCTTGTTCACCTTGAAAGAACATAATACTGCTACGATATAAAGATATATTCAACATTTCAAGTGATATAGATTTTTTTTCGGTGTTTTGAAGTAATGTTTCCGCCCGTGATTTGGTCGAAAAAGCGGCATTTTTGCACTTGGTACCCATGAGTAATTGTTATGATTGTGTAATTCCAGTATCAAAACAAACATGTTCACAATTAATAATATTTGAATTTGAATTGTTTATAAAGCTAGTGAGTTTTCTCAAAATGTATTTACAAATAAACACGAATAATCAATAAAACATTATGAAATGGCGGGGAGAAGAGGAAAATATTTTTGTTGTAAAATTTTCAAACAATTAAAAACGATGAGTGAAAAGTTGCGTCATTTAAATATACATACATATTGAATTTTTATGTTTCATAACAATATAATCCCCCTGTCCTGTCAATCATATTTCGCAAATGTGTTTTATACGAAAAAAAATTGCGGCGGATGTACGAAAAAAACATTTGTCATGCAATTTGTGCTGTTTCCATTCCATATTGTTACAATTTCTATGATTGTTGTTTGTACACTGTTTCCGAAATATTCGAGATGAAATAGAAAAATAGTTAAGAGAGCTTTTGTGTGTCTTGAAGAGTGAAAATTGTTTGGCCAATTGATTTATTTCAAATGCTAATTGAAATAGTATAACACTTTCATTTTATATTGCCACATGTGCCGTAATCGTTTTGTGTGTTGTTTAAATAACGAATGAAATTGTAATGCAACTTGTACGAAATTGAATTGAATTTGAGAAAAAGTGATAGAGAAAAATGTTTAATCCTGTTTCTAATGTCCTATTTGAATGTCGGATTAATCTAATTATACATCAGATTAGTCCACGATAAAATGCTTTCAATTTGCAGGCGTTTTTTATTTTTATTGAAAAAATCACGTTTAAATCTTGTATTGACATTTATAATGTGACACCCTGAATGTTTTGTTGATTTTTCGCAACTATAAAATGTGAAATCTGGTCTTGTATGGTGTTGCAAAAGAGTCAAACGTGAATTATTGTACACCGATTGTGATATGTGTCGATTTTTTCGTTAATCAACTCATTATTGAGATTCACGTGTCTATTTTTTGCGCATTATTCAATAGTTTTAAACAACGTATGGAATTGCTTTGGCTTTGATAAAATGTGCAATTTCAATAGATATCGTTGGATTTGCAATTGTTGAGTCACTGAATGTACTTAAAGAACAAAATCATGTAATTGACTGCAAAGGTAGAAGTAAAAATGTTGTTTTCGAGCTATTTTCTAACTACAATGCAGTATAAATAGATTTTACGAGTGATTTTTATTAAGGTGTTTCGGGAATCAGACGATAAATTGGGAGGGATTTTGATGGGTCGCCTTCAGGCATTTCCGTTCTAATGTTTCATTTCTATAATCTGTTGGAAATGTGAAAAAGTCGCTTTTTAGGCAATTAAATTAGAAAACGATGATGTGGAACTTGGTATCAAGGTAAATCACTTCAAGTGTGAACGATTTTTTCTTTCATTTTGTTGGGCAGGTTCTTTAAATTTAATCGAAAGGGTGGAAGGGCTGCAGTTGAAAAAAATGTGTAACTGAATAATATTGTAGTTAATTAGAATGTGTCGGGATAGGCCACGTTTGTAAGCAATTGCATGGTCCAAACCAAGCTCACTAGTCGCGCTTGGATGACGATCCACAGAAAAGTTCCATTTAAACAGTAGAAAAATTGTTGAAACACTATCACTTGCGAGGCTGTGTGTAATCTTAATAGAGCAAATGTGCAATGATAATGAGTGTTTACGATGTTTTGATTGATTTTTGCATAGCTCCAATGCAAAATTGGGGCAGATTTCTGAGTAATTCAGGGTGGTTGATTCTGTCGAATGAATTGTTGATTTTGTGCTGTATAAAACTGACTTCAAGTTCCGTGAAGTGGGACGAGGTCGCTGCTATATAACAATATTGTAATATCCTAAACGAAAAGCGGCAACATGGCTTACCTGCTTACCTGTTTATTTTTTCTATAAAGAACACTAATAATCTATTCGATTCTCTCACAGACTGTGTGTATACACAGTCAAGCAAACAGCATTCATCAACATTAAATTTTTTTCCTCTCTACAGAAATTATGATATTAATTTAACTTATTTTTAGATGTGTGGGTATTTATAATGTCTGCACGATATCGGAATATTTTTCGTACAATAGAGAAATGTTAAATGGTCGATTTTACAGGTTTTTTTTTGCGTAATCGTACAACTTTTTAAGTGTACACACATACATATTATTGCATCCTCACAAAACTGTGTTGTTGATTTTTCGTAACCGAAATGTGAAATCTGTTGCGTTTATGTTGTAATAATATAACGGTTGCAGTTAAAATATCCACTCTTTGTACAAACAAGAGACGAAAAAAGAAAATTGTAATAGAGTAAAAAGGCGGCCCGAAATGATCGCTAATTAAAAACACACGTGGACTCTTCATTGTAGATGATGTTGTATGGAAAAAAGTGAAAAGCTCTCGAAAAAGAATTAATGGCAAATGAAACTGAAAGTGTGTGTGTGTGATGTCACTTTGTGCAAATCATATTGCTTGACTTACTTATTAATAAATGAATTTATTTATTAATCCATATGTATGAGCGTCTGTTGTGTGTTGAATAAATTTTTCACATTCAAAGTGCAAGTTAGATGGAGTTAAATGCGATGGAAATGGGTGTAAGTGAAATGAAATTCGTTGTGTGTGTGTATTGTAGCGTTGATGATGCAAGCGAACACGATCTTGGTGATGTAGGTTGTTAGGTCGGTGTAAAACGATGTAATGGTGTAAAACCTGCACAACTACAAACAATTATTAGTCGGTCACGGTGTTAAAAGAACGATGGTTAATTGGGATTTGCGAAATGTTTTATACAGAGTTTTGAATCAGAGTTTTTTGGGAAACATTGAAGCTTTTTTGGTCTTGTTTTAGGAAGAACAATTGAATTCGTTTGGATCAATGTTTTTCAGGTTGATCAGATGATTTTTGATTCGTATCAGGAACAACGATTTTTAATTGGCTTCAAAAGAGGTTTTTGGAAGTTTTTGGATTTGTTCCAAAAATGATGTTTATCTCGTTTAAAAAATTTGTTCCGGCTAGTGAAAAAGCGATCATTTTTACTCAACTATTTATGAGAAGAAGAATGTGAACACCTCATCAAAAAGAGTCAAGTTGTTAGTGTTTCGTGGAGCGTATCGAAGAGAGGTCCAAGAAAGACGATTAAATTGTAATAACGGTTTGAAAAAAATTTGGAAGACAACACGTTTTGAAGATTTTTTTGTAGAAAATAGACACTGTGTTTAAATAAATTGAAAAGAGAGAGTCTGACGACATAATAATCATGTAACAGTGTAATAAAGTAGAATAATAGCATTTAATTTCCATAAAATAGGTCATTGTCAAGGCGAGATCGTGATTATATATTATGTGTATCTTTTGATGCAGAGAGAGAGTGCTTGGAAGAAAGGATTTCGGTCGAGTATGTGTACCAAAGTGAAAGGTGCATTGACTTGCATCGCATCCACATAGACTCATCATCTCTTGTTTGTTAGATTTGCTCTTTCTAATCCCGTTGGTGTGTTTTAATTGTTCGAGTTTCTGTCGGTTTGGTTGTGTAATAGATGGACAAACCTGTAAATGGAATGTGGCTTATTAAGAATTTCCTAAAGATGTGTCTCTAGGTTTCCTGTTGTTGGCAGGAGATGATGGTGGAATCGATGATTTTGGTGTGTGCATTGTCCCTAAAATGCATACTTTGAGTGAAAGTTTTTTTTTTCGTATCAGTTGTTCAAATATTTTTCAATTTCAATTTAAGGCGTCGATTATTAAGTAATTTCCTTGTTAACATAACTCATTAGGGTTTGAGTGAAAATATTTCATGAAAAATTCGTATAAATTTTAAAAGAGCGAAAGAAGAATGAAGAAAAACGCCTACGTTTAAAATGAGATATAATAAAAATATTTATTATGAAATATTACATTTAGCAGATCTCATCACACAAATTCAGGTCAGCATTTAAAGAAGTTTGTTTCAATTAAAATTACTAAGTGCATCAATCAATAAAATGATTAGATTGCACAAGAAATGAATTTCGAAAAATTATGGTTATTTAGATTTTCTGATATATGAATGCGGTTGTAAATTGGTATAGTTTTAACAGTTTTATTAAAATGAACTCATTTTTATATCATCAACAATACAATTTACTCATTAATTTGTAATAAAAATTATATTTCTATATTACGAAAATTCCTCATTTAGGTCAAGATCGATTTGTATCTCAGTTTTTTTGTTGTTGTTGTTTTAAAGAATCTTACCACATTGTTAATGTTTAATGAATTTTTTTATAATCTTTAATGTTAGCTGCGGAAGTTGTAAAACAATTCGAAATAATGTGTTTTTTTAATTAAAATTGGAATTGTGCATCGTTATCTCTCAAAGCTTTCAAGATGCTTCCACAAGTTTTATTATTAGTGTATAGCTGTCGGTTTTCGTAATGAAATTTGCATGTAATCAATTGATTTATGAGCGTAAATAAATACAAGTGTTTAAACACTGTTGTATATATATGTGTAAATTTGAATTTAGACCACAAAAACGATTATTGGGCAATCGGCAACGAATTTTAAATCGTTGAGGCGATTTAAAAAGCACATTTTGTAATCAAGTTTAATTTAATAAAAGTGGACAATACAATCGTAAATATGCACGCAATGCGTGAGAATAGTGTTTTTTGTTGTTCAATGTAGGATTTAATCGAAAAAGGAGACGACGATAAAAATGTTGCATAATAATTATGTCCCCCCAACGCGTTTGCAATCCGCCTCCCACGAGGAGAGACAAAGAGTGGATATAAAATTGTCAAGAATGAAAGAAAAAAAAATGTATAATAATAATTTTCTTGGGTATTTATGCATTTTGTATACAATTCCTTTAGGTGACCCAGTTTCGGCACGTGCTTCGCGACTTATTCACTTTTGTTCTATGTAATCTAAGTTATCTTAACAATAGGCCCAGTTGTATGTAAAATTATATTGTAAATACAGTTGAGGTTGTGATAAAAGTGCACAAGTTTGCATACTTAAACATACAATAATGATCTGTTATTAAATGTTGATGGGGGGCAGATTGCCACATCTTGGTTCTATTTCGTTGAATGTTCAACAAACTAACCTATAGCGACTTTTAACAAAATTCTTGGGTTCTTCCTAAATAAAATCGAATCCAGTTGCCATTCGGGTGTGTTTTTATGGCAAATTGGCAACTGCATGATGAATGTTTGTTTACAATACACCAGTCTTTAAGTAGAACAATTGAAGATGTATATACAATTTGACATTTTGTAATTATTTATTACCGTTTTTAATGTAACATATTGTAAAAGTTATGGATTATGTCACGACTTTTTGTAATACAAATAACCTTTCTTCTGACTGGCTGTACTTTATCCATGCAAAATTCGTATCAGTTATTTCCAATAATCGAAATATTCGCCAATATATAGTTAATAATAATAATAATTGATGTTATCATAATAATGGCGATATGTGCGTTCAGAGACACACTATCTCTATGCATCTGACCCATTAAACTTTAGTTAAAGTGAAATTGATAAGTCTCGTATATTTCAATTAAAGAACAATTGTGTTTATTGGATTGAATTGAATTTATCTAAACAAAAGATATGGCAAATGTAGTTAAAATTGAAGAAAAAAATCGTAAATGCCGGTAGTGTTACACAAGATGAAATTTTGCAATTTATACACTCAGTGTATACAGAGTGTTGAATATATAGCAGCCTCTCTCTTGTTTTCCTCGAATCAAAATCAAGTATTGTTGGTATTTTAAATATTTACAAAATATAAAAATTAATTAACCAATAACTCCCATTTATTATAAACAAATCGTTGACACACATTCAACTAGTAAGATTTCGTATTTTTGTTGATATGAAGGCATGCTAGAAACGGCGCCTGGAAATACGTATATCGATTTGCAACTGTTTAGTTTATTAGCGAAGAAATTATAACGATATAATAATGCGTGTGTGCTGTTGGTATATTTATTGTAAAGTTTTGTAGCCTACATGATCAGTGCAGCGTGCGATGAATTTTTGCTTCCAACTTCTCATATTCTCTTAAAAGGTGGTACACTCCTTGTTAAAACAAACTGTTAGTTAAATATTCACATTTATCCACCTAAAATTGAAATGTTACAAATGACAGTGAAAGTATATAATTGTAATTAAATTTCGTAAGTGATTTTCCTATTCAAATTTACACAAATTGCCCATTTACGATCACTAAGCAAAATCCATTGTCTATTCTTAAATTTTGATTGTTGGACAGATGGTGAGATTCCCACCCGTTAGGCACCTGTTAGACAGTTTTTTTTTATTTCGGTTTTGTCCTAGAACACAAAGTGGATATGGATAATCCTAAAGAATAGACAACGATCTTGTTGGGTATTTGAGGTTTTTTTCTTCTATAGTCGATCGAATGCAGTCCAAGTTTTGTGATCAACTTTCTCTGCCCTTGAAAAACTGATTGCATAACGTGTTATCGGCACAAAGAGCGGTGCCATTGAGTAAACGATTTGTTCAACTGAATATTAATAGAATTACTGTTGTAGAACTACTGGAATCAAGTTCAACAAAAAAAAATTATTTTTTATGAAAATTGTACCAAATTCATTTGATCCTGAAAAATATCCAAGTTGGGCATTGATTTCGGAAATTCCTGATTACTAAACCAAAATGGTTTTAGAATGATTGGATTCATGAGTATTTCCATCGAATTCCCCATTTTTTCACTCTTTAAAGTCAATCAAAGGAACAAAGTTTTTTTTTTCACGTAAACGTGGCAATAAACAAAACGACAAAAGTAAATGGATGTGTTTGTAACCTTGAAGTTATGTCTTGTATACTATAATTAGAACAATAAACTCGCATGTATACCGCACGGTTCCATGTAATTTTATTATACCATTGCCGCATGCACATAGCACATTAATAGAAAACGTAATTCACGAAAAAGGCTCATTGTAAACAACATAAGAAGAAAAAAAAACTATATTATCTATTGAGATTAAGCTGTATATATTACATAATTACACACTTGCCAAAAGAAAGTTCAAATAAACCACACAAAAGTACAATAAATTTCGACAGTCTCTTGTATATTTCGTGTGTATGTTTCTTTCGGCAGTGTGTCCGATTTCACTTTTTCCTCATCCAAAAACTAATGAATTGTCTTGTATTTGTAAATGCAGCTGTACGTGCAGACCGTATGAGAGGTGGCCGAAATAAATTCGGACCAATGTACAAGAGGGACCGTGCCAGAAAGTTGCAGATGATGCGACAACGACAATTGGCGGCACAGACAATGCGCGGTTCGATGGGCGGCGAAATGTACAACAATCAGCCGGGAACGTCACCGTTTGCCAACATTCACATCAAACAGGAGATCCAAATACCGCAAGTGTCATCGTTGACGTCGTCGCCGGACTCATCGCCCAGTCCCATTGCAGTCGCTTTGGGCCAAGTGAATCAGGCGATTTTACCGCCCGCTTCGAATCAGCAGCCGGCTCTGCAGATTGTTGGTGTGCAAGGCGGCACGGCCGGTTCAATGGTGATGGGTCAAGAGAACAAATTGTGGGGCTCAGCGAACTCCACCACCACGTCACCGCATTCGCTCAGTCCGAAAGTGTTCCAATTCGATACGGTGGTGCAGGGCGGAGGCGGTGGAGGCGGCGGGGCTGGTGTGCAGCCATCTAGTAAAATGTCACCGTTAATCAGAGACTTTGTACAAGGTATTGATGATCGCGAGTGGCAGAATTCGTTGTATTCATTGTTACAAAGTCAAACGTACAATCAGTGTGAAGTGGACTTGTTTGAACTTATGTGTAAAGTGTTAGACCAAAATCTCTTCTCACAAGTGGATTGGGCGAGGAATTCGATATTTTTCAAAGATCTCAAGGTAGGTACAGTACTAGAAGTACTGGTGATGGTAAAATAGTTCGTTTTTTATGTTTTGTAGGGTGCACGTTTGTTGAACTTGCTTTAGAAGACAAAGAGAATTTGTTTAATTTGTTTGATTACGTTATTTAGGCCAAGAACAGAAATCGAACTAAATAAATTATGATTATAAAAAAGAACATGCTGAACGCGGTGATTGAAATTACAAAATATCGGACAATTTTTAATAAAGAGAAATTTTGAAATTGGAAATTAACATAAATGAAACTGTTTAAAAGGGGAAATAGTAGCAATAGCAGAAAAAAAATACAAGAAGTTTACAAAAATTTATTTAATGGCCATGGAAGTGTTCAAATTAAGAACGTGAATTACTTGAAGAATTAATCGAATAGTATGCAATTGTCGACCTAGATAACAATCCGACTTGAACATTGTAAATTGTGCAATTGCAACTTTACCAAATTGAGCGCATTTAAATAATTTACCGATGCCGTGCCTTGCCTGTTTTTATTTATATAAAATACACACAGTTGAAACACACAACATATTATTTATCCACAGAATGAATATTGACGAAGCTGGATATATGTGTGTGAGTGTATTGCTAAATGTCGTTTCTGCTATGGTGAAACACATTTCTGATTAAGTTGAAACAATGAATAATCGAGTAGAAAATTGGAAGATTTTTCGGAAAATGTCATGTTAAAGCCCTGCGGTATATACTTGAAATCGTGTTTTATTTCATTTGATTGTTTAATTGCAATTTTGACATTTACACACCAATCAAATTGTTGGAAATTAGTACGTATGGGTACCACTTTCCATCCATGTTGATCGGAATCGCGGTATGGAAATTGCCGGGCTCAATTACCAAATATTTGTTTGTTCTAATAATACACACGGTGATAATTGCGTGTGATTTAAGATGAAGGATTATTGTATTTTTATTGCTCCCCGCACATAATCACCTCAATTCACCATCCATCATCATGTAGGCCATTGCTAGTGGGTCAAGTACGTCGCAACTATTATGAAATAACAACTCTGCGGATTCTATGGCAAAAATGGAAAGTGTTCCGAATAGCAAACAGTGGGGAAAGTTGTTTGCTTTTCGCTTTCGATATTATTTCATTTTTTTATTTAATAGTTTGATCATATATTAAACCGGGCGCCAGTATTTTATATGGATTGTGAACTGTTGGACAAAAATTATTATTGGAACGGCAAAGACGAGAAGGCAACCTCCACATTGTGGATGTAATTAAACACCGCATAGCCCATTTAGTAGTTTGTTAGTTACAATTGAATGAATTTTTCCCAGGACGTGAGAAATATGAATTGAAAAATTATAAATGCACTTTTGGTGCACACCACGGTTCAAACATTTTTAATCGGTATTCTTTCTTATTCCCCTTTTTTTATATCTTAATTAGGCTGTAATTAATGCACAATTTATTGTTCCATAAACTTACACGCACTTTGAAATGAATAACGATGGTACGGTTTGTATCTTTCTGTGCTTTATACGGAACCTTGATTACGCACATTGTTGCCATTATTTAAATTTTACGTTTTTCTAACGAATATTTCATGAAATCCACAATTATTCACGTCTAGTTAACATTTCTAACAAGTAAAGTCCTTGCCAGACTAGTTGAAAAGAAAAAAAATTAACAAAGAAAGATTCTATTCTTTTTTTCACAAGGAAAACCTTCACAGGCATAATTTAACTGTACATGTTTATTTGTGTTTATGCAGTAAAGTGGTTTAATTCCAGATCCTAAAACCGAATCAAATACAAATCCGTTTAATATTTAAAAAAAAATAAAACAGGAATTCTGTGTCAAATTCAAATGAATGGCTTTATAAACCATTATTGTTGTGTTCTCGATTGCATGACAACAAAACAATAGTACGAAATAGTAGTAATAAAATGGAAAAAAGCACAGTATAGAGAGTGAAATAAAAATATTAGAAACAAAGAAAACGATATTGTTTAAGTAAGATTATGTAAAATGAACAAATAGTTTTGAAAGTGAAAATGGATGTTGAATTTAGGCCAAGTTCAATGAATTTAAACTATTATGGGTTTCGTTAGCGTTAACTGTTTGATTTTTATTGTAATTTGATGAATTCAATTGCACGAATGAGTCATTTTAATACCTGCACTCTCGTTGCTTGCCGTCGTTTTTTCATGTATTTCAATGAGTTCGAAATAAAATCTAATGACGTTCTCTTTGAATGTTTTAGGTGGATGATCAAATGAAGCTGTTGCAACATTCATGGTCAGATATGCTGGTCTTGGATCATATACATCAACGTATGCACAATAATCTTCCTGACGAGACCACCTTACACAATGGACAAAAGTTCGATCTACTTAGTTTGGGACTCTTAGGTGTACCCTCATTAGCTGACCATTTTAATGACATCACAGCCAAATTACAAGAACTTAAATTTGATGTTAGCGATTATATATGTATTAAATTCCTATTGTTGCTTAATCCAGGTAATTGTTTCTATTATATGTACACTATACATAAAATGGCAATTATTCTCGCTTTAGTTGGGCGACGATCGTTTTATTTTGGGTGTTTTCACTAAATGATGTATCTTATGCTTTATATCAAGATTATAACTTCATCACTTTATTGTCAGATACCCTTTGTAAAAGTTTCAACCTAGTTTTGCACTGAGAACATTGTTTTTTTTGTAATTGTTCAATGAATTCACCAAAGATTCAATTGCCCGCCTTCGCCAAAATTTTAATAGGCGCCTTCACCATAATTTCAATTGGCACCTCCACCCAATTTTTAAAAGTTTCATTTTTGTTTAACTGAATAAAGAGACACCCTTCTTTTTGTATAGATGTACGAGGCATCACAAATCGGAAGCACGTGCAGGAAGGCTACGAGCAGGTGCAACAGGCGTTGCTCGAATACACGGTGACATGTTACCCCCAAGTTCAGGTACTGTGAAACAAAAAAGAACAAAACCGTAATTGTCTAAACTGTGTCCGCTATTTCAGGAGAAGTTCAACAAAATGCAACAACTGTTGCCGGAGATTCATACATTAGCGGCACGAGGTGAAGAGCATTTGTATCACAAACATTGTAGTGGCAGTGCACCAACACAAACACTTCTAATGGAAATGTTACATGCGAAAAGGAAATAACGGCCGTTCCGTCCCTCCAAACATTTGACTACTACTAAAAAAACACGTTACCATATCTCTGTTTTGTGTGTGCAATACCGGCTTACTACTACCACACTGTACATATATTAATATTATGAAAGTTATGTTTTTTCATTTTTTTTATGTTGTTTGTTTAGTTTAAATAATTCGAAAGGAAAATCTCATATAAATAATGCTAGTTGTTGACAAATGTTTTTTTTAATTAATTAATATATGATAATTGATGCCTTCATGAAGTACAAAGAAAAAAATCAAGTGGGGACGGGGGACGACTGGCAATTGGACCATTGTCACCCGTCACCCCATCCATCACACGACACACATAATATTTTTATAGAAAACAAAGAAAATGAGAATCTAAGATGAGAGAGAAATTTATTGGGAGTGTGAGCAGGGGCCACAGAACCATTGCTTGTACCCACACTTTACTATACCCCATTATTTTCTTTTATCAACCCCTCACCGTTATGTTTTTTTATTATATTAATATTAATATTATTTTATTATTTATGTTATTAATGTTGATGAATTGAGTTGATTTTTTTTATTAATATTATTATGAATTATTTTTTTTTAATTATTGACACATTCCAGAAAGTGCTCTGGAGGGATTCAAGGGCATCCTAGTGTATAGAACTAGAGAGAAATTGTGTAGTTTTTATGATCATGTGCGGAATCGTATGTAAAAGCTAGAGACTCTATAATAATTTTTTTATTTCATTTAATTTTTCAACGTTTTCTTCTACCCCTATTTTCATGGATTTGTTTTTTTGTATAGAGTGAATGCACTGCACCTCAAAAACAATTTTTATAATATCTAAAGAAAAACCCAAGTTTAATTCGTGTAGCTTAACAAAAAATGTGGTGATGGACTAACAAAAAAAACTTGTAATATTATTGTAATTAATAGATTTATTGATAAATTTATATATAAAACAAATTATTATTATATATATAGAAGTTAAGTTTAATTATATATAAATAGATATATTATTATGTTATAAATGTATTATACAAGTGTATATACAGGGTGTGTAATGTTTGGGGCGAACGAATGCATTTATCTCAGTTTTATTGGACGAAACACATCCCCAAATGCAACTTGAACATGAAAATTCACACTCAAAGTTACATGCCTTTTATATATGTACATATAATGATGCTGGAAAGCGTTTTTGAGAGCAAGGTACTGTGGTCTTAACAATAAAATATTGTTATAAACACTAGTAAAAATGCATTATTGTTTTTTATTTGTGCAGGTTACCTCTAAAATGACATATTTATGCACGCAACTTTTTATCTCTAAAAAGGAATGTTGTAAACATTGAAGGGATTTATTTTTATATATAAAAAAAATAAGAGTGACAAACTCTTTTCAATTCTAAAATTGGGGCAGAAATCAATTTCAAGAGTACATAATTCAAACAATCAGACATCGAATAAAATGTGTGAATAAACAAAGAGATTAATGATTAATTTTCTGTTTTGTGTTTTTGAATATAAAGATGAATCTACAACAAATTTTGTCTTTATTATATTTTTTCATGAAATAAAAAAGAACGTTTGTGATATTTGTAAATAATTAAAAAAAGAAACCAATTTGTAGTGTGTGGAAATGTAAAGCCACGTTGACGACAAAATGAAATTCCTTAAATGTTCAATGTTTAATTTTTCAATATCTGGGCTGTATATAAAATTGAAATGGCGCTAGTTTTTAGAATAAAAAAGTTATAATAAAAGCTTAAACTATATTTTGTAAAAAAAGAATCAATTGTAAGATATACAATGTTGAATAATGAAATTTCGTTTGGAATTGTTTTGCTGCAGCAAAATTGAATGTCATCGAAAAAAATGGGAAGCTTTAATCTGTTTTATTTAGTCCTAAGAGGCATTGATATTTTGCTATCGCAAAACAACGTCATTCAATCATTTAGAAAGGCAACATCAAAAGTGTATTTTTTAAATCAAAAAAATGGGTAATAGAGTCAAAGAAAAAAATATTTACATGATATATTTTTATAACATTTTATTAGTAAATGAGTAGAAAAATAATTTACGTTTTGTATAAATCTGTCTGTCTTTTGTTGGGTCACATTTAACATCAGAAAAATAAACTGTGGTATTTTATTATTCGACATTTTAGAGGAAGTTCACATCCACTACCAACCACCACCAACCCCACCCTGAATATATACCATTTAAGCTGTGATATAAATTATTATGCATGTAGAGAGAGTAATTATTCAATTGATGCATTCAAATTTGCGTATAAATATACATCACCACTCGATAAAATAGTTACAAAATGATGAAATAATATTAAAAAGAGTTGTTGTTGCATTTCCCCCCTTTTAACTTGTCGAAATGAAATATATTGTATTAGTATATATAGAATTATTGAATTTGTAATTGATTTCATTCTTTTTGTTAACTTATTTTTTAAGTAATGTTAACCAATTATCTAACAGTAAAAACGAGTAAATTAAGTTGTTCTTTTTATCAATTTGTCGTATATACCTCTTATTTGAGAAAATGTTGTGAAAAAATTTATAAGAAAAAGGCATACATATTTTTTATAATAAAAATAAGTGAAATCTGAGTGTTTTAAATAGAAATTGTATATACCTACATAATAATAGATATTTTATAAAATTTATATTTGTTGTTAATTTGATAGAAGTTTGTTTGCATAAATATATTAATCATGTCACAATTTTTTTTTAATAATTATTTTTGATGGAAAATGTCTCCTCGCTGTAAAGGGGCTGCTGTGCGAGTCCCACTAGCGCTGGTTTCACGGAGTCTATAAATATTATAAAATAACATTATTCTTGTAAACAAAAAATTATTAGAGTATCTTGCCGTGTGACACGCATATTAAGGCCCAGAGCTTATTATAAATAACTAATCTTGAAATATATATATATATTTATATATAAATACGTACACTTATTTAAGTTAAGCAGTGTGATTGAAAGGTTGTAAATATAATTTATGTGGATCAAAGTGACTTGTAGAAATAAAATCTTCGTTAAAATTTAAACAAACATTTTTGATTCTTCATTTCCGATTTCTGAATAATCTCCTTACCCCTTAGATTTGAATTAAATTAAAACCCCTATGATTTTGTGATATTTTCATTTAAATTTGGTATTTTTCAAAAATTTTGAACAGGAACAGCTAGGGTCATCTATTGAGACCTATAAAATTCGTGAAATTTGTCAAAAAGATATCTAAATTTGTATTAAAAGATATTAAATGGTACCAATAGATAGCAACAATAATTAGGTATATAACTTTAATTCAAAAGTTTGTTTCAAAGCTAAAAAATCAAAAAGAAAGAGAACAGTAATGTCTGGTTAACTTTTTGGAAACTATAATGGGAGTATTCATCAACCCCACCTGCTCTCATTAGAAATTTTTCATATTTCTTTTTTGGTTTAGTTTGATGGGCAACCAATTAATCAGCTAGAGAAACTTCTGTCCAACCGATTATGTAACATATGTTACATATTTACTCATATTCCTATTCCGACTATAAATATTTAATTTATCAGTCCAAAAGCAAACACTTTAGAACAGACACAATAAAATATCATCAAACATTCCAGAGTAAATTCCAAAAATGCCACAAAGTACTCTACATACATTATTTTTTCTACCATAATGATAAGAATTCTAGCGATCGAAGGCCAAATACACACGTTAGATAACAGTATTCTGACCTATAAACGCCTTCACACATTCCCCATTCATTAATGCTCCTTTAAAACACTCCAAACAGTTAACAATAAAATTGGAAAATGGTTGCGCTGGTCGGTGCTATCGACGAGGGTACGTCCAGTGCCAGGTTCATCCTCTTCAAAGCTGGTACTGCCCAAGTGGTCGCTTCTCATCAACAAGAACTCTCCCAAATCTTCCCACAAGAAGGATGGGTGGAACAGGACCCAATGGAGATCCTCCGAGTGGTAAATACATGCATTGAAAACACAATTGAAAAATTAATTAACATGGGAGGAAGTGTAAACGACATTGTAGCCGTTGGAATCACGAATCAACGTGAATCCACGATTGTCTGGGACAAAACCACAGGAGAACCTCTCTACAATTCCATCGTTTGGCAGGACAATCGAACGTCCACTACTGTCGACCAACTGTTGGACAAAGTGCCGAATAAGACGAGAAACAAGAATTATTTAAAACCACTTTGTGGATTGCCTTTGTCTCCTTATTTCAGCGCTTTGAAAGTCAAGTGGTTGAAGGAGAACGTTCCTACAGTGAAGAAGGCCATGACTGCAGGGAATTGTTTATTTGGTACAGTCGACAGTTGGCTGATTTGGAACTTAACCGGAGGGCCAAATGGTGGTATTCACATAACCGACGTTTCAAACGCCTCCAGAACGATGCTAATGAACATTGAGACTCTAAAATGGGACCCGGTGCTGATAAACTTCTTCGAGATACCCCAATCTGTACTACCGACCATAAAATCCAGTTCAGAAGTGTATGGACATATTGCAGAGGGGCCGATAAAGGGAGTACCACTTTCTGGGTGTTTGGGGGACCAGCAATCCGCTTTGGTGGGTCAGCAATGCTTGCATCGCGGCGAGGCGAAAGCCACTTACGGTACAGGCTGCTTTTTGTTGTATAATACTGGAAATGTGAGGGTGGAAAGTTCGCATGGTCTTTTAACGACAGTCGCTTATCAATTGGGACCGAAAAAACCACCAGTTTACGCACTGGAAGGCAGTGTGGCAATTGCAGGCGCTGCCCTTAATTGGTTGCGAGACAATTTGAATATTTTATCAAGTTTTGGGAAGGCGGAAGACATTGCGGAAGAGGCACTGCTTGCGGATGGTGGAGAAGTGTTTTTTGTGCCCGCTTTTAGCGGTCTGTATGCACCTTATTGGCAACAAGAAGCAAGAGGGTACTTTTCACTACGGTTTCTTGTATTTTAATTCTAAAATTTTATTTCTAGGGTGATTGTAGGTATTTCTGAAGACACAAACTCGACTCATATTGTAAGAGCCACTTTAGAAGCGGTTTGTTTTCAAGTTAGAGACATTCTAGAGGCAATGAACAAAGATTACGGTACACCATTGTCTATACTTAAAGTAAGTAGGAATTTTCCATGCAATTACAGTATTTATATCGTCATTTATTCATAGGTGGACGGGGGAATGACGGCAAATTCGCTTTTAATGCAATTACAAGCGGACTTCACTGGGGTTACAGTTGAGAAGCCGTCGATGGCGGAGAGTACCGCTTTGGGAGCCGCAATGGTGGCCGGGGCGGCAGTAGATTGTTGGGACTTCCAAGCAAACTCTATGGATATAAAGGCGACTAAATGGACACCGAATTGTACGGAAAATGAGCGAGACATCCGGTATAATAAGTGGAAGATGGCAGTTGAAAGATCGATGGGCTGGGATATTTGATGCAATCAATCACAAAATGGTATTTATATTGTAGGACACGATAGGAAAAACGTCCTATTGAATTGTTTATTTTTTAACTTGGTCTATACATAACAAAAATAAAAACACGAACCCTAATTATTACTCCTTTTGTGAATTATTTTCCGGACACGAACTTTGAAAGTCCCTCGAGAAGACCAATGTAGGCGGTATGTTCATATAAGGTACTGTAATCGCACAATTTCTCTACAAATTCGTTTGTGATGCCCTTCTCTTCCAGGTAATTAAGGATCAGATCGTATAAGTCCTGAATAAATTTAATTAGAATGAGAATTAGGGAATAAATTAAGGTGTTTATTACTATTACCGAATCCACTACTTCTCCAGTGACGGAATAAACGTTCTCGTTCCATTCTCCTTCGAAAATACTGATTTCGTCGATGCCGAATACATCATCTAAAATTATAATTGGTTAATATGTTGTGATTTTAATAATTTAAAGCATACTGTAGCCTTCTTCTTGGTCGTTAGGCCCAATAATCGAACATGACAGACTTAGGGTTGTACTACCCCTGACCAAATCAATTCTGAAATTCGGCTTGGACTTTAACTCGCCAAGATCTGGCTTGTCGAGATTCTCGTTTAATTGTGGTTCAACATCAGTATCTACTGTGTGGTTCACATTGAATGTAATTTTAATTCTAGACAAAAAAAACAATTATTAATACTCCCAAACAGTCTTTAGAGTGTGTTACGTTTCATCTCCATCTTTTTTGGTTAAAGTGACTTCAGCTCCATCCAAACGGGCTTCGAATCCCTCCAATTTCGTAGGAATTGTTTTTGCTTTCTGTGCTTTTCTCTCTGCTAAGATTTCTTCTGTTAAAAATTCTACCAATTCACGTTCCGCTACAAATTGAAAGTTAATTATTGTTTTTTTTACAGAACGTAGCAATAATACCTTTAGTATGACTGAATCGTTTATTCGAGTTACAACCGCAATTACAAAAATGAGAATGTTTCAAAGGAAAACTATCGTTTCGAGAATTTGCAGCAACCCAGAGGCTGCGTGTGATTTGCACCTGTTGAGTTTTAATTGAAGCAACATTCTTAAACGGTTTTAATAAGGAACGTAAATTGTTCGCTCTGAGTGCTACTTTTAATATGTTATTCATTATTTTTTTATTAAAATCACCGGTAAATTAACACGTGCAAACGCAAAATGAAAGGTTTTTTTGACGAATGACAGAAAACGAAAAATCGAGCATCGAGTACCCATCCGAAGTTAGACACAGTTAGACACAAAAAACTGTGCTTTCTACAATTTACGCGGTTGGTAGCATAATGTTTTAAATTTGAATAATGGAGATCAAATCCATAATCCATGAATCCAAACTCGATCTATTCATACATACCTAATCTAGCGTTGAAATGGGGTTGGTTGGGACGTGTGGGGTTCGCCCGGTAATGAGAAAAACATTCGAACACGCATATAAAAATTACTCCTTCCCACAGATTATAATCTGTGGAATAATCTGTGTCCTTCCTATACTTTATAAACATATTATGTATTTTATTACTCAAACGAAGCTTCAAAATGTTCAATTTTAATATTTGAGTGTGGGGCAAGGTAAAAAAATCTGATATGATTAAATCATATAAAACAGAATTCCATATATTTTATACATATAATCAATAGAATACATACATATTTAGCTTTTTATAAAAGGATTTTCAACATTCTCTTCATTCGCTTACAAAAAATAAATTAGCAATGAAAATGATTATATAACAATTAAACATAATGAATCACATATTCTCTCGAACTGGTTGCTTATGGGCCAAATAAAGTGTAACAATACTCCCTAAAGCACTTATTAGGAATATAACATCGAACCAACGATGATAAAAATTAAATTGTAACGCACCCAACACTTGGGTGATTATTTTTCTGTATTGTGCAGGCATATTCATTCTTAACAATAACACAGAGGACACAAAATACATGCCCATTATTTGTGCCAATACTAAGACAATTATATTTGAGCTCTTACTCGACGACATTCGATTGAAGAACTAGAAACATAAACAATTCTCATAAAAAAACATAAAATCAAACGAAACTCTTACTTTGGTCAACGTTAACAAAAGTCCACGAATTGACGTAACAACAATACAACCAACCAAATAGAAAGACACTTGCTGTGACCAGAAGTTTA
Organism: Silvanus unidentatus; assembly: GCA_963930825.1. Lineage (NCBI taxonomy): Eukaryota > Metazoa > Arthropoda > Insecta > Coleoptera > Silvanidae > Silvanus > Silvanus unidentatus. Next base: position 13,384,387 of record OZ005761.1, read on the forward strand.
CGTCGAAATTAAAGCCCATCCAATGTATAGCGATCTCTATGCCTCTAGTTACAGGGTCTTTCTTTCCCACTCGATCAAATACGATGTTAATTGTACACTAAAAAAAATCTTGTAGAAAGGACTAATTGAATTTAAACGATTTTAACTCACGATAAAAATTTTCCAGAGACAATATCCAGAAAAAATGTATCCTAAAAAGTTAAAATAAATTCCTTTCCACGTCTGCGACCATTCAATGCGCTCTAACATGTTGCGATTCTCGTGCACTTCTAAAAACAATTGTCTGCTCATCTCTTCCAATCCATCGATTTCAAGTTTCAGTTGAGACAAGTCTAAAATTACACTTTTATTACTTTCTTAAAGTAAATGAAATAAATTTAACACACTCTCTTGATTTCTGTAGCTGCCAACTGATGTAAACATCCCCCAAATACTCTGTCTATTTACAGTATCGTTTACTTTTTCCATCGCCTGTCGTTTCGCAATGGCAATACGTTTTTTACGGATAACAATCATGTCCATGGTTTGTTTCAGTCTTTTTTCAATATTCATAACGTCACTGATCGACACTTCTCTAAAAATTGAGAGTTTTATTATTAAAAAAAAATACAAAGTGGTGGGCTACCTCATAAAATAAGTCATTGAGCTGTAGGGGTAATTAACAGCACCAAAGCCCGACAATAGGGCCATTACAGTCACACCAATAACGCCAATTCTAGACACTAATTGTTCTATTGATAAGACACCCTGTTTTGGATTCATTATTGGAAATGGGTCGCCAATTTTCCAAAATATGACGAGGAATGCTACCCAGACTATTACAGTTAAATGTCTTACATAATCGGGAGGCACTGGAATACCAATTAAATGATTATTTCTTAAAGAATGTCCAATTTTACTACAAACCGTATCTAATGTTGCTAACGCAGTAATAACTAATATAGAACGGATTTAATACTATTACAACAAATAGTAGTAAGTAAAGCATTAAGTACCAGTAAAAATATCTGGAACTGTTTAGGAATTAGTTACAATTACGAGTTTCCCTTATTGTCTTTTACCTCGAGTCTAAAAGCTCCAATATTTCGAATATAATCAGTTCAAACATGGTACATGATAATGTTAATGTAATTGAAAATATCAACTGTACCATAACATGCCGTACTTCATAATCTTTAAATAGTTGTTTCATGAAAAATATCCAAGCACCAACGAAGAAGGCAACCTAAAAGTACACGTAGATGGTTTTTAATTAGCTTTCGAATTGTTCAATGTGTACCTGTGAGGCCAGGACCACTACAGTATCTTGCAAAAAAGTCATTTTTTACACTGTTTTCTTTACCGCATCTCAGTATTCAGTATTATTTAAATATTTCAAAGATCTGTTTTTCATACATTTAAATGGATTTCTGATTACAAAAAGTGAGGTTAGATTCACCTGACGTTTTCGTCTTCTTCGTCAGTCATGGGTGATGAGTGAGTCTATATATACAGGGTGTTGTGAATTTTCTGTTACAGGATGTAAAGTATATGTATATTTTCCAAAAAAGACGAAAAAAATCATGAAATTTTTCTTTTCTACATTAATTCTATTGTTGTTTGTTTCTGAGTATGTTAATTTGCGAGTATACTTTATATTACAAAGATTTAGGTGAGTGTATTATTTTTCTTTTTAAGTAAGTGCGACTGCACATATTCTCTTAAGTAATAATAAACTTTTAAATTACAAAGAAACCCATTCAGACTCTTATAAAATAAGGTATAGAATTTTCAGTCAGAGGAATGAAACCGATGCGAACTAGTTTCGAATCAATAAAATCCGTAAACAATTTTTTTAATAGGAAGTCCATGAGGAAGTCCTTCTGGGATAGGTTGAATAACTTCTCTCTAAAGAATGATGCAAAACTCCAAAAAATAACAAAATCCATTTTGTCTAATCAAATATGTCTTACATAATATATTCGAAAACATTTCCTCCAAGCATAATATATTTCTTAGGTATCTTTCAGACAAATGCGTAGAAAGTAAAAAAATCCATGGTAGCGATTAACCCAAATCAAAAAATTAACTGCGTTTCACGAAACCTATAATAAAGTTAGCACTTTTGTAATTTTGGGGTGTTATCGCACCATTAGAAATATTGGTAATTATCATCCCTACGGTAATATGCAGTAAAGTACTTAAAATCCGTTGAAAATAATCAATAAAATTTAATTACACAGACCATAACAATAACGGCCGTTAAAATTGAAAATTGATGTTTTTCATGAATACATTTTATTTATTATTGTCTATTAATTGCAATTTATGTACATTGCAATTTAAATTTCAAAACAACAACCAGAAACGAATTGATAATTAAAATGTTTCCCTTTCAAGAAGAAATAAGATATAAACAAACCCACATTTTTGGTAACAAAAACCATCGACTGATTGAACATTTTTCTCTATTGCATAAGAAAATCTGTATCCAATTTAAACGTAAAATACGTTTAATAATTACTTATTTCTTTCAAGGATAATAGATTTAATTTCAATTTCATATCATAGATAATTTAATTGATAAATATAAAGGTACTTATGTATGCATTTAGAAGATTCAATTTCAAGTCGTTTTGCGCTATAAGTCAGTGCACATGTTTGATTAATTTAACCGCGATTTGTGCATTCGAAAAAAAACAATCCGACACCATCTCAAATTCATTGAATCTCCCGTCATGTTGGAGGGTAAGTGAAATCCATTTAATTAACAAAAAAACCATGAATGAACATCCCTGATTGTTTTTCCAACCAATTTAAGGCTTCAACTCTAAGTATTCATCTAATTGTCCACAATTGTAAACACGAATTTCTGCACAAATTCTAACGCCCTTGGCACTTGGCCACAAAAACACTTTTAATAATTTAGTGTAACATATTAATTACTCATTACCTTGTAACATTTTCGCCTTTTTTTCAATTTTGCTCGAATCCGGCTCGAATCAGATTCAATAATTGTGAAACGTGCGCGAAAAACGTCCGAAAAACATCGCAAAACTTTGTTCTACGTGCTAACTTTGTGCTTCATTTAAAATGCACAATTAATTATATTAATTAAGTAATTTATAGTCGCAAGTGAAGGGATCACAAGTGCATATTTTAAATGACCACAATAAATCGTCTTTCCATAATTGAATTCAAAAAGTTGTGCAAATTGTCCAAAATTATCGCTTCAAAAATCGCCTCTCCTCTAGACCGTCCTCGTATCCGAATTTCGGCAATTGCAACGGAAGGAAAAGCAAGAATTACAAAAACCCCCATCGCTGATGCCACACACTGTGTGTGTTCTTGTATATGTGTAGATATCATAGAAAAAGCAAGGATAATCAAATAGAAAATTAGAAAAGGGAGGAGTTAATCAATGTCGTGACGTCATAAATGCTACAGAAATATAATATAATGAGATGTTGAATGCTTTTAACAGTAATTTGCTTCCCCATTGTTACAATTTTATCCGAACACTTCTCTGATTAATTGCCTCTCTTCGACGCTCTCTGCTCTTTCGCGCTGTAGATTTAATATTAAGTGGCTTGTGTTGTAGTGAGTTTTTAATGCACTTTTCGCGTCCACTATGAAAGAGCTGCAAAATAACAATGTGCTAATCGAGAAGAACGACGGCGAGATTGTCTGCAAGAAGGGTGAGTGTTAAAAATGCAGAAAATCCAAAAATGTTAACGACCTTATATATTATGGTTTTAAACTAGACCTTAAGTAAAAATCACAAGGTTACAAGATTTATCTATTTTTTTTTTGTTACGGCACTATCAAATCCTCAACTTCCTTAAACATCGGCATTCTGGCTAGCAGAGACGCGTAATCGCACCTCGTGATGATTGATCCATTTACAACTCTATCTCTTTATATAAAACTCGAGTGAAGGAACTCGGAATTATCATCATTTTGTTTTGAATGTTAAAACGTTCACGACATGTCCATAAACGACTTCTCTCTTCGTCGCGAGATGTGGTTTAATGGTTTTTTACTGACGTCAAGAGTTTAAAAACTTTTTAATTTACTCTTTTTGTGGGGGAAACCAGATTCATAATTTTCTACAGAAATTCACAACTTTTTGTGTGTTTGAATTTTTCCTTAGCGGTTTTCCCCTCAGGGTGTCCAATGACTAGACTGCTCTTCATTCGAATTTTATTAATACGGAAGTTGCATACACGAAATCAATTAATTTCAAGGGTAAATCAGCCTTGATTCGCACCAAATCAAAACCAAACGACTTTAACTGTTTATTGACAAAAAGGGAATTATAAAACGTTTCCATTGTGAAAGAAATCTATTTTGATTATTAAAATAATAAGTGATAATGCTAGAGTTATTTGAGTCAAGGTTGTATTAATATTCTGCAATTACCTGTCTCTTTTATTAAATGCAGAAATTCTAAATAAGTTACAATAATAAGCTCGTTTTTCGTGTACACTTTTTAATGTTCCATCTGCAACCCAAACAAATAAACCTTTGTACTCGTAATATTCGACAACTATTATGAAAATCATTGGTGTTTACACCAACCAATTTGTATTTATCATAATTATAAGGTCAAATGAATCGGTTGCGACACTCTTCTATATAGAATAAAAACATATCAGCAGAAATTCGTCTATTTGTGGCGTCACTCCAATCACACTTTAATGACCATCATTGCGAAGACGATCATTAAGTGTGTTCGGTCAGTGTTGTAGTTTGAATTTCGATTTCACTCTCGAAACGTGGAAAAACCAACACGGTTTTCTTGCCAACGTCCGAGGAAAAGTCCCACTCACACACGTACACACCTCACGGCCACTTTATATAGTGAGAAATCTCTTTGGGAACGCAGAATTCAGTTGCACAGTCAGACGAGAGACGTGCCAGTGCGGTTCGGTGTGGCAGAAATACGCTTTGGGTTTTTGTTCGTAAATTTGCATGTGAACGTGTTTGAATGGCTACAAACGGGGACCATGCCACTTGTAATGGCAAAAATAGTGTTAAGAAATCGGTTCCGAGGCCTATTTTGGCACGCACTTGGTCGGAAAATTACGATTTAACAGATGTCGAGGTTCCAGGCACACCGAAAACGCCACGAACCTCCACCACACCAGGTACACACACACATTTTAGTCTAGTTTATTTCTTCAATGTAAACGAGATTTTCAATGATATTTTTTCTACTTCCTTTTTACAGGCCACGAGAAATGCACGTTCCACCACGATTTGGAACTTGACCATCGGCCACCTACGAGAGAAGCAATGCTGCCGGAGATGTCCCGCTCATACCGACTCCTTCTAGGATCTCTGGGGGAGAACCCCGAACGACAAGGATTGCTAAAAACACCCGAACGAGCCGCCAAAGCGATGCTCTTCTTCACCAAAGGCTACGATCAGAGTCTTGAAGGTATTATAATTTTTCACAAACTTTTTGAACGTGACGTGTCCATAGCAACCATCAGAAAATTGTCCTATCTCTATGGAGATCGTTAGTGTGGCTGACAGAACAATTGACAAAAGATGACACGATGTGAAGCGAACACTCACTGACTTAGAAGGGAAATTAACAATCAATCCCTCCGGGCTCAACTCTGCTTACTTGTTGAATTGAATGAATAGATTCTGGCAATTAAACTTTGATTCTGTACTTTTATGTGTACAGCTTTTGTTCTCGGATAATTACAAGGGATTTACAACCGAATCACTGATGGGGAGTAATTAACGCATTAAATGTAATTACGGTTGAGTTTAGTGTCACCGACAGATTCGTTCGAGTGTCGGACAGAGTGACCCTTTTTATTGAATCAAAACATTTTATAGCGGCAATTTATTACGTGAAAATCGGTTTTTAGTGCGGAAAATATACTATGCTTTTAACACAATACATTGGTATAATGGAAAGGTCAAAGAGGAGCTTTCAAAGCGTACAATTATACAGTGGTTGCGGAAGAAGCGGCTTCACTCATGATTAATCACGTATTTAAGTAAAAAATGAGTTTTATGTGAGCGAGAAAAAATGGAAATACGAGTGATTTACTACGGATAAAGACAATGTACATGAAAATTGTTTTACTTCACTTTTCTCTTATTTTTTTCAGAATTGTTGAATGACGCAATTTTCGATGAGGACCACGACGAAATGGTGGTGGTGAAAGATATCGAGATGTTTTCAATGTGCGAACACCATTTAGTTCCTTTTTATGGTAAAGTTTCTATTGGATATTTGCCGTGTGGCAAGATTTTGGGATTGAGTAAATTGGCGAGGATTGTGGAGATGTATTCGAGGCGATTGCAAGTGCAGGAGCGACTTACGAAGCAGATTGCGGTCGCTGTGACGAAGGCGGTGCAGCCTGCTGGAGTTGCGGTCGTTGTAGAAGGAGTGTAAGTGGAAAAAATGCGGTTTTTTTGGTCTTGATTAAATTTTTTATTGGTTTTAGGCATATGTGCATGGTGATGAGAGGAGTGCAGAAAATTAATAGTAAAACTGTCACATCCACCATGTTGGGCGTGTTTCGAGATGATCCGAAGACAAGAGAAGAATTCCTTAATTTAGTCCAGTCCAAATGAAAGTGCAAGAAAGATCGATACTATAGAATGAATAATGCAACGATTTTCTATTTTTTTTTCATGCTCAGTTTCTGTTCACAACGAATTTTCTTTCGTCTTTGATGTTTTTTTTTATTTAAGAGAAAAAATAGTTTTTAATTGTAAGTTAATAAGAGTTTTGTTGGAAACTGGTTGAAGGGCATGTGCAGTAAAAATGCTTTAATTTATGTACTTAAGAGTATTTTAGACAAAAATAAGTAATCAATGGACCACATATATAAATATTTATGTATACACAAAAAGTTGTTAAATGTCTATATATTACTGTGATATAAAAAAAATCAAACTAACTTAATGCTTTGATTAGTTTTGCCTATTTGTATAAGAGGAAAACAAATCTATATTTATATGTTTATTGAAATTTTTATTGGATTTTTTCGTGTTTTTATGTAGTTGATTTTCGCAGTGAGTGATTATAATTTATTTGTTGAAAAATGAAATAAAAACCATATAAAAATATAATAAAATACACTTAATGATATTTTTTATAAACGTATTAAAAGAGAATTTATTATAACATATGTTGTATTATTAATGCAGACAATCCATGGAATTATTATTAATATAATAATTTAGAAAAATAATGTATACCTTAATTGATAAATGAATAAAATGACGTTGTTAAATGCAAATTTGTTTCAGATTGTAAAAAATTACTCATCCTTTATGTTGTCGCCTTTCATAAATAAAATAAAATACAAATTCAATCTTCTCTTGCTGCTATGTTACAGGGCTTTATACCCGTCGAAAATTACATTAAAGGGAATACGTTCAGGGAGAGATTCGCAGCCTGTTGTAGACCTTTTATAGGCGCTTTCTAACTTCGTTATACTTGTTGAATGGATGGTTTAGTGCATCCTAATATTTCGTGTTATCAGCTAAGAGATTGGTGTTGCCTCTAGAGTGAAATTTTCTTAATTTTGAGGGGGTAATTTTTAATACATTTTAAGGTAGCTTTTGACTTTAACTTACACATTGTAATAAAAATCGAACAGGTCACAGCAGATCGACTCTTTTTAAACAGGCAATGGAAATGCCTACACTTCAGACTCTCGAGCTTAAAAGCTTCATTGAATTTCTATAGCTTTAGAATTATATCCAACATTAGAACAGGGCGGAAAACTTCTGCTCTCAGATCAAAGGGATATTGAGGGAAAAAGGCAGATTATTTTGATGGATCCAATGAGATGAATGCTAATATAATGTGTGTTTGAAATTATGTATAAATTTAGTGTTCCTTATACATCACTGTAAAGCCCTTTATCATTTGGATAATGTGTTTTCAGAGAAAGTTTTTCCGCTTCTGGAATATTGTGGGCGAATTTATTGCATTTACTCGCAAAGGGTAGATAATAGAGAAGAGAATTATTTTAAGAGATAGGAGAAATTTATTTAAGTACCTTAGCTAAGAAGTAGCATAATAACAATTTCTGTTTCAGATAAATCCGGTATTATTTTACTTTTTAATTCAGTTTTTTAATAATCTCTAGAATTTTTTCAAGTTAAAAGTGTACAGAAAATGTTGTCAATATATAACTTGCTTTCATAAGAGTACCTACATTTTTTAGATTTACAACATAAATTTGGAAAATTATTGATTATTTATTTATCAACAATTTATTGTTCTACATATGAGAGAATTCGGCGGAAACTTTTAAATTCCAATTACAGTAACCTGCTTCCGAATTTTCCTTTTCTTCATCCATTTTCTCAAAGAGGACGTAACTGTTCAGCTAACTTCATTAACCTCACTTTAAGAAGAACTGTCAGATTTAAAGGATGTTTGGAATTTCAGATTTATTAGTAAACAAACAGCTAGTATTTTTATAATAAACGGCCGCTTCCAAATGTATCAGCCGCCAAAAATGTTTAATGTTGTCGATGTAAAAGTGGATAAAAGACAACGAGGCAGAAATTACGTCGAAGAAGAAAAAGAAATTTTATTGGACCTTGTCGAAGTATACAAAGACATAATTGAAAATAAAAAGACTGATAGTGTTACAATTGAGAAGAAGCGGAGAATTTGGGCTGATATTACTGTAAAATTTAACGAGAAAGCATCAACTGGTCTCCGAACTGATGAACAATTGAAAAGCTTGTACGATAATTTAAAACGTAAAGTACGAAAAGATTTACTGAAAGACAGACGAACTGAAATGACCAGCACTGATCTCTACCCTTCAAAGAACAACAATTCTACACCCACAAAATACGACACATATAGAGAAAAAGTATTGAAAATGTTGGGTGATGAGACCAGTAGTAACGATAAGGGACCTCTTCACGTCTTTGACCCGAATATCGTAAAATCTTACACACAGTCACCAAAACTCTGTCTAAACCTTCCTTATATTGTAGCAAATTAAACAAGAGATCACGGAAAATGTGTCAGCAGACCAAATGGAAGTGGAAGCAGGTCTTGGCACGTTGTCCACATCCACATCGGAGCCAGGATGCAGTTGGCATGGAATCTCCGATCGCGAATCAGTCTCCGACAAAGAAAGCAATCTTCCAACGGTCACAACAACACATACAAATGATAAGAAAGACATAAGGCGGAAAAAAATCGGCCACACATCATTTTTAAACCGAAAACAGAACATTGAACTGAGCATTCTACGTGCTCGATTAAGACGCGAACTTTTAACCAACGAAAAATTAAAATTGGAAATTAAGGAGAAACGATTCGACGTCGCAATTAAACAAAGACAGTATAAAAGCTTGTGTTAAGTTCAAATTTTATTGAGAATTTTAGTTAATTAACAAAACTATATGATTATTATATTAATGATCGTTTTGATATGCGATTTTTTTTTGTTATGAGAAAACGTGTTTCTCGATACTATTGTGATGAATAGAAAACCATTTGATTTGAAATCAATTGCCGTGGATCTCTTTTATATAATTTTGTAAATATTATAGACTAAGTTAGTTCGCGGATGTCGTGAGCCTAATTGGAATCGTTTATTTTTTTGGTGTTTCACTCCCCCGAAAACTGTGTGTGACAGTTCTTAGAACTCCCCTAATAATTGAATTAACTAAACAATATTTTAGCATGTACAACGATATTCAAATAGAGTCCCTAGGGACTAACAATTTTCCATTGTCCTCCAATGAATTGTTGTACAAAATCGATGGTTGAAAAGAAGACATACAAATGCCACTTTGACCTGGTTTTTATTTACATATACATATCTAGTCAAACAGAAATGTTGTATATTTATCAATAGTGAAGCACCAAAGATTCATAACGGGATTAACGTTATGAATGCAGATGTGTTGGAAAAATTAAATAAAACATGAAAAGGGAAAATGAAGTAAAAAAACACAATATGTATTTATTTGCATTTGTTAAAAGTGATTACCTTTTTGCTTGTGGTAATACTTAAATTCATGTATAATTTATTAGTTACGATGTAATAAAAGTTTTATGTGATATTTACGCGTTCTCTTAAATATAAATCCTCTAAAATTTATGTTTCTACATTTATATGTATTTATTTTCATTGATAATTACATGGATGTACTCCTTGTACTTTTTTCTTTCTATTTCGTGTATGTTGTAAACTCGCATGTTATTACATAATTTCCAATTACTCTCAACTTCCCCCTATTTTAGATTGCAATCACTATTAAGTATTTATTGAAGTAGCGAAAGAGCACGTTGACATAACAAAAAGCGAATAAAAAATTGAAAATAAGCTTTAGGGGGTTGGAAAAGCGTAAATGTTTCATGCATGTAAGACACGATTTCACTTTTGCTAAACCATTCGACCATCAGAAATGTGTATGCACAAAGAAGACGTTCCTCTTCAAACATTTGTTCTTTTCATTTTAATACACATTATTATTTGACTTTATGAATTCTCTTAGATTCAAGATGCTTTATTTATATAGTTAATTACTCGCCTTAATGAGAACGCGTGTTCTGGGCTCCCCTTACGACTTATACAGAATCTAATTAGCGCTGAAAAACTTTTTTACGAGTAAAAATGAGAAAGTCAAGATTTAAGGGATTTTGTTTTATTGGAAAATACGTATTTTTTTTGCAATCCCAATTATATGTCCAACTGTAAAAAAGAATTTTACATTACATAAGCAAATGAAAAGTGCGCTCCAAACGAGCGTTAATGACGGTGTTGACATAATAAATTTTTCAAATATATGGATTAATTGACTCGTACTAGAACTATTAAAACGTAACGACCTCTGCAATCAATTCCAACACACTGGATCAATTATTACAGAAAAACTTGAATCATCAGAACGAAAAATTAACAAAACTATTTAAATTTTAAAAAAACCATTTCACCCTAAGTCAACCTTTCTAATTTCAATATTAAATATCCAATTTGAAATTCCTTAAGCAAACAAAGAGTCGATCCAGTGAGCAGCGTTTGTATAAATAAATAATTAATAAAGAGAGAGTGCGGGGGGCGCTGGAATATATGGCAATAAAAAAATTGAACCATAGTCAGATATGTGGCAATTGTGGCAGCAAAGCGATCGTTGTGCAGAGTTTTGTAACCGATCTAATATCGAGAGCGAGAAGTGTACGTCGCCGTCGTCGGCGTCGCTCTTGCCGACGTTGGGGGCGTCCATAGAGCGATTGCGCGACGCCTCGCTGCTACGCCACCAATTTGCCAGCCTCGTCTGGCACGGAAATTTGCCGTCTCTTTAGACAGAGTACCATGCCGGATCGAAGCGGCAGCCCTACTGCTGGCACAACTGTTGCACCTTCCTAAATACTTCAATAATAGAAGCGCGACAGCATACCTGAATATTGACATTTGAGCGTTGGGAGCAAAGTGTTCAATCCTCCTTTCAATTCGAAAATAAACAATAATTGTGTGTGTGTTGCGTTCGCGCTCTTCACAGTGCATGTTCGGACGATCAAAAACATCACGACTGTCGAGGTTTTCTTCAATTTCCGTACACAGAAGAAAATCTAGGAAGAATACGGCAGGATGGCCGAAGACGAGTTCAATGATGACGGAAATGATCTAAACACAAAATTCGGATTGAAATTGCGGGGTCGCAAAGGCGCATTAAAAAAGAAAAATGTTTATAACATCAAAGATCATCATTTCATACCGAGATTCTTCAAACAGCCCACATTCTGTTCACATTGCAAAGATTTTATATGGTAAGCGAGTTGTTTTTTTCGTGTTTTATTTTTTTTTGAAAAACATCGATTTTCAAATAGCACACAAAAAAGTGTTTCATTCATTCATGATGAAATAATCATTTTCTCCCCTGTTTAAAAACATCTCTTATTCTCTCATCTCGCTCCTTTTCTTCTCATTCTCTCGAATGATATGCTTTCTGCGTCAATTCAACTTTACTTAGTTACATTTATTGTAAATACCTCTTCAACAAACTCGCTCTGTTATTGTAATAGTTTCGAATAATTTATGTATTTTACATAAGTTTACACTTAATAAACAAACGTGGCTGTGTTTATAGAAAAAAATAACTGTGCAAATTTACTTGTAGAACAATGTTTTAAGCACATTTACACAGTAGAAAATTCAATTTACTCGCTTTTTCCAAAACTAACCAGGAGACAAACATTAAAGTTAATGAGCGTACAACACAAGGGTTCTTCAGGGAAATCCATCTGTTTGCATTAAATTAAATTTAACTTAATAAATAAACGGATTTTTAGCGAAATTTAACTCGCTAATTTTTCCAAGCAACAACAATTCAATCTTTAAATCACGTCTTTCTATAGAGCAAGAAATTACAACAAATTAAATGTTGCGTCAGTGAACCAGAAACACGCTGCGGTTTTCAATATCATTTCCACACGGAAATGAAAGCAAAACACCCAGAAAATGTATCAATTTCGATATGGACATCAAAAACAAACACTTATACAGACGGTCTAATTAAATGAGATGAAAATCAGCGCGCGTGGGTTGTTAATTTTTCTATTTGAATTAAAACACAAACTTCAAATTGAAATTTCAACAACAAACACGAAATCTTCCTAAAATACACAGGAAAACATTTTAGAATAGAATCGATAATCCTTTACCCACCTACAAAATCCTCGATGCCTATATGTATCATAAAACGTCACTTGATTAGTGGTTTTGATCTATAATAGGAAAATTCAATCATCTTCTCATCCAGAAAATAGACACGGACAACATCAATGCAAGAAGCGCAACTTAACTATAATCACATTGACTTGAAAAAAAGATAAAGCAAATATTTAGTCAATGATTCATTTGTATAAAGTGTTCGTTTGTATTGTCCATTAATGTAGTGAAAAAACACACTTTAAATGGTAATTAGTTGGAGAAGCACTTAAAGTATGCGATTCGTACCATGTAGAAGCCGTTAGATTTGATATTTTATATGTTGGCAAATAAAATTGACATTCACCCACACACAAATTCATCGTTCACTTTGAAATGTTCACACATTTGATTTCTCGTCATTCTCAAGTCCCAATTCCATCTTTGTGAATATTGTATTTTCAATGGGTTTTTTCTTGTGGTTTCAGGGGCTTCGGAAAGCAAGGCTACCAGTGCCAAGGTACGTACACCTTTAATTATTTATAAATAATACAATCCACTTTAATGTCTTCTAACTATGTTGTTTATTAAGAAAATTGAGTAATAATCCTGTGGAATTCATGGAACGTTACGAAAATGTGCTCTTTATTGTCTGACTCATTATTATTGTTCTTCCGTTTTCTTGTATGAAGAAAAACCATTTAGCCAAGTATCGATTGGCTAACACAATTTACGTTTTACAAGTACAATAGAATCTATTAAATTGTGTAAAAAGTCATTGTTTTTAATTGAAAAAATGGCCTTGTGATGGAATAAATCACTGGAGATTATTGGAGACGTGCATCATTCGTTCATTAAAAAAATCGTTAATAAAACTAAATTATTAACCGGTAGTGTATTATTGTTGTTTTTTAAATGGCAAAATGTTTACTCTTTACGCATTATTTCTCCATAGTCGTTTGCCATTGATTCAATTTCGAAATAAACCACCCACACACAAACACAAACAGAGACCCACACACAGGTTGTTTTTGCAGTTTCCAACATATACAGGGGAAAAAATATTAAAGTGTAGCGGTATTTACTTGAATATGTAAATGAAATGAACTGTGACCTTTTCTAGATGAATTAATGTTAAAAGGCACATAGATGTTTCAAACGTAAATTTGTACAATTCTATGTATATATGTCATATGTTGGCTGAATGGCTGTTCAACATGATCATCCATGATCCAACATTGTTATTATAACAAAATGATAAATATCTGATATAATAGTTATTCGAGGATAGAATCATAATGTTTTTGGAGCTTTCATTTGCTCTTCTCAGTTTTTCATAACTATTTGAATGTCTACATAAAAGTCTCTATTGTATTTTGAAAAATTCAAATTCAACTTCTGAATTATTCAGTATTTTCTTGATGTTATGTAGGTATACGTTTTGCTGTTGTGTATATTTGTAAAAGAAAATCTAAATAAAACACACCAACAATAATAATAAAATATTAATGAGTCAGCTAGTTTAATGTCGAAATGGTTTTGCGTAAGATTTTATAATTAATTGGAAGATTGACAAAAAATGTGTGGGTTAATCATTCGATTCGAGTTTTGCATTTTTACCATTTTTCTATGGAGGTAAACACAAAGTTTGAAATTTTGAATATTAAAAGAGCATTTCGGTTATTTCCTTTTATTATTATTTAAAATATGCATGTAAGGTAGTTTTCCTTTAGAAATGTGGGAATTTGATGGGACTCGGTTGGGTTGTTGGCATGGTGCAGCTTCAGTTGGCGTAATACTTTCAAATGCACAAGTAATCATTTTATTTTGTTGTGAAAATCGGTATTTCTTTAAATTCCGCTATTAGAAGAGTTAGCTTTCAATTTGCATCAGTAAAAAAAATCAACCTACGTTTGAATTCAATTAAATAAACTCCTAAATATACAAAATAGTCTCAAAATTAGCAAAAATTTTAATAAAACCACAATTTTACAACCTAATCTTCATAAACCGTTAAAGGTCATGCAAGAAAGAGTTCATTGACTAAATTTCCACCTTGATAAGGTAAGGCAGTAACATCATTTATCAATTCAAGGCACGGCACTTATTAAACCGTAAATTGAAGTGTTAATTAGAAAAATGACGTGATTACCAAACAGAAGAGGAATCATTTTACAAGATAAAATTATTTACTTGATGATATTGTGCTCAAATTACACAGGAAGTTATTAACATTAATTATTGGATTATTGTGTAAAGTAGGATGCGTTTATGATATTACACTTGTAATGTTTACTATCAAATTTCCCTCAAAAATTTTCAATGTTTTTTTCTCTTCTCTTTCAGTTTGCAGTTTTGTTGTACATAAACGGTGTCACGAATATGTCACATTCACGTGTCCAGGAGCTGACAAGGGTGCCGATTCAGATGTAAGTGGATTTCCCCCCCGTTATAATTTTTCTACCTGCAACCAGGAAAAGTTCACATTTGAAAAACTGTTTGCTTTTTGTCTCTTTTCATAGGATACAAGGACAAGGCATAATTTTAAAGTACACACATACTCATCGCCAACATTCTGTGACCATTGCGGATCGTTATTGTACGGGGTGATCCATCAGGGAATGAAATGTACAGGTAAATGAGGAAAACACAGTGTAAACAGTCATTTTATACACTTGTTTATTGCGACAAATTAATTATATTACGCAAGTGTTCCTATTTCATCTCGTTTTTCATTTTTTTAAATGTTACAATAAACATTCAATTGTAAAATTTGAAATTTTCTCGACTGCAAATATTTTGCTGAATACATTTTTCTAAATTTTGTATGTTCGACAAATATAAACACTAAAAACACCAAGGTATATGTATAACTGCATGGAAGTCTTAATTAAATTATGCACATAATATAAACAGTTAATAATAAATTTAGCGTAAAAACGATTGTATACTGACTGTGTGTATTTTAGAAAAACAACGCACATGAGTAAATTTTTGTTCAGAAATTCTCCATTAAAACTGGGATATTTGTTTATAAATTCGCACTTGCATCTTAAAATTTGTATAGTTTTTCAAACAGATGTTTCGTATGTTAGAAAAATTGAAAACAAGCCGGAATTTGTTTGTTGAATTTATTGTTTGAGTGCCTATTAAAAAGCATTTGAAATAAATAAATCGCTAATATGAACACAATTTTAATTCAAATCAATTTAATTTATTTTCGTATTTTTATTTGATTGGGTACAAAAAAATATAAATTGACCTCTCAATATACTCCAATTATGGGTGAAGGATTAAAATGCTGTTTGCTAAATGAAAAATTATTGATTCAGATGTTTCTTTTTAAATTAGCTCGTTATATAAAATAGAGGCTTTAATTTGTTTATGTTTGATCATTTATTTTTATATACCGTGTATATACGGAGAAGAATGGATATTATTTAAATAAAAAACCACCCCCTTAGGTGTTCCCTGATGATGACTCCAAATCGGTCCAATAGAAGACCCTCCCAATGGACATGCGATGACATAAACATTCAGGTATACCGAAATATAAAAGTTTTAATACATTTACATAAAATACAATTTTTACAATGTAATAAAACACGATAAAAGGGCAAAGCACCTTGGCAAAAATTATACCCTCGAATTTTTTATTATTAGAGTTAATTAGGCACACGCGAGATATTTGCATAATTCGATTGTAATTAGGCGAGAAAAGAGTGCTACTTGAATGGTATATTAAGAAACGTGGTTTTTGTGGGCCTCGTAAACTGATTATTTTCCACCCCCCGAAAATTTGCCAAATATCTATTTGTAGCAGATTGCGTGTTATGGAAAACTTTTGTCAAAGTGTATGGCTGTTGTTTTTAATATTACCACACAACTTTTCCCAGCCCAGTTTTCTTTGCAAAATAATAACCAACCCTTCAAGGGCACGTATACTTTGTTCAAGGTTCAAGCAACGATTTTCCACCATTGCACTACTTTTCATTAATCATTGATAGCATCTACATTAAGTTTTATTTTTAAAAAATCTTTAAACTTTTTTCCAAGTACATTTTCTAACTTGACGTGCACTTAGAAATCAACAAAAAGCGCACACTTTGTAAATAGTGGAGATAAAAGCGGCCAATTTGTCGTTTGGTTTTAGAAAAAATGTGCCTGGAATACTCAAATAATTTCATATACAAGAATCGATTACAGTAGAACATCCTGTATATAAGAATGTCAAATATAAAATTTAATTTTGTGTTTCTCTATTTATTTTTCCATATGTATGTTTGGATTTGATTTCACTCTTCTTTATTAAATTTCCCATAGATGTAAAAAAAATTCAATTTCTTAGAAATCCGCTTGTATGTGTATGTGAGAATATATTTTTATTCAAAATCTACGGTTTTTTCTGTTATAAATATAGAGGAAACCATAATAATAAATTTAGCATCCCATGAATTTAAGAGGAGCGAAATGTACGATTTCATTATGATATACACGCCGGTTTGTACAAATCGTTTGTATTTTTGTTTGCTGAAATGAGATGATTAATAATGTGTTTCGCTCTATAAATAGGTCACATTGCAATAAAACCTAATGAACAATCTCCACGACTGCTGCTTGTTTTCCATCTGTGAAAAAAATTACATAAATATATCCATTCTTCTCTCATAATAATATTGAATGAAAGGAGAGAGCGCGGTGTAAAAAGTGGCACATAAATCACCAAAGTGCGCTCTTTCTTGAAACTGCCCTTAAGGATGATCGTGCCCATTTCGGCCATCATCCTGTATATTTTAGGTGGAGAATTTAATTAAATTTTCGTGTAACACACGTACACATATTTCATTTAGGGTCCAATTTTGTATAGCTAATTAAAAAACTTATGTACGTCTATTTTCTTTTCTTTCTGCAGCATGTGATATGAATGTTCATAAGAGATGTGAGGAGAGTGTACCGAATTTGTGCGGATGCGATCATACAGAGAGACGTGGTCGCATCCAATTGAAGATCAATTGTACTGGCAATAAATTAACAGTGGAAGGTACTACCTTAAGCATGTTGTGCACGAATTGAGGGCAACTCATACGAAAAACGGTCTTTTTGCAGTCTTGCAAGGCAGAAACTTGATACCAATGGACCCGAATGGCCTCAGTGATCCCTATGTGAAATTAAAACTAATTCCAGACTCTGACAATGTGAAAAAGAAAACGAAAACCATCAAGGCATGCCTGAATCCGGTGTGGAAAGAGACGATCTCTTTGTAAGTGGTTAAAGTGCTAGTTTTTTGCACAGGAAATTGTTCCAATATTTTCGACGGAAATTGATATATGTGATCACTTGTGTGAATTTTTCTAAAAAAATTTCTCCATCTTTACTAATGATTTTCCAACTTGCGATTAAAATTCGGTTTTAGAACGTGTTTTTTTAATGAGAGCATCTGTAATTAAAACAGCGTAGTGCAATTGCAATCTCCATATTTTATTGCTGGAATCAGGAACATTCTGTGTGTATAAATGAGGCGAATCGATTTTATTGCATGTCTCCGAGGCTTTTCCGAAAAATAAACTACCTCACCTTATCTATAAAGGTAGTAAAATTCAATTTTCAACTTGACTTTTGTTCAAAACTGCCTAAAGTAGAAATTTATATAGAAATTTATCGAGTGATTTCATTTTCCGTCCATGATATTCGAATGATTGTTAATAAGAAGTAGGATCGTTAAAAAATGGAGTCGGCTTGTTATTCGAGACCACTTTTGAAAGCGATCTGAAATTGGATATAAAGTTGTATACAGGGTGGGATAACTCACTCAACATTTCCAGATGAAAAAAATTAATCATTTTTTAAATAAAACTTCTTCTTTTAATAAAGACACTTTTTAGCATTTCATACAAAAAACTGTTTTTGAGAAAAACGTAATTTTCTTAAATCTAGAATATACATATTTCAAAATCGAAATCTTTGATCCAAAGAGAAAAAATTACTTCTTAAACGAGAAATGTTTATTTCCGACTCGGCATAAATCTTTCGAATCTCAAATTTCATGTAGTCTTGATTAAGTTGTTACACTCTGTATAAAAAATCTGTTTCAGTGATTTGAAAGCTGAAGACAAAGACCGTCGGTTGCTAATCGAGGTGTGGGACTGGGACCGCACATCACGCAATGACTTTATGGGCTCATTATCATTCGGTATATCAGAAATATTGAAAGCGCCAGCGGATGGCTGGTTTAAATTGCTAACACAAGAGGAGGGTGAATTTTATAATGTGCCGGTCCCTGAAGAAGGCATCGATATTGCCACAATTAAGACTCAAATGCGGGTAATTCACTTTGGATTTCCATTAAAAAAACCGTCGAAACTTGAGCGAAGGGATTTTCTTTTATAGAAAACCTCAATCACAAAGAAACCGTCAATCGCATTGGACAAGGATGTGCCGCATAATATGGGCAAGAAGGATATTATACGAGCGAGTGATTTTAATTTTTTGATGGTCTTAGGAAAAGGATCGTTCGGAAAGGTAGCTATTACATAAATATTTACACTTGTTTCCTTACAATCCTTTTATGGACTACAAATTGCCAGTTTATGGTAATTCGATTATTTGTCGGAATTTCAACAGTGTGAATCGTAATTTGTCTCTATTTGTTCGGTACGAGTGAAACTGTTACTAATGATGAAAATTTGGTCGCATTTAAACGTTGAGAGAGTGTGGAAAGTTTGACGAGTTTTTCGTGTTAACTTTGACTAGATTTCCACTTGATAATCTCTTTCGTTGGAAAAACAGTTCGAAACATATTTTAAATGTACTTTGGGAAATTATAAGTAAATTTTCAACTTTTCCAAGAGTTACAAATATGTCATTTCTTTACTGAAAATAAAAAACTCAACTATTCACCATTCGTAATACAGAATATAAGAAAAGTTTCGAATCGATAAGAAAAATACTTCCTGGGTAAAAATTTTCCTTCAAGATTCAAGTGCATTTCAGGTGATGTTGGCAGAGAGAAAAGGCACGGACGAATTGTATGCCATTAAAATACTGAAAAAGGACATAATTATCCAAGACGATGATGTGGAATGTACAATGGTAGAAAAACGTGTGTTGGCATTATCAAATAAGCCACCGTTTTTAGTGCAATTGCATTCATGCTTTCAAACGATGGATCGTTTGTATTTCGTGATGGAGTACGTGAATGGAGGCGATTTAATGTTTCAAATACAACAATGTGGCAAATTTAAGGAACCTGTTGCTGTGTAAGAAAACATTTCAAACATTTTTGATCGATTCATATCAGAAAAGTGACACATTATATGTTTTTTTTATTTTTTTTATAGATTTTATTCAGCGGAAATTGCGATTGGATTGTTTTTCCTGCATAGTCGCGGTATTGTTTATCGCGATTTGAAATTGGACAATGTCTTATTGGATCAAGATGGACATATAAAGATTGCGGATTTCGGAATGTGCAAAGAGGGTATAAATGGGGATAAGACGACGAAGACTTTCTGTGGAACGCCGGACTATATTGCGCCGGAGATAATTTTGTATCAACCATATGGAAAGTCGGTGGATTGGTGGGCTTACGGGGTGCTTTTGTATGAAATGTTGGTGGGTCAGCCGCCGTTCGATGGTGAGGATGAGGAGGAGTTGTTCGCAGCAATAACCGACCACAATGTCAGCTATCCGAAGGGGCTGTCGAAAGAGGCTAAGGATGTTTGCAAAGGGGTAAGGAGTCAATATTTGTATAACGCATCGTAAACACGTCACTTAAAGAGAAAGATCTAAGACTTACTTTTGTTCTTTTAAAGCTTTTAACGAAGAATCCAAATAAGCGATTAGGTTGCGGTGTTAGAGGTGAGGAGGATGTACGGGGACATGCATTTTTCAGGAGAATTGATTGGGACCGTATTGAGAATAGGGAAGTGCAGCCTCCGTTCAAGCCGAAAATTGTGAGTGAATCGGAGAGGAAATTAAAAACTCAAACAAGTCAAACTGAAATTGCTTCTATCATAAATTTAAAAATATTATTTTTGGTTTATTAATTAATTAGTTGGTAATGAACGAAATTTTGAGATCTTTTTTGAAACTTTAGTGAGATTTAATAAAACTGAATTTTTCTCAATAACGGATTGTTGAAAGAAAAAAATCTAGGGACAAAGAAAAGTTTACATTTGCCATCAAATGGAGTTAAGGAGTTGAAATTTTGTCACAAAAAAAAGTGGAAATAAACTACCCCTTTGTTAAAAAATCATGTTGATTGACTATTATTATTATAATTTGACCATTATTATAAGTTATAAATATGTATATTCAGTCATAAATAATTTAAAAATTGCAAAATTTTCAGTTTGGCTCAATTGAGTTCACTGTTTTAGATTTTGGTAAAAAAACGAGATTTTTTTTTTTCAGAAACATCGTAAAGATGTTAGTAACTTTGACAAGCAATTTACATCGGAAAAGACCGACTTAACACCCACTGATAAGTTATTTATGATGAATTTAGATCAAACGGAATTTATGGGTTTCTCATTCCTCAATCCGGAATTTGTGCAGCATGTTTAAATTTGTCTTCTTTTCCAAAAAAAATAAGAACAAAAATGTTATCAGTAAACGGTCCACTGCAATCTTTATACATATCTGAGGAATTTGATGCTCTCTATTTGAATGATTCTCTCTACGATTTTATTTTGTCTGTTTTTGTTTCAATGTGGTAAGTACACATTTTAGCTATTGGAAAGGAAAAAAACTGTATTTCTCTATAAAAAAAAAACAATTCTGAGACTGCCTTTGTAATATTTTCCAGCCTTTCTTATAAATATAAACGTGTTATTTTATGTAGAAAAGAGAAAAACGTATATAATCTTGTATTCTTATTGTGCCATGTTGTTTATTCTTAGCTTTAATATTATGAACGTCGCCAAGGAATTATTATATGATCTTATAACATTCCAAATAATTAATCGAAAAAGGCCCAAGAAGATTTTCAGTAGGATGAGCAGGCAATAATTGCATTCCTTTTAGTTGATAATCAAATTCATTGAATTGTTCGCCTTGGCAGAAATGTAAAAACTTTTTTAATGCATGTAATTGAATAGATCTTTTTTTTGCGACTATTTTGCCCCAATTTGGGCTCGTACTGTACCAAATATTATTAGATAGTTAATTCACGTATTTAATAAAAATATATTGTACATCTTTTAACAGTTCTTCCATGTAAAGAAATAAAACAGTCAGTTGTGTGACACTTTCAATATGTTATATAAAGACTACTTAATTGTATTCTCGATTTACGTATTTAAAAAATCAAGTATTATTCAATATTATAATGTTAATAACTGTGTTTCCCAGATTGAGTGATAAAAAACATTGTCAATCATTGAATTTATTAATGTTGAATTGTGTTAAAATATTTAATATTGCTTGCATCTTGAATTAAATTATTTATAAAAAAAAAATGTTGAAAGGTTGTAGAAGTTTTAGGTGGTTTTGTGTTGTTAAAGTTAAGACTTGAAAACCATCCATAAATTTAAAGTAGCAAAGCAATGTACAATCATGTATTCCAAAAATGGAATACAAATTTAGGATGTGTGCAATATTAAAGGCAGAAAAACCCAAAAAGAACGTTCCTCAAAAAAACAAACTAATTGTAGGAATACTAAAAATAATGAAATATATTTCAATTCACTTTGTGAATTTTTAGCATATAGGTAAAAGAAAAAATATATTAATATAATATACATAAATGAATGTTATTATTACATGCTTTCAAACACAATAATAATAATCACTCTTGTATTCACCCTTGAGGATTACCAATAGTTTAGATATGTAACTTTTTCATTGTAAAACTAAGAAATATTACTCTTCTCTTTCGTCATACGAAAAAGTGTGTACCTCTGTAGGAGATGGAAAAAAATGGGAGTTTCCCTGTAAAACAAATCGTGTATCTATTTTTACCTAAATACGTATTAAAATAGAAATAATTCAAACAGTTTTTCATCACATATAAATTATCGTCAACTCTTTTTATCTCTTATGTGTGCACGTACACCATTTTCAATTTTGTGACTCATTTTCTCATTCAGCAAATATGTTTAAGTGTCTCCTGAAAATAAACATCAAAAAGACAACAAAAACTCTCTATATGTATATGTTCTTAAAAAATTAAATTTTCAATGTAAATTCTAGTCAGAATAAAAAAACGAGGAAAAAAATGAATGTATTCATTGAAATCTAGTCGCAAAAATCAATAAAATATTTTCGTTCGGAATTCTAAATATACCATAATACTTTTTTGATAAATTTTAACTCTGTTTTATTGTTAGCATCTGATATATTATATTATTATTGTTGTAATCATGATATTGACTATACATGTATTATAAATTAAATTATACATCAGAAATGGTTCGTTCGTGTCTCATTTCCTTATTAAATTCTCTAAATGAAACCCACCTACAAACACATTCTCCAACAATGAATCTATTTACTTGCATAATCTAATCAGTTCCCCAAACTTTTAAACACATTCGAATTCGATAGATACAACTTTATTTAAATAAAAGTATTATATAAAATTATGTATTATTTATATTATTAAACTATAATTATATATGATCATTATTTTTATATATATTTAACAGGTAATTTGAAAAAAAATTAATGAAATGATAATATAAAAATGTCTAATTTATATACAAATTTTTTTATCATACAAATCAGGTGTACTAGAGGAAATTCGTTATTTGAGCCGGACAAAATTGGATTAAAAATGATTTCTACAATTCACAGGTTCCCATTTTTGTACTATTTAATTCAATACTTTCAATATCAATTGAATTGTGCAACAAATTGACATTAAATGTACCAAAAAACTTCTATGGATGAATAGATTTTAGATAAATAATGACTATAATACAGTCTTAATTTGTTTTTCTTTTGTCGAATAAGTTTATAAAACGTTCCAGCCAAACACTGAAAAGATTGATTTTATAGCACAAAGGCAGTGTTGCTGTTCTTGAAAAAACGTAAAAGCAAATATTTAACCGAAAACATTTACCTGCAACGTAAAAAAAACGTGTAAACAAATCGTTTGTCTTTTATCTTTGGCAAGGAGTTTAATAGGGTGGTGTTGATGCTTCGGAACAGGTGGAATCTTGCCTATAACTGAGTGAATGTTGTAATGCCATTGGCATTAGCCACTCTTTAGGTAAACAACGTTCCAGAAACGGCACCCAACTGCTAAAATATGCTAATCGGTTCACCCACGACGGAATATCCTGTCCACAGAGAATCTACAAAAAGAAACAAAATGAAAGAACAGTTTTTAGGAGAGTAATCGATCACGTACCTTCGTAAAGGAACCGGAAAAGTGATTACAATTATTGTTCATAAGATGGTACCGATCGCCGCGGAATTCCTTTCCCAATTCGTTAATAATCCGCTTAACATCCTCCTCTGTGAAGTCCGTGTAGCCGATTTGAATAGTTTGCCTAAATCTGAATTGTTCACCCAATTCTTTCTCATCTCTGGGACTGATATCGAAGATGCCCGTACAGGAATATTGATGGCCACCATATGCGTACTCAATTCCATAGATTTCTACACCTGTGAGGAAGGGAATTGGGCATTATTGTATGCAGATGTGGTTGCGCATTATTTACCTGAATGAAAAACACCTAAACCAATATTTGAAGTGTACTCATTTATCTTGTACATGTCGTAAACGTTTAACAAGACTGGTTCTCGAGCCATTTTGTTCGGCAACAATTCATCTGAACCAGAATCCCGTGTAACGCTCATACAACTAAATGGAAGGTTGCATGTTAGGCCATTTGAGAACATTTCTAAAAATATAAGCGAATTTTTATAGATGGGGAATTGTATTCGTCAGCAAACAACTTACCCTGAGATTTTTCCTAAAAAACCAAATGAAAGGAAAGAAAAATTTTCGAAATTTTGTGCTTCATAAGCACATAATAGATTTAGTAATGTAATAACGGAATTTCTATGATAAATTGGGAGGAAAATAGCCGAAAAACGGAAAGTTTATCGTCCACACTGTAAATTTGTCAGGTTATATTTTGACATTTACAACAAAACATAACATTTGAAGAGTGGTATGTGGAGTCTTTGTTTAATTTTACGAAATTGCTTTTAAATTTGGATTAATTAGGCTGTTTATAAATAAGTGTGGGCTCATATTAAACAAACTGGTTTAAATTTAGTGAGCAGTATTAGAATTTCGTCAAATTAGCTAAAAATAGTAGAGATTTTGAATTATCCGCCAAAAATATGTTAATGAGTCACACAGATGTCAGCACATGCAAGAATGTATCAGCCATTTGCAAAAATTGCGCGTGGTTACGTGTATATTGTTTGTATGTGCTGCAAAATTTTCACATTTATTTAGTAAAAGCGGAAAATATTTAAGGAAATTTTATATGTGTTACGATGAGTTCAATATTGGATCCAGCGAAACTGAAAGTCGTCGAATTACGTTCTGAATTGACGTCTAGGGGGTTAGATCCAAAAGGAAATAAACCGGCGTTAGTAAAACGCTTAAAAGAAGCCTTAGAATTGGAATTAGAACAAGGTGCGTTTTATCCAATATCCTTTTCACAATCACTCACTGTGCTTATAACAAATCACTCTAAATGACTAAAGGAAATTGTTTGTACTATGTTTGTGGAATGGGTAGTATGCATATATGCACAGTTTTGTTTGTTTTCATTCTTCATTCCCTCCAATTCCAATCTAGTAAATTAATAATAAGGTTTTTTAAAGATTTACCAGATACCTCAATTGCTGACACATCCACTGAGGATGCAGATACGTCGGTGTTAGAAGAGACGCTTAAAGATGATCCACAGAAAGATGTTCCTGAAGAAATTCCCAAAGAGGATAAAGAAGAAGAACCTCGAGAAGAACCTACTCCTGTTGAGGACGACGGCAAACCAGAGGCAACTGTTGAAGAACAAGTAATACTCAATAACGTACCTTTTGATTAGTTCTAACTGTTAATGCGATTTTAGAAGGAAGAATCCTCGGTTACATCAGAAGTACCCGTAGTCGAGACGCCCACTGAAGAGGAGTCACAAAATGAAGACGAACCAGTCTCGGACACTGTTACAGTGCCCGAAAACGGCGATATCAAACCACAGGTATAAGAACACCAACAATAACATCGTTCTAGTTTATTAATTAATTGATTTTGTTTAAGGAGGAGGAGAATGTACCCAAAACAGACGAAGAACAAGTTACCAATGAAGAAGTGGAGAATAATAAAATGGAAACCGACACAAAACAGCCAGAAAGTGAACAAAAGGGAGAAAAACGGAAACATTCAAGTCCGTCACCGGATCGGTCGCAACGTAGACGTAGTAAATCGCCAATAAAGGAGGACGAACCTCAAATAGACAATGAAAAAGTTCAACTAAATTGGTGTAAGTAGAAAAGAAATTACTTAGAAAATAAATAATACACAAAAGTTCACTTACTTTGGGGAACTGCTTTGCATGAACACTTAATTTTCCATTAATTCTTCTCTGTTTTTACGTAAATTTCAATCGTATTTTAGTTTATTCTCTTATAATTTAAACGTAGATGTATTTAGAACAATTGTAAAACTTTTCATTTTTTTAAATGCATGCAATTCTCTCACTGTAAGTTGCCTATCCATTTTTTTCTTTTGGAGAAAAATACAATTTTGTATTTTGTAAAATTATGTAGTTTGAATAAAATGTTGTGTTTCTTAATTTTCTGGTCTTATTTATCAAATAAAACACTGATTTAGTGATGATGTGTAATTTATTCTGAGTCCTAGAATTAAAACACGAATTCTATATGCGATCAAGTCCAAACGTTTGTTGTTTTCGTTTCAGATGATTCTGACCTTCATCTGCAAGTCGATAAAGAATCGTTCTTATCGGCAAAACCTTTACATGAAGGCGCTTTTGGGTATGTCTGGGCCGGAGTTAGGGCCACACATGGTGTCTCTGCTGGAAAGGTACATATTTCATTTATTTAAATTTCAAATGTACATTAATCTAGTTTTTTATCGTGTTATTATCGAATGTTCGATAATGAAATTGTAAACAGGAGTTTATTGAAATTTTCCTAATGACTAACAGTTTTACATGTTAGATAATCACACATATTTAAGTAAATAATAATTGTATTTATGTTTTAAAACGTCATATGAATAGATAAGAATATTTTGATGATTTATAAACATTTTTTCAGGTTTGTTATGAGGTGAAAATCACCGAGGAATTGAAATGGGAAGATTTATCAAAATTATCGGACCGTAATCGAAGAGACAGTTATCGTTCATCGAGCAATTCGCGACGAAGTAATTCGGAGAGAAGAAGCGAATCGAAAGACGAGAAAGAACAACCTACAACAGAAAACAGCTCAGAAGAGACTAAACAATCAAATGAACATCAAGAAACATCGGAGAATAATGAAGAAGAGAAAATGGAAACTGATGAAGCGAGTAAAGAGAAAGAAGAAGAACCGAAAGAAGAAGAATCGGAGAATGTAGAAAAACCAGAAACAACTGAAGTTGTACAACAGGAAGAAGTCAAAGCTGCTTCTGAACAACCAACTGAGGAGTCAGTGGAAAAACCACAACCGAAAGAAATCGCTTCGCATTTACTGCGAGTTGGTTGGTCTTTATTGAATAGCGATTTACAATTAGGCGAAAATGAACATTCATTCGCTTACGAATCGTCCGGTCATTTCGTTATAAACAAAGAATTCCAAGAGTATGCAATTAAATTCGGTGTTGGCGATGTGGTCGGTGCATTTTTATGTATTGACGATGAGAATGTTGTTGTTACATATACGATAAATGGTGTTGTACAACCGAATGCTAGTACATTACCACGTAGTAAATTCCCTGAAGAAAATTTCGTCCTATTTCCGCATGTGTTGTCCCGCAATTATGTGTTTGATGTTAATTTGGGTGACATGGAAGAGCCATGGTATCCAATACCGATTGATTTGCAAGATTATGAGTTTCTTGCCAAGGTTGAGGAGAAGATTTCGGGCCCGGTGCGGCCGGAAAGTCGAAGTGATTGCGAGGTATGGAATTTTGTATTAAAAATCACGTAATAATTTTGAGAATGAACGATTTTTAAAGGTTACATTGATGTGTGGTTTGCCTGCAAGTGGAAAAACGCATTGGGTCCAAGAATACTTGAAAAGTAATGCAGATAAGAAGTTTACGGTGATTGGAAATACGCATCTTTTACAGAGAATGACTGTAAGAAATCGTTTTGAAGGTTTTTTTCGTGCTTTTGATTTGATGAATTTTTTTAGGTGTTTGGAACGCCATTAAAGAGTCATTTTACAGGCCGTTGGAGTGTAATGATGGACAAACTACAGAAATGTTTGTCAAAATTAACCGAATTAGCATCATTAAGACGCCGTAATTACATAATTGACCAGGTGCGTTTTTATGAATTATGAATTTCTTTTTATATTTTTTAAGTATTTATGAATTGACTGGAAATTTTGAATTTCAAAAAAAACATATTTCCATTTAATTCTTGAAAATGTGTCGTATGTTAACAGTAGTTAATAATTAAGTATAATTAGGAAGGTAAGTTGGTAAGAAAGCGATTAAAAGGCCTTAGATCAATTCTGTTGCAACGGAAAGGTAAATGTTTTTTATTTAATTCGGTGGGCTCGTTAAGCGATTTCGATTAAGCATAAAATTAAATTTTGAATAAGTTATTAAACCATGAATCGAAATCGTTGTTAGTTTTTAAGTTTTTTCTCAAAGGTTTGTAAATGTGAATTCATATGAAAAGAATGCAGGAAATTATGTTAAATCATCTATGTGTTTAATAATGTATTTAAATTGATGGAAAACTTTAAAGGGATAGAAGACATCGGTGAAAAGGTATGTTTTAGTTAGTAAGCGAACTAAACGGTGTTATAAAACGTTGCAGTATTGCCACATATTTATTTACGTTCGACCACGGACTTTGTTTGTTGTATAATCTATTATATTAATAAGTTGAATCGTTTAAAAAAACTACATGAAAAAGCAAAACACTATTTGAGAGTTAACAAGAACGTTATTTATAATAATGAGCGTTGTGGCAGACAAATGTGTTCCCATCGGCCCAACGCCGCAAATTGCGGCCATTTGAGGGCTTCAAGAGACGTGCCGTGGTCGTTGTAGTCGGAGATGAAGAATATACTAGACGACAAGCATTACAAGAAGCAGAGGACGGTAAAGATGATCCAGATAACAACATACTTGAAATGAAAGGTATATATATTTATTTCCAATATGTTTACATATATAAAATTTTCAATTTAGATTATAATAATTATATTTTTTATATATTTGTTTTTTATTTGAATATTCTTTTCACTCTTCTTACTTTTTTTTACATTATTATTCCATTAGTTTTTCATTTACAAAGTAAATTTGTGAATGAACAACTGTGGAAGAAGTAAAAAAAAACATTTGATTTTCTCTTTGGCATTTAATTTTTCTTTGTTTTGCGCCACGATATTAAGAAATAAGTGGTTTAATGTGTGTTTTCATTTTTGTAGCTAATATGAGTTTGCCACAAAAGTGTGACTGGGTCGATGAGGTCCTGTTTGCGGAATTGGATGAAGCAGCAGCCAAAGAACAAGTACAAAAATATAATACCGATGGACGAGCGGCAGGCTATGGAATTCAGAGAAGATACGATAGGCGTGACAATCGATTCCAAAACCGACGTAATTTTGTAATTTACATTTGTTTATGTAGTGTTCAAGCGTTACTTGATTTTTAGGTAATGATCACCGTGGCAAAAATTACCGTGATCGTAATTTCTACAACAATAGATACAATCGTGGTGGAAATGGACCGAGACACGGAAATTATCACCACGGAGGTGGCGGTGGTGGTGGTGGAGGTGGTGGTGGCGGTTGGAATCGGAACCGTCGAGATGGTCGTGGTCCACCACCGCCACCTATGGGCGGAGGTGGACGTGATTGGAGAAGAAGTAGAGGTTTGTGTGGCGAAATTAAAATCGTTTTAACATGTTTTAATGTTTTTTTTTTCAATAGATGGTGGTGGCCGTCCAAATGATCGTAATCGAGACAATCGCAATCAAATGAGTTCGTACAATAGAAATCGCAACAGTGGCGGTGGTGGTGGCAGCAGAAATCAAGGTGGCAGTTGGCAATCGAGTGGTTCGGGCGGCGGTTGGGGTCCAGCCGGGCAAGGTTGGGGTGGAGCGCAGGGATATGGACAATGGAATCAGAATTGGAACCAAACGAACCAAAACCAGTGGAAATACGGTGGTGGTAGTAGTCAGGGTTACGGGGCATACGGGAATTGGAACTATTATCAGTACCCACAAAGTTGGAGCGGTAATCAACAGGTAAGCGGATAATTTTATTTGGATTTCATGGTAGTTTTTGACGTAAATTTCACGTGCATGCTTGATTGAAATTTATTTGAATTGTGGGAGTAATAAACGGTGTTTAAATTGAAGAAGCGGTTTTCCAATTAGGGCCAGTCACAGTCGAGTGGTGGTAGTGGCGGCGGTGGAAGTGGTGGCAATAGTGCAGTGAGTAATACGAGTTCGAGTGGTAATGGAGCGGCTGCACAATATAGTCAGGGATATTCACAAACATGGGTACAATATGCGCAACAATATGCCCAACAAGCTGCTTCAGCATCTGCCAACCAATCAACACAACCCAAATAACTTAAAGGAATAAAAACAGACACACTCTTCTAACTATATTAGCAAGGGAGGATAACACCACTTTATATTTGTTTTTTTAGAGAATAACAAAATATATTTAAATACATATTTCTATTTTTTATTGGACATTTTTTCGTTTTTCTGTAGCTAAATAGTTAGAACGAATTTATACTATAAATAAGAAAAAAACCTACTGTTCTCACTAACCAAAAGGGCACTTTAGTTCCCTTTTTATGAAATTTAGTGTGTATATATTTATATGTTTCTGCTTGTAATTTTGAAATTGAGAATGTGAAATGGAGTTTGTATGTCCAATTTTATGGTAGGGAATTTTTTGCTCCATATTTTAAGGTTCTTTTCAAAAAAAAATGCATAATAAACTAAAAAAAACTTACTCTAATGTAAAGAAAAAAATAGTGTACTCTGTATATAATTTTTTGAATGAAAGTACAATATTACATAATAAATAACTAATTATATTAAAAATAAGTATTAATAATTTTTAGAATTGGAAGAGAAAATTCAACAAATGTAATATAAAATATTACTTGTATATGGTGTATTACGAGAAATAAAATTAATGATTTTTTATAGGGTGTTGGATTTTTCTAAAATCAAATAATAACACACAGTAATCGCATTGCAAGAACTTTAATATATTAAAAATATTTACAGACGTTAGAATATTTTCAAATTAAAAAAAAATATTATTTCACTAGTCCTAGTTTTTTCGCTTCCACTTCATAAATTAACAGACGCCACATTTTCACAACAAACACCTCAGCCTCTTCATCTAACACCATTTGGACATCTTCCAATATAATCTGTGGCTGTGAACCAGCCAACACTTTGGAACAGATAAAATCCACTAACGTCGGCTCCGGTTCACCAATATACTCAATAATCTTCTTATTGATCCATGGACGTATCTTTTTCTCCATTAAACTATTATCGATGGCACTCCAATCTAAATCGTACGCAAACAATGCATCCTTTTCCGTTGGTATTTTATCTATTAACGTTTTGATATGTTTACGTTTCTCTTCTTGCGATTTCGATGCTTCATCTGTCATCGATTTCTTCTCACCGTCTTTCTTATTCTTTTTATCTTCATTGTAATCTAGAGGAACTAATTTACGTTTTTTCACTTGTACTGCATTATCATCCTCATCCGGATTGAACACATCCCTGAGATCGGCTTTTCTACGTTTCGGTTGTGGACTGAACGCGTTCGGTTTCGATAAGGTGATTTTCATCCCAGTACCAGTTGGCAGAGTGGTGACTGGTTGCTGTTCATCTTGATTCGATGTGAACGAATGCCTCGAATCGTCATCGCCTAATTGCACCTGTGTCCACTGTGCCGTTTCCATTCGATCATTTGAATTCGATTCCGGTTCTGGTGGTGCTGGACTGTAATGGTTATCATCTAAATCACTGTCACTGTCAATCGGTTCTGCTTCCACAGCGGCCAATTCTTGTGCCGCTTGTTGTACTATGTATTTTTGGCGTTCTTCACGTTGTCGTTGTCTGTCCCTTTCACGTTCCACTTCACGGTTACGTTCCCTTTCACGTGCCCGTTGTCGTTCCATTTCTCTTTCAATTTCCTTTTCTTTTTGTTTTGAGTAGTCTAATTTGAGGTCTATTAATAGTTTCGGTTTGTATTGTTCTTCACGTTCACGTTTTGCACGTTCAAATTCCGCATTTGGATCTTCATGTTCACCGGCGAATATGCGAGTTTTTAACTCTTCGATTTCTTCTTTTTCTTTTTGTCTGTCACGGGTGTCCATTTCGGCTTCTTTCAAACGATCGGCTAATCGTTTTGTTAATTCACGGCCCCTAAAACATTTTTTTTTTAAATAAAAATACTGTACATTTTTATTCATTGTTAAGTTTACTTGTAATATTTTATATCATCTCTTTCATCATCGTAATCTTCTAAGAATTCCTTCAAACGTTTCGCATCGTGTTCACGTTCTTCCTCTTTATTGCGTTCCTTCTCACGTTCTTTTTCATATTCTTTTGCTTTTTTACGTTCTCGTGTTTCCCAAGTCCTAAATTGCAAATTTATATTAAACAAAAAAATCAAAATTATTTTATAAACATTGTGAACCTAAGTCTTTCTTGATAGGCAGCCTCTTTTTCTCTTGCTTTTCTTTCAGCCTTCTTCTTTTCCTTTGACTCCTCCTCCATTTCCTTGTCTTTAATCATATCCCTTGCGCTCTTCTTGTCCTCTCGTTCCCTTTCTCTTTCTCTGTCCATTTCCCGTTCCCTTTCACGTTCTCTTTCCCTCTCTCGCTCCCTTTCCCGTTCACGTTCACGGTCTCGCTCTCTTTCCCGCACACGTTCCCGATCTCGGTCATGTTCTCGATCCCTTTCGCGTTCTCTACTTCGTTCATGGGACCTATACAATTCCAAATATTAATAAACCTTTTAAACATTGTTTTTCTAGCATTGAAATCACCTGGATCTGGATCGTCTGCTGCGCCGTTTCTCATCTTTCTCCCGTCTTCTACTGGGACTTGGCGAATGTGAGTGTGACTTTTGCTCTTTCTTCTCTTTTTCTTTTTCCTCACGTTTCTTACGTACCTCCTTCTCCTCTTCTTGTTTCTAAAAAAGAAATACACCCAATACATAAAAATGCACATTGAATCCCAAATAGCATTCTTTTTATTTAAATATAATAAAAAATGAAAAATCATACCACTGGCGGAAGTTCACAGTAAATTAAAGGAAATTATTATTTTTTTTATTGAATTCTGTACTTTAACATAAATTTTTTGAAGTGCTGTAATAATCATTTAAAAAAATCAAAATAATACAAATTAAACAACATCAAATCAAATATGTTAGTAAATATTATAAATACAAGTCCATTTGATCAAATTATATCAAAAATTCGAAAACATCAACAAAACAAATAAGACTTGTTAAAAAAAAATTATGTTCAACATAAACATTTTTATTGATGTTATCGAATGTAAATATCAATAATGAAAATTATTCAGCAAAAATTTTCTTTATATTTAATAAAAAGACAATATTTCTATACATGGAAGTTTGGTTTGTAACTTACTCTCTGTTGGAATTGGGAAGCGTGCGAATATAAAATCCTGTTTTATTTTTGTGCTTGTTGTCCCCCTGAACACTTGAGATCATCCACAATATATAAAAAATACTAGTTTTTTTGTTTGTTCACGAAGACAATAATAAATTTATTGTGTATTCTTGTATATATTTTAATTGGAAAGTTTCAAATTTTTCTTTGTCGCGGATTGTAACTTACAAATACAATCCGCAACTTTAATAAATTAAAAATTAAACTAACTAAATAGCAAACAGCTTTATAAAACTAAATTTATATTGGAAAAATAAAAATTCTGATTTATAAAATGTATGTATAAACTATATTTGCTAAGTAAACAATCAACAAAACCAATTCAACCACAAAATTCTTAACACAAACATTTCTCTCAAATTATTGGTTTTATTGCATTTACCTAGATATATAGTGTAAAAAAAAGAGCAATGTATTTTCAAATCACATACAAAACAGCATCTTTTGTACAATAAATCCGTGTGCTTCCGGATGTCCTTAAAAGTTCGAACTTTCGACTAATAAACAAAAATCCATTCGTAGACATCCAAAAAGCGAATGAATTAAATTAAAAGCGATCAAAGATTAACAAAAATGTATGTGAGGTGAAACTAGGTAAACAGTGGAGATAACTTTTGATTCACTTTACTCACCAGCGGCGCCACGGGCCGAACCTAGGAAGGGACTGCGCCGTTTATACCATTTGCCTGTTTGGTTTCAAGCACCATATAAGCGCAACCTTACTTCTAATACTCTTATATTTATAATAATTGATAAAAAGAAAAAAAATGGTTTTTGGTTCCCTCAAATTGAAAAATGAACAAAACAACTAATGGGGCACACTATACGCCCAATAATTACTAAAACTGCCACAGAAACTCTTTTTAAAAACAATTAAAATAAATCCAATTTTTGATCAAAAGACAGTTTTACTAATTAACTTTTATGTTTCTGTTGAAGGATGTGTGTAATTAAACATTTTGGACACATTTGTGGGATTAAAATGTTACTTACTTTCATTATTTCACGAAATTTGCCTATTTCTCTAGTAATTAAATCACGTTTCTCTTCCTCCACTTCAGCCTCTTCTAACACTTTATTCCATTTTTCAATGACTTCCTCTGAAAAACCAACAAATATAAAATTTTGCCCAACTTTTTAACAATTCCTACTACAAACCTTCTTTCTTTAACTCAAAATTATTCATCTCGTCCTGATATTCGGTGATAATCTGTTTAATCCGTTCCATCGCCACAGCGTCCAATGCTTGCGTCTCTTCGTCCAATTCCTCTTCTTCAGGCTCATCCTGTAAAGGAGACGAACCCTTCTCTTTCTTACGTCTCTCCGCTTACAAATACAAACAATCACAAATTAGAATCGCAATAGAGAAATGCTTTGATTTGATTAAAAATCAGTCAGAAAATGAAGACTTACATTTAGAAGCTGCTAAAAGTTTTTATATTTATGTAAAAGGGATTTTTAACCTGTGAAACTGATTGAAATAATGTGACTACAGACTTCAGAAACACGATCTCGATAAATACTGTGCAAAACAGTTTTAATTACCTTTGTATTCATCTAGAACTGTCTTAGTTTTCGCATCGACTTTAGCGACTAGACGTTTGTCGCCTATCATAAGATCGTGTAATAGTCTAACGGCCCTAAGTCCAGCATCTGGACCTGCCAGTTCACAAAAACCGAACGCTTTCACTTTCTTCCAGCTAATAACGTGACCACAGGCGGATAGGATTTGGCGGATCATTGCATCTGGGGCCCTTTCAGTGATGTTTCCTTAAAAAAGTTGGAGTTAAGGAAGAGTGTTTTTTTTTGACAGATCAGTGCTTACCGACGAATACTGTGACGGCAGGTCCTTGCATGGCTTTCTGTTGCTCTCTGTTGGGATTCAGTTTAGGGAAGGCCCGAATTTGGGGCGAACTAGTGACTTGAATAGGCATCATCTGTTGAAGCATTGGTAATATGTACAAGTTAATTAATAATGAATCGAAAATTGGGCTTTTTTCGGCACTTACGTGCTGATGTATGGGCATAACAGCTGGCATTAAGGGTGGTGCGGGGCCAGTTATGGGCATATAAGCCATTGGGAGGCCCTGCATGATGGGTGGACGACCAGGATAAGACATCTTTGTAAATGAAGATAGTTTATGAGTAAATACTGAACAAATTGATTATAAATATGTGTTTGAAATATGTTCTGGTAGTGTTAAATGGATTTTAGGATGCACTTGGGCACTCACACCACCACAAATTCACTTATAAGATCAATAATATTCATTTAATCGAATGGATACTATTGTAAATAGTAATTTAAAGTGAAGTAGATTATATACATGATCATAATCTAAAGACAACAGCGATTATTAAATAATTGTAGAATTAATTTATGTAGAGTTTAACAATTAATTTTTTGGTAAACGCTTATCGTGTCACTGGAACATTTACTGTTCAACAAACCGAAAGTTCCTAGATAAATTACTAAATAGATTTTTTTACAGGAAACTGTTGGTTTGAATGATGCACAGTAGACAGTAGTGACAGTGGTTCATTTGAACTACTAGCTGTTTATAACCTATAATTGTCATTAATTATTTAAAAAAATAATGTTTTTGATATAATATTTAATAACTATGGCATCAAAAGACTTAGCTCCAACAAAGAAATTGTATAGAGAAAGTGTAACTCCACATCGTTTGGCTGTAGCAATTTTAATTACTAAATTTTGCGAATATCGTGACTCCGGTAAATTATTTTTCTTAAGAAAAATTGGTTAAAATACTAATCATTAAATATTTCCTTTAGTTTCTTTTAAAAATATTGAGGATGAATCGTTAAAGTGCAAATATCGTCGAAATTTTTGTGTTTTATCTTTAAAACTGCTCCAAAGTCCTGATTTATCCTTAGAAGAGTTATATTCATTATTGAATTCTCCAAAGTACAGCATCCCCGAAGATGTAAGCAATGTATTTTCAAAAGAACTAACATCCATATACGATGGGGGCAGCGGAAAAATTTTGGATACTGTGGATAGTTTCAGTCGAGTTATGAATTTTAATGACAACGCTCCAGAGTCAAGCAAATGTTTCATAACAAAGAATAGTGTGATTGGATATTATTTGAGAAGATTAATTGTTAATTTCGATAAATTAACCTTTTCGGAAGTAACTCGTGTTTTCGAGTCATTCCAGCACTATTATGAACTGTGGAAAAGGAGTTTAAGCTGCAGTCCTGGATTCGGCTCTTCACATAATTTAGATGTCTCTATCGATTGGTAAAATAAATTACTAAACGCGAATAACATTGGCAATCAAGGCGTTTTTTAGGAACTCTACACGTGAACAATGGTCTAAACGGCAAGCAGAACTTTTTATTGCAACTCAAGCAGCTCTTCTAATGAACAATGAGGATAAGGCTTTATCTCCAGTGGAACTCCAGAGGCGAATCTCAGCGCTACTCAAATCGAATTCAAGTATATCAGAAGCTGTACGTATGTCTTATAACATTCGAACGATTTTCATATAAAAAACGTTACTTTTAGCACTTTTTATCTTATTTAAACTTCCTACGAGTGAAAGAATTCTGTGGTGCTCTGGAAAGCATTCATTATTGCTTCGATAAAAGTGCAACAACGGACAGTAAAACATTTGATGAGAAAACCAAGGGTTACAGATTTGCAGCAATGAATTTGGCTATTTTACATTATCACTTTGGACACCAGTAAAAAGACTTGAAAAGATTATTTGCTTTCTATTTATAACTATGTTTAAATTGTAGTGAAGAAGCTCTCGCTGCATTAAAAGAAGCTATAAAAATATCTCAAGAAGTAAACGACAATGTTTGTTTGCAGCACGCTCTTTCCTGGCTCGTCCGACTTTCCACTGTGAATAAAGACAAACTAATTGTACATTGTGTCTCAAAAAGTATCGATTTAAATCTAACATACACCACATCTTTGGGAATTCAAACAATGGGCCAATGTGGATATGCAACGGTCGGCATGCCTTTAGCGATATTTGAGGTAAAATTTTCGTAACTGTTGAAATCATACGAAAAACAATTTTTTTTATAGATGTTGACAAGAAGTGATATCATAAACTGTCAACAAAACCACATCGATTTAATATCAAATAGTTACGCCCTGAAATCATGCCTTTGGCAATTCTTTGGTAAAACTCAAATGTGTTCATTGTGGTCACAACTTTTGCTCCATTTGAATATCGACT
The DNA here is from genome assembly GCA_963930825.1 of Silvanus unidentatus. Lineage (NCBI taxonomy): Eukaryota > Metazoa > Arthropoda > Insecta > Coleoptera > Silvanidae > Silvanus > Silvanus unidentatus. The sequence goes on from OZ005761.1 coordinate 13,422,095, forward strand.
GTAATTCACCAAGTCAGGCTTATTATGGGGAGGGTTTCTGTTTAGCTGTATGCAATTTAGCAAATCAATTATTACACGAAGGTCATTACAACTTGGTCGATTCGATTCTCTCGTTTATAAAATGCGCTTACCCAAAAGAGCCTCATTCTCTTATTTGGATGCTAACTGACAACTTGTGTATCTTCATACGCGCTTTATATCAAGAGAAATGGGCGGAAGCTGAATGTGCAGCACAGAAAATATCAGTTATTGACAAATGGGAGGGTTATTTACGTTTAGCTGAACTGAATTTATACAAGGAAGAATATCTAGAGGCGAATAAATATGTCGAGATGCTTCAAAAAGATTATGAAACATGTGATAAAAGTAAAATCATTTTATATCAGTATATAAGAGCGAAAATATTGTCGGCTGAAATACAATTCGCCAGTTGTTTCCCACATAACACACCGTCAGGGATTTTAGGTATTTTGAATAGTTGTTTAATTGAAACGAAGAAAGCTAAACTCGATTACCAAACGGCGATAATCCATTTGCATGTGACGAATGTTCTTCTTTTATTAAAACTGAATGGGCAAGCTTTAAAAGTGATGGATCGTTGTTTGATACAAATTCTGGCACATGGTGGATGTTATGATCGGGCGAGAGCGATGTTATTGTTTGTTAAATGTACTGTCGCTGATTTAAAGCGGTATGAGGACGATGAACAGAGGAAGGAAGTGCTTGCACAGGCAGTTGATTTACTGTACAAAGTGCGAGAGAATTTCGAGAAAGTCGAAGCATATTCCAGGGTGAAGGATGTGTTATATTTGCAAGCGCATTTATTTGATATTCTCGATAATAAAATGGAAAGGAACAAATGTGCGATGGAATATAGATTATTGGATGAAGAATATGTTACGAAAAATTGTTACACGTTATGTAAATATGTCTAGTTTTTCTGGAATAAATTCATGATTCAATTTTATGTGTTCAATTTAGAAGCACTTTAAAGTTAATTGACGGTTTCTAAACAATTTTCAGCCCACGTGGCAGTAAGTGAGAATATTTTTTATTCGAGGAAAGACACGAAAGGGTAAGTGCTGCATGTTATTGTTCTGTTTTTGACGCTTTACTAGTTACCATTCTGGGCTTTTGGTAGCAAAGAACTAATAATTGAGAATACGTGTTGTATGCGCTAAACAATAATGCTGTTACAATTTCTCTATAGCATAATGGGTCGGATATCCGGACAGTGATTTTTTTTATTGTACCAGCATGTTTATTAAAGCAAGGGCAAGGTTGGAATCGTCCAAGGGCAAGGCCCAACCACCGAAAATTTAATTAGAACTGTACACGCGATTTTGGTCTCGTAGTTTTCTAATTTATTTGCAAACTTTCATCATCGCGAAAAGCTTTTAAATGCTACTGCATATTTTCACCACACGCGATTCTATCTGCGAAACTTTGTAGGGAAAATCGTTTGAAATGCTTATTAGTATTCGGTTTTTGTTATTAAAGACCTCTATTAAATAATTTTCTATTGAATGTAAGTGCAGTCATAACTTTCCCTTGAATCCTTTTTGAATTACGTGTGAATGATAAAAAATTGTTATGCATGAGAATTATTTTGATATTATGCAAAATATGAAGGTCGGCCTTAGACACTGGTAATAAAGTTAAAAAAGTAATTATTTTATTGAAATTGCAAGTTCTATTGTGCGTTTTAGTTTGAGTCCCATTTTTTAATGATTCCAATCCGCTCGCTGTTATCAACATATTCAACCTGCCAACATAATTTACAACATATTTATTCAGCCAGTCGCAATATTTGAATTATAATAATAAAAATAGAGTTTTGCTATTTTTTATTAAATAAGATCGTTATCTGTTTGTGAGTATAGTGCCTTGAAACAGAAAGTCTCTTTTCGGTCGCGTAACAATTAAGTGACAATTAAATCAATTTAACGAAAAAGTTGTTTTTCAACTGGTATAAAATTTAATTGATTTACTTGCTTCGAAGAATAATAAGAAATTACAATGTTAAAAGTATACAATTTACATTTCCTGTCACGTAATTCATTTGTAAATTGTTGCAATTAAGAATAGGAAAAATCGAATTTTTGGTAGAACGCTTATTAAAAACCCATTGGCTAATGTTACCTGCTTATCTTTTGTTGGAAAAAATGTATTTACAAAACAGTATTGTGTAATAAAACATTCGGTATACCTTTAGAAGTCTAATCTTTCCTCGACTAATTCCAGTTTTTTATGTTTTAATATCGGTTTATAGGAAAAAGCGAAGTTCAAATTTAAATTGACGTAAGACTCTATAAAACTAACAATTTCGCATAAACAACAAATTTAACAGTGTGCACTCTTTAAAAACCGTTCTCAATTGACCAAGTGCGAAAAATTGCGATAAACACAGTGCGATCAATCATTTCCTAGTAAAATTTCGATAAGATTTCATATAGAGTAATACAATAAGAAGAATAGTTGTCATAGCTGATAATCGGCAGCGATTGTAATCCCTTTTTATATTTAAATTGTTTAAAAATTCGGCCCCACCACAAACAAAAACAGTTTGCATGTAAATATTTCCAAACGTGTTCAGTAGAATTCGGCATCAGTTCGGTCACAAATTAAAAAGTTAATCAAACTCTTGTTTTTCCGCAAGCATCAAAGTGGATGCTTTTCGGTGGAAAATAGGCGCGCATGTTGCCATCCCCTACTTCGCATTTAATAAACGTACAGTACCGATTCAAAGAGGCATTTTCCCATCGCATCCCCCTTAAGAGTGGTGAAATTTTGCAGTAGCTTGCTGAAATCTGCAACAAAAACGTGCGCTCCTCTGGCCATCGATCAATATTAGGAGGAAAACTGTGCGGAAAAGCATGTCGGCTACAAGTACACCAAGGTAGGAAGAAATTTTCCTAAACGCATGTTCGTTTCGTGTCATTTTCGCTTTTTTGTTGGATGTATGATGGGGTTGACGTGTGTGAAATTGGCAAAGTGGACGGGAAAAAGCCGGCCGGAGTGTAAACAAGGGGGAAAATGAAGTTGTAATGTTGTAAAGTTTCATATGTCTAATGACACTGTATATTTAATATTTAAATTTGATACTTCCTTGAATAACAGTTTCAATCTCTGTTTAGATATGGCATTATTTATTTTATAAAATCAACAAATTAAGGAGTAGAAATTAAGGAGTAGAAAATGTGTATTGTTAAATGAAACATGAATGATTCCGTTCTACTTGGATGACGGCCAAAAGTGGGAGCTTTAAGCTTTAACAATAACTCTTCGGGTTTAGAAGACATTTCAAATGGCTTAAAAGACCATTTGTTTGTGCGTACATAACTGACAAATATAAATTGTTATCCATGTAAAAACTATTTGCTTATTGACGATAACGATATGCAATCGTAGTTCTATAATACTTATTTATAAATTGGGGTTTTATTTGGTTAATCGGTAGATTAATCGAAAATAAAAATGTTTTTACCTAACTCGATTTTCTGAACAAATAAGCAAAGTATGGCGATAATTACGGTATCTGGCAATTATAGAAACTGATAATGGAGTAATTAAATCAATTAAAGTCGATTGATAAGAGCTATTATTGTAAACAATAAGGAAAATCTAAGTACAATTGACCAATTGACCCAAAAAACTGTTTAGCCATTACGAAATATAAATTAATTATGAAGGGAGAGTTGCACGTAGGAAAATATTGTCACGCAATATTAACAGTTAAACCGTAAAAGTTTCCAATAATTAGTCAGTTAAAAAGGAAGTTTTAAAAGCTTATCACTCAAGGTTAAGGTTACAAATTTAGGTACCTGATAAAAAATCTATTATCCTTCGATTTGCCAATTTGTCTCATGAGTATAAATGGAAACATGATTCATAACTCTAATAAATCTCCAACTTGATTCATTCTGCAACAGTTTAATTATTACTGTAATTTTTCTTGTTGAAAATTTAATAGTCAACTCTCTATCTTAAAAACTCAAACAAGCCGCACACTTTGTACACACAGCAGCTTCCAATTTTAATTGAAAATGCAGAATCAATAGTGAATATTATCATTTAATTGGAATCAATTTTCAATTAAATAAAGTAAATAAAGATTTGTTATTACAGTATAATGATGGACCCATTCTGTATGCACCGCAAGATCCTCTTATGATCCTTCACTTTCTAATTAGAATCCAAATTGCATATTAATTTTCAAATGAAAATTGAATGAGATTAAGTCAAGAACATCATCACTCTTAATTTAAATCTGACTACTTGTGTACTTGATCGAGATAATTTATAGAAGTAAATAAAAATAAGTTGACGGATACGTGCGATTTTGACTGTCTACCAAACTTCTCCCACAAAAAACAATGAATTGATAAGTTTTAATCAACAATCTAATTCATTAATTTTTCATTCTTATAATAAATAAAATGAAATTGGTCCCCAATCAGTCTATATCAGTTCCCTTCGCCAAATTAAAAATAATTCGTAACACGAACTTTTTCTAAACTTTCACCAATAAATTTGTGTGTACATAATTAAATAAGAATTAAACACGCCAATTTTCAACTGTAATTAAATATGTTTCTGTTTAGATACGCATAGATGTACAGTGTTAAGTGTTTTCCCTTCGATTTGCACGCACTTGCAAGCGTAATTAAAACGCGTTTCAACATCTCTTAAATTATAGACCCACCGGAATTTGTTCAAAAAGAAACTCATCTCCTATCTAAAAACCGCTTCTGAACATCTTTGCGCTCGTAATTAACTCCGGTACGGCTATTTCTTTTTTCTAATTTCAAGTATCTAGTGTCTACAAAAGCGTAATTGGCTTGATATTTGTTACACTTGACCACTAAAATGGAACACTGATTGCGAAGGAAACGCGCACTTTAGAACACGACGATATTTTTCAAACAGTGGCGAAACAGTACTGTACCTGTAAACAAACCCAGTGGATTTCAAAGCGGTTTAAGTGATTTTCTGTGTGTCTGAAAGGATGAGTTTGACGGACATTTACATTGGTGGTAAATTGTGCGAGGATTTCCCTTTAAATGTGTCTTTGTATAGGCGAAAAGCGGCCTTTCCCGGCTCCTTAACCGACCTGCACCGGTTCAGGAAAACCGCCCACGGCCACGACGGTTCCAGCCGGATTGTGATGGTGAGGAAAACGGATCAAAGGACATTTGCATCGGTGGAAAATGGAAAGGTGAGTCAGATGAAAAACAAATAGTATTTTCAGGTGGAGAGCTCACTTTATTGGAACAATAAAGCAATCTGCTCTCGAGATTTTATCATTTGCGATATAAAGATATGAATCATATTAAAAGATAACAATTAGTATTTATATAAAACTCTAATGATAAACGAAATGATCCTATTTCGACTATAAGGTCTCACGTAATCCACCACGAAATCAATTTGAAATTGTTTGTAGAAGTAAGTCCAGCATAACTCACGATGACACAAAGGGTCACGTACTGGTGGTTCCCAATGGAGCAGAACAACCGTCATCGGCGGTGAATATTAAAATTGATTTTGTTGTTTTAGGAGCCGAAATTGGAGACAATCACAAGAGAAACAATAGAAACATTCAGAGGACAACGGACAGAGTGTAAAGTAACCACTGAAAAGAAGGGATTTAAAGAAGATTGTCCGCAAGACATAATCGAAGCGATTTCCGACAAAGCAAATAAAAACAGCCTGAAAAAGTCCGCAATAAAGGTTTGTAATCGAACGATTTATAAACGCATTTAAGTTTGTTGTCTTTTTGTTGCTTAATCGGGCGGATATTGCAAATTAAGCTGCGATTTGTGTATAAAATTTTTATTCAAAGCAATTTGTGATGGCAATTAAATTTTTTTCGAAAAAGATAAACGTGAAAAACACAGTCGTAAATTCCTATTGTAATGTGGATGTTGCACAATTTTACAGCTTGATAAAACTACTTTAAATATTCTTAGTATATAAAATGATTGCAGAATTATTTCAAATATGGATGTCGTTAAATTTCAAAATGAATCTTTAGAAGCGCATAATAAATATAGGGCATTGCATGGCGCGCCTCCGCTTAAACTTAATCAGGATATTTGCAAAATTAGCCAACAATGGGCGAATCATTTGAGTAATACGAACGGCTTCGAGCATAGCCACAAGAAGGGATATGGGGAGAATTTGTACATGTTTCAATCGACTGATCAAAATGTGGTGATTTCGGGAAAAGAGGCGGTTGACAGTTGGTACAATGAGATCAAGGACTATAATTTTCGATCAGGAGGGTTTAGCGGTGCAACTGGACATTTTACGCAAGTTGTTTGGAAGGATTCCACTGAATTGGGGGTGGCTTTCGCGAAAAGAGGCGGGAGGATTGTGGTTGTTGCAAACTACACTCCTCCGGGGAATTTTATGGGACGGTTTCAGCAAAATGTTTTGCCACCTGGCACTAAAGTGTCTCAAGAACCAAAATCGAGCGACAAACAAGTCGATTCCGTTGTTGGGAACATGAAACATTTGTCTGTAAAGGATAATATTTCTATGTCTTCTTTTGCAAAAGATTCCTTAGAGATTGTTAACAATCTCAGAAAAAAACACAGAGTTGGGTCTTTAGAGTTAAACCAAGAGGTAAGTTAAGGAGCAAATTTTCCGAATTACGTAGTTGAATCAAAAAATTTCTAGATGTGCAAATTTGCTGCTAATTGGGCCGAAGAATGTGCCAGGCAAAAGACATTTGTAAAGAAACCCAACTCGCCGTATGGCTCCGGTTTATACATGATAAGCTCAACTGATCTGAGCTTTTACCCAACCCCGAAAGAAATCATTGAAAAATGGTACCAGCAAAGCAAAAATTTTGTATATCAAACAGAGAATGTACCAAATACCAGCCTAAATTTTACCCAATTAGTTTGGAAAAATACCACTGAATTCGGGATAGCCGTTGGATCTAACAGTGAAGGACAGCATTACATTGTCGCTGTTTACAGTCCTCGAGGCAACTACGTTGGAGAATTTACAGCAAACGTGCTTCCACCAATTTAAAACTATTTAATTGCATTTTATTTTATGTTCCTCGCAGCATTTTACCAAAGCATTCCTAAATAAAGTTATGATGTAATATTTGTTTAATTACTATAATTCCCTAAATTGATAAATAAAATTTATCACAGTAAACATTTTATTGTAAACACCGATAAGACACACCTTTCAGATTAAGGCAATTTTCTTTTTTTTTTCAGAAACGAAGCCCTCAGGTGGATTTTCAATTAGAGTGCCTTAAAGCCCACAATCAGTACCGCAAAGAGCACGGTGTGCCTCCATTGAAACTCAACAAGGAAATCTGCAGGGTGAGCCAAGAATGGGCCAACAATCTCATCAAAAAGGGCGTGTTTATGCACAGCCAAAATCGCGAGTATGGAGAAAATTTATTTTCGATGCATTCAACCGATCCGAAATTTACAATATCCGGCCGAGAGCCGGTTAGGCATTGGTATAATGAAATAAAGTCGCACAATTTCGACAGAGAACCAGACAGTCTAAAATCTGGACATTTTACGCAAGTTGTGTGGAAGAGTTCCAAAGAGATGGGAATTGCATTTGCAAGAAATGCGGGGAAAATTGTTGTAGTAGCGCATTACTATCCGCCGGGGAATATTATCGGCTGTTTTCTTGAAAACGTGCCGCCTCTCGGCGGTTTCCCCACAAATAACAACAATAATTGCACCGAGTTGAAAGAAAGTATTTCGAAATTAAGTCTCACTCCGAAACGAACAATCAGCTATAAAGACTTGCTACTCAAATGCACCGAAGGCAACTTTGAAGAAGACTTTTTAAATGCTCATAATTTATATAGAAGAAGACACGGAGTGGCGCCTTTAAAACTCGATCGAAAACTATGCAAGTACAGCGAAGAGTGGGCCAAACATTTGGCCTCTAGAAATATTTTAGAGCATCGACCTTGTAGCAATTACGGCGAGAATATTTACAGTATCTACACATCCGATTCGAATGTTAAAATCAGCGGGAAAGAAGTGGTGAAGGTTTGGTATGAGGAAAGAAAGCATCATCCATTCGGTCGTGAACCGAACGATTTAAAATCCGGCCATTTTACGCAAATTGTTTGGAAGGGTAGTCAATTTTTGGGTGTTGGTGTTGCGAAAAATTCGCAAGGGAATATTTTTATTGTCGCTAATTACTCACCTGCTGGGAATTTTGTGGGGCATTTTACCGATAATGTTTTACCTGTTCAACCGTCCTTGGAAAACTCTTCTAACGATTCCCTCAACAACGACCAAGTGGACGGTGAAGAGCAGACTTTCTCACAGTTCGCACTGGACGCTTTGAAAGTGCATAATGAGTATAGGCGGAAACACGGTGTTGGTGATTTGGTTCTTAATGAACAGGTAAGCGATTAGACTTGTTTTTATTACAGGAAGTAAAATGTCGTGTTGCAGCTGTGCGAATTGGCGCAAGAATGGGCCGATACTTGTGCGAAGGCCTGCAGTTTGACCCATCGAGCCAATAACGCGTACGGAGAGAATTTGTTCTCTGTCTACAGTTCGGATTACGATCAAACTTTGTCCGCTAGAGATGTGGTGAAAGAGTGGTACGATCCGATGAAGTTCTACAATTTTGGGGTGGAGAAAGTGAATCAATCAGCATTAAATTTCACGCAACTAATTTGGAGGAGTACGACAGAGTTGGGAATTGGAATGGCGAAGAATCGTAAAGGGCAAATTTACGTGGTGGCGAATTACAGTCCAAGAGGGAATAATATTGGCCACTTTGTCGCAAATGTACCTAAATCGAAGCCTTGACATTATAGTAAAAGTCCAAAACGGCACACCTAGTACCTAATTCACATTCCATTTTTTAATAATGCCAAAAATGCATATTTTGCTAAGATTGTACTTAAAATGAGCATATCATTTATTGGTGTGCAAAATAGTTTAAAACTAGATTAATAGAATTTTTCACTAGGAAACAGTAGCAAAGTATTTCGATTTCTTCCACTTTAATGTTAATTATAAAGAGTATACTGTTGTGATTTGTGAAATAATTCAAGATTCTAATTGAATATTTGTGATTCTTCTTAAAGACTGGCAATAATTAATATGGAATTAATAGAGTGATGTTATACTGTTGGTATTATGTAAATTCCGTCTGAAGTTTTTCCACAAATTTAAAGAAATTAAATAAATTCTTAGTACCTTGTAAATCTATTTTATTAAAACATAATTAAAATACCATCACATCTTGATTATTGTCCTCTCTTCACTTTGATTAATATGTCCCCATTAGGAAGGATTTTAAGAGAAGTGTGAGCCCATTTTGGTCTTCTTTCTTTCCAATAATAAGGTCTGTATGAAATGTACTTTTTATTTGTTCTTTTGGTGTTTAACTTCGAATATTGTACGTAAAATTCACTGCAATAATTCTCAATAATATCAAGAATCCATACAAATTGCACTTACCTTTTAATTTGCTCACTCATTTTAACAATAAAGTAGAAGCCTTTGCATTTAAAATCTTCAGATGACAACCACAAAAAACTTTTTCATTTATTCCAGGAATGCTCCAAAAAAAAAACCTCGTTCGTTTGTTAAATTTATTAAGAAATTAATCTGCAACATGGAACTGTTTGATTACAATGTTCCAAATAGTTCAAAGAATTAACATAAAATTGAACAAATAAAAGACTTCCTCGAGAAGTCTCCAAAAACTGAAAGAAAATCATTTCCTCTACAGTAAAGACATAAATTTTTCCACAAATACAAGTACCATCTATCACACTTTCTAACATCAACGATAACATTTTTTTAAATATTATACAATATATTTATTTGTTTGTCTTTCATGCATTTTACTAGTGCAATCTGAATAAAATTAGCAATAATCACTAGATTGAGACAACCACGATAAGAAGGAAAGCTCAATGTTGTCAAAATGACATACAAAACATTTGTCCTTTTCCTTTGAGAAAATACTTTATGCACTGTAATAAACGTTTTACGAACGTACAAGGAGTGGTTACAGGAAGAAATTACAACATTTCCTGTATCCAAATGGATGTTACACATTAAGCATTTCAATTTCAAAAACATTATTTACTAGTACACTTTTAGTAAATAGTTAGAGAGCGCCTGTATAGTTAGGAATACGAAAATTGCCTTACATATATTTTCATTTTTCTTTTTTTAAAATCCAACAATTTTTTTTAATGAAAATATACCTATTTAATATATGTCCAACGAACCCCAAGTGTATTTTTTTATAATTACTTGTAAATTTTATAGGAAAATACAATTTTATAAAAAGATATACAAAAGAAACTCAAATCAAGTACAATATTTCAACAATCTAAATACAAAATGTACATAATCTCTTTTGTTTTAAGAAAATACATAAGTTTTATATCATCGTTTTTTTATCGTATATTTAAATGTGCACCATAAAAATAGTGTATTTTATTTTACTAACACTTTAATCATTGTTTTTGTTCTAATACCATTTAAAGCTTCACAATAAAGTCACCCTTACATTACGTTTTATTTTTCATTAGATTATTCATCAATTTGTACACTATTCTGACTAGTGTGAGTAATAGAACCACATTTCTTAAGTACCTAAAAAATGAAGGCGAAACATTTTCTGCCATCAAGTATTAATGTCTCACAATCCATACGCTAGAAATGATTAACAACAAATCAAATATCTTATATCACAATTTGCACATTTTTTAAGAATAAATTCAATTGACCTTATGTTAAACAATAAAAAAAAGAACAAATCCATTGATATCCGCAAATATATATAACCGTTTTGTTATGCTATCACAATTTGCTGTTAGAAAAAAATATTCAAGCATAAATCAATGTATTTAATTACTTGATATGTAATGACTTATTCCTTTTCATAATCCTTTAAAAAACTCACAAATCGATTTTCCCAATCAATTCACCCTGTAATCACTTTAGATCTTTCAACTTTCGTACAAAAACAAAATCGCACAATTTCCAAATCCAATTGCAAATTTCATATTGACTTGATCTCAAAATTCATCTTATAATAAACTTATTATATACATTTTTTATACAATACTTACATAAATAGAATTACAAATGCAACAATACAATAAGTATACAAAAATAAATCCAACTTTCTTGTTTCAAATATGTGTTAATTCACAACTTTAAATCGCTTTTTTAATAACAATCAACATTAGGCCACAATCTTTAAAAAAAATTGCCCAAAAATCTGTCAATTTATTAAACAATGTTACAATGAAACAGCTTCACATCGACGACGTCTTTGGGAACATTCGCATTACCGATGTGGTCAACGCAATTGGATCCGTTTGCGTTGAACTCGCATGCCTTTCATGGTACTCTTGGAAACATGGCACTATACATAAATTTGTCTGACATTCTGGACAGTGATATTTCGTTTTGCGACGCAATATTCTCCCATGGGCATCCACTGTATTCCAACAATAATTGCACCCCAACGCCGGCCCTGGCCGCACCACCGGACAATGACTGGATCTTGTACTACTCTGTAATAAAACACACAAAAATTTATAAAGTTTGATCGATAAATAAAATAAAATGGAAGAAATAACAGAGTTTAACAAATTATTCGGACCAGTTGAAACTTTTCCAGTGATTCAATTAATTTCGAAAGAAAAAGATGAGTTTGTAGACGAGTTAATAAAAAATACAATTGGTAAACTAGAAAACATAGTTAAAACCGAAAACTTTTCAGAAACTTTCAATGAAACCATGTGGATTGTTAAAAACGAACATAGTCCACCGAAACCTTTTTTGGAGGCTGACATTACCGCATTGGAAACGTGCTTTGAAACCAAAAAACCACATAAACTGAAACTTATAAAACCGGACCTAACACCTGTAATAACTCTAGACCCTCATCAGGAAAACCAATCGATTAAATCAAGTATAAACTCCCCAATTTGGGATCTATTGGCCGTAAACGTTTGTAATAAATTCCGTATCACGCCTCCCAACTACAATGCGTACGATGAGAATGAGAAACACTGGCTGGAAAGACCGCCAATCTCTTGGGACAAATTAAACGCCTCCCATACACTCTGCACAAATTGGCTAGATAAACATTTTTAATACCATACCTGTGGTGATGAAGCACTTCGTTTCAACTCATCAGTCCTCACACGAAGTGTATTAATTGGTGCTACAGCCGCATCCGTACGCAACGAAATCTCTTGTGTACTCACACTGACTGCATCAGATACAACAACAACTGGACTAATTGCCCTTTCAGCTGTCTCGGCGATGTGCGATTGGGGAATTAATTGGATGTGAAGGGGCGGTGAAGACGACTGTAACAAAAAAAGAAATACAATGTGTTGGAATTGAAATTGGTCGTCAATTATTTCGAGGTGTACCTGTTTTATTTGGCTTGGCAGTAATGGATGTGAATGTTGCTTGACAAGGACAGCGCCTGGTACAGTTAATAAATTGCCTGGCGGTGGCGAAAGGGCTGGAAGTGGTTCGGAACATTGACGTTCTACACGTGGAACAGATAGATATTGGCTAGGATCCCCATCAGCCGCTTGACTTGGATCACTTTCCCGTTTTATTCGCGGCTGTCGCATTAGGAAACGGCCACGTTTTGTGCCCATTTGCTGGTTTGGTTGGGACAGTTGTTGGGTGAATTGTGCATGGACTGTTGTTAGCTTTTCTGAAACTGTAAACATTTAATTTAATCAAGTTAAAAAATTCAATTCTTCGACCTTTTTTATACTATGTAGGATTAGGGATTGTTGTATTAATAAAAACCCTATAATAAAAACTCTAATTTATTGACTTATAATACAATATGAAATAATTCTAAGAGCCCTATGTTTACAATATGCCTTGTGATGTTTCAAAACAGCAAATTAAAGCCTTCTAATTCCATTTTATAAACAATAAACCAAACATTATCCGAAATATGATCACAGAGTAATAGTACAGAAAAAAATTTGAGAGCAAATTATTTTTTGATCATTTGCGCATTTTCGAAATTAATTCAACATGTACTTAAGCTAAAGTAAATACGTTAGTGTACAGATACAGACAGAAGTAATACTACATGTATTCTCAATAACATTCAACGGTAAGAATATTCTAAGTTCTTTTAAATATGCATTTATACTCAAGTGAATAAAAAAACTCAAGATCAATAAAGAGATTTTCCTAGTCAGTCTATAAATTTACAACGTCCAATATTCGTTTTACTCTTTTTTTCCTCTCAAATATTTAGAAAAATAATTTACAATTCATTTTATGTAGAAATCTTATGAGAACTTTAAAACATATTTACAATTCTGAAGTACCATTTTGTAGAATTTTCCAAATTAAAAAAATATAACCTACTTACATATAAATAAAATAATATAAAATTAACAACTACGAATCACAGACAACATTAATTTTTAAATTAAGTAAATTATGTTTAGTACTGAAATAAAATTTGTGTGAATTCTTCCATATTCTCAATTTTATCTAATACACATTTATGGCACATACATGTGTATGAAAACACGCCTTTTTTTACCTATTAAAACCTTGGATAAATATATTAACTTGTCTGTTAAAAATCCGAATATTTAATTCTTCAGATCGCATTACAACTTAAACATTAAAAACTTTTTATACAGCATCCCTAAGAAAGCAACTTACATATGTTCATAATTGATACCTTGAAAATTGATAGCTTGTTGTGCATTTATAATAGCTGCATCTAAATATTTCGGTCGTTGTAATACAGGCCCTAAATCTACTGGTTTACCATCAAAAAAAGTACCACTTATTAAAGCAACCGGATGATTTGAAGTGGCACATAAAATCGGCTCACAATCCTGCTTGGCAAGCTCTTGTTGTTGATGCTGTTGTTGTTGTTGTGATGGTGCTTGTTGCTGTTGTTGTTGGTTCGGTGGTGGAGGAGGCGGCGGCGGTAATGAAGACGTCGATGCCGGTGGCGGTGTTGAACTCACACTCTGATTATTCGACTCGCTCTCCTGCTTCCTACTCTTAATACTCAATCGAAAATTCGGATAGCCACGCTTCTTGTACTCTAACCAAAGTGTACGATTATTCACACCATACATTCTAGCTGCCTTACAAAATCCAATGCCACCAAAACGCACCGCCTCCAATGCTCTTATAAAATTCTCATCCGCTTGCGGATTCACACTACGTTTACGTTTTTGTATCATCTGTGGTGGGGAATTGTTTATATGATTTGGATAACAATTACTATCGGCCGGTGAGGAAGGATTTAAAGCTTGATGGGTTTGCGGATGACTTGGATTAGTAATTGTGTTACATTGCGATGGTATAGTTTGGTTACTAGAATTATTTGGCATTGTTGTAGGTGGTGAACAGGTTGTGTAATGTGTATAACCACTTTGATCCATCACGTTCCATTGTAAGCCTCCTGAAAGGATTTGGTTCGAGGTTAACAAATTTTTTTATTGACTTTTTAGCGTAAAGGCTAAGCTCAACGGCATATGTGAACATGAATTATTAATAAAATTGTGAATTAATTTTTATGTAATAAAAATGAGTGAATGGGATTTGTACAAATGGATTAGATGAGTAATTTTTTTTTAATTGTTTTGCTGGATTTATTGAGCTCAGCCTCTGCTAAAAGGTCGAAGGATTAGGAGGAATAGGAGGCAAAGATGTTCACGTTGCTGTTGATTCTTAGCCTTGCTAAGCACTATTTTATATTGTATAATCTTCATGCACTACATTTTTGCACAGTAAAACGTTAACTCGACCCGACAATCCGTTTCCGACTTAGATTTAAGTAAATCTAACTAAAGTCATTACCTGTGAGTGTCTGATGACTTTGGGGAGTGCTTGTGGCTGAAGAACTCGGTATTTCAATCGTTGACGTGTCAATTGTGTGCGACATATTCATTTCCTGTTGTTGAGGTACTTGCTAAAATTACAGACAATTAAAAATTGGTTCTACTTTTTATGTTGAAATGTTTACTAATGTAATCTGATGCGGGGGCTCATCTTCAACACTCTCATGTGAACTTCCTCTGTGTAATTCCGAATCGCTACTGTGCTGTTTGCTCTTCTGAGGTGTACTGCTTCCATCCGAAGAGAAACCAGCTGGATCTGATTTAATTACAGTGCCAAGAACATTTGTAACGGATGTTGTTAATAAAACTTCGCCGGTTGTGTGTTCGTCTGGTATACGTTCGGTTGAACCGGATCCAGAACCAGTTGATGACTTACGTAAACGTTTCCTGTAATTTATATTTAATTGATGAATTGAAAATTTATGATTTTAGGATGAACCTTTTGCTTGTCGGCGACATGGGACAGGGAGAAGGCGACAAAGACTGCCTTGGTACACCATCTGAACTCCAATTCGAATCGCCTGGTGTTAAAAGTTCCGCTCTGTCAATGGAACTATTCTGTTTTGTCATGGATTGATCAACAGGTATTTCAGCTAAGCCTATAAATAAATAGAAATAAATAGATTTTGTTAAGGATGATGCAATGGATGTGTACCTTTGATTTTCAACATTTCAGCAGTTTTCAATATGTAGGGAAGCTGCTCTTGTGAAACATTTACCTCACCGTAATACATAAAATCGACCATAACTTTCAAATCGGCAAACTTTACGTCTTTCAGTATCACAATGGGATGTTGGCAAGGATTTACTGTAAATAAGGACTGAAAACAGAAATGCATACATATAAAAATCGAATAAAAATCTGTGTTAAATTAAGGTTAGAATAATGAGTAATAAATTTTTACATGTATTTTATACCTGAAAGTATGAACTGCAAGCAGATAAAACGACTTTATGGGCTTGCAAGTGTCTGCCTTCTGCAGCTAATGTGACATCCACCAAGGATTCACTATTTAGAAGACTAGAGAACACAGAAATGAAATTCGGTTGATGGTTATTCCATCTTAAACAATATTGTTGCATTGTCATTGTAATGTTTTATGAAAATCTAAAATGCACACAATGTCACATTGAATTAATATTATGGTTGTTTACACTTGTTTATATTTTTCGTAATTTAAAAGTACGTACAATCAATAAATTGACCTGTGAATTGTAACCTTGAAAGTCCACCAATACGACGAGATGACATCAACGAATTTTTCAAATGATGACTAGAAACAATTCGAACAGAAAAGGTCAGCATAATTAATTTGTTGCTTATTACGTCATTTGTTATATATTACACATTGTATTACCTTTGTTTGAAAAATAAACATGAGTAATTTAAATAAACACTACTCATAAAAAACATAATCCACCATTTTTATTTTTCACATTGACGTAATTGCTAAAATTGTCACATTCTCACATTACAGATTACTGTTCTCCATCGCTATTATCTACATGAATTTAATTATATAATATGACATTAATGCACACACGAAATAAATGCTCTAGTGATATTTAGAATGTTTATTTATTTATTACAAGTTTATTTTTGTAATTGAACACAACAGATTGGATTTGTTGTTAAAAGAAACTGCAGGCAAACTAAAAGACGCATTTCCAGATGTCGCCACTAATACTGATTTTGAATTTAATTCCACCTTATACAGAGTGTTTGCGTGTATGCGATACGAATTTAATGTCCCATTAAAGTCCTGAGGATAATTTGGAAAAGGGAGCACATTTCTCAAGCCGTAAATCCTCTCTAAATTACGCAATATATCTGTATAACAATATAAAAGACTGGTTTTCATACAGAATTAAGTTAATAAGATTCAAAAAAGAAAAACACAAGGCTAGAGGGTGAAGATGAGAGGGATTTGAGTGAACCAGTTGACGTCAATTCAAGCAGCATTTTAACTTAACGCCGTAAATAAAGATTTCCAGAGATTTCCCCATACATACATTTGTATGGATGTGGACTGAATATAAATGGGTCCACAATAAACTGCACCACCAAACCGAAAGTATTACGGTAGGTATATACAGCAGTATACGGTATACCTACACAGTTAAACATGTTATTTTCCGCATTATATCCAGATATAAACAAAGCCTAATGCACCCATCCATATTTCCAGTAATTCGGCAATACATGCTTGTAAAATGGATAATAGTAGAAAGGAGAAACAAAAAGAAACGTTGATACAGAACAAACAAGTGAAATAATCTTGTAGGCCTTTCGTTAATCCCTCGGGATATATATTGGTTTGATGCCAACTAGGAGAATGAAATCACATCAAACCAGATCTCAACGGATTCGATTCCAAACAACTATAATACTTTATGAAGAAAATTTTGAATTATTTCTTTTGTGGTTGCCGAGTATTACGATGCCTTATACGAGCGGTGCTTTTCCTCTTTTTGGTCATACAAATGAAATAATAAGTTAATATAAGGCAATGATGTTGTTCTAATCATTTTGCGAATTGTAAACTTGTTAAATTTTGCACGTAATTGTGTTGATGTTGAAAAAACGAAAGAAAAATAGAAGAAGAAAGTTTTCCATCAGAACATTTTTACGCCGCCAACAACAGTGTTATTATAAGTAAACAGAGAAATAATGAAAATCTATAACGTCGTTGATTGTCAAGAAACGCAATTCTCTTCTGGGCTTCGGCTTCTCTCTTGCCGCCTTATTCCTCTCTCCACTTCTTCTCTCCAGAGCAATGTAATTTAAAATACTCTAGTATTTGATAGGGGACCAAAGATGATTGATTTCAGAAACTTTATTAAAGGCCAGTTTATCCTTACGAGATTATTATCCCTATTTGGTATGGTGGAATCGTGTGTGGAAAAGGAAAAAACCACTGATATAATGTTAGGTTTTTGAAGGAAAATGGCTAAAAATAAGATGTAGTCTTACAGCTATATCTATTTTATATTGATTCATAATGGATTTGCACTAATGTCGTTTTCCATCATTGATTTATATATAGGGCTTGGATTTTATTCGATTTTCCTCACTTTTTTATACTTTCATCTCGTTTATTCTCCCCCGGACTTTGGTGGGATTAGTAAGTTTCTTTAAAAAAATGTACTCACTTGAAAAAAAAGAAGACATCGCGCGCTGTTTCCTCATTACTAATAAATGGACGGCGAATATACGTTTTGTTGTCATCTAGTTCAGGTAGGGCATAAAATATAAATTGAATTATATATTATTTCAAGTAAAAATCACATATATAGGACATGTATAAGGGAAATTTTATGAGTAGAGCGCACACACAGCACATCCTGTCCATATAAAACAACCAAAGACAATCATAATGAAAAAATCATAAAGTTTATTCTCAATATGTGATGAAGGAGAGAAATACACGTAGATATAGATTTTGAACGTAAAAACATACTCTGGCTCGTATATTATTGTCTGATATCCACATTCTTTTCGCATTCAGTGTCCAATTGTGAGCAGGAGGGCCCATAAAGATTTTTACAGCATCAACAATGTCTCGGGATGAGAGCGTCAAATTGGGACGCATTTGATTGCCAGGTAGAAAAATGCATTTGTACTTATTAATAAAAATATATCAAGCCTTGCAGCAATAGAAATAGTTTTCTACCTTGTTACATTTTTAATACATCCACCGTTAAAATACAAACACACTAATGCAATAATGCTTTTATGTACATATTTATTTGTGGTTTGCAAAAAATCCCTTCACAATATAAGAAGAACAATAATGCACGCAGGCAAGTTGCTGTGCGGTGGTTACATTTTAAATTCAATTAACTTTTTTTCATTGTGATCCTCTTAATTATTCAACGGGCAAATAAAGAGCGCAAAATATACCGCCGCGTATCAATAAAATGAGTACAACTGTTTCGGCTAATTAATTTTCTGGCAGAAATGTGGGTAATTGGGACGCTGTATCCCGACTGCTGGCGGTATTAGGATTATTATAATAGTTGTGAAGAAGTTTAAGTTGAATTCAGGGGAAGAGAGAGGATCGAATTGGGAAGACGGTCCTGTATATGTGTGTGTGCAATGACCTCTTCGCGGGCTGCGTTGTCCTGGCAACGGTATGGATCCCTGGATCAGGGGGCGGCTGGACTTGGCCTCGAATTAACCTATTAGTGGCGGATTTCTTATCTCACCTCCTATTGTATTTTATGGATATATTGATGTTCACAAAAAAATGCCACACGACACTTTTTCCTTCTACTGCAAATACAAGAATATAACAGAAAATGTTGGTGGATTAAATTTCGGCACGTAATCGTCGAGCGATTATTGCAATACATTTTATTATTAGAAAATACCGAAATTTCTGGATTCCAAAGTCTTTTTAATTAAATCGCTTTTTTGGGAATGGGTGGGCTTAGACCCACTTTTTATACTTCTTTTAGGATTACATCTAAAAAAAACGCGAAGAAAAAATACACTTGATGTGAAAGTGAATAAAGCTACAAAGTATTATTAAGAATGCTTTAGTTGAACAGTTGGAAACGTTCGTATTACATTTTAACAATACCCCAACAATAATAACAAACTTGTTAACATTTCTTGGTGGATTACATATAAAAATAGAAATAAACGCTGGGATGTTGTATAGATATACATATACAAAAAGCTCGCGGTGATGGACATTAAGTTTAATGACATAAAAACATTCATGCTGGAGAAAACTTTTATGCAGCCATCATCATAAGTGGAAGTGTCGTTTCGTGGTGATATCAAGATGTGGAGATGCTTTCGGAAATCCCATTTACTTTTCCTTCTGTATAAAAATGTTATTCGCACTTTGGTCTCGGTGTGTTCTTAAATAGAGACAAAAAGAACTAATTGAAGAAGCATAATATATAGTGGTGGGTAAATATGTGATGCGGTTTCCTGAATTGACTCTGTGCGAAACGTGCTGTCACTCAATTATATGCTAAATCCAAGAGACGTCTTCTATATACTCCACAGTGCGACGTAGGACCAATGTTGACTTTTTGCTCATTATATATGCTAAGAAGAAGCGTATAGTAGGAGTGAATTTTCTTCTTGGCTAAACTAAATTTCGTTTCGAGATTTTCAGTTAAAATGGCTTTGCATTTTGCTGTTTGTGTAATAATTTCGCGATATTTATTCGTCGCTTTGCCGCACTACTATATGTACGTTACCGGATGGAAAATGTGACTATTAACTGAAAAAATCGAGATACTTACGGAGATGTGCACCAGGGAAAAATCATTCGTCTATCACTTATTCAGGACTTTTTCCACTTCGCTTCTTTCTCTAATTCTTAATTAATTCAGGCGAGACGATTTAATATTTGATCATTTTACACATTCAAACGCTTAATAATAAATCCGTTAAGAATTGTTTAAACGTTTCTCCACATTCGAATGTATAAATTGTTGTTGTGTGAGGGAGTAATTCAGCGACACCAATAATAAGATTCCCAAGTTTCCACTTACAGTAGGAAAGTGGAAAATGGACGTAAAGTAATTCAATCAACCGGTGAGTAGAGCACCATACCGTCGCTCAGTGCTATGGGGTACAAAATGAGGGTGGACTACTTTAAATTCAAGCGTACTTCGTGTTAATCTAATACTCGTATTGTAAGCACTGGCACAGCAGCACATCCAGATGATTGTGGATATCTCCATGTCTGTAAGGCAGGAAGCATTTTCCACTACAAGACAATGCCGCACAACTTACTTCATTTACGTTTCTCTCTCTCGCCGTGTATATGTTGGAAATTATTCGAATTATGGAAAACCGGCTAAAAAAGTGACCGCAATTGAAATCAATCCTAAACAAAGAGAGACAAACTGGGCGCCCTTTTCTCCCTTCTAGAGACCCATAATGATGGTAAGTAAATGGAAAATTACCCAATGTAAATTATGTAGTGTAAACTAAACAACCCAAGTTAGGCATCATGCACATCACCTCTTAGTTGGTGCTTTTTGTTTGTGTTACAAATTCTTAGGCAGGATATTAAGGACTTGAGGCGTATCCTTCTTAAAGGTTTATTATACAATGGCTGTTTGAAATATTTGCTCTTACGTTGAACACAACGTCGTGAAATCTGTAAGCAATTATTAATTTACATCCGTATTATTTTCGGATCAAATTTGCTCGGGGGTTTATACCTTTTCCGGGGCGAATTTCGGAACGGGTGCCACCCTCATATTCGACTCGCTCTTTTTTATTTCATTTAAACGGCACAATCGTTGCGGAATGCAATAACACACCGAAATGTGTGATCATTTACGCTTTTTCAATTTTCTCATGCGTAATTTACCATATATAAGTGACATGATTCGATGATATTCCAGCTTTTTTTTGGAACTCATCTTTCCCTTCTTCCTGTACCTGATGGCACCTGGCAGGATAATTCAGTAAAATCGAGGCAAAAATTATATCCACCAACGTTGCCTTGTGTTTATTCTTTTTTTATCTTAAATGAACCAATTCTTCAAGTGCTGTGAGAAGTTGAACAAACACATTTGAAAGTTCGTTATTATACAAGTGACAGGTCATATTACAAAAATTTACATTTTCCAGAAAGAATTTCCACCATCGTTCAGGTCACGAAGTTGCGGTGATATTTCAACATATACGCAAAATAATGTTAGACATTGGATTAATTTTCTTTTCATCCACCAACTCCCCAAAATAACCGCATTCTCCCTCCACTTCTCTCTGTGCTGATATGCATTAGAGTAAATTAATTAGGGTTTCGATATTGGCGTCAATATTAATTAGAATTTCGAATTTGTTGTGTTTATAAGTGGCAATAAGTGAATATAGGTAAGTGAACTGACACAAGTTTTGAGTTAATAAAGATCTTAACTTTCCCTAAGTTTAGACTTAGGAGTAAGAGCGCGTCTTAGCACATTTAAAATCAATACTTGCGGTGTGCTGTTCTGTACACCTTTGGAAGTCAGATTCTAAGCTGTTTATGTAGATGATGTAATAGTATACGAAAGGCGTCCTTTTATGAGCTTACTAAATTTCACACTAGAACACGTTAAACCCTATTACATGTTTTCTCGTCACAATACACTAATTAATGTTTGGAAATTGTTTTGCATTACGAGACAGATACAGAGACTATGTTTGAAAGGAGAGAAAAAACGGGCGCGAAACGTTGATTGAATGTGCGTTCAATTGGAAATGTTGTTGGTCCAATTGACAAAGTTAAATATTTTCCATATAAATATTTATGTATTCATTTGGAAAATTTCGACTTGCATGTTTGGTACCTTTGAAATGTGTGTGGCGGTAACCGGAAACGGCAACCCCTTAAAATATTAAATAAACGGTATAATTGATCAAACAAGAACAACATCAACTTCATCGAATCGAAATTGCCAATATTGTTGCTGTTCTACGGTTGTATTGTTACAGGGCTCTACATTAAAAATGGGAAGCACAATTGACTCGCTCCACACACATAGGTAAAGAGTCTGTGTATTTATTGAAAGGAAAATGCGCATATTTCCTGAAATTTGTTACCTAAAAACGAGACAATCTCGAATGGTTCTGAGTCTGACTTTGGAGACAATAATGTGGAAAACGTGTAGAGCGCCACTTTGGACAATAAAAATTAAAAGACATAAAAATAATTTATGTAAAAAACGGCTGAAATGCTTTTCAAATGTGGGCTTATACATTAAAACATAATAATATTTATGGGATTTGCGGGAATGCGGCGCTGCTCTTCGGCCCATTTCCAGGTGATATTTTGATACACATATTACTTTTACGAGTAAAATAAACCGTATTATTTTTTACAGTTGAAAAACCTAACAATTTCCATGTGTTTATACTCTTCAGTTGTACCATATAACATACACATAGGATAATGGAACCGGGCCGTATATAAAGTGTCAAATACAGCTTGTTTGTTTTTGGAATTTGAATTTACTCTTTTCTCTTTTTATTCTAATGTTGTAAACTCGTCACCCTATAAAGCACTCTCCAGTTTTCATACACACAGTGAACAGAAATTCCATCCCAGAACGTATGGTTTATAATTTGACTTTCAAATGAAATCATATTCAACTTGTTTAAGACATAACAACAACAGTGCGAAGGGAACGAAATAACGGTGAATGGGTTTCTGTTGACCTGTGAGTATGCATTGTCATATCGTTTCTAACTAACATATTCGTTTCTTTCGCACTTGATTTGCGTTATACAAGTGTACATGCACATGGCTCCAACTTAAGCATACATTATTCAAAATCACAATGTTAAACTTACACTCGAATGGGTTTAACTACATTTGTTACCCTAATCGCAAGTTTTAGGCAAAGTACGCACCAATGGAGCCTACAACTCATACATGGTTACATTTTTCTCTCGTTGCCGTTCCAAGAGTTTCAGTGTTAATTGAATCCCTATTTCTGAATTTAGTGAGCAACCCGGAAGATTTTATGCAATTTATTTACAATTATAATCACAACCAGTGCAGTTTCTTGGACGTTATGTGAAATTGCGTCTTTGTGTTGGAAATGTAATTTTTGCGTTAACTGTGCCATCATTTAATGATTCCATTTCAATTAAATCGATCGCCTGTCTTTCAATCTAATTTTATATTGAAATGTCTGTCAGGATGCGAATTAAACTGCAACGACAACGAGGTGCATTAAAGCAGGCGTCCCATTACTTCGATGCTGCTGCTGATGGTACAAGATGTAGAACTTTGGGGAAGAGCTCGGGGAAGAGGGAGATGTATTGCCGAACTCAATATGCGGGTCTTAGATGTAGGTGCTAACGCCGCACCAATTGACTTAGCGAATAAGTCACCACATGAATATTCAAGAGGCAACAGAATCTCGCGGTTTGCACCTGCCTCCGACGTTATTATTTCGCGAAACAATTGTGTGCTAGGAAAATTTAAATTCACCGTTTTTTTCACCACACAAACGATGTCAGAAAGATGATAACATGAAAAAACTTCAATATGGACCTTAATTTGTATAAATTTGCTAAACTCTCTCTCTTCTCACTACCCGCCCCCACTGACTTGACATTTTAAAATGAACTCATAAAAAATTGAAGCGATAACATTCTTTTTTCTATCATATTTCTTTTCCCGTTTGCCCCCCATATTTTTCAACATAATGCAATTTGTTAGAATTTAAAATGCCGGACTTTTTCCCCGGTACAGATTATAAAATGTAAAGTTGACGGTCTTTTTCGAGGGTATAACGTTTGTAGCACAGTTTAAATCCTATGTGATATATAATGGCTTGGCATTGACTAACGTACGCAATTAATCTCGCATTACAGTATAAGCTACCGAATCCTTGGCAGAAGGGAAAATGTTTTGTACTGGGAGTACGAGGAGAAAGTCGTCCTTTACTGCCTTTGCTGTTATCTTCGAGTTGAGTTATGTGAATGTTGAATGACAATCTCGTTCTGTCTATTATTCCTGCACTAGAATTCAGTCTGTGAAATCCAGAAATTCGGTCCCTTATTAGGAAACCATGTAACATATTTCCCCGACAAAAGATAAAAGGCGTCTACCTGATGTGGAATAACGCACATACAGTTCTTCTTAATTTACGACGTTCGATAAAGACGCCGGCATTATTTTAAATGCGGTAAATTTTAAGGGAGCTTCCCTCAAGGGTCTCCAACACGCGACTATATTCACCATTAGAATTATTCGAATTTTTATCATCTTTAAAAAAGAGGGAATTGTGGTGAATGGGGTGGTTTTGAGACAACTGCAAAGAATCTAGGAAAAATATTCTCTTTAATAATACAAATATACGACTTTATACCTTATAATACCTACCTATAATATGGGAGTGAAGAACCATTTATTTTATGCTTGAATTTTATCTCGTTTTGTTATTATTCTCGTTAATGACACTTGAAACCATATCTTCACTTTATGTCTTGTGACTTCCTGGGATATGATGTGACCCTGCGGGTACATGATATTTATCTCAACGTTTTCCAGATGTTCAAATTACTCTACAAGTACATTTGAACGAAAAATTAGTTTTATTATTGTTTTAATACATCCGAAATGATTATACACGCGTTTCTGTGTTTGAGAGTAGTTTTTATATGTTTGAATTACGCTTTTGGTTAAATGAATTTCATATTTACATTATATCTTTGAAGCATTTAATAAAATTTCCTTTAGAACTCATAAACAATAAAAGATTGATGCATTCTATCCAATCGTAGGAAACTGAGGGGACACGTGGTTTTAAAGCATCCAACGCGCTTTTATCAAATAATACCTCCGTGGTGTTGTACAACTTTTTTAATTAAACGGATTAATTTTTTAATTGAAAAATTGTTTCCCTACACATTTAACAAATCTCTACTTTAATAATTTGAATTACAATTAAATGATATTCAGATGTACCTTTCAATTTTAATTGGAAAACATAATTGAATCTTTTCATTATTCAAACATTTTGCACAACGCTTTTGCTGTACATCGTTTTAAACGATAGAAGAGGTGACTTTGTAGACACATTTTCAGCTTAATAGCCTGTTTAAAATTACCAATATGCTGCACACTATCACATTAGAGGTCCTTTGCTAGTAAAAGTCCATAATTAATGAGGCAAGTTGCTATTAAAAATTACCTAAATTAATTAGACGTAGGGGAATAGAAACTGGTAAAAAGTGCAACCAGCCATCAGTTCCGCTTTGGTAATAATAAAACAACAGTCAGATAAAATATTTGGCAAGTTTTTTACTTTCAGCACTTTCTGCTTCCTTTTTAATGAAGTTGAGGAAAAAATTTATAGTTTTGTTATGTTTTTTTTTTTGGAATTCTGGTCTTCAGAGGAAGAGAGCGCCAAGCAGAGGAAGTCTTTTAATTCTTTAAGTGTAGGGCAGTGCAGTTTGGCAAAGGATTTATGTTGTCCTGGTGGGGAAAGCTTTGTCTGATTGGAATTGGCAGTGTCGATATCTCAATGTTCGCATGGTCGAGTAAATAGGTCAGAAAAGAAGAGAGACTAGATTCCCCTTTTAATGTCTCCTTGAAATAAGATGAGGTTTGTTAAAGAGTTCCTCACTCTCATAAATATACGAGAATAAACGATTTCCATGCATTTACATTATACTTCTTAACCTTCCGCAAGAAAATCAATTATTGGAATTGCATGCGATTCGATTTTTTGCTCGATACATCCGCTTTTGGAGATCTGTGGTCATTGAATTTCTTTTTCTACAATACAAATGTGATGTTTGTTTAATGGGGAGTAGAAAATTTAATTACAACTACAAAAGTCGAAATAATGACTGTGTGAAAAGCTATGTAATTTACTTGTATATAAAGCAAATCTAACTAAACAGACTAATTGGATAAAATTGTCATCATCAGGTGCATTTATAGGATTTTTTGTCATTTAGAAAAAGGAACAAAATAAACCAACATGTTTTAATTTTAACAGGAACGTACGTTTATTTGCACTGAGCGGAAATACAAGCTAGCGTACGAAATCTCGCCGACTGTTTGTCTGGATGACGAACATTTATAATTAACTTCACAATAAAACAGAAATATATTAAATATAAATTTGTGCATTTCGAAATATTTTCCAAAAAGTGTGTTTTTCTTTAAATTTCCCTTTTTGTGTGTGTTTTGATGAGTTTTTTATTTTACAAGTTTCTCCACTGCGCTTTTGTTCTGTATACATTTCTGGTTATTGTTGAAAATATTTCGAAAATAGCATTTTGATATATTTTATATTATATAGAATAATTAATTACATATAGATTCAATTTTTTTTATTTCAAATAAATATATACAGACTAAATCTTTTATCACCATCGTATTCATCATTTTTTTATCATCATCAAAAATTTGTTAATAAGAAATACAAAAAGAGAAAATTACAAAAATCTTACAAGTAATATGTTGAAAAAATTTGTGACTTTACTAGTTTTTCTTTCTTCTTCTTAGTTTTCTTTTTTTTATATATATACAAATCCGGTCATCCTACTCAAATTCAGTTTATAATTCATTTATTAGATAAAATACATTTACAAATGACACTTTTTTCGCTTTTTGTGTTTGTGTGGTATAGAAACATTATATCCAAATTACTAAGAGAATATCAACTTCCATTGGCAAAATATTTCGTTTATATTCACATAGTTATATTTCCTATTACCTTAAAGTCCTATTTTTTTATCTGGGCCCGCAGCAATAAAGCCGGCGAGCGTACGAACTAAAAAGAATAGACAATAACAGAGAACACTCGTTTCAAATCATTAGAATCCAAAAAAAATTTAACAATAAATTACGGTTGCATGGATGCGAAAATCGGTGGGGTCGAGGGACATTAAATTCCAATAACAAACTCATCAGTGTATCCGTTACTTCTAATGATTTAAGGCGAGTCTCTCTGATAGCTAATATTATGAAAGAATGTCACATTTAGGGATCACAATGGGGTTGTCGGGATTTTTTACTTATATTTATAAATGCAAAAGAAAAACAAGACCTCGTGTTCAACGTTATGAGGCACGTTTTCGCGCCAAAAGCGCAACTTGACTGCACAAATATTCATTAGGGCCTTAAATTAGAAAAATTCCATATAAAATCAATTCCGTTCCTTAAAATTAGATGAAGACATACGATTTGTTTGTTTATGGAAGTTCTAGTGTAATAAAGTTGCGCTCTTGTGGCACGAAAGCGCACCACCCTCTGATTTATTGGAGTGTTTCGGAGAGAGAAAGAGACAGAGAGGTTCATCGAATAAAAATTGGGAGGGTAAAGGCGAACATAAACAGCATTTAAAATTAATATAATCATAAACGAACATAATTAAAAACAAAGAAAAAACGTATCAACATTCTCGCAACCAGCAGGTATAAAATTTTTCATACAAACTAATTTTTCTTTTTAAATATATTACTCTGAGACATCTATGTATATTATACTAAGAAGTGTCCGGAAGAACTGACTTTAATAGGGTTCTCGCTCGTACACCACGTTCACACTAAAGCTTAAATTGTATTTATAAACAAATTTTTACAAATATAATCAATTGGGGGCTAGGGGGTGACAAGTAGTTTTTTTCAGGGGCACGGGAATTGGGGGAAGGAAGGAAACAATTTACATTCGTCCATCACACATTCACACACAATTATCAAAAAACGTTAATATGAATTAATTAACAAAGCATGCAATTGTACAAAATGCTTTTTATAAGACTATACAGAGGACCTGAATTACGAGCGCACCAAAAAACACATTCACACCAAACTGAATACATTTTCTTAGTGAAAAACAAGGGAAATGTGTGTATGGGGAGGTTTTCTTTTGGGTTTTTCTTGTATTTTTGTAGAATGCATCGAGAAGGAATGCGTCGGAAAGCTATTTTAGTTTGGTGGTAATGTAGCTGGTTTATAATTTCTCATTTTTTTATAAATAGTGAATTTTTTATCGGCTACAACCACCTCACTGCACAGAAATGCATAATTTACATTAATAACCTGTACAAGGCTTATCGTTGCATTTTTCATTTTTCTTATTTTTGAAAAAAAAAACAGATTTACATCCAAGGTCACTTTCTCAAAAAATATATAAATTACCTACTTTTTTAATACTCTCAGTATTTCTCAAAAAACATCTTTTTTTTGTTTAGTTCCAGCTACATAAAACTTTTTGATTTTTGTGTTTTTTAATCTTTTTTTATTACAAATTGTGACATTTAGCCTAATATCCGGCGGCGGTGAGCGCCTGCACAGTCTTCAGTTAATACTTTGACACATTCGTACAGACTAACTAATTCTAGATTTTTTTCTAACTAATGTGGCTATTCTTTTCGTTCTTTAAGAAATCAAAGGGTCCAAAAATGAAAATCAGTTACGTATTTTATGTAGTTTTCAATTCCCCATTTTATAAATTGTCCATCCTAAGAAAATTCATTTAGTTAATTTTGTTGCCCTTATAAGGTGTAACAATTGTTTTAAAATGTAAAAAATTAGCCTAGCACAAATTCCCATTTGAATAAATTTCATCTAAAAAGACATTTCCTCTACTTACAACCTATCAATAATCAATTTTTCACCTAAATCAAAAAAATGCCCAGAATTATTGCAACAAACTGATATTATTTAGTAAAAATTTCAATATATTTGCACACCCTCCATCATCATCATCAATATATTAAATCTATCTATAGTCTTATAAAATTTCTCTAATAAAAATATTTATCTGTGATTATTGCACAGTTTTATTCCATTCATTTTCATTACGTTTTTCTTCTTTTTTTCTCTATTTAATAAATAATCACAATTCATTTACATCTTTGGGTGCATTTTGGAAACAAAAACGAAAAAACTATATAATATATATATTTATACAATTAAAAGATGTTATTCGAAAGAAGTGAATCAACTAATCAGTCAAATATAGTCTAAATTTAGCGTCTCTCACAGAGACGTACACATTTTCTCTTTACTTAATTACTTTATATAAAATTGTTTTATTGTAGAATGAACGAAAACAACAGCCTTCATTTATAAATTACAATTACAGTTTTTCTTACTTTTTTCATCTTTTCATTATTTTAATTAATATAATATAAATGCTCTGTAGGTGTGTTCGGCCCTAGCCGACAATGTCGATCACAGGAATGAACATCACTGAGGTTTTCCTCGCTATGTGTGTGTGCCTTCAAAAAAATATGAAAGAGTCCACACCTTATAACTTCTACGGTTTAATATTTGTTTATATTCTGTTCTTGTATGTTTTTTTTGTTTCTTTGCTATTTACACTAGCGGTAACTGGCAGTGATGCGGCGAAGAGGTAGACCATCCTAGGCATGACGCTTCATATGGAGTGCCAAATGGTCGGAGCGACTAAAGCACCGATCACAATGGCGACATTTAAATGGTTTCGCTCCAGTATGTTTGCGAAAATGACGTGTTAATTCATCAGATCGGGCAAAGCGCCATTCGCAACCCTCCCATGAACATTTGTATGGCTTTTCACCTGCAACAGAAAAGAAAACCCAATTAAGTAAAACATGAAAAAATTTCTATCTTGAAGGTCAAGTGTACAAAAACAGACAATTAATCCGCAACAGGAGAAGGCGGGGGGTGAGTGTTCAGTCCTGATTGTGAGTGTCTAGAAAGTGGGCTAATTCCGGAGAGCACATTGCGTTACCCTAACGATGTAAATGTATGCGCACTGGTGTCCATTAGAGGGAAGAGTGTCTGGGAACAGACATGATTCGTTCTGACGGCCAACATAATGTTGTATCCTGCTGGAGGAAGAGGCAGAATGGCAAGTAGACACCCTAAATATACACCGTCCTCTCCACTGCCATTTGAATATTGATTTTCTACTTCATCGGCTCGTTTGATGGACATGGACACTAATGTATAATGAACCGTGTCATGATAAATTGTATTGTTTTTGAGTTATATCATAAGTCAATTCTATCAAAATATATTAAACTTTTCGCAATATTTAATGTGATAGAAGCGCACACAGCACAGGAAGAGTGGAGTGAGTGTTTGCTGCCCGATTTGCACATCGACAAGTTAATTATTCATTTTCTATACATTAATGGGCGAATATGATTTAAAAAATGACACCCTCAACCATTAATAACAGCGCCGAGTTAAGTATTCATGCACGTGCGTAGCTTAAACTTTGGAACAAGACAGATTTCTTCCATTTACGGTGGCACATCGTGCCAGAACTAAGCAAGTAGACCGAATAACACAATTAAAACTTTTCAATGTTTTACAGTTTTTCGAATGCATTTTTAAAACCAAAACCACCACCATCCGGTGGTTGTTATCAATTTTTTCCGTCGTTGGTTTGGCGATTAATTGTTTGCGAGAGGCTGAAACGAGGTGGTCTCGTTCCCGAAACTAATTAAACCCGAGTTCTGAGTGAGTATTAGTCTCAATCGTGATGGAAAGCCATCCAATGTGATGGTGTGCCATCGTCACCAAACTTTTCCACGCTGAAAACTCGTTCAAATGCAGCATCAGCCTGATGCCCCTCCGTACGTCCTCCTCTATTTCCCCGCAAAATCGATCGATCCATTTGCTTTTTGTATAGTTTTACAAAACTCTAACATACTTCCACTGACAACACTCGACTCGAATTTTTTCTATCATTAATCTACTCGTCTCGCTTCTTCCACTGTTGCAAATTCCCACTTTTTCTTCCATATGTACGTGAACGGAGCGGTTTTTCCGTCCATCCTTAATGGTGCACGAACGTATAGTAAATAAAGTCGTATTAAAAGATGAAATAGCCTCGAATGCGCTAACAATTTTCAATTGGAACTTTATACGAGTGTCAGTTGCTCTTATTTCTACAAGAAAAGCACATATAAAATATATAAAGCAAGTCAAGTTTCATGTTTGCGAATATAGGATACGAAAGCGATATCACGTTTGTGTAAAACGAGAATATAGCATAGAAAAAGATTTAAGTTTGGGAAAACTTCTAAAAAGGATTTATGTTCATCAGTTAAGTGAACATTTCATGTATCTACAACTTTTCCAAGATATAGTTTTCGGGGGAGTTTTCCTCAACTGCTTTTATAAATATGTAAGGACGACAATATAGGCGAGCACCTGCAATACTTTACTAATTGACTGCCACATTTTTTGCCAGAAACTTTTCAATCTCGCCTCGACACTTTGACGATTTGATTAGGTCAGAAATGGGATTCAGGTGGTGAAGTGTTTTCCTGTTATCATTACACAAGAGGGTTAGATAGATAGGTACGTAGTGGGACCCTGGTTGGGAGGGATGGACAATTTCTCAGATGTCGGATCCACTCCAGTCCGCTATGAATATAGCCTTAATCTTGGCACAGCTGACCGGACCACTAGAGAGCAGTTGTTCACATAAATTGAATTTTCTGATTTCTGGCCAAAGGCGTACACCACCAGCTGCCGCAATTCCCCTTATATTTAGTCCCGTATTTACACAGCAAACTGATTTTATTGAAAAATAATAATGTAAATTTCTACGAATATATTCTAAACTCGCTCGCTGCCCTACGCATTTTAGGATTTAGAATAATATTTTTGACTCAATCGTCCTTCTATTCTGTGTGTGTTTGTTGCTGTTTACATAAGTTATTGTTGTTTTCGCTGTATATTCGCCAGGATATATTGGAGAATACACTATAACAAAAAGAAATCATCTATGGAACAGCCTCTAGCAAAAAGTTTATTAATGCGCACGAATGGAGAGCTTTTCTTTATTAAAGCTTTAACGGAATAGTTGAAACCCTTAAGCCATTGAAATTTTACACAAGAAAAAAATGAAAGAGAAAGAGAGAGAGATAGTCGGAAAATTGTATAAATAAAACTGCTGTCCAAACTGGGTGCAGATTTAAATGATTTTTCTCTCTGCTGGTCATAAAGTCCACAATTTAAATGTAGATTATTTATTGTTTGCCTGCCCCCGAAATTCCGGAAACTTATAAATCCCCCCAGTTAACGCTAGAATAATATATTATCAATTTTGATTTATGAGTCTGCGTCCTTATAATTCAATTCAGGAAAATTCAATTACGAATTTGCCAATTGATAGCGACAGCTTTATAATTTCAATTCAAGGATTTATTAATTAAATAAGGAGTCTATGGGTGAGGCGCGCTGCTCTGTCTCAACACAGATGCCAGCCTTTAAAATTACATCTTATTTAAAATCTAAAGGTAAGCGAGGTAGGTATTTTCCTTAATTCACTAACCAAATTACTTGATTTATATTATAATAATGTCAATGTAAGAAGCAGACAAGCGATCTCTTTTGCCGTCGTCTCTTCATTCCATCATATACAATTTTATAGTTGGAAATTTTATGAGGATCCATGCGAGTTTCGCTATTCATTCGATCAAATGTCGAATTTTATTGGCTCACATAAAAGTCCATCTTCGAATTTGTATAATGGACCAGACATTGTAGAAACAAGAAAAATGGCTTAATTACAGACACACTTAATTAGTGCTATGATTAATTATGAACAAGCAAACGTTGTGTGATGCAAAAAGTTCCTTTAATGGTCCAGAAGAAGGCTATTGATGGCTCATTAAATGCGCCCCATTGGATTCTCTTCTCGCTTTGATCAATTATCGAAAAACGAAAATAAATCCTATCCGTTTTTGTGTTATAATTAATTTCATAGCAACTTAACATATTTTTCTCAAGAAAGCCATTATCACCCCGTTCAACCAGTGTACACAATAATAAAGATTGCGTTCGTTAATTGTTGTTGCTTCATTTGAAGCATCACGGAGTAGAACAAAAACATGGGGGTGATTAAAAGTACACAATTTTTTTTCACGTACAATTGAAGTCTCGCATTTTATGTCTAAACAACAATACCGACAATTAAGTTCCTTTCAATTCCTGCTGGATTCCTTTTGCAATCTAGACAATTTTTTCTGTACTAAATAGTGGGCGGACGAAAAACGAACCTCCCATCATCATCCCCTGTTCGACCGTCTAAAAGCTAAACAAATAGCTAGGGTATTTTGAACTTTTAATTTCCGTTAAGTTAACGACTTTACTTTATACCTGTCTTTGTATGTTGTGGGGGCGAGAAAAAGGGCCATGGACCCATGTACGGCGGTGTGTGATTGAGTTTGTTGTTTTAACATTCAACGTAATGTTCGCCTACAGAATTTTCCAGCCTAAATCCAACAGCAAAACATCACCCATATATACCAACCGCCACCATCCCTATTCATACTACTTCGCATCAATCTTTCCTCCAGTTTCGTAAAGTTCCGGTTTCATTACAGGAAAGATTCATCTTCTTGTGATGCTGGGTGCTCCCCCATTTTACTTGTAACATTCAATTGTGTGAATATCTCTCAGTGAGATTTACTTTAATTCAAAATAATGTTCGCTTATTCGCATTTTGTTATTATTTAAACGTGCGTAATGAAGAGGAAATTTAATATTTCGATTATGAGGAAAAAATCGTTTTGTTCCCTTGATGGTGCAGAGGCGCATAATGATGGCGCGAGGGGAGGGTTCGAGCCATTAATTTCTTGTTCTTAGTTTGAATACCACTAATTGATTTAAATGTATGGGCAAAGTGCTTGTGGTCCCTTTCATTGCATCTAATATAAGTTTAATTGATAATCGATAGTATTGACAGGGCATATTTTATGTGAAGGGTGCGCGCTTTGTGCCTTTTTCTCTCTACACACACACACATACACATTTCGAGAATGGAATGGAAGAAATACCACTGCATATATTTTCTTTGGTAAACTGATACACATATAAAGAGAGGAAAGGTTATCAAAAGACTAATATAAATCCAATATCTCAATGACCTTTCTTTCTTTCACTTTCCCTCTTCTTTCTTCAAGTGCTGTTCTGCATTAAAAGCAACGATATAAAATGTGAACTTCAAAAGAATGCGATATATGGGTGTATGGAATGAGAGTATAGGGCGATGTGATGCGATGGGGCTATTAAATTTCAAATTGGCTCCTTTTTAATGCATTACGAGCCATAAAAAACTCCCAACTGCTTTTTATTAATTTTATACATTTAATTGTTCGAGTGCTTTCCTTGATGACACACAATAATAATGCTTCATCAATGACAACTCTGGAATCGCTATTAGCCCCCAGTATGACTGTCATTAATGATGGCAATTTATTTTCAAAATGACCACTTTGCTTCCCTTTTGTAAGACTTTGGCATTTGTCATTTTCCGTTTTTCATTTATATTTCACGCCTCTTCGCAGCAAAA
Source organism: Silvanus unidentatus (assembly GCA_963930825.1). Classification (NCBI taxonomy): domain Eukaryota; kingdom Metazoa; phylum Arthropoda; class Insecta; order Coleoptera; family Silvanidae; genus Silvanus; species Silvanus unidentatus. The sequence continues at coordinate 13,456,790 of OZ005761.1, forward strand.
CTGTTCCAAAAGAGATAGAAAGAAGAGTAGACGGTTCGGTAGGTATACCTTTTTCGGAGATTAGAACTTAAGAAAATGATCATCATTTGTTATAATGAATTTTTCGTTTACTAAGAGAGCCATTTCATTATTGCATGTAGTGGTTAGGAAATAAATGAATTTGTTTGTGCTCGAAATGGAACAATGCCATTAACTAACATTTTTATATCCTTTGCAATAAATTTCATGTGTGTGCTTATAAAAATTTTAAAATATTATATGGAGACTATTATATAGGATTTTTTTTGGTTTGGTGCAAGTATAAACTTGATATGCAAATGAAAATTTATTCCTTCTAAATAATTAACTTCCACATATACATATATTAGTACATGGCATTATAGACATTATATATTCCTTTGGGGGGTTTTATTGTTATGACAATGGCTGGAAATTCTGAATCATATAACTCTATGGTCTAGTATAATTAGTTAAATGCGGGTTTAAATGGGGCTGTTCCACATTTCATCATGCTCGACTTTTCCTTATAGAAAAATGAGCCAACCGACGATATATTCTTGTGTATCTTCTTATACTGGTGTTTTAAAATAGGAAAAACGTTTGTAATTTATCGTCAAGTCGGCCCCCTGATGGCGGTTATATATTTCCAGTAAATTCGTAAAACCAACACAAACCGACAGTGGAGTTAATACAAATTGTAGGAATTTACTTAAGCGTCCGAGCGAGCAAGCGGTTTGCCATGGAATGGCATCTCCGACATTCAGCCTTCCACAAAATGAATTAGTTTGCGAATCATCATCATCGTAGTGTCGTCGTCGACAAAACGCCACATGCATACATCGCCCATCATGTATATGTATGTTTATTTATTTACATTTTATACCATCGCTTCGCTGTTTCTCCTGTCTCCTGAGTATTCAGGCATTAATTTGTCCATTTCCTAGACGGGATCTTATTAGAACGATGCTATCGAGCGAGCGCTCCCCGCACCATTTTTAACTTCTCCATCACTAGTATTAGATGTACACTTTGGAGCACACAGAATGAGGAAATTTATTGGGATTAGGTCCGCGGGGCAGACAGCGGTTATCGCTTCTGGACGTAAATCAATATTTGTGCAACGTCGGACCAACTCCCATCATCCATAATATTCATATAACGTTTTTATTTTTTGGAAAAAACTATTTGGTTTATAATAAAGAAAAAGCGCCACTTTTTGCTTGTGTTCCATTCTTCTTGTAATCGGTGGAAATAAGGCAACTCATTTGGTTATTCAAACAGCGTTTTGCGTACAGCCCCTCTTACTACACCAAAACGGCAATCAGTGAAAATACCCCATCGCTAACGAAGCGAATCTAAAATTACCAAATATATACTCTCTTCTCTTCTCTCTCGCTACTAATACCAAGTTACTAGTAGGAAATTTGTCAAGTAAACACGACGGGAATTTAATACTGTTACCAGAGATTCCCATCCAAGATGAATTTCTTCTTCATGTTCACATTTCCAATATTTGCAACTGTAAATTTATGGTAAATAAAAGAAACAGTGCACACAGTTTATAAAAGAAAGAAAGAGAGACAGAGACTAGCTGTGTGTGAATATTAAAAAAGGAACTTAACTTTTAATTGAGTAAGTTTTAATACTTTACGATATTTTGCTATGAAAGCAAGTAGAAAAATTTTAATGAAGTTGAAAAATGAATTCGCTTCAATATTGCAAATGAAAGTACCTTGCTTCTCTATTATACAGTGAAAAGAAGCGCAAAAATGCGAGAGCAGATTTATTCCGTTTTCTTGGTAATTGCTAGTAATTATCGCCTAAACTTATTACGATATGAATATAAAAGTAAAGTTGTAGAGAGGTTTTAATGAAGAGTGCTTTTTCACACTCCTTTGGAAAACTGTCTATTCGTAGTGTAATTGCATAGCAAAACAAAATAAAAACGCTCTCCACTCTTTATCAATACACTGTTTGTACTATGTACCAAGATGTAGTGTTCATCATGTTGTTTACTTAATGATATTCACCTGTTGAGTTGACAGGTCGGCTTACAAAGAGCTTTGGCACGGCCTTCCTAATTACGTAAGCTCGCTCGATCCGGATAAGCTTATACTGACCGTGTCAGAATATGGTGCGTCCTGCGCCCCTCAACAAACACACAGCGAAAGGGATGAAGTACATTTTGAATTACACTTGGAAGCAGCCACGCGATCATTGCAACATTGTTAATGAATTGTGAAAATTTTTCTATAAAATTCAACACACAGCGTGAAGAGATATTGTGTTTCAATGCAAATATATAAACCTTTAATTCAAAAAATACCAAAACAATTTAAACAGGATATCAGTGGAAAAAGTGATTGAATAACAAACCAACCGAAGTTAAATCGCTTTGCACAAATATAGCGTTCATGCAAAACGTTATAATTGGAAAACTTTTGTATAAATCAAAATAATTGAAATATGTAAATCTAATGCAAAATATTATTTTTAGAAGTACACATACAACAATGTACTGTCTAATTTTCCAATTGTCACGCAACATAAATACACAATATTCATAATTGCAAACAAACAATTTCATAATAGGACAATAGAAGAGAGAGGGAAAAAATTGCACAACTATGCGCTATCTGGTACAATTTTAAACTCATACACTGAGAGAAAAAAAATTATGAAAGAGTGGAAAAGATAAATGAAAACATTAGCTGAAATATCATAAAACTGAAACCATTTTTACATTAAAATAATTGAAATGAAAGTAAAACAACAACAATTTTAACATCGGCCTATTTTACGTTTATTCCCCCCACAAATTCATACAGAAAAAAGGCCTAAAGAACAGAAAGGAAAATTCTAATTAAAAAGCATACTGTATACACAATGCTTAATCAAAGTACGTACGTGCTATAAACATAAAAGGTAATAAAAATGATCTGACCAGCATTTCCATTCGGAACGCACATTTTCCTCCCGCGCTTGTTGATAGGGCGCCACGTTTTAGAGGGTGACGAAAATAATATACTACATTAGTGGAATTAATTGCCCTGCAAGTTGTACACTTTTTTTCACCTGCCCACTAAATTACTGGTGCTGACTGTTAAATATAGGCAGACAGAATGTGAATTGTTGTTTGGTGCTTTTATACCATAAAAAAAGAGAGCCAAGAGAAAAATGGCCCACCCTCCACATATAATTTTGTCATACATATGCCCACAAATGTACATTTACCGTGTACAGTCCAGTGAGTTTGATAAACAAGGCACAGTATGCAGATTTTCTATACTGTGTGTGCGATATTAATGCAAATTATTTTAAATTGTCATTGCAGCTGTAATACACCAAATGCAATTCGTTTTGTTTGTATTATAAGGCCAACACAATGTTATATTTTCGTACTGCACCATAACCGCAACTAGACTAGTAATAATTTTTACATTTACATGAAACAACGATAAATACATCCCCTATACACCAGAATGTGAAAATAAAAATGGGTGAAAATGATTTGCGTACCATCTTAAATTTTCCGACTCTTTTCGCTGTTTTGTAAAAAGTACAATTCCAACTATTTTTACATAATGCCCTAATAAATGTGGGCAAAAACGCGCTTGCATCCATTTAGACCAACATACCTACACACATTTCTCTACCCCCAACCACCTGCATTCTTTAAACGAAGAATAGCGACTAAAAATATTTTATAAGGTAAATATTTCAAAAGGTATTCGTTTATATTTTGTTGCTTTTATTAAAGCACATGTTAGAGAGGCAAAAATCTTTCATTTCCGTTGTTTTCTCTGTGCATACAAGAAAAAAACTGTAATTTTTCCTACTCTTCTCCAATACGGCACACACACAAACTTGGCTAAAATGTAATATTCAAAAGTTTTCTGCAAAATCGTACATCACCTATACTTTTGAAACTCTTAACGAGATTACCACGGAAACATTGGTGTGCATAAATTTTTAAAAGGACATTAAGGATGCAGTTCAGCTTTGGAAATTATCTTTTTAACACTAGAGCGAACGTGCTTGCAATGACCATTAGTTTCTCACCCACCAAACAACTTTATTTTATTTAGATTACACCGAAAAGTAATCCTTATCCCAACAAGCACACACAGAGAATGAGAAGAGTGGAGAGGATGAGGAATTATTAATAAAAAAAACAAATGGGCGCACATTTCCAAGATTAAAGCAACAATTATTATTGAATTAGCATTAAAATGTAGCCATTGTAAGGGAACATATATAGCCGATAAATTTCATTAATTGGGTGAGATTAAATTACATTCTGGTGTACCTTTAATTAAGGAATAGGCGATAGCCACGAATAGCTGGCTGGTTAGCTGTGTGGAAACCCTTTCGGTCCGAATGAATGTTGACACGGTAAAGTTTGCACATCGATACTAATTTCCTGCATAATCCGATCATTTCCGGTTTATATTCAGTGGAATTTGTATGTGTATGTGTTAAAACACGAACATCTTCAATACAAAGAGCCTCCACTATTGATTTAAGAGTTAACTTTTATTCCTTCCAATAATAATGCTCATTAAGTACTTTAGAAAATAAGATTAACAGTTATTTTGCCTCTGCGCAAATGTAATTACATGGCAAATTAATTTCAACTTTATGCCAAAGAACGAGTCGAAATATTTTATTATTGTTTACATAATAATACCATCGCTAATTGTTTGTTAATTAAAGCGCTAATAAGTGTTAGAATTTCTCCTTTTTATTAACAAAAACAAAACGACTTGACTCATTAATTAGGGATATTGGATTGATGATGGAAATACTTAATAACCCTCCAGCGAAACCATAGAAAAGTTTACGAGTTTTAGCAAAAGGGAAGTTTGCCAATTTTTTCTCTCTTTTTCCGATTAGCAATCAACGTTTGTACACTATTTAATTGAAAGTATAATGCACAATGTGTGCATCTTGTACCCTCTTTCCACTATTTGAAACTATTTCCTGTGACAGCAATTTCGATTTTCCTTACAATACTTATAAAATATTGAATTAATTTGAAATTTCTGACGACAGACGACTGTAGATTTCAATTCGAGACGAAAACTTTCCAACCAACACACACCAACACTGTGCAACTTTACGATATAAATTCAATTTTAATTGGACAGTTTCACTGAATAATATTCAAAGTTTCTTCATAAAGATTACACGAATTCTTTCTGTCCTATTTAATCGGAATTTATTTATAAACAAGAAGGATAAGTTATTGCCCGGCGCGCACTTTTTGTTTGTTGATAGTGTGCGAAAATCCAGAAGGACGATTTAAGGGGGTGAAATGTTGATTTTTCCAGACGGGTTCATTCTTTAATTACATTCACTCTTAAATATCCTATACATATACTGTTTCTCATTAACGATGCCAATTTAAATAAGTTTAACGTTAGTGGTTTGTTGATTATTAATCTCAGTTTCGGAAAAACTTCAATGGTCCCCAAAGTTTGCCACCTCACTCGAGTATCTCAAAATAAAATAGATTACTTTGTGTGGAGAAAGTTTAGAGGAAAAATTAAATAATGTTTCATTCGATTCTATTGAATTTGCCATAAAAGTCATGTCGGACTTGGGGCTTGATGCGGTTAGTTTCCCTATAAAAATTTTAAAATTAAATCAAGCTCTATGGAAAAGTTTTTCACGAATATGAAATAAAACTCTTTTATAAAACTTATGCTGGTTAAATAGGGAAAGGGGTGAGGGAGAAAAGAAAATCTCATAAAACTAAAGGTAAGAAATTTCAAAAGGAAAACTGTCATGAAAGTTAATTATCGATAATTATAAAATCGGAAAAATTCTAGCAAAGCATTTAAGACGATTTGACAGAGGAGAAAATTAACATTATATAGAAAATTCCTTAGAAGCAGGAAAGAATTTTCACTTATTAGAAAAACGGTCGATGAAGAGTGCAGCACACAACTTTTTAAGTTTGATTGGATTTAGAGAGAGAATAATAAGAACAGAGGAGTGGGTGAAAAACTTTTCATTATTGAAAAATGTAAAATATTCATTATAATTCCAGAACTAAAAACTTTTCCCTAAATAGTGTATTCTCTAGCATGAATTTATTTAGAGAATTACAAACAATTTAATTTTGCATCTTATGTATATCACCACATCTGTATACGAGAGTGAACCAAAGGTACACACAATGAAAATAGGGTTAAAATGTATTCAGTATGCACGTGGCACCACAGTTTGCACTGCTTGTAAATTGTGGTAATACAGATATGCAAATTTCCATGGATATTCATGAGTTCATTGCATATGCTTCACCATAAAAGAAATAACCAGACGAAAAAAAATGCTTGTCTATTTAATACATATACACGCTTGGTGTCTGGAGTGTTCATAAAACGGGCATTTTTAATTAAATTAAATCCCCTATAAATTCCCATAAAGGTGCAATTTAAAATACACATTTCGGACAATGTTGAATCAAGAGAGCACAACCAGAGGGAAGGACACACGGCCAATAAAATTGCGCTTGCTGCAACTACTTAAAAAGATAGAAGTTATTAGAATTAAATCGTAACCACCAGGACTACAACATTAATATTTTTTATGGCCTCGTAAAGAGTGCCGTTTATGTGCAATCCAAAAATTCCATCCAAACCCACTTATACAGAGAGGGGGGCATATATCCCGAACACACATCTCTATATAAACGTATCTATCTTGTCCGGGGAAATGTTGGAACGTTAAATTACCAGTTAGTGGGCATGTTTTTGGCTGGAGAGTTGCAGGAGGTCATCAGTTGTGCATCCACATTCTCTTCATTGTACTGTGTTTGAGAAGAATTTCATGTTATGCTTGCAGGAATAAACTGGTCTCCATTATCTGGAACACCAGGACATCTTTCCCCGAAACCCAAAGACGAACACACAAACCGCTCCAATGTGAATGTCCTCTTTACTGCCTTGCATTATTGGTTAAATAGTTATACGAATAGCTCTCTAATATACTATTAGATTATCACATTAAATTAATGGGTGTGTTAATGGAAAACTATGAACAAAATATAATGTGTGTGTATGTTACGCAATAGCACCTAAATGTTTACTAAAACACACCCAAACTTTGTAATATTCCATCATCAATAAGCACTTATTTTAACTATTATAATTAAATTTGAATCAATACTCGCAACTAAAGTGCACCCATCAATTTACCAAATCTACTACAAACTTGACCGACAAACGTTTGATGTTTCCAACAACTTTTCCTTATTTTTTTCGGTCTCTATCTCTCTGACTGTTTTCTCGTAAAGTGCACTAATGGAGAAGTCGAGCAGTTTTTCCTTTATTTTGTTACAGATGAAAGATTATAAAAACAGCAGCATTGATCACATAATAGAATAGAAAGAAAACTTTTACACACTATAGTCCCAAAAACAAGAAAAAAACAAAAAAAAATAAAGGGCGCTTTTATCTGGCGAGCGCAATGAGCGCATTTAGTCACGGTCCACACGTAGCCCCGGCCCCAATACATATACCTCTCTCTGGACTTGATTGAGTGACTTTTTCCAATACCGGATTTATCTAATGAAATAAATGAGCTGATGCTGAACGCTGATATTCCTAGCTCTATATTGCACCGTCCACTTGCTATTAATAATTGCTGTAGATAGATAGAAGAGAAACGTAGACACACACACATAATGTCAACTATGTAATGGTTGAAGTGGTTGAATGGTTGTGATGCAAATGTAAATCGGACCGCAGAATGTGAATGCTGAAGTACCCAACAATGCTTTATATACTTGCGTTGTTATGGTTACACATGATTGGATTAGAGCTTGTTTTATTGACAAGAGGATTTGCGGACATGATCCACCAATGAGTCTCTCTAATATCCACTGGCTAGAGAGATCGCTAGCTAGAAACTATATTCACTTTGACTAAACTCGAGAGTAATTTGAATAGGTCTCTGTAATAAATGTCAATAATGCGTGGTAAATCGGAGGATTCGATGATTTATTCGGCCAGTGACAACAAGTATATGGGAGTTTGTGGAATTGATTTTTGCATGTCAGAAACATGTTTCACTCAATTTCAACTATATACAATACAACAACACTCTGCGGTTGTTGAAAACTTGACAAAAGTCTAAGTACTAGTCTAAACTTATTTAAAGTTATAACTGCATAACAGACGCCTTTGTTACCTTCGGGAAGCATAAATGCAAGTTAGTCAAGTTGCTGTGCACTGTTTAACCGGGCCCTGCCCACAATCCAAAACATATTCTTAAGGGATATTCAAACGAGAGGATTCACAACATTAAGTTTTATCGAAGTTTGAATTTATAATATTATCTTAGGCGTACATAGTTTCTCTACAACAAATTTCCTAGACACTTGAATCGTCGGGATCTGGGGCAGATTATTAAATCTTATGCGAAGCAAACCGATTCCGGGACCCCTGCTCGATTGCATGTTAGAATCGAATATCCAATATCGGTCACATTATTATAAGCCCTGAACCGTTTAAAGTTTACTCTTTCTGTCTATACCTTTTTATTTGTAAACATTTTAATAGAATCCTTAATGCTCTTATAAGAATCTTCTCCACTCGTCCATTTGTGTGGTGTACATATATGCTTGTCTCTATCTACCTACCACTTATTTAATTTTTAAAGGATATTGCCATAATCCTTTAAAACCGTCTACTTAAATGGTATAAAGAAGGAAACCAATATGACTTGCAATTAATCCTTTAAGCGATATTTCAACAACATGTTGGCGAACTGTTTCTAAATTACAATTCTTGAAATAGAAAAAAAAAGTTAAACAAGCGAATAAGCCGTTTGATTTATAGTGTAATTTAAGTAATTATTGCAGTTTTAATGATATCGTTTGCACTTGTGTGCAGAGATAATTAAATTCATTCGTGTAAGTTTTGTCCCTATCTCCAACAGAAATTTGGGGTGGAAATCTCTAAGTGTTAGACGCTGTGTGTACTTAAAATGAGGTGTAGTGTGTGTCTGTTTTCAACCGTTCTTTGCACTATACTACACAGTTATACACACACATCCATTTGTGTTCACACGCTAAACTCGCAAAGTTTAATTATTATTTTACGCGAAAGATTACACCTTGTTACCAGGTATTATAAATATTCTAACTTCTCTCTCTCCACACTCTTCTTCTTTAAGAAGCTAATTATAATATGCCAACTTTTTGTTTAATCCTTGAAACTTTACAAGTATATTTATTTAACTAGGCTATATGATATGAACATTCCATGCTAGCGGTTTGCTCATGTAGAAAAACGTGCTCTGTATTTTTACACACACAAATTGATGTTTTTTTGGATGTTCTAATCCATCACATATTCTGAAAAACTTCCCATACCATCAGGAATTGAGTTTTTACTTTTCTAGACCCATAATTTTGTTCTTTTTTCTGAATGCACCTTAATTTCCTTATAAATTTCCTGAAATCAATCTAGGAAAGCGCTACACATAAATGTGTGTGTGTATTTCTCAGCGTCTTGCAAAAGTTTCCTACACTGCTATAACGAAAAGTTCCCTTTTTCTAAATTGAAGTAAAAGACGAAAGAAGAATAAAAATTTCTTCTCAACACTGTGAAAGAATTAAAGACGAAAAAAATTATCAGAGAAACAGTGTGGTTTGTTCATCCGCCGGAAGTGGTGCTTTTCCAAAGACGAATGAAGTTTAGTTTCCTCTGCCTTTTTTTCTTCCTAGACAGAAAAGCGCACCGGCTCTCTTGTCCCCCCTATAAATTAATTTGTGTTGGTAAAAAAGGTATCAGAACTTCATCGATTCATTATCAAATTGCGTGTAGAGCGGCGGTAAACTGTTTCCAGCTAATTTGTATTTGAGTCTTGTTACATATGCTGAAGAGAAGTTTAATTAAAATGGATTCCAATAGAGCCGCCACTCTATTCCCTTTGCATCTGGTTTTATTCGCCTCTCTTATGAAGTAGCGCATAATAAATGAAAAACCCTTTTCACTCGCACCGTCGTCGTCCTGTGTGCCAACCATTCTCTATGCACAATTGACGAAATAAACTTTTTCAATTAAATTGCATTAATTTTTTCAACACAAACTGATTAAACTCTATGTATGTATCTGCAGCGCACTCTCAAGTAATATTTCAAAATTTACTTCAGGCCACTTAATTTCTCCATGGAATAAGACTGCCTGGACTAATTATCCTTGTAGACACACACATGGAGAACTGACCTAAATTTGGTATACCACAAATTTATTTATTGACGTCATGGAATACAGTGATAATTTGTAAGCAAGTATAGTAAAATCGAATTTATCCATTTCTATGCAAATGCCGAAATGAAATGAAACGGACACGAAAAAACCGCCTCTACATTCTGATAAAACAAAAACCGAAAACCAATATACGTATTAGAGGATTTGGTTTTGGCGAAAATGAAATCATCATTTCCGCACACAGCACAGTCAGCCCAGAGTTTGATTGTGTTCCAGGTGTATTACGGGTGCGTATTTGGCGAAGGTTTCTAAATTACAGGGAAGGTCCTTATGATGGGGTGTCTTCTTAATGAAGGTGTATATGGAACAAATCCCCGGATAACAAATTTTAGTATGCTCTTCGGGTGCGCGAACCTAATACGTTTATGCATTTCACGTACAAAGGCCCCCACGAATTTATTTCCCTAACCAATGTTTTATATATACGTAATGTTGGCGCGCAAAGGTAGACATGAGAGAGAGTTATATATGCCGCCGGTGTTATATTTACTCACTGATAATTAATAGAAGAGGAAAAAATAGATGAAACACTAATGAATTTGCCAAATGTAAATATTTATGCGAATTTCCCTTTCTCTTGCTGTTGTGTATGTGAAAACGTGCGTATGTAGAGAAAATTCAATTTACTATACACATTTTTTTCCTTAAACAAAACAAAAAAACATTCATACTCACAGCACAAATTGTTTTAATTATTCCAACAGTAATTTGAATTTATTTTTAAAAAATCACTCACCCCAGCGTAAATTAAAGCAAATTACCCTATTGTGGTGGTTGGCTAACTAATTTTCATATCAAGCCCAAGTTATTACCTAAAACAAAAGGAACATTATATTAATAAACACATCATATATTGTAATTTGGTTGGAATAGTTTGCGAAATCGATCATTATTTTGTAACAAAATATATTAATATATTGTAAAATATGCGATAAAAGTGGATAATAAAAAAGCAATTAATGTACATAATAGAAATGTAAATTGATGTGCAAATTACATATACATACATGATGGCATACAAAAACTTTACATAATTTAATATTATTCAGTAAAACGTGACTGACAATTCAAAGGCAATCCGCAATTGTTCGATAGATTTAATTAGCCATTTTCACACAGCGAAAAGTTTGCGAAATGAGTTTAACAAAATTTATTAATGCATGCAATCATTTTATTAAGCCCTTTACTAACTTTATACTTGTGTCATACAATTGTCGTTTGGGAAGAGGCATAATTAAATCTGCTATATGTCGAGGTATACTCGTATCTAATTAGAATATAAGTTTTCCAAATTTTCAAATTAGAAAAACTAGTTAAGGAAAAAATTAGGGATATGCTCATGTTTATAGGTATATGTATAATACAAATGGCCACACATTTACCAAAATGTATTTAATTTAGTAAAACTAGTTGTTGTATATTTAATTATAGATGAAATGGGTTGCAAGAGAATGCTTTAAATGAAATTTATTACAAAGCTATTTAAACTTTAATTGATATACATGTGAATAAACATAGAGAGGGTTATTGTGAAATGGAAAGCTACATTGAAAACAGACGAATCATATTTTAGGGCCCCTGTTGTACTACTAACGCGGGTGGGCCTTAAAACATCTCTAGGAATTTCACTGTTTTAAAGGATATATAAAGTTATTAACACAATAGCTAAAAGCTTTTACTTGCAACAATTTATGAACGAATTTTCAATTGAAGAAAGTTTCTAAACAGATGTACGGGTTGCCACAATTACAACTGTGAAAATTTGATTAGACCTCATTCACGGGACAAGAGAAAGTGGTTTAAGTGAGGAAAGAAGTATCAACAAAATCAGTTTCGAGGGGACTTAATTCAAGTGTATACGGCCAAAGTGGAAAGAAATTCGTTATTAAGTAAATCTCCTCTACGCCCGCCGTCATACTTGAGTTTAATTATGCAGGTTTAATGGGTGGCCTTCGACAGCAAAAACGTCTGATATGCCATTTAATATCCGTTAACACTTAAAATTAACAATCTGAAAAAGGATAAAGCAATACTAACACTTTATAGACACTTGAAGATTTATTAAAGTTTATAGCATTGCTGAAAACGATCGTAAATATCTAGACTTGTTTAATAATTAACTTGAAGGATTGGATGGATGTGAAGCCTCTCTCTGTTTTATGATTTTTCTTAAAGTCGCTCAAAAATTTATACCACAAAGATGGCACTTTATTATAACAGAATTTAGTGTGAATATTTATTTTTTTTCACTCTTCGGTTTTTTCTTGCTCCACTTCTAAAGTGATTGATATTTTACATTTCTACCCCGTCACAGATTTATTAATACACCTTCCTTTCTCTCCCTTATTCTCGTGAAGATTTATTCAATTTCAGTTTTGTGTAAGCAGCTCATGAAATGGTAAAATATTTCATAATAGCATAATCTCTTCTGCATGTACTCGGGGTATAATTCAATATATTATGCTTTTGTCGTTATACTCCTTTTTAAATTATATAAATATTACTTTATCGAGATCGTCTTTCAATTTCTGTTCCCGACATCTGCGTATCATGTAGGAAAATGTCATAAATATTAAAATGCTGTGCAACTATATATGTACGACCGATGAAGAAATTGATTCATTTTAAAGTTCCGGCACCGTTTTATGAAACGGATATGCAATTTCTGGAAAATATTACACGTGTACGCCTTCAACATCGTCAATATATCACATGTTAGTATCTCGTCACACAAATTTATTATTAAACACAATAAATATCGAAAGTAACTCGTAGAGGAAAAATCGTAAAAAGCTAAGTGCGAATTAGGGTTTTGTTAAGGAAATTGCAATTTAACATCGATAAAATACCAGCAGAGCCACGAGTCAGCAAGTAATAATAATAAAAAATTCTATAAACATAAAATGAACTAGATTCAAATAAAATCCGTCTGTAGGTACATAGTTTTGTAGAGAATATTTTTCTAATCCACAAACTCAAACTGATATTGTTCCGATTTAATTTCCACAAATTCGACTAACACCAACAAAAACTTTGTTCTCTAAGCTGAAATGGGGGAATTTACGTGCTCTTTTTTAAAGACTGAAATTTAATACCAAAGAAAAGTCGAATAAATAATCGCTCCAAAATACATATTCGCATCGTAATACAGGAAAATATAACAATTTATTGTTTACGGTTAAACTTTAATTGGAAAACTAAATCATGATTAATATAAAATGATTTATACGTTTCAATTGAAAAGCTTAATGAGAAACTGAAATTGTTTCCAGTTCCAATTTATAGAAAATTTAATTTTCCATTATGAAAATGTGCGAAAAAAATTGCTTTAAATTAAAATTTGTGGTTCATCATTCATTAAATTTTTGTTTACATCAGATCCGCGTTGTTCCAATGCCCATACCAAAACGTTCTTTATTAGATTACGGCTTTTACTAGAGTGAAAAAAAAACAAGAAAAATATTCTGCTGACCGAACCGAATATCCTTGTCGAAGGATCCGCTTTTTTGATTTCAAGAAAAGGGTAGCAAAATTGTAATTTATACGGTTATGTTTTACAGGAAAATTGCAGCACCGGATGACAAGTCTGCGTCAGCGCGCGTGACTTGTTTGGAAAGAACGTGTCATTTTGCACGTGATTTTCCTTGCTGTGTGTGTCCCCCATCATCAAAATACACCTTTTCATGCTTGCAATCAAAACTTTTTATGTGTCCATATATTTTTTCAGATTTTCCTCTCCTCCTACACAGAGCAGTGTGATGCATATACACAGATAATTCAGTTTAACATTTAATGGCTTTTCTTGTGCTCTAATAATATCTATTTATGATGTGTTACATATAAAATTTTTATAGCATTTTGTGCTTTTATATCACCCCCTTTCACCAACCCCCTAGAAATCGATCAACATTGCCAACAAAAGGAATCGCTCTCTTTTTATTGTTTAAACTATTGTGTCCGTTTCCAACATCGTTCTGCATTTGTTGGGCTCTCGAATCGATGAAAAGTCGGCAAGTAGAATGTGTTTCCATGTAAATAAAAATATTGCCCCCCTGCTGATTAGTGTGCAAAATTTCCGACATGTAATACTTTAGACATTTTTCCACACATTGCCAGCATTTCCACGCCACACATACCGCAATCCAGTCACGTGCTTGCCAAAAATGTTGTATATTCCATATCTATATGCACATTGAACTCTTGGGGTAAGAAACGGAGGCCTTCCAATTTAACAAAAACTTTTTTAATACTCCCCCATCTTCCATTCAATTTGAACATCGAGGACAATTTTATGCAGGAAAATATCAATTTCATTAGCCACCACAGGAATTAATAATTTTATATCCACTATATGCAAATGCCTTCATCGATTTTTCATCTCCACATCCCGTTCCTAATATACAACCTAAAAACGATAAAAACTGCATGCATATTTTCCCCATTCACTAATTTATCTAATTTCAATATGCTATTATCTAGCCTTAAAATCTCTAAAAGGGTGTTTGGCAGTGTAGGTGTGCGGTTATGTGAGGGGAGAGCGACCGGATGGTTTTGTTCCTCAAACTACATGCCTCCTGGTGGTGTGCGACGAGTCTTCCTTTTAGGCCATAGCAAAATTATTTGCGAAAATCTCTTTATAGTTCGCACATGTGTGTGCGTCACATTTGTGCATGTACCTTATGTACATACCACCAACCTATATACAACCTTTAGATACACGAAGAAAGGTGGTGTACATCCCCAGGCTACTTGGCCGGAATGTTAGAAGCATCCTTTGACGATGTATCAGCCGGAAGCTTCGCAAGCCTCCAATCCTGGGGGAGTTCGGAATGTGTGTGACGCACACATACAAATTTCTCTCCCCTTCTATCCATCACTTTTCTTTTCGGATCCGTTTCTGGGGGCACAAAAAATTCGATATTTGTACAAAGCCGAAAAACTGTATTAATATTTGCGCTTTATGGAAATTAGAATCGAAATTGGGGGTGTGGAGGTCCAGCGCGTATCTCTCTGTTCTTTCCCCATCTCGTCCATCAATTGATAGGGATCTTTTGTTCCGGATAAATTTCGCTTTTTGTTGGTCAAACTTCATTAGCACTTGGCCTCCTGTAACAATGACTATTGTTTTCTAATGATCGGTGGCATGTCGAACGTGTCACAATGTCCTCTCTCTCTCTCCGCTGTCAAACCCCAATCGTCCAATCAGCCATTTAATGGGGGGCCACCAGATGTTCGTCGGCAAGTGTAGCACTACAAATACAATTCGCTGTGTACAAAATACAACCAAGATTGACATTAGTAATTAGAAAAGTCGACCAATGTATCCCCCGAATTTCATCGTGTTCGAAGAACATTTAGCCATTTCTGGGGTGGTTTTTTTTTAATAAAATCCAGCACAAACTTAAATTATGGCTAATAACAGCATTTTTCACGTAAACAAGAATATTGGGTACAATGATTAATTTTGCTCGCATGGTATGATTGATGAGAGTTTGTTGAACGTAATACAGCAGAGAAAGGGTTACATACAATTTAGAGTGAACATAGAGCGCCAGAATCCATCAAAAACTCCCCGCCAGACAATTAAGTTATACTTACAGTGAAAATAAAAATTCCCGCTAGAGATACACAGTTGAAGGAAAACTTTTGTTGTAGGAAAATTTGTTTTAACACCATTATTAATAGGTAGTTCGCTTTGTACAGTTGTTTCTGATGCTGTGAATTTTTTTCCGTTATATATAAATCGTCTACGAGTAATAAATTTGAAGTGAATATCCGAGATATTACATAAATCATAGCGGATTTGTCTGCTTTTGTTACACAACATTGAAAAAGCTGTCGAATGTGTGTTGTGTAATTTATTAGTTATTGTGGCTTTTAAGTTGAAAACAATTGCGATCACTTATATTCCACTAATTACACAATCGATATTGGGACAAAAATTTCACACTTTTGCCGACTCTCTGGGGTTTGTTACTAATAAATCCATTAATATAAGCCACCACCGGAAAGTGTATAGTCAGTTAAACTAGAGTTGGGGAAAAGGGGGTGACACTGTGATTGACGATGCGAAATGTCCTGCTATAGTTGTTATTCAGGACCTTTGGGGGAACAGTATGTACGGCCACGGGCTGTGATGGTCACCTGCCACTCTCTCCTGGACTGAATGCTTTTCAACTCACTTTACCGCCCACACACCAATCTGCAATGTTCATTTGTCATTTTCTGCTCTACTTTTTCTTCTACACAATGTCTCTCTTTCTCACTTTGGCTTCCAACAAAGTTATAATTGAACCTGAGAAAACATTATACAAATTACTGGACCACAAAAAGTCTCTCTCCTGTCTGCTATAGCCAACCAAATGTTGCGAAATAAAATAGTACTGCGATCTGAAAACGTTGTGGAAAAACAAATCTCACAAATATAATTATTGTAATACAGTTGAAAATGCCATTAAACCCCGCTAATGGCTGGTTAACGAATCTTATGTATATGTTGAAGATACAAAGTGTGAGATGAGAAAAGCCCCCCGTACACTTTGTTGTACAATTCGCATGATTGGAGTGAGAAAGGATTCCCCCCATTTGCTTTCATCCCCGGTGTGCAAGTTTTTGGGAGCTGTTGCCGTCGCTGCTATACTAGTCCCGTTTATTCAAAAGGGGGGAGAGAGCATTATAGCAAGTACGCGTCAAGAAATTAGCAAAGGAATTAAAATTAATGACTCCCCTGCTATTTCTGTTCAACGTCTAACATTTCATGTAGGCGACAAGTAAAACCGGGCCTTTGAGAATCGGAGGCCTAAATTACTTGACGATAGAAATTTTGTCTTGGAGAAATGTTATTTATTTTATTTCATAATACTTGTGACATTTACTTGTGCCACTTTGTTAACAATTATATTAATGAATTAATTACTTGCCATTCTCGCTTGATTCAGCTATTTACTTAAACTCTTTTGTTGTTTGAGTTGTTCATAAAAAAAAAGAATGCAGAGAAGCGAGCGAGTGAGTGAGTAGAACGGTGATGAAGGGATCATTTGGTTGTGGTTCCCTTGGAAAAGGGAAGCCACGAGGATTGATGACAAATTCCCACTATTCCGAGTGCCTTTTCATATATGAATCATAATGGAAGATTATTCGCAACTAAACCAACAATAACTGAATAGTAGAAGAAAAGAGAGTAGGTTGCCGGTTGCTGGTTGGACTTGACGATGAAAGGTCTGATGGAAAGGAGAATTTATATTAATCCCTGTAGTAGCGGTTGGCAGAATGACCACAAGGCAATCTGTGCCAGTGTGCGGGGCCCGTAATGGCGATACATATATTGTTGGTTGGTATTTAATACAAAGTAATCTGTGCTTAAGGATTAGAGACGGTAGACACCAACACGTTGAGTAATGCAAAGCGGATTAGACGCTGTTAGTAGTTGAATAAATGGAGCAATTTAGTACTGTTTCATAAAGGATTAATGAAACTTGAATTGATGCACTAATGAAAAAGCATCTAAAGTAGATTTAGCCCCCCCTGCTGCTGTACACATATACACATTGAATGCAATTTTTTTCTTAACCCAAATACCGGGTTATGTTCCTGGCAGATTTAGTTCCTGTTACAATATATTATAATGTTTTGCGAGTTTGGTAAGGACAATAGTTTTGACTCTCGTTCCAATGTTTTATACGATAACACATAAAACGTGCATGCAACCATACAGCGGTGTGGACATTGTCAGTGAATTGTAATTGTACTTTGCCAGTAATGAACGATACGTTTTGTAATCTCTTCAAGCAAGAACTGCTCTCACTATTTTGTGCTTGCCTGCATGCATCAACGCCTCCACCAACTCTCCGCAATGCTCCTCATAACATTTTGCTATAATTACAGATTTAATTGCATTTTAGTATGCAAGAAGCGTTATAAATTAAAACTATTCGTTTAAAATATTCTCTACCCAAACTAACAGTGAGAAGTGGAGGAAAGAGAAAATCTCTTGTAGAGTGAATTTGAAACGCTTCTTGCACTATTTTACACAATTATGAACTTGCACAATTGCTATTACAAAATGAGTGAAAATGTCTTTTAAATTCCATTATGGAATAGCGCTTCACTGACCTGTATGCGTCCGTTGGTGAGCTTTCAGATGTGAACTCTTCGTATAAACTTTTTTACACCCGACAAATTGGCACTTGTGTATCCTTCGTTTAGAATCGGGCGAATGATCTAAGCGGGTGTGATGTTTGTTGGTGGTGGTGGATGTTGGCGGTGTTGGCGGTGACACTGGACTCGGTACCAACGAGATAACCCTCGCTATACCCGCCGCACTAACTCGCACAATGGCCTTCTTGGAGGCCACCCGTAAACCGCAAACGTCCAATTCGCTCGCACTCGAACTGCCATTACTGTGCCCCGGTCCGGATTCCGGACTTGAGGGTGGCGTTAATGTTGTAGAGTTCCTTGTCACCAAACGTAATTGCAATGGATCACCGGAATCTGTATGCACACGACTACTATATCCGTCGTCTTCCTCCTCTTCATCGTCGATCGGTTGCTGTTTCACTAGCACAGCACACGACAATGCACCCTCCCACGAACACGGCGAACTTGCCGAACTCAGTGCGTCCAAATGGCGTTCGTTGTAGTCCCCTATGCAGTTCACCTTGTACCACGTACTATTGTCCATGTCGGATGGGAGTTTTTTGTACGATTGCATTTTTGGCTCGTCTTTTAGGTACCGTTCCATTTCATAGCAAGTCTGTAACAGAAGGAAAGTTCAAACATCAGTAAAAGGAATTAAAGAAATACTTTTAATTTGTGGGAGCGAGCCCCGAAAAGTTTCGTCTTAATGGGGGCTCTTGTTGGAAATCCCTTAGTCTCCGTTACAGGAATGATAAGACAATTCGAGAGATTGGAGCAAAGGGTGGAGATCTCTAAAGCCGGATATTAGGTCATTAACAATCCTTTGCATCTCCGCATGTTGTTTTTCCTCTCTTGCTCTCTCAATGGCGATCGAAAGAGATTTTCGGAGAAATCAGGTCAAAGACACGCGCAATTTTTATCCATTGATTTCCTACCACCAATTCTCGTAAAACTTGCAATATTTACTAGTCTCATAAAACAAGAACTAGTTGTTTGTTAACGCGCGCTGATCGAATGGCTAAATGGCATGATGCCCACGATCTGTTGTTCAGGCTCTAATTGAAATTGCTTTACGTTTATTCTCAAAAGCGAAAGATCAAGGAATTCTCTTTGGGTCAGTCTGACTGTCTCCGAATGTATTTGTGTGGTTGATGGAAGAAGAAACTGTACTACTTTTACGTAATTATAATTAATTGAACGATTATCACGATTTCAATTCGCCATTCCGCAACCACCTTCCCACATGCATGTAGGGAACTTATAATACATTAGAAGGGGGGTGAGAAATTAAGTGAAATGATTTGTATACGTGCTCACAGAGCTGTAAAATCCAACGATTAATTGTAATCCCCTTTCCGCAACGACTTTGTGAACAGTTTTATTTTAACTGGCGTATTACTTAGATTCGGGTTTATCGCATCTGTGTTAAAGGACGGCGCTGGAATTATTAAAAGAGAGGAGGGTTCGTTTCACACTGTTTGTATATGTATGTGTGTTTGGATCACATAAACAATAATCGGCAAACTAACACGTAAATGTACGTGCCAAGCACTTGTAAGTGCCAAATTTGCGGTCTGTTTGCCTGGATTATTTTTCGACTAGGCGGCCCCACACCGTTTTTCACTCCCTATATGCAACTGGAAACTGTTCAACAAACTTAAAGATTTTCAACACACGCTCAACAGTCAGATAAGGCACGTTCTTTGTATAACCGATTATTTAAGCCTTTATTATAAGTTTGTCTTACAATATAAGTGTGTGTGGGTGATGGCAACGAGCGTTTATAATTATAGAGCGTATATTTTTGCGTTAAAAGGTATAAGTGGAGGAAGAGATGGGGAAGGTATTTCGACTACCCCTACTCTAATACTCTTCCTAAATCCATTAGACACATGTTTGCTAATTTGAATATGATAATCTTTAAATTTATAATGGGCACATACGCACAGGTGTAGAAAGGGGATTTTGGCTTTTATTAAATATTTCATCAACTTGTAATCAATCGTTAAACATTTAATCGGCAATGGTGCACGAAATCATTGAGGATGCGTCCAAAATAGTTTGAAAATAGTTTTTTTTATTTGACACACACTAAACACTTCCCTGCTCTCGGACAAACAACTTAAAAAGATTTAAATGTTTATGCATAATGTATTTTGTGAGTAGGAAAGCTGTCCTCCTAAAATTTGTAAAGTTTCCTTTTATTCATCGAAATTTTCTAGGCTCAAGACCGAATCCGTAATGTAAAACACAAAGGTGATTAAAGTTGGAAATTTCATGGAATATTCAAAAGAGAACCGCTATGCAAATGGTTTTGAGCTTGTTTGCAAAAACAAGCCCGAGTTTTAATTAAAATATGCCTGTCTTAACAATAACAAAAGTATAATCGCATTATCGGAATTACTTCAACTTCTTCTCTATGCCCATTACAAATGCAAACTTTTTCCGCGTATATATTTAGAAATGCTGCGGTTCTTCTTATTCTATCGAATCGACCGCTATTAAGACAATCATTTTTTATTAAACGAAAATCGAATCCACAACAAAACTTTGCATAATTTCATTGTATTTACACGGCAATTGTGTGAATAGGTGAAGAGTTGGCATAAATGTGTGTCGTCCTCACTTCTATTCCATATATACAATATATAACGTTGTGGGGGACAATGTTATCATACCGAGCACAGACTCTATTCTGCGTTTGTGACACGAGGTAAACCCATCCCCCAATTCTACAAGTGGGGTGGGATAATGAAATCGTACTCCACCCTCCCGCATCACAAATCTTCAATGTGTAGCAATTGCTTGTTTGTCGATCTGCTGCACACAGAATCCCTCTATCGTCTATCCACTATCCATACTGGAGGAAACAATAAACAAACACCTTTAATACATATCCACAATAATAAGCCATCAATATATACATATATACACAATCAGGCAGCACACAGGTGAATCATGTAAATTGTAACGAAACTGTGCGAACCGAAAACACTTTGTGATAGATTGTCTGAATTAATTTGCGTTTTGGTCGATTGGCCTTGAACTGCTGCTTTTAACGTCATCCATCCGAAATACAGTACATACATCAAAGTATTCCAATATTAAAGACAGAGGGTGGAGAAAGGGCGGAGGTGGACCATGCCGCCCTCACACTCACTTTTCGGTATTTTCGATGACATGCTGAACACGCGCTCCGCCAGTTTGCGCTCTTCTTAGACTCGGTGTCGACGTATACCAGTAGTATTCATATCTCGTTTTCCATCCGTCAAGTCTCATAGAGGTCATATTTCAAATATTTTTCATTAGATCAGAGACCTCATTCTGTATGCATTGTACCAAGGCACTTGTACTATATTAGAGGGGGTGCTGAGATAATTTAAAATGGCTTTGCGAATTTGTGTATCCCATATATAGGCACTATCTGATCTATAAATATGTCCAAACACATCCCTCTAGTTGAATTTGCAATTGTATATATGTTTGCGTAATGATTTATTCGACTATTTTCCGATTAAAATTGCAAATGATGAACGATTAACGAGAGAAAGAGCGACAGCCAAATCCTTATTATTGAGAGTCGGAATCTATTTTCGTATAAGAGCGAAACAGCGTACAATAAATATGAAAAAGAGTGACTGCCTTTATGATGTAATTGGACGTTATTCTTGCAAAGGAATTAATTGAGTGCATAATTAAATTGAAACACAGGCAGAAAAATATTCCGAGGAAAGCAGAAGAACACCGTCGTCTGCTCGTCTGGTGCTCTCCTTCGGCTATACAGTCATCAGCAGTGACGACGGGGTAGAGGTATGATTTAATTAATATTGATCGATCTAATTGTGAAATTGGATGGATAGTCATCCGGAAATAAATGAGCGTAATTTGCAAATATTAACTGTTTCAAGTACTAAAACCGACCTAATTAAAAATCGTCATAATAGTTTTAGAGGTAATTAGAGAAATGCGCAAATAATATACATATCAGTAATTTTATTTCATTTTTACCATCGGGCAGTTTTACTAATTACTATTAACTTAATTTTTTTCTATATATCTGTTGTTGTAGTCAAAAAATGATAAGTAGTTGTTATCACACTTTTTTAATGTATAAATATACGCACACGCCGGACTCGTTAGTAAAAATGAATGTAAAACTGTTATTAATACTTGCTGTCGTCATAAGTGGCACTACTGCAGTCCGAGTTTGCGACTCTTTCATATCCTATTTAATTCCATTTAACAAAAATTGCCATGATAATCCAGACACGGACTCTAACACTGTATAAATTGAAATTCTATAATAGTCTCATTCAAATTTAAGAAGTACATTTTTACACTTTACAGACGGAAATTATGGAGCGGTGGGGCGTTCAAACTGAGGAGCACAACGTTACCACGGAAGACGGATATATTCTACTTGTAAATCGTGCCTACACTAATAAATCCAATAAAATTCCGGTTATTCTTGCACATGGTATTACGTTAAACAGTTTGAGTTTTGTGGATCGAGGCAATAAATCGCTGGGTGAGTAGGAAAATAGAGAAATTCAATGGGAAACTAACAATTCGATTCGTTCAATAGCCAATCTGCTGGTCAATGCTGGGTTCGATGTGTGGCTGGTAAATTTCAGGGGTTCTAAATACAGTTTGGGACACACGAATCTCTCCTCCACCAGTTTAAAGTTCTGGAATTTCAGGTAATAAAAGAGTGAAAAACAATTCAATAGAAGTAATGAACGTTTCAAGTTTTCACGAAATGGGAGTGTACGATTTACGATCAATCACTGAATATGTGTACAAGATAAATGGTCAAAAGGCATATTTGATTGGCTACTCAATGGGCGCATCTGCCTCCTTTGTTTATACCTCCACATTCCCAACAGAAGCGGCTGAAAGACTAAACCACTTTATATCATTAGCTCCTGCAGCATATTTGGCTAATATACGGTCCATTGTATTAAAATTCTTGATTCCCTTTGAGGGGATTCTAAAGGTTCGATGTCTCAAATCGACTTGTGTTCAAAAATTTTTATATTATATTTTAAGCGTGGTCTCGACTTTTTGCATCACGGCGAATTTTCTTTGGGTTTATCACGTTACATATGTGGAAATAATGTAGTTTTCTTCTTTATTTGTAACCTTGCAAAAGGCCTCATTTTCGGGATTAATCTGCCACAAATAGATTATGTATGCCACCAAAACTGTAATTTCAAATGGAATACATTCTGGTGATTTTTAGAAAGACTGGCCAGTTATCCAGGCCCTGAACGCTGACACTGCCAGTGCCAAAGTGATTGACCATTATTCCCAATTATATATGAGCAAGGAGTTCCAATGGTATGACAATGGGAAGAGCGAGAATAAGTTGCAGTATGGGCAAACTTCCCCGCCAAAATACAATCTAACGAAGATTCAAATACCAGTTACGATGTATGTGGGTGAAAACGACTTGTTGGTCTCACTGAAAGTATGTAGAATGTGGAGATGAAGCAAAAAGCGAGTAAATTTCATGCATTAATTTTCAAGGATTCAAAAAGGACGTATACGGAATTAGATGAGACAGTACAAGAAGGTTATTATAAGGTGTCTGATAGTCTTTTTACACACGACAATTTCGTGAATGCTCGAGATATTGTCAGTTTGTTGAATGAAAATGTTACTGATAGCATAGAAAAATATGCAAATTAAACACGCATACACAACAATAGACTAATTGTGTTATGTATTTTCGATAAATTCTTTTGTAAGCTTTAATTGAAAGTGAAAATGAAAATACAATTAAAACATTCTTCTCGTCTCTATCTTAAGGGTCTTCTCTCTTTCCCCGTGGATAACAATTTCTTATAATTGAATTACTAAAGTTAGATATTTGTTTGAAAGCCTGCTATTTTCTTATTATACGAACGAAACTTCCTCTGACAGGTCCTGAAATGTTTTAAGTAAAATCAGGAGAATGGCTTTATATATGTGGGAGAGGAAAATGTCTTGTTGAATGGTTTAGTCATTTTGCAAAACCAAAAATACAATACCAACAAGAACAACAAGAATTTTAGCTATATCAGAAAACTTTTTTTGGGCAACATTAATTGATTGAGAGGCATGATTAGGCATTACACAGGTGATAAAATAAGAACCAAGGATAATAAGCGATTAAAAGCCATTTCCCCTTTCCTGCTAAAGTAAGGATTTAGTGGGTCTTTAAATTATACTTTCCGCCGTTGAACTTATAATCGCCTTATTGAAGGTTGCACGAAAAAAATCTCCCACAACCGTCCAAAATGAACTATGTATATTTTCCTTTCTAATATGTATTATAATAATAATAATCCAATAATGTCGATTTCATAATGAAATTAGTCCATAATTTGATCAATTTCTATATCAATTGAAAATCAATTATAGGAAAACACAGTTTTAATTGTTAAACTAATTTATAAGTATACGATATATAGGTATTCAAAGTAGTTTTCCATAAGGTTTACCTAATACTGGTTAAAGTGCCGATGTGCTGGCACACAAGAACTAAGTAAACTTTCACTTATAAGTTAATAACAACCTCAACCACAATTAATAAGAAAATTTAATGACAGAGGTAAATTTGAACGTAGTGCAACCAGCCAATTAATATTTTATGCGTTTAAATTACGTATTTATTGGCTTTATTAGATGCAGTTATTGCAACTAATTATACGGTGTAATTGCACACAATTGCAATATTTTTGAACAATGGTTAAACACACACACCTACACGAAATATTTTGACAGTGATTTTATTTAATGTTAAAAATGGTATCATTTGAATCGCTCTCTCCATATCATCAGTTATAAATAATTTACAGCAGATTTTTGATGGCTTTTTATTGACAGTACGATAATATTAATAAAAGTGGGCATTATAAAATAAATCACGCACACATAAAATTATTATTAATGTCATAAGAGTATGCGCGTTTTTTTTTTATTATTTCAGTATTTCACATATAAAATATCTAACAATTCGATTATTGGGTGCATTGTTTTGCATTTTGCACTCACCAAACACAACAAAATTCAATCTCCACGGCACAACGAAAATTCACGCCAATATCTATGCATATGTTTATGCCTGGCATTCAGTAGGAAATCTCTGGATATGGGAACGAATTTGCCTCCTTCCTTCCCATAATACATATATTAAGCGACGGTGGAGAAAAGTTTTGTAAAAGTTGAGTCGCTGTTGCAAATAATAGGACCCTTTCCCCTAGTCCCAATGCATATAAAGAACGCATTAGGTGAGGGTCTCACCTTGGCTAGAGTTCCCGATGGAGTATGGCGAGCGAATCACAAGAAATACGGTCGAATTGGGAATAAGAGCAAAAGCGCGTCCCACACACACGTCTAGATATAGAGTGCAATACTTTGGAAAACATCCCTCGACCAGTTTCTTTTATGCAAAAATATATTATAATTTTCAAAGAAGAAACGTTATATTTATGACTGATGGTCACATAAATTCTATAGCATTATTAGGAATAATGCACTTTACACACTCCTCCACCACAAAATTCTCCACTTTATTTATTCAATTCTAGTTTATTTTTAGAACTAGACAATTTCTGCGTACCATTATGACTTTGTTGTAAGTTATGGCCGTTGCGACATTGTACTAAAAGTGGACTACATGAAAATTCCTGCCGCTGTGGTATTTACGACCCAAAGGTAGTACGTAGTACATATAATAATGCCTAGGAAAATGTTTAGCAGAGGCTAGATGCGCATCTGGGGAAGGAATTATAAGCGTTTAACCACTTATCTCCTGAAAAAATCCCCTATAATTACATTCATAGCAAAAACATCGTCTATAAAGACTTTTTCTCTCTTCTTCTTGTACAACTTTTTCCAACACACAGTACAGAAATGAAAACACGTTGGCAGTCCAGTAAAGAAGAAAGATTGTGATAAAGTTCTCATGCACGTCCACCGGAGACGAGGACGAGATATAAGCCTCTTGGAAAAATAATAACTTTTCCAGTTACTCGTGGGATTTGCGAAGTGTGTGCTGTGCTGCTGGCACAAGAACGTGACATGGGAACTACAATGCGCCTTTTCATATCCTATACACACACCAAGAACGAAAACTAACCATGAAGAAAAGTTGCACATTTACCACACTATTTTCTCAAAAATATCCCATCTTTTAGAGAAAACACGTAACAATCATAAAAATTAAAATTTCACATTTCCTTAGCCGCGTCTATTCCCCTTTCACCCTAAAATAATGAAGAAAGAATTATATTTGTAATGTTGTTGCATGTCTGTTGGCAAAAGGAAGATGATGGACCTCCAACATCCATCCACAATAGTGGAACGAGCACACACAGTTTTGTTGGATGTTGGAATTGTTCAAACTACAGTCGTAAATTTCTTTTTATGTCTTCTCAGAGAGAGGAGCACAAAACAAAGGGATATTTATAATGGTCGTGTGGTAAAAAAATCATTTTATTGTGCCATGATTATAGTAGCAGGGGCGGCCGGAAACAGGAGCCAAAAAGAAACAAAAAGAAAACAAAACAGTAAATGCGTAAGGTAAGAGAATTTGTTTAAAATTCATCCCGCAAAACAAGATCTAACTAATTATTTGATACTGTTTAGATTCGTTCACCGACCATAAAACGACATTGGAATTTCCCTCTATATATGCGTCTTCTACTTTCTACTCAAATACCACCATCAGAACGTTTTGGGGTGCTACTTTCTTTGATGTGAGTAGTGATATTATTGGTTTTAAAAGGGAGACGAACGCTCCATCACATTGACAAGACGCCTGTCATACCAAGGGCTTCGTTTGGCCCCATGTGTGCTTGTCAGCGTCAATAAATAGCAAACTTTATCTTATTACTCCAATGTATTTCTTCCTCTCTCACTCCCACCTTCGACTATTTGATGTGTAAACTGGAAAATAATACTTTATATGTATATAATTTGAGCACACCACCATTCCCTGGCAGTATACGCGGGGTTGGCAGGCAATTTCCTTCCTTACTTTTAAGTGCATTCTAGAATTCAGTAATTCAGAATTGTTGCCAAAAACACATATGTGTACAACACCTAAGCGCAAAACTCTAAATTGAAGTAGTAAAATAGAACGAGTGGCCAAGAAATGTATCTAGTCATTCAAGTGAAAATGGAG
The DNA here is from genome assembly GCA_963930825.1 of Silvanus unidentatus. NCBI lineage: Eukaryota > Metazoa > Arthropoda > Insecta > Coleoptera > Silvanidae > Silvanus > Silvanus unidentatus. The sequence continues at coordinate 13,484,384 of OZ005761.1, forward strand.
AAACCATGTCGGATTAAGCAATAGCAGGATAAATGATGGAAAGAAGCTGCAAAGACTTGATAAAGCATTGTTTTTCGACAGATATTAAATGTCATCAAGAGAACGAAACTAACGTTACAATGTGTAGAGAAAATATACAATCCAACCACCCTCCTGTACTTCCTCACTCCCCCCTCCCTTTGCTTCCTGAATGTATTCGCTGGTTTATGGTTCATATTTGAGTATTAGATGGTAACAAAAGCAGTGTCAAGTATTCCAATTGTTGGTCGACCTTGGAAACCTTTGTTAAGTGGTTTAAGAGAGATTGATGAAGATGCCACTGTTGGCTGCCTACTTGCCACTATATATTTATTAATGGACCTTAAGGGAAATAGACATTGGAAACAATGAAATTGACGCAATATGGAAATAAATTATACTTGTGACTGGATCTTAATCCTTCAAGATTTCGCCGCACAAAACTTGCCCGGAGGGATGAAGGCTGTGTGTGTGTGTGGAACAAAAGCGGCCCCTCTCTTTAGTAATTAACTTAAAGACAAAGCCTTAAAGTGTTGAAGAAAAATTGGTGCATTGGGAGTATAACTTTGTTATAGCCCATACATTCATATACACTTCCATGTCATAACAATGTTGAAAATGTGACGACATTCGTCGCAGAACTATTAAACGGAAAATGGGGATATCTAGATACACCAGGAACAACAAAAACGCCGCACAAGGGTGTAAAGTGTGGCACTATGTGCGCTCTCAATATATGTGTGAAAATAAAGTTAGTTTTACTGAAATTGAATACTATAAAGTAACTACTGTCGATTTTATGCGATGTAATGTGTGGCTTTCGTAAAGCACGTCATCTACGATTTATTAGCGGGTTTCAGAACTTTATTCCGCTACTTCCTTTACTGAACCGATCTTTTTTTTTATTATTTAATATTTCCATGTATTTATCTAACGTTATACGACTATTTGTGTTCCAACTAGTTAGTAGCAGTGTTTGCACATCGTTAAAAAGAAATCCTCCACAAACACAATAAATAATCTCCATTATTTGTACTTTGCAAGATAATTGGGAATAGAGGGACGGGCGCGGGTGTGGAGCGTTAATAATAATTTTTCTTCCTATGTGGACGGACGACCGAATTACGTTTACTTCCCATTACAGGAAATTCGGGATCGGATTCCTTACGGTTATAAAGTACACTTTGAAAATTATGATGGCCCCCAACTCCTATTATCATTAATTCCAAGCGACTCAGTATCCATTCATTACTGTCAGATATTCTAAACTAGATAAGACTACAACAATAAATCCCTTGTTGGCATAAAAAAAAGGAAAAAAGTGCCTCGCCAATTCATTTCACGTAAATTATGACTCACCATTTTGGATAAGTGCAAAAATACCTTACTTAACCATATCAGTATCGGGGAATTAGAGACGTTCATTTTTACCTGGAACAAAAAAACAAAAACATAAATAAATTATTATCTTGAAATAAAGAGTAACATGTATTTAAATTTAAATAAAAAACGATGGCCAAAAAGAGGGAAGAATAAGACGGGAAAAAATAGTCAAAATACATATATATATACAAGTGGTGTGTGGTAATGTTATTCTTTCGTATTGTCACAGATATAAAGCTGATATATATATATTTTCTCGGGGTGGCATTTTCTTGGAATTGTCGGTTCTTTTATACGAGCCAAATAAATTCCACAAGAGGACGTGCAAAATGGGTGGTAGTAGTAGTCGTCGTTGCAGAGATGGCCATATCGTGACACCAGCACGGCCTTATTCTTTATTCTTTTCGAGGATAATGCAGGAACACACCAGGAATGAGTGCCATTTACTCGAGATTTTCCCTTTAGTCGACGCCTTTATCACACCTCCATACACATTCGAAATTCCTCATTCAATGTTTTTATAAATTGTTATTTTACACTATCTAAATTCATAATATAAGAAAAATCCAATTTTGTAATAGAAAAGGGATTCACTGTTTAACAAATAGTTTGTATATGTATACAAATCGCGTGACAAACGTGCATCGAAAATTAATCACATCAAAAATCCATTTCTTTAGTTTAAATACACATATAGACGAGCAACAATTTAAAGTGTTAGTTCTACAAGCGTGTAATTCGGCCAGTGAAATAACACAATCAAATCCAATTTGCCGAACGAAAGCGTATGTAAATTATGGATCGTTGTGTATAAAATGGTCCTAGTTAGTACCTCTATATATACGTGGAAGGAGATGCGGTGGAGGTTTGAGGCGGTCTTATTTCTGTAGTTTAATAGACGCTTTACGGTTAGTGGTTATACGCACAATAAGCCCCGATATACACCACTCTGCTCCCCTATTCCTTTACCATTCCTTAACTGTGGAACGTGTTAATTAATGAAGTCCAGACTGGATTGTCTAAGAAATTGTTTTATGCGAGTTTAACAACCCCAAACATCAGCAAACTTCCTCCTCTCTGACCTGTATCTTTGTTAACCTTAGGGCGAAATTGTTGTTTCATTGGAATACTGTATCAGGACAGCTCTACAAGCTTTATTGTGTATAAGGGGCACAAGGCAGAAAAGTGGCCCGCATCAAAGTGCATCGCAATTTTATCTGTTCATTTGGAAATTAATCGCGGAATCACAACACATCAATGTATATGTATGTATGTATATGTTACATAAATTTCTAACAATGATTAATGAACAAAATCATGAATAAAACTGCAACCTGGACACACAAACTAAAATATCGATTAATAGACAACGACAAAGAAATTTTAAAACTCTTCTCAAATGGTCTAAAAACTTCGTAACCATCCTATACTCCGAAAATGTTTGTTAATGATTTAATAATAAAACTCTTTTAGTGCAATTTAAAAGTTTCCAACTTGAACAATTTAATATTCCAAACACAGTGTTCCAATGCCTAACCCTCTCCCCCGACAATTGTATACAACCACGTCCAAGTTTCTAGCATTCGCAATGAGCTTTCAGAGTAGTTTACTTAAATTTTACAACTAGTATATAGGAAAGTTGCTAGGAAATGGTGTATAGGTAAACGGAAGAAGTGGTTTTATTGTGGCCAAAACACAAAACTTAAATATATATCGTTGACGTGTTTCGGAAAATATATTGCACCATCGTCCGCCTGCCCACCCCCCACAAACATTATGTAATAGATTGTAAAGGTTTATGATATAAATATGAGTAAATGAAACGTTTAAGGTCAATGTGACATATAAAAAAGGGACATAAAAAACGGCCATAAAATAGTCAACATAGAGTGGACGTGATACAATTTAATCAAAAACTCATCTAAACATGCACGAATTTTATCACAAATTATATGATTTTATTATTTACTTGCTTTTAAAACGTTTAGTATAATAAAACAAATAACCAGAGTAATAATGCACGAATTGCCACACAAATACATTATATAGAAATCGCATTTGGTCCACCAATTTTCCGACGTTTGTTTTTTCTTAATGTACCACCCCCGAACTACACGACGTATTTATTGATATCAGCAAAGTTTTAACGATCGGTCATTTGGGATTGGAGATTTTATACACGAGTTTTAGAACAATAAAAACCGGTGTACGATGATTTATCGCATTTCTCTTTAAAAGAAAAACAGTAATTAAAATATGACGATTTTTTACCACTCTCTTCTCGCCCCACTTACCATTAAATCATACACGAAGTAAAAGTGGAATGGACTTTATATGATTATGAATTCCACTTGACTGTTGCAGAAAATGAATGAGAAAACTTGTGCACCGGAAACTTTCTGAGCATAGCACAATTTTCCAACAAGAACAAACGAGACAGAGAAATTGCAAAATCAATGATGTGCAGTTAACAAGTTGAATAGTAGAAATAATAGACGATTCTTGGCCGGTTTTAGTTCACCGGCGTGTGACATCCAGACGATGGGACTTATTGTAGGAAGTCGGAACGGTAATAAAATGCTGATATATAAATGGGTGTTGGGGTGCCTCTGAAAGGATGGATGATGCTGTTCGGCACAGAGTGCCGTTGCCAAAGCCAGATTCCGAACCTTTCTACTATCACACTCCCCTCTTCTCTTCACTCATCTTTTCCCTTCCTATTTAATCATTTACATTCACATATACATAGTAATCGTTATTTAATTCCGTTTTATAACTCAAAGGATACGCTGGTTTGCTAATGTAATTGACCTTAAATGCTGACGGTAGGTACATATACCTATGGATACACATTTTACCTAATTAAAATATAACAAATTCTAAAGCATACAAATCCGACTTGTAATTTACTTACTTCTCATTATTTAGATCCATTTAGAAATTAGGGGAACGTTTTGAAAGATTTTTAAGTGCTGTTTGTGTCTGCGCTTTATATAGTCTTGTTTTGTTGCCACAATTTCCAGCATTTTGGTAACCGCTTTTTGTGTTCATCCTTAACGGTTCGCTTAACGGAAAATTACTCACTCTAGACCAGCCTATATTATCGGAAGAGTAAATTTCTTACACACACAGGCCGGGTTGATTTCTGTCACTTGCCCACCCCATCCCTTAATATAATAAACCATCGTCGCACATTCTATGCGAAAAATTTAATCGAAATTATTTTAGTTTGTGGATGTCGCCGTGATTCTCTTCTTCGCTATACTCTTAGCCCGGAATGTGGCACTTGACACTTGAGTGGCAACAGATTTAATTGGCTTTTCGAGTCGGTGACTTTGTCTGTTAGTCATCTAATTTGGAAATTCTTTTTCTACAAATTCACTCCGGAGGAAACAAAGATGCGACATTGCTCATTCTCTTTCTCTTTTTATACTTAAAACTCATAGATGTATCCACAATTACGCTCTTTAAATTTTTTAACAGCCTGCAATGGGAGATATGATGGTTCGTTGCACAGACGCCAAATAGCGAACACAATGCCCTTGGATCTATCACGACCGCCATTCCGTTTTGTGGTACGGTTCGATTGTTTAATTTTAAACAGGGTTCACTTCTATTAATACCAGCGGGACAACAGCATCACTGTGCAGAGACCATTCCGTTATCTGCGTTTCGCTGACATGCCATTCCAACAACTCGCCCTCACCATCACGTATGCATTATACCCGACCACACCGTTTTGTGCGAAGAAGAGTGGAACGACATCATCGTCTTATCTCTCATGGGACTACCGAGGAAATACAAAAAAATGTATATATTTATTCAAATGCATACAAGAGATACACACATCATAATGGGATGATTTTGTTTATTTATCTTTTATTATGACTATAAATAATGTCCTCTTGGGGGGAAATTGAATTTAAAATGAAAACAATTTTTTTCCTCGTTCTCTTGTATACTTCTCGTTCGCTAACACACCCGAAAACACAACAAATAACGATTATTGTTGTAAGGCAGACGGTTCGGCAATCGTTTCTATCTCTCCTTCTTGCATTTGCACAATTCAGATGGCTTATTAATTCATCCCGTATAATAAGAGTGCTTAAAGTGAGATTAGGATGCGTTAATATGGAGAGGCCGTACGTGTAGATACATTCAAGACATATCTTTATATAAAGAGTCCCTTATTAAACTTTCAAAACATAACACAAACATCAAGTGTCGTTTTATTAAGCCATATAGAATCGAGTATGTAATATAATCTTGTAAAATTAAACTGTTAGACTGTATGAGAGTCGCAAGTTCAGGCATTATCTTTTGTGTGTGTGTGGATGGAAAGACGACATGTTACCATCAGTGTGCATTTATTAACGTAGATAATTCAGACTAAACTTGATGTAGCATTTTATAAATTCAAACTTTATTGTTTAATAAGTGCATTTATTAGAGAACAATGTGGGGGAATTGTAATTTGTGTGAAAGAGAGCCCTGTAATTTGGGGCCTATTTAAGTCGCAACCCCAAACAGCCAGCAAAATATCCAGGCACATTCGCAAACTTTAAATACAATCCCACCTATATACAGGGTGTCTTGAACCATGACTAATATCCTATATCCCGTATTCCTCTGTTTACACCACAACAACATAATGAACAAACAAAAATTAAATTTCGAGAGTTCGTTAGAACGGATCTCCCCACGTTCAATGCGAGTGTAATTAGTGTTAACAATTGTGGTTTGTTGTGGATGGTGATGTGGACGTGTCCGATGCACAAATTACAGATATATTCGAATTTTGTTGAAGAGGCTTTTTCGAGCATATTTTTCTTTTCCATTCCACTTTGCTCTGAAATAAATGTTACGAGTTTAAAATAAATAAATCCGCTCGTTACACTTCTCTAAGCCTCTATGTCTCTTGTTGTGTATATAAAATTGGTGGGATCCTGGAAGGATTTATTGACCGCCAATAAATAACGCCACTGACCAAATATACTACAACTTTAAGTCCCCCCCATTTCCCGATTAATATACGGGGGTCTGTGCAAAATAGATTAGAATTAGTACCAATTTGTAGAGAACGTAGAGAGCATATTACGAAATATTTGTTAATAAATGGGCGAAGTATAGTAGGTATAGAGTTAAAATATTTCAACATTTATTTTAGACAATATTTCAAATGTAGTGTTAATTACATATTTGCTCTGACATTACCATATATATTAAACTAGCAACAAAAATAATAGTTACGTAAACTGTTTTAGAGCCCACCAATACATATTTGTTTTTGGCAAGATAAAACTGTTTAGTGCACATACAGAGAAAAATAATACACCACAATTGACGAACGATTCTTATCGTAAAAGAGGACTTATACCACACTACGTTATTATTCTACTTGATTAGTTTCATTTTGTCAATTTGTCCCTTAAAAAATCATTTCCACTGTCTCTCCTACAATGATAAGAATTTCTCCCTAGAAATAGTGGTGTTCGCCTCTTCTTACTGCTTTTATTTTCCAAAATAAAAAAAAAACTTAAAATATGAAAGAATGCAAAGAATGTATATTAAAAGCGCAAACGTATACATCTTTTCCGTACATTATTGTATTTTGTTTGAATACCTGAAATAAAAGCAAATAACAGTAAAACGAGCGAACAATCCTAATGAAATATATGCAGAAGCTACAAGAAAATTTCATAAAATTCTCATATAATTTCTCACTTGACTATTTTTCTATAAACAATATATGCGATATTTGTTTCCAATGTTTCGCAATACTCAGCAAAATATTTCTATACATATACACACACAATATTGTCTCGCCTCTCTCTGCGGATTTAAAGAGCACCTCCGACAGCATAAAAGGAGAACACAGTTGAATTGTGATGTACAATCACAGTCATTCACCTGTTAGAAAAACACAAAACATACCGTTAAGCGTTTATGTGTGTCTGATGCAAGTCTGTCTTCGTTCTTTCATTTTTCCCTTTCCTTCTTCTCTTCTATACACACCTGGCGAACGAAACAATGTTCACGTTTTACGCTAAAGCCGAGGCACCACACACACACATATCTCAATAAACAGCGATCAACAGTTGAATGAATGACGTCATGATGGGTGAAAGTGCATTAGGTCATTGTTTCCACGACCAAATGTGTTTGTTGACATGAAAACGCACTTTTTACAACCCTGACAATTAACACTGTCAGTGTGTGGAAAACAGAGAGGAAAAAAATAGTGGACATGAGTCAGTTCATAAGAAGTTTCCGCTCATAGAAAACGTCATTATGGGGTGTTCGTGTAAGGAAAATCAGATAACCGGTCAATGGTGCAAGTGTAATAACAGCACTAACTTATATTCGTCCCCCCATCTACACGCCGAAATTACCGCATTTATCTAGGCCGAATTTAATAATTAATCGTGATTCATGAATAGCATAGAACGCACCAACTGCTCAAGGGATTTTCTTTTCGCTATTAAGCATACTGGCAAATTTCACTAATCTAAATTCGTATATGTTTTATTTTTATTTGCATAAATTTGTATAATTTAGGAAGGGAAGGAAGGGTATATAGAAGGACGAATATATGCACGTAAATTACAGTATCAACGATCCACTCTGTAGTGTATAGAGTGTTCACACACAAGTGTATACTCAAATTAAATTTGATGGACTGTGATGGGTTTGGTACATACTCAGATGTACGTGAAATATTCCCCTTAGGTCCAATATTATGTATAAAAATTAAATTTATATGTTTTCCATTACATATTTACACATATATTGGTTAACGTTGGCAAAATAAAGCCAATTTTCAATTTCAAATATCTATGCAAATGTGGGGATGTGTTTTCTTTATTTAAATGAAAAACAAACAAAATTCTATCCTATAAATAAACCTTTTGCCTTCTCTCATCTATTTGCAGATAAATGCATAAATTATTAGTGCAAAGTAACAGTCCATTATCGCAAATCAGAACACAGGAATTTTCTTCTTTTTTCTCATGATGCCCATGAAATAAGACGCTTTTATTCCCATGCAACCATTTACATTTATCAATTAAGCTATCAGCATTTTTAATATTTAAAACTGTCTAATGAAGGCCTTAATTGAAGGCATAAAATGCGTTAAGTGAAAAAGTGCTCTTTTATATTGGCAAACTATACATATATGCGAGCGCGCAAAACATCACTCACAAAACCAAACAAACACGCAGAGAGGATGAAAGGCAAAGAAAAAGAGGTGAAAGCTACAGCAGCATCCGTTTTTTAGTTAGCATTTTTCCATATTATTCTCATAGTGCACATTCATCCTAATTTAGATCGTAATTACATTATATGGAATTTATTTAACATAATAGCTATAAAAATTATCAACTTGAGAATTGTAAAATATAAAAGATGTATGAAAATGTTACAAGATTCTTTAATATGGCTCTACTCAGCGATATACAAGGATTTGCACTATGTCGGTTTTGCGGTGTAATGTAACAGTTGGGGTGCCATGTTTTGTTATTAATAGTCTTTAGGTCGAAAATTCACTATTATAACAAAGATTAATAATGCATACGGCGGCGGTTTCTATATACATATAATAGTTGGGGCCCCAAAATATATAATGTTTAATTATCTATCTTGTATTGATTGAAAATTAATTCGTTACCGCTATCTAGCCGAGTCGATCGGTGCGGTATTGAATTAGAAGAACAATATTATACCGACTAATAAACAAGGGCATATTGTAAAAGTTTTCTCTTTAACCAACACACACGTACAGCACCATCACAACCAACACCACCTATTAAGTATTGTTATAAAGTTTTACTTGATTATAAATTTACAACTAGATGAATCAGTTAAATGTTGAAATCAGTTTCTATTTCCCTACTCTTACAGTTAAACCAACTGTTAATTTATTTTGCCTCTCTCTGTGCTTATATCACTCCACTACCGTTGTTGCCTTTAATGCACTCAACTAATGATTACAGTAATAGTGTTTAATTAGTTTGGTGCTGTGCTGGTACACCTCATATGTGTACTTTCCCCGCTGTGAAGCGCCCGGCTCTAGTAACTGTGTGCACAAAATTCTATAATACTAAAATTTATTAGTTGTTTGTTACTATAATATGTTCAAATGACCTAAAAGCTAATATCTAATTCAATTACGGGCATTAATTTTGTACAAACGCAGTACAACTCTAGTTAATAATTAATTTACTCCAACGGCATTATATACAAACGCAGCGCGCTTCCTGAATAGAAAAACTCGCCCCCTGATGTACAACATCCGTATCTGTCCCACTCTCTTTTCTCTCTGATGAGTTCCATTTTTAAATTAGAAATTTTAAAACTGCTACTTAAAATAAAATAAACAAATTAACATTCGGAAAAAAATACGTTAACATATTTCGCTTCCATAATAAACTTTTCAGCATGAAATTGCATTTTAATTACAAATTAGAAAATTTCTGTTTGCAAGAGCTTTAGGAAAAATTGCTCCCTTTTGATCTTATCGCAACTATGTAGGGTATTTTGTATTTAAAAAAAATGTTATAAATTTTAATACACGATATTTGCATTAAATAATCCAGGGACTAATTCATACACAGTCCAAACAAGGGTCTAATTTAGACATCATTCTTCCATCAAGAGAGGACCGTTTTTGAACTTATAGTAAAAAAATGGTGAAAAAGGCGAAATAACGCTTGAATCTAAACTAAATTTAACACAGTCTCTCGGAACTTTCGTCTTATGTAATAAGTTAATAAGTATGCATAATGTTTTTAAGCTTCTATTTAAAAGTTTATAGAGTTTATAATTGAAGGAAAACCCCATAAAATAATATCAGTATTATCATCTCTACATCGGGTATGAGATTTAAAAATTATTAGCCGAATTTTTCTCGAATTACACACAAACGGAACAACATAAACAACCTAACAGGATATTAATAATAAAGTGCGTTTCAGTAAATATTGTTTAAGTTGCGATTTAATATGAATGGAGGGCGAAGTGAACATGAAAATCCGCAATTAACTTGAAACTTTCCCTTGTTTTCTATTTTTCCTCTTTGTTCTTTTATTGTTCAATCATCGATTCCAGATAACGTATGTAATTCATTTGTCTTTTTTTTTGTGGTGTTTCCGTACACTCTACAATGCCCAAATCTATTTGTTTTCCCCTCTTTTAACTATAAACTTTTCCTCTTCTCTGACATTCAGTTTATTTTCGACGACATTTTTGACATTACAGGAAATTCTTTTACACTCACCCTTCCCGAATCCACATCCGTACATGCAATAATATCCTAGAACTGTCCGTATCTTTGTCCGAAAAACTTTAGCCAAAAAACTTTTCAATACAATGCAGATGCAATTAGTTCCAACATGCTGCGGTTTTTCTATCTAGGTACGCTTCTCATATTCTAATACAATTTCATGAATAGACATAAAACATCGCTAAATCACAAATTGGAATAGAAATTAATTAAATCAAGCATCAGATCGTTATCCTTCCATACATACCGAATGCAATATTGAAGTTTATTGTTAGTAGATAGCAAACAGCATCCCCGTATCTCACCTCTTAATATTTAATAACAAAAATCCACCGAGCAATGCATAAAAGTGCATAGCACCGACTCTAAAAATAAACCGTATGAAATCGTAAATTTAAGGTGTGCTGCTGAAGATGTGTTTCGAGATAAAATGCACCTGGACAGACATCTACTCGAAATGATTTAACTTTCGAATAAAATAAAATCCCCAACGAATCCTGAAACTTTTATAATGTTTGATGAAGTAACAAAATACATTTGCATAAATTTGATAGGTGTCACATTAGTGGAACGGACACGGTATAAGAAATCAACGATCTGAAGGGGGTCGTGGGAGCCGAAACCTATGTTACATCAAGCAAAACACACCGACGGAAACTGTTGCCTAATTACCGGAAAGTCGACTTGCAAATCGGAAAGCGCAGTTTATTCAAGCAGGCAAAATATATGCAATTACAGGGAATTTTTTCCCAAGTTAGGGATTAGGGGCGCCCCCCGTAGATAAGCGCCATTTCTGTAATGTTAAACCATTTCGAGTGTGACACGGAAGAGCTTGATGGCCGTAATATACTGAGGGCGTGAGCGACGAAGACTTGTAACTCTGCACATTTAGCGACACAGTTTCCAAATTGGCCAAAGCATTTACAACATTATTACACACCATTCAGACTAACTGTGTATGTGGCTGGCAACACAATCACCTATCACTTTCGCCCGTCCTCCTCCCCTTAGAAATGCAACCTCTTAAGAGTAACATTGAATGTGCATTAGATCCGTTCCAATTAAATGAAGGCAATCGTCTAATAATGCATTGCGGTCATGCTTTTAAGTGGACAGTATGTTTGGTTGAAAAGTTAACTGAAAAATGCTGTTCTCTAACCACTTATTACTCTACAATGGAACTTTTTAATGTGAATAGACTGCTTTCACACTATTTGCGAATGCGCTTCCTAAATAGATTGACTTACATACAGATTTACCTCTTAATTTAATTTTACTGCCCCATATAACTTTGCCATAAAATAGCTACTAATACAATTTAGGTTTATGGGTGCGAGAGGCGGACGGAGTAGCTCCACTCTCCGACGGGCGACAGCACCATTAAACTCGCAAAGAAAATTCCAATAAATTGCCCATACCTCTCACTCTATTCATGCAATTAAAGTTGGTTTTTTAATACTTGCGAAATCTGTTCACAGAAGAAGAAAAAAAGAAATTCTGTGTGTGTGGGAAAAATGCGAAAAATTATTCATGAAAAACTTTAATAAATGTAGATTCCGATGTCTGTCACGTTTTTGTGAATCGATGAAATTCCAATTTAACGTCCAATTTCATTAGTTCGCCTCCTTATATTATTTTATGTTGGACTGAAGATGCGAAGAGGGATGCACGCCCCTCTCCGACGTCTTAAATTACGTTTACAGACATTGAGGCAGTGCTCAAAAATGTTTGAAAACTTTTCAAATTTACCAATCGTGATTTATTTTAAGGAATAGCACAGAGGATCGACTGATTCCATATATTAGTCTGAAGCCGATATCGGCTGTCGATTGCAGATCTTCCTGTCGTCTTCTTCGCCTTGACACCCTCAATATTCCCCTTAAATGTGCTTTCAATTGGAAAACAGCTAATGTAATTCACTTGTGTACACATGTTTTTGATGTAAAACTTTTCACCAAAGACCATTTTACACCGAAAGCTCCATATAATATAGAACGGGGGGGCATCATGCCGCCACCTCCTGAAATTCCCACTACACAGTTTCTTTCACTTCATCAAACTCGTATTCAACAATTACTAAAGGCGTATAGATTTCCCCCACATACAAAAACCCAACCACTATATATTGAATCATGAAAATAAACCGTCAGATAAAAGTTTATGTTCGTAGAGAGGAAAATAGAGGAGTGCCTTTTACGAACGCAACTCTCCACATGAATAATTGACTAGTTTGTATTAATAATGAATAATTTAACAGAAATTATATTTCAACAAAGTGAAAAATAAATAAAATCATTGCAAGTACATGGAAACAGACACAATTATACTGTACAAATACCCATGCATTAATTATTTATTTGGAAAAATTGTCCAAATTATAAACACAAGTGCAATTTTATATTTATACTGGAGTACACTAAGTTTTATGATGCATTAAAAACGTACCCATATACCATTAAAAAAAACTTAATTACATATTTAATATATTTTGAGGGCAATAAGTATTTTATTAGTAATCGTAAAATTTACTCATTTTACTTAATAACTTTTGTTACCAATAAATCCCCTTCAAGTTTGAGCACTCAATTAAAATCGAAATGTCCACTTAAAATTGTCACGTTCTTCTCATAACAATTATCAGAAGTGTTATATTTATGTAATAAAGTGTAGTTTTCTTTATGTTGAAGAAAGCTGAGCATAACATCCATCCCTCCCGAGGATCAACCCCTTCACAAGTAAACACAGTCAACCACATGAAAGTGACACGTTCACGTCTCAATAGACCAGCAAGCGCATCTCCACTTTTATGAAAAATCACCTGGGTTTGTCACTTTTCCTCAAACTGGATTCCACCATCGTGTTGGGCGGTCATCAACTTAAACTACTTGGAGAAAAGCGTAAACACGAGCAAAACGAGGGGGAGAAAACTCGACCTCCTGCCGTGCCAGAAGAGACAATAAAAACGAACCGAAAACTTCTACAAATTCAATGTGACATTTCTGATCACGATACGGTTTTTATTGCTATTCGGTCAAGGTTTAAACCAACCCACTGAAAATTACAATCTAAAAATGCAAAAATCACCCTATAAACATGTCTGAACATGAATTGAGAAGAATAATTGGACGCAAAGGGTGCGGATAATTTTTTTCAACACCACAAATCTGATTTACAACCCAAGTGAAATTCTTCACTGTTTGAAAAACATTGTGGTATAAAAATCATCCCCCCGACTGCAGTGAAGTGTTGGCTGGACGAATTGTTTATGGTTGGGGCTCTTGGTATGCATGGCGTGGTGTTTGTGTACCTTCCTCTCGTCCAGCATCGAATGTGTGTACCTAGCCGCGAAACATGTAAATGTGCTATCAATTTATTGCTTGTACACTTTATTGCATCGACCATAGTGTGTGTGTGTGTTATATACTTTGTAAATGTGTATTGCAGCTCTCTGTATTACCTGATAGCGCGTAATAAAATTCATGCTCTTCTCCAAACCATATATCATACGAAACAGGGCCACCCCGCTCACCCCTCACAACTAGATGTATTGCTGTTTAGTAACTACATACAAATTGCCTCTACAACAACAGCAACAGCAGCCCCCCAAAATGCAAAACTAAAACAAAACCCCACACACAAAATCGATCCGCTAATTATAAAAGGCCACACGAAATGGAATTCCTTTCACGTGCCTAAATATTATCAAGCAATTAAGTGTGTATGTTGCGCTAAAATAAACCGTCATGTGTGTACGTTTGTGAATCAAATTAACTTTCATGTTATTTGTATACACTACAATACTATTTTATAATTACTTTGTTTCTCTAATGGATATAAATCGAACTAAATTGACTTGTCAATTATTTGCCCACCAATAAATGTGCGTCATCGAAATCGTTTTGTCATCCAATCTTCGTAAAATTGGGATAAATTGTTTTAACGACAGTCAAAGGAGAGAATCACGCAAAAATTGATACAAATTGACGTCTGTAAGTTTATTCAACTGTCTTTTGCCATTCAGGCAACAGGTAGGAGAAAAAAACAATTAACAAAGTCCACTTAAAACTCAGGTTGATCCAGCAATTTCGATAATTATGTGATAGACTGTCATGGAAATTCACTCACCATATTTGCAACATAATAATTTCAGTATATGGGGACAGAATTAATTCAATCAAAGCATCAAAGAGATATTTTCCAGCTAAATATATTTCCTCTACACATGCTGGTGGGGAAACAAAAACAGTGTTAAAAAATATTCCATCTATCTATTTTCCACTGTCTACATGTGTGTGTGCGAAATGTTTGGCATTTCCTCAACAAATTTATGAGTGATGGTATCAGAGAGAGAGTTGCCAAACCGAATGCGATTTAACATGCTTTTCCTCCCCAATATACACACACTTGTGCGGGTTTTTTTCGGCCAGGCATTGACAGGACTCGTCAACAAATTCCGGTCAGCTCGTCAACTAGCAGCAGGGACTAATTCAACACTGCCAAACACACCAGACAAGTAGAGCACAAAATAAAACAACAGCAATTCCATATACACAACGAACAGGCTAGCTAACTGTTAGGCCCTTGCGTTGTATTGTGTCAGTTGGTGTTATTTATATCCTTTTCTCTAACTTGCACTCTGTAAATTTGCCGTCTTTTTTATAAAGCCCTATTTCTGTTCCCCAACTGACAGCTAGTATAACATGTGTTGATAGAGTTACAAGTTTAGATGGAAGCACGTATGAACTCTGCGATCCGAAAAGCATATCGGAGGGCAAGGAGAACACAGGCAAGAAATATACGGCCCTTTGTTTTTCTACGTGTTGTTGTATATTAGTCTACTCACACCCCCACACACCTCCCTATCCCCAAAGTGCCGGGAACAGAAACAGATTATGTTAAGGGGTGATTATGTGTTGGTCCATTGTTTATTTATGTGCAAACCGGAGAAGCGGAAGTCTTAGACTGAAAATTATTGATATTAGAACTTAAGGGTCAAAGAAATTATTCATGCTAGTCAAATACTTAATCATTTTTGGGCAAAAAATGTGATGAAAACATTCACGCGCCGATAATTGTTTTGGGCACCTCTTTTGTCACCCAAACACAGGGTATTATATTCAAATTGAATTTGATCACCAAGAGCGAAAATTCGTTCCCAATAAAAATCCTCTTTTCATACCAACACAAACACAATACTGATAAAAATTTCAATTGTTTTCGTCCATTGATGATGGAAAAAATTTGTTTGACGGCGCAAAGGATGCGTTTTTTTTCAGTTTTTCCATTAAATGCACCCAAAGTGTGGGGGACGAATTGCCGTAGGGCCGAAATTATATGTAGTGGCACAATATACTTTGTTAGTATCAAAGTTGCTAAACAATGTTACTGATTGCACATCCTTAATGATTGCAGTTTGCTGTACAACAATGCAGTACATGTTGGAAACAAAACAACATGCAACTTCTGCAGTGCAATTATAACTTTACGGTGATGATGACAGAGATGTAATGTAATGGCTCTGTACTCATGTTGTGTTAGAAAAACACACCTCTCCCCAAAGTGCCTTTAATATCTATACGCTATACACTATGAGTGGATATAAGAGGCTGCATTTTTGGGAATAAATTTTGTATACATTTTTAAAAGTGGATTAATTTTTTATACTATACACGAAAAATATTTAGATATTTTACGATCATCATCCCCACCAACAACTACCACCACTATACAAAACTCTTAAAACCTTAGACATAAAAATAACGTTGCTGTTCGCCGTTTTATACGACAATCCAAAGACCCAAATACTCGTATAGCCACCCTGTAGTAATACGGTTTCCACATCCGTCTTTTACCAAACAAATTTACATAATAGTAGCACGTAAACTATCGGAAAATATGTTTGAAATATTTACAGGCATTTTTCGAATGACAATTCACATTTTGCTCGAGCAAAAATATCCAAATTGCATGCTTACAGTTTTGTATACATGAAAAATAGAGAAAATCAATTAGGTATTCGCATGGGAGTATATATAGTGTAACGTCATTCTTTAAAAGAATCATCGAATCTTGCAGATGCATTATGTTGTTCTTTATCAACCCAAGAACCCCATTATTCGGGCGATTATGGGGGAGTCATTAATATCGTCGATCTGGTCAACTCTGAATTATATACACGCACAGAACGGAAAGGTCTGAACCGAAAATGGACACTCGAATATGTGGATAGATGGATGGAAGGGCCACTTTTCCACTTGTTTACTGCAAACGAGATTTATGACGTTATCGCAAGATTTATGATGACGCACTACTCATATATGTAATGCAATAAAACAATAGAATTTGGCACGGTTTTTAAAAGAGCGAACCCACAGAACAACACACAAACCTCTCTTGTAACCAATAAAGAAGATGGAGAGTTTACAGATTGCGAAAATATATATACGAAACGAAACAAATTAAATTGAATTTCTAATAGTAAATGCACAAGCTGTTGTTAGTATTATTTCCTGGAAATAAGCTTGTTGGCCACATAGTGTTGGTGAAATTCATTTATTTTCCTTTTAGGAAAAAAGTTTGCGAAATAAGTGATTTAACCAAAATGTTGCAGGCAACTTAATAACCAAAAAGTTATAGTGTAAGAAAATGTTACCTCTCATATCTAAGAGCTATAAAAGTTGCGAAAAACGGGCACATACCTGCAACAAAACAAATGTAGAAATTAATATTTAAATTGCCACACAATGATATGGTCAAAATGAATTTAATATCATTCGCAATTTATTTATCGGCATAATTAACAGATTGATGCGTTTTTCATGATTTATTTTGAATGTATTAAAAACAACAGACAGCCATATAACTGTTGTAATGTGTATATTGGTATAATTTGTCTATCATTAAAATGTAATAAATGATTTTATTCCATTTCAATTTATAGGCTTAATAATTTTACGGTAATCAAACATAACGCGCTTTTGTACCGATTTACGAATCAAACGTCTACTGACAGACAAAAAATACATCATACAGTTCTAATATCCACAATTCAACGGCATCATACATTTTCCCAATAAAAAAGCAGTTGAATGAGAATCATTCAATTTCGGCGCGTAATTTCCATTACAAGACAATCGTTGAGAGAGGAAAAAAGTAAAAGAGAGAAAGAAAAAAGCGCTAATATTTTATGATCCACCGGTACACACCAGGTACACTGGTAAAAGATCGTAAATAAAACATAATATAACATGCTGACCCAAATCTTGTGTGTGTAAAGTTGATTGTTGAACTCGTAGAATTTACTATATGACTATAAAAGCGACGCAACGTATGAATAAAAGATAATTCGTTTGGTAGAGTGTAAAAAGGGGCACATGTGCCCCAGTGCTCTGTTCTTTAGCAAATATTTGCCATTAGCTGTACAAAGAAACTAAAATACTTGAATTCGTACGAAGAAAACGCTTCAAGCGCCCAAATAACCCCCACATTGTTCCCCCATCGCAAAAATGCAATAAGAAACGAATTGCCGATTGAAAACAGCTTAATTAAAATGTTATGAATCTTTGACTTGAATAAATCAACAAACGCCGAGAATATATTATGGGGACATGGCACTTAAAGCATCATTAATTAATATAATACCCTCACACACAGGAATGAAATCGCTTTCTGAATTGATCAGAGCGAGAGTTGGTAGTACAACGTTTGCGAAATTACATCTCATGTTTTAGTCCCTCTGTTAAATATAAGTAATTACTCGAGCGTGGTTTAATTCTAATTAAAAAGAAAACCGTTCCAGGCAATACACTTTATTGGGAATAGCGGTACCTAATAGTTGCAAAACTACATCTTCCTCCCCCAGTTTCCACAATTCGCTCTATCTGAAAGAGAGAATTGGTGCACACAAAGGCACGGGGTTTTGGGAAGTGTGGATGTGCAAACTTGCACCTCATAAAGGAAACTCCATGTTCGGGATGCAAGAACTTTACAACAATTGTCTTTATGACCTGTGCATTCACACAACACTCTAACTAGCATAGATTTTCAACAACAATAACACATATATATACATATATGTACACGAAATGTTGAACATTAAAAGACAAAACCGAGATTGCATTGAACATTGTTAGAAAATAATTGATTAGAAAATTGTAATTTTTCCAAAAAAAAAGAGGATGTTAAATCATTTTCCTGGGTGTAAATAATGTATAACGCAATTACTAGTTTTTCCTACTCGAGTTTTCCTCCCCGAAACTTGTTATGGACTTGTACATAAATTATATTAGCAACTAAACTGTGTGAAAAGTTAATTATTTTTCCGAAAAAAAGGCGCTAAATCAATTTCCCATTCATTTCTGTCTGACTTCAATCGGGTCCAGTTTAATCTTCGGACAATGCAATAATCTACTTGCAAAACGCCCGTTACACCTCGAGAAACAGGCCATTTCCTGTAACCTGAACGAGTTTACATAATGTAGACGAATTTCATTGACCAATCGGCCAAACGATGTTACCAGAATGTCGGAAAAGCGACCATTTGACCGGATAATTTGGACAACTGTATATTGGCGATGTCTCGCTTACACATTCAATATTTAATCGTTGTACCCAGTGGAAATACAGTCGGATCTCCGGATGCAACACGACAATAACCCTCCACGCTTTTCCATCGTCCCGTTAATAGGATTAAGGACGTTAAAATTCTCCACTCTAACGCTAACTGCACAAGAGATCGTTTAAAAAGTTCAAGTGCGCGTTTCTTTTTACAATATGCTTCTCAATTCCTTTAAACCAACTCGGGCTTGTGTTTCATTACTGCACACATACACATATCCGTTATACAAGGAAAAAATCAACTAAAGACAAACCACGTTATTGTACGACGGCTGCACTTAAACTAATGAAAATTGTACGAGAAAAGCTATTATTAAATTAAAAAAACAGAAAAGAAGAGGAACGAGCAGAATTAGGTGGTGTTCAGCTAATGAAATTATTATTAAAATTCGGACAAGATGCGACTCCGGTAAGGGGAGGAAGAGATGGATAAAATGTATCTATCAATGCGCCGCCACGTGTGTCGAATGGATTCTAATCATGGCCGAGAGTTGCACATAACGACCAAACATCAGCCACCCCATCCCCATTCATCTCTCAAAGAGTCGTTAGAAAGTTTTCTTTTTCCAAAAGTAGACAACAGATGAGAACGGCACTTTTCCTCAACGGACAAATGTCATGGCAGCCCATTTCGGCCTGCGAAACTGCTATGATGTGACGCAGATGGCCTGTTATAAGATTGTGCGCGTCCGTCTAGCGATAATGGCTATCCCCCCATCCCTTCAGAATACATTAAAAGAGACAAATTTACGCCATAACGTCTTTTCTAGCTTCTAGCCATGAAATTATTTCCAACACAGATATACAAGTGCACCTCAGTGACAGCCAATTATATTTCTCTAATCGCAAGTTATGGGATTTAAGGGAAGCTGTGATGGGGCTGGACCAGCACACTAACCCTATTAAACAGTGGCCATTATTTTTGAATATAATGTAATTTTTCATTTAAACTTCGCTGACTTCAACCCAAAACAGCAACTTTCTAATGGCATTTTCAGCTAGCTAATTTACATAAATTTTTGTCTCGCGACTAATAAAATTAAATGGAATTTTAATGTAGCACGTTCCTTTTTCTTATACTCCGTACAATGCTTACAATAATACGATATTGTCGACATTTGTAGATGTAATACGATATTTCACAAAGTGCATTGTTACATCTAAATTTACAATTTAATTGAATTCCACTATAACACGTTCGCAAGAGAGTTTTAAAGGACTTCTCTCCCTCTTCTTTCTCTCTTTACCATATCTATTCTACCCGTTGTTGTTTTTTTCCGACTTTATTATCTCAAAAACGACATTTCATACACCTCACTGAATACAACAACGTTATTTAATTAGATTGTTGTATAAAATTATTTAAATTTCATTTCGTGTTACTTTAACCACAAATTGAAACAGTTTGTTGAACGGTTTGCGTGATTTTCTCTGTGTATATAGCTTTGTGGCTCTCATTTATCAATAAATGAGCTTTTAGTGAATCACTACATTAACTAGGTACGTGTTCAAAGAATCTAAAAACATATTAATTCTTTTTTTTTCAAAACGACAATTGTAGCTGTATTCATAATTAGGTGCTTATTACAGCCAAATAATGACTGATTGCTCTTCATATAACTTCCACTAATTGCTTCATCTGACATTCACACCGACATTTATCGATTTTTGTGTCATCTGTCATCAGCAAATATCAAGCACAACAACCGCCGCCCCCCATTCCCATATAATTTCTAAACACCGACAAAAAAGCGCTCATTTTATAGACAGATCAAAAATAAAATGTATTGTTTTTCATTTAATATTTATTACATACCATAATAATTCTCAATGATTAATATTGCATATTTATACGGAATATTGAATATATTGCGCTACTAAATTAAATTCATGCAAATGAAGGGGCTATATTAGGTATTGATTTTGCTGTTTGCAGTACATATTTCCAGAATTTTTATTTCTCTATGGTGGAAATTAAGAAATTCGGCAGCGCACCGTCGTGTTTATAGTGGAAATGTAGCAAGTCAAGCAACAACTTAACACACAACTACAATAACACACTAGAGTAAACATCTGAAATTCTATTGAGCGTACAGATAAATCAGTGTGACAGTCATAAAGTAGACATAAAATTTTCCGGAGCAAGCTCATCCAAATCTAGCGCAACCGATACACACACACAGTGAGAAGAGTCGAGATCCGAGATTCGTCTCCATCATCGACATCATATTGCACGTTCTCCTATGGACCAATTTAAAGGGTTGCAATCCACCGAATTACTATATGGTCTGATTAATGTTTTATAAGTGTATGGAATTGGCACACACACATATCGATGTATAAACGTATATCGTTCGTGGTGATGGTGGGTTTGTCAGGTAGGCGGCCAATTGCCTGCGTGCTTTTGATATATCGTCCGTTATTCAATGATGGGGAACACATTTATAATAATTTTTCGTTATTGATGTCGCTACAGTGTACATAAATAACGATTCCACCATGGGCTAGGGAGATTTATTATTTCTTCATCGTCTTTCAATCAAAATCAAAAGTATATGTGGGGGAGAGCGGTGTGGAATGGTAAACCGGATAAATAAAATCCATTATTACCTCATTGAAAAACATAAGGGAGCCGCACGGATCTCCGTTCATTATGAATTTACCGTTGATTTTCTAATGACGAAACTTTACGTAAAATACACTCGAAGTTTAACAATGGAATTGTTGTCAATAAAACCCAGCCAGATTTGAATAAATATTACATATGACGCGTATAACAATATGTACTACTATCTTGTATGTTAAACTCTACTTGTAATTAATATTACAATACATAGAGACTCCTCACCAGAGTATATTTACGTAACAGGCAATCTAGACTGACATATACAGCTAAATGGCGTGTATGTTTGCATTCAAATAACTTATTAAAATTTCTGTACGAAAACTTTCTGTCTGCTGTATACACTGGCAGAGCTTTCGGTTATTAATTATTCGTTTATTTGTCGAAAGAAAAAATCTCAGATTTTGCCCTCTATGGAATAAATTGATTAGAAATTTGTTTACATAATGGCAGTAGGTAATTACATTTGTCGTTACATATAATTCGCATCCATCAAAATTGTCAACAGCTCCGAAAACTTGGATTGATGGAAATTACATTTTCAATGACATTAGAAAAACATGTCCCACACCAGAGAAAAAAAACTTCGCACCACAAAGAGAATATAAAGACATTACGACACACGACGCACGGTACAGTTTTTCGGTGGAAAAAATAAGACACAGAGAAAAGCTGTTTATTATATAAAAGCAGAGTTTTGAAAAAATTTTACTACCTAACCGTAAACTAATTATAATGAAGTTATGTTGTAAAAGTGGAATAATGCGAAAACACAACGAAAGAGAGAAATTGTTGAAGAGAAGCAAAAGAGAGGCAAAAGACGGGGCTCTAAAGAAAGTAGATTACCAGCTGAGATAATCAAAAGCCGCCTGTGTAAATACGGGCGGGCGACACTTGCTTTAAAACACAGTGAATATATGCTGCCGCCACTCTCATTCTTTCTGCACGATTCAGCCTAACGAACCGCAGCCACCAAAAACTCTCCCGGACAGACAATAAAAATGATAAAATCACCTGCTAGAACTTTAACTCTGCATTTTCACTGTACACGCATTTTTCCATGCAAATAGAACGAGAAAAAAATAAGGGAGACGAGAGAGAATAAAGTGCGCCATACACGCGCCCATTTACCTCTTCCAGCAAATCTCACGCCAGATCTAATTATAGAAAATGACAATAATTTGCCTTTTTGGCGGCAGAAAGGTGATGCTATGTTCTGTAAATCGTCCCAGTGTAAATTGAGTATATATAGAGATCCGGTAGTTTGATAAAATACAGCTATTACATTGGGGAACAAGATTGCGCGCGGAAGAGCCAACCTCATCCTTTCTCTTTTCTCTTCCACTATGCTACAATGTTACAGGTTTACGGCTTTTAGCGGTGCTAAATTGAGGCGAATAACTTCAGACTTGTGTGGAAATAACGAAAGCTTCTATCTGCAATTCGCTACCGGGTTTTATGTACATACTTATTAGCTTGTTACACACACTACTATCATGACAGAGATTTTAAATGACACCATCCGTATTTCATAGTAATGCGGAGGACGATATTAATTGCTTTCGAACCACCCGAAATTCTGGCTGTATGTGTCTTAAGCGTTTGTGGATGCATTTACTCCGACAGGTACACAATTCGGCTTTATAAATAATCGATAGTATGTTATTCTGTAGTTTGAGACATGTGTGAGTGGATAATATAGAACGGTCTCCACTTACACACCCCACAGGAAGACAGGATAAATATTAAATATTCATCATGGCCGCAACATTGGTGCTGCGATCACCATCCGCATATGAATGAGGCATTAAGAAGAAATGTAAGGACACGCACTGTCTAATTTATGATTATCCCCATAAAGAATATTTTGACTGGAAAATTCAATTCCATACACGGCGCACATTTTTCTATTATAAAAAAAATCGGTAGAGACGGATGAGCAAATTGGTTATTCGCCTTTTTAATTTTTCACTTATTCTTCTTCACTTGTGTCTCTTTTATGTGTGTCACACGGGCCAATTATCTCTCGTAAAACCAACTTATATTAAAAGCTCTTTCTACTCTCTTTGCCTAAACACAATAAAATTAAGGTGCCAGGTGGCAATTTCCGCCACTATGCCATATAGCGCCATTAAGCTCATTGACAATTTTCACTTGGAACTTCTTTCATCTCTTTGCTATGTTGTGCATCTTTCAGAGTAAACATTTACGGAAAAATGCTAAATAAATTTGCCCCAGTCGCAAATGTATTTGAAGTCCATTTGTATATAAAATATGAACGTGAATGCATTATGCAAAATGCAGATGCAAAAGACAAATTCAATTTTTACAAATGTATAGAGAAACAATCCACTACTGAAAAGTGAAACATTGTACAAGAAGAGACGAATATACAGAAAAAGTGTTTTTTTGGCGTCTCCAGCCGTTGCAGATATTTTAAATATTTGTGCCCCCAAACACAGACAGAATTTCCTGATGCCCGTCTAAGAACACATTTTCTTGCTGAAAGCCGCAATTCTCCCAACTCGCCCACATACACACTCGAACCTCTTCTAAAATGTTGATTTATAGATGTGTATCGGAGAGGTCAGAAATGGACCGACCACACAATCGAAAACAGGCCAGGGGCGGCGACCCCTTTCTACATACACTTTTCTTATATTCTCTCTGTGTGTATATGTTCGGGGCCGGCAATCAACTCGGCTTTAGTCAAGTGATCGTTCCGGTTTCCTCGTCTATATAAGTTTCTGTGGAGCACCAGCTGGCCGCAATTCGACTTTTTTCCAATTTGATTAACTGCACCAAAAACGGACCACTCGATTTTTCCCTCTCAATTCCCAGTTCCGGAATTAGTATGCATCGACTGTTGTCGAAATTAACAGAATGGGTTTATTGTAACCGCCTTGGATTTGCATAATTTTTCTCCATTTCACTCGTGAAAAGATTAGAATTGTAAAAAATGCATAGTTTGTAACGCGACCCGCATAAATTTAATTACTGTAACATGTGAGAAATAAACAATGTGTTTAGTCATCTATACATGTGGATTTTAATGCGAACTGAATTCCGAATGGCAATAATCCAACAATTTTTGGGTCATTACACTTAATACCCACTTATAGAAAATGATTTCGGTCAAAGGTCGCCGAATTTCATTCAGGAAAAATATGTGTACCTATGTCTAATACCAATTAGCTAATTTATATATCGGATGATTTAACAAATGCTGCTACGGCGGTGTACAATTAACTAATAAAACTTTCGTTGCTAAAGTGTAGAAAAAAAATGTGCTGATGTAATTATAATGCCATCATGCTTATTAAAATTTTGTCAAACTCCGACTAATTAATTAATCCTTACATTTTAGTTTAAAATAGGAGGAATTAACTTAACCATTAGAATAATTAAAGTGACGTTAAGTTTAGTGTTGCAAGCCGTATTCATTTTGATAAGTAGGTAATTCTTGTAAGCTTATGGAGATTGAAGGGTAAATAAGAAAAACGTGCACCTTTTTACTTCATTTTCCTTTAACGTCCTCATAGTTAACAAACTCTAGTAAAACTTTCATGAACATATACAGACCGACTGAATGAATATATACGAGTTTATAGTTGCGAGTTCACAGATAAGAGATCTCTCTCTCTGCTCTCCATGTTCCGATGTGCGTCTCTAAAATCTTCGGATTTCAATGCATTTTACACGAAATGTAATTTTCAATAGTCTATAATATCAGGAAATGGATGTTTTCAGTAATCCTCCCAAAACTACTTATCTATAACTATGGATTACGACAATAATAATGCATCTACATCCGTGAATTATCATGAATTGATGACACAATTAACTAGAAAATTGCATTATTCATCAAATTTCGTGTATTAAATAAATTTCAACAGAAGGAAAAAATGTTTTTCTTTGATAATACTAATTACATGCCCAATTTGGGGAAGAGAACAGTCGCCCCCTTTCCTCATTTTTAAACTAATTAAACATCCGTCTTTTATCTCCTTACGAAGGCAAATAATATTGCTTCACGAAAAATCATTAATAATAGCTGGAATATTGGAAATTCACTTAAAAAATTATAAATCCTCTACACTGTGAATTAATTGAAACAAAAGACATCTCCACCGGTCTCCTCTCGACTCCCCTTTATGCTTTGCATTTCAATCAATTGATTTTCATCTCTCAATTGAATTGAATAATTCTGATCACTCATAAAAAAACGCTTCAAACATTCCCAGAGAAGAGAAATAGGATTACACCCGAATATAATCTGAAAATAAGTGCAACTGTTAATACTGGGAGAAAGAAAATAAACCATTTCCACTCTGTGTGTGTGGAAAGAGCGTTTGTTGTTTGGTTGAAAGCCGACGTCTGTTTTTCCCCTTGTTTTAATTCCATACTTGCGATTGGCTAAAGCGGAAACCGGCGAACGGAACTTGCGTTCAGATAACTGAGCCCCCCGAAAAACCAACATGTAATAATTCATTTGACTTTTTAATTGTTTTATTCTGGCCGTGATCAATGCTCTCGCCGGGAATAAAATTAATTGGTTTCGGAGCACCTTCGAAACAAAGCCATTTTCAAAAGCTTTCCACCATCACTCTGTACGCCACCATACACTCTGATTCCGAAATCTATGGAGATGATGTTGATTTTTTTTATCTCATGTAACGAAACTGAATATATGAAGTTGTGAAATCAACAACCCTCTGAACGTTCGGTAATTAAACCTCCTAAGTACTCTTGTATTTAAATAAATAGGTGACCCAAGAGTGCATTCTACTATATATTGTAATTTAATAGTATTACACATGAGCGAAATGGAATTACGCTTCACAGAATTTTCCCATAATAAATTTTACGTCATCTCCTACGTTCCATGTGTGTATGTGTGTGGGTTCTACTTTTATTAACTGAAACCATACTCATTCACTGGTAAATTGTAAACTTTAATTAATCCCTTTACAACACAAAAAATCCTATCATCAGTATACACCTAAGTGTATATTTATTATCTCACGTTGTTACCTAATTCCAAGAACTTTTCACCCACAAACTTAATTAGAATTCCCTTGATTTTTTTTCCTGTCCAAAAAATAAAAATGATTTTTCAACCTCGAATCGAACCACAAATGTACTCCACCAAAAGAATCGTTTAAAGCAATTTAATTAAAGCAACGTCTGGAAATGTAAATTTACATAACAAGTGTGTATGGATAGTGCTCGTAATTTGTATAAAAGCTAATAAATGTTAATGTAAAACATAATTCTTCCACTGTTTAGATAAACTAATATTAAACAAACTCTCGTTGAGCATTTATTTCGACAAATGAAGTTGAATGTTACATGAGTGGTTAGTATCGTCGCCTCTGCCCCCATCTTGCCACTATACTCATCTAAATTTTACAGCTCTTAAAGGTACAGTTCCAAGGCGACATTTCCTCCAACGGCTCCTGAACGTGGCTGGAATGTTGATGGCGCCGAGTACACTCCAGTAAAATACTCTTACGCATTTTAAGCGATATAAGGTAACATAACAAAGAGGTGTGTGTACGTGTGAGTGCGAAATGAGTCCCTCATAAAGAACTGTATGGTGGAGGAAAGCTCGGTCAATGGGAGTTGCACCCCGGGGACAAAGTGTACATTCACCAGCCACGCACACACACTTCTATAAACGTTCCCGGATATTTCTACAGCCATTATAAAAAATTGGGGATCCCTTATTGCATTACAAGACCAAGAATACACAGTAGAGTGCGTCCGCCCCCCTTTTCCCTTCAACTATTTACAATATATTTTCTCTTAAAACTATAAACTTGATAGGTTATTAACTTTTCAATTTTAGATGGAAATCCCTTTTTCTTTTTATATTAATGCGGTCGTCCGGCAAAGGAAAATCACTTTCCTGACTATGGTCCGGTAGGAAAGTAGAGAAGAAATGGAAAATCTTCTTCTCGCCTTTTCTCTGTCTTGCAAGCATTGCACAACTCCTCTGTCTAGATACGAGGAAATGAAACGCTTGCGGCCAAAGGTGTCATGATTATGGTTTTGCGATATGTCGACCGCTAAAGCCCTTTCCTTGAAATGTACATTCTTGTGGATATTTTATGTTCGCTTCGGAAAGAAGATTATGTCAGATCCAGAGTAGAGGAAAGAGAGAGATGTGTGTTACGGTTCTCTTAGTGGTTTGTTGTGCTTTAGCATCTAGCAAAACCTCAATCTCTAATATACAATAATACACGGAACATACAAGTCAATAGTTTTGTATGTTATGTTGAGCTTTAGTTCTGTCACCGTTCAAAACACTAGATCCGATTAGGCCGGAAAATGATTTCCTTTTTGACGATTTTCAGACCAGTCTTACCGTTCTAATGGATTTTCATTGACGCAAAGAGAAATCGGCTACATACCTGAAACAAAAAGAACGAATTTAGGTCACATTTTAATTAATTCAATAACTTCTAATCTTAATATAAATCACGTTCATGTCCCACAAGTGCAATTTCCTTGCACTTTATAGCTCCCTTTACATCGGAGTTTAATGTGGTCCAGTTTGTAACCCCAAACTGGTGCATAAATATGCAAAAGGGAAAATTTTTCACGTGTTTGGTAGACGTAAATCAACACTGTGTCAAAAATCACTTTTCCCTTAATTACAGCGAAATGTAATTAGGTGTTTTTTTCATAATTTCGGTCCACTTTCCACCCCAACACACACACACAAGTCGCAACTTACACATTCATTTTAATTGAATAACAAAGGAGTGAATTTCTTTTCGCTCGTATGTTTTATGCTCGCTTTTATGTAAATATTTACTTATCTAGTTAAAACATAGTTTCCGGCTATACTATATCTATTTCGTAGACCTTTTGTTCCATGGGGTGAAACTAAATATTATGTGAGAAACCTCACCCACAAAATACTTAGAATGCATGTGTGTGGGCAGAAGGCAGAGTTTCAATTAGACGTGTTATTTGTTTAAAGTATGAATCATTTATTTGCAAAATTTACGATTATTGCTGCAAGCCAACAAATAATCATTTCCTTTTTCCCAATCAATATATGTATACATGTGGTTTTTTAATACTTGACTCAATTACTTTTTCACTTTCCTAGTTGAAAAAACCAGATGCTGTTCCACTATTAATAATTATTTATGAATGAATGGAATTACGGCAATTAATTCATAAATGTGATTCATCAAGAAGTGAAGATTTTAATACCAAGGTTGTTGTCTAATTGTGATGTTGCATTTTCATGAAATGGTAATTTATAAAACGGTTTAATTCGGAATGTCACAAATGTACCTTAAGATAAAGTTTTCAAACAGTTTTTTCTGCAACGACTTTGGATAAATTTAAATTTCAGGTTTAATAAACATTAAAAACCAGAATAGCTAATAATTATTTATGAATGAAAGGAAATACATAGCAATAACTCATAAACGTGATTCATCAAATAGTAAAGAATGTGCCAAGGCTGATGCATATATAATAGTGATGCTGTATTAATAATGACAAAAAATTTCTTATCAACAATTGTGATTCATTTCCATTACAGGCACTGACTAAACTAATAAGATATTTAGTAATAATTATTGTATGTACATTTGTTCATGTATTTATTGTGTTATTTAGTGAGTGAGTAATGCTTCTTAATTGTTATCCTAAATTTCTCTAAACAATTTAAACGTGCCTCACTAAATATCACTCCTACTTAACCCTGGCATTCATATAATACATACAGCTGTTGCAATTGACACATTTAACCCCAGTACCCCCTTACAAATTACTTCATGTGAATTAATGATGCCCTAAATACCAAATTTGAATGACACATGCAGAGTGCATTTACCCATACCTAAATTTCATTAATGAATGAAATTTTATTCCTATTAACCGTTTCACTTGCAACTTTTCCTACTATAGGCCTCTCACTGTTGGCTCTGTGTGTATAATTATTACTTTGATCTAATGAATTAAAGAGCAAAGAGGCCAACTGTTGGTGTCATGTTTATATTATCTCACACAAAATGTTACATGGACACCTGCGCAATTTTTTCACAATTCCAATTATCCCCACAAAAACCCGGAGTGGAAACTTGGAAAAATTATTTGCTTCAAGTACAATGGTCCGTTCTCTCTATAAATACAATGATGTTTTGGTTAAAGGATGTTGTTTAATTAAGAGAAAAAAAATCGCTCAAGGGCCTACATAATTGAAACTGAAATGGAAAAACGTACATTGGTACATTCTCTACTATCGCGGTTTTTTTATGTTGTTTTCGTAAATTCAGCGGGGCATTTTTTCAATTAGACCCTTTTAAATACATTTGCAAACTGCATTTCAACAATGCAGGAAAAAAAAACAGGAAAAAAAGGTAAAAACGTATCTTTGTAACCTTGCAATTTAGCACCCACGAATCCACCCTTAACACCAGCTTATATTATTTGTATTGTAGCTCATATTTTATACGAGTGAAAAGTAAACTATTTGGCTTTCTAATAAAATTTTAATTGCGGAGAGACGAAGACTGTGTACATGCGGTCCATTGTTACACATAAAATATGTATTTGCATATTCCAATTAAATGTGTAAAAGGTGATGCTGTAGCATTTTTCCGTAGATTAGGTGCACAAAAGTCGAGAAAAATGCGATGGAATGATCCTTTTAAGAGAAATGACCAGACATTACATTGACCCTTTGCGAGAGAGCGACCCACATGGTCGCCACCACCATCGAACCCTTCGTCATACACACAACAAGGTTCGTGATTCAATAAGCCAGCATGACACATTACTATCAAAGTTAAAATCAAGTGGACATTAATAAAATTTATTGTTCCATTAGTGAGTGTACAACCGAATTAAATTGACGTAATCGCCATATACACAGAAATGGGGCCATTGTCGGCGCTCCCTAAGTAAGTTGCTGTATTAGGATGTATAATTATTGTTATCGAAGATGATACAGAAATAAATAAACTCAGAGCTACAATTATATAGTTAGAAGTCTAGTCAATTAAGAATTTCATTAGAAGAGACAGTTTTTTTTGGACTGTGTAATTTGAATTCGTAATTAGCTTTTGTTAATTATTGTAATGAAATGTGTTAATAACAAAATTAAAATTCTAGTGTCGTAGAACTTTATACTTGTAACAAAAGCTAAATACATTTGTTAACCCAAATTCGTATGCACGAATTTATTATATGGGAAACGTAACTCTCTTAACTCTACTATATTTTATTCTTTTGCAACTTGGGCAAAAAGTATCTGAAATAATTGCATGAAAACCGCGTTATATATTAAAAAGTTTAAGGAGAAAAATGTTAAGTGACATTTTTATGTAACATAAACTGCATCAAAAGTGTATGAGAAAATTGTTTACTTTTTACTTCAAGTTCAGCATTCTTCTTATAGCTCTTTTAACCCAATTTTATTGGCGGACAAAGAAGAGGGAAAAGTAAATTAAATCATATTTCTGAAATATCTTACCGCTCGTCTATAAAAAAAATCAAAAATATCTATAAAATTTCAGAATTACGTTTTTCCAAACAAAACATTTGGAATCAATGCTTTAAAGATCTCTGTAGATTTCGTCAACCACTAGACCCTTTTTAACCCATATTTATTACCTCACAAAAGTAAAAAAATAATTAAATCATATTCCTGAAATACCGAGAGAAGCGTACAAAATATTCCAATGATTTTACACAAACAATTCCCCATTTTCAACAAATAATAACACCGGAGCGTGTTCATACAAAAGAGAAGGTTACAACAGCGTGACTTCCAACTAAATTCTTCGGATCTTCGTTTCCACCCTCAAACAACAATGGAGCACCTGAAGTGCCAGTAATGAAGTAGAAATGCTTTGACACTTTTCGCACAGTTGATTCTGTATTTTTTCCCTCCTCTCGCACTTCTCTCTTCTTTCTAAATGCATTTTTATATCGCACGGATATGAAAGCAAAGACGAAGTCTTTTTTTGATGGCCGATACAACTATACAAAAGAGACGAATTTATTCCACATTATATATCCACGTGGATAATTAATTGTTTGCCATCTTTTCTACTCTATTCAATTACACTAGGAATTGTGTGTATTTATTTCGTGATGTTTTGTTTGTTCGAAAACTCCAGTGAGATAATCCCAAAATTTATTGCTCGCCCATATTTTAAGCACCTATTTCGCCCCTCCTATATTTAGAAAATAATTAAAAACACAATGTGCCAAAATCAATAGAAAACAGATCGAGATTATCCCTAATTATAATTTCTACAACTTTCAGGCAAACTTGCTATTGGAAAACTGTTTTTCTATTTGATTACCAAACACAACATCCCTTAATCCCCAAACAACTAAACACTGATTCCAATTTATGTATACAACTACAAGTATTTTCCCTTTTTGTCCATTCTTTCGTACACACCAATTCGTTATAAGACAAATGATGCAAAAACATCTGTTTAAATTGTATGACACACAGTGTTCGTTTTATAAAAGCGCACACAGAGAGCGAGAGTTTTGTTGCGTGATTGATGAGGATAACCATAGAGTAGGCGAGAGAAGAGGAAAAACCATTGAGTAAATACTGAAAAACTTTCTTGCCTTCACACCGTAATTAGGCTGTGCTAAAGGAACAAGTTTAATGATTGGTATTATTTTAACAATATGACATGCCTCGCAAAAGATCATAACCTCCACTTTTACTGCAGTGACAGACAGAGGAGCATAGCAGATAACCACTATCCATCCACTAATTACTTCGCGGTCTGATAAGACCCTCTCTACCCCACTGATAAACTCCTATTATTAATTTGTCTCAGCTGTCATGTTGCAGTCGTGTTTGTCGGTATCGCAGATCATTTTCCTCTCTCACTCCCTCCTCCAATTTCCAATCATTCTCTTTTATTGTATCGAGACTAATTACTAATAAATTATTTTTCAACGTGTTTACACACTAATCGGATTTTCCTATTTTCACACACACATACAATCACAGTGGAATTCTCGCC
The DNA here is from genome assembly GCA_963930825.1 of Silvanus unidentatus. Classification (NCBI taxonomy): domain Eukaryota; kingdom Metazoa; phylum Arthropoda; class Insecta; order Coleoptera; family Silvanidae; genus Silvanus; species Silvanus unidentatus. The sequence goes on from OZ005761.1 coordinate 13,517,334, forward strand.
CCCTTCGAAAAACTCAATAAAATATGTTTCATGTGCTAACAAATTTCCCAGCACGAAATCTGCTTAATCTTTTTTTGTTGTTAAACCATTTATATTTATTTCTTTTTTCTCATTCAACTGTACACCTTACACGTTGGCGGCTCTGTATATTCAAAAGGGCTTTTAAAAAAATTCAAGCTTGATTTATTCGGAAAAAAGCACCCCCACACACAAAAACGCTTGCATGTAATACGTTCATATTGAGAATAGAATAAAAAACGTTAAATTTTTTATTATATTATATTTAATCCTTAACCCCCACAGTGCGATCTTTAACCTAGTTTTCACTAGTTTTTTTATGACGAATTAAAAATATAATTTAACCGGGTCTAATATAATTAAATTTTGACTGGTGTTGTTTAATAAAAAGTTAATTTATGGGTGGGTAGATATTAACAACCTCACCCTGTTTTCCAGCGTGCCACTATTAAATACCTGCTAAATTATACTGTTTAAATAAAGGTGACAAGGCAGTAAAGAATTGTACATTTAATTAAATGTTCTGAAGCGCACGGTGCTAGTTGCACTTTTCATGTACATTTTTCTGTCGTGTCTATTAATATAATATGCAAATTCGTTCAGTATAAGTTGTTGTATTGTTCTCTAGGTTAGACAAACAATAAACCGGCTATTTTTACACCAATAACACAATGACCCATTTACACTGTTTACAATATCGACAAGAAAACTATTTCGTTGTAAATTGATTTTAATAAATCTAATTGAATGGAAAGTTGTCAATAGAACATTTTTATTTACATCATTTTCCCTATATGTAAACAATTTTTATGAATAACGTTTGCATCTTGAAAGTAGAGTGCATTTTCAAATTATCATACGAACGAGCATGTCAGCCCATTTTCGAATGCTATTCAAACATGGAATGTTATCCAGCGCCTCATTTTAAAATTGCATATATTTTTATTTCAAAACAATCCCAATTACCTTCGTTTACTACTCGTTAACACTCACCAACTTAATTCCGTTCTGCATGCACCATCGGCGCCTTTTTAAAATTATACCTTTTCATTCATCGAAATCGCGACCTCTTTGTCTTTCTATTCCACTATTTCCACATACATTTTATCGGGTCCCCCATTTCCCATTCAAAGGCGCCCACCTTTCTTTCAACTAGAATGGCAAAACGTATCGCCATATAATTTCATTCCTTTATTCTGTGTGTATGTATGCAAAAAAGGTTTCAATTTTATGTCAAAACAATTGAAATTTTACAAGCTGAAATAAGTGAGAAAATAACAAAAACTCTCCCCTTTTGAAGCGACAAGCTTTTTTAACATGAATCAACGACTCTTTGACACATTGGAGAGTCGTTCAAGGCTCATCTCTCTCCTCCCAACCCCGTCAAAAATAAAACTGTTTATGTGTGTTTTCCTATTTTTCTTATTGCATTTTTTCGTGCACTTAAACTCTCTCTCTTGTTAATAACTTGAATACTTACTGTTCATATAACATAAATTCTAAGTACACCATTATATTGTAGTTGCATAAATAGAAGTCTTGTGTGTGTGTTTATTCAAAGAAGTTCGTTGTTTGTTGGGCGTTTTATTGTGCACTTGTTCAATGTAATATTTAAAATCTATTCCAGTGCACTTGTCTCTCCGTGTGTTTCTCAATCTTGTACTTAAAACGGTTTCGGTTAACTCATTCCCCATATTTTCTTATATATTTTTTTATGATTGTCTGTATTATAAAATAGCACTCGTAAAATGTGCACAGACCGAGTGTATTTTCTATTTATGTAAATTGCAGCAACGTTATGATTACTGTACCCAACAATAACATTTTTTAAGTGAGCCTCGAATTTCCCAATTTTACAAATGCCCAAAGAAATATGTACAACTATAAAGAATTTAATAGTACTGCACACAGGTTTTTTTATTATGCACTCACACACCAAAATGAAAAGAAATAAAAAATCTTACAGCTGGTAAGTCGCGCCTAGGCTATATTTTAATTGTGTTTTATTTTTATTACACACGAATATCAAAGAAATTGCCTCAAAACTGGCTTACAAAGTGATTTATACCATCTTCAGACTCTCTGGTATTATTATACAAATGAATGTACTTGTTGGTTGCTTGTATATACATACATGGAAATCGTAAAATTTCGAATAAATAAAGTACCGAAGCTGGCATTATAAACGGAGAGATGAATTTCATCAAAAGACTAGCTTGTCGTAACAATTTTTGTGGCTTTTTCTCTTCCCTTTTATCCCTTAGATAAAGTATATGATTTTTAAATGGTTCCAACGCACACAAGAGCAAAAACTCAATAGAATGTTTATGCATCGTTAAACTAATGATATGTGAATTTAGGCTATTCTCTAAATTTACATCACTAAAATTATTATTACATGCTTTACAATTTTCATAATACGAATGTTCTGAACCGAAACTGCGCCACATAAAATCTCAGCCACTCTTATAACAATAACTCTGTCGTCTTCGTTAAAATGCAATTTTATATTTTCTTTGTAATAAAAATTGTCTTTTGCCTCTTCGAAACAATCATAATTATTATGTGTATGCAATTGTAAATAAGAGAAAACGGCGCTATATTATATTTCATTATACAACCAACATCTGTCTACCATACAAACTCGCAGTCGAGCTTTTCTTCTCTTCACATTTATATATTGATGTACTAATTATAACGACGCTTTTGTGTCGATGACAATATTAAGGGTGCGCGCTTTGAGTTTCCTGCTTGCCAGTCTTGAGTGCATATATAGAAATGGGAAAATGAGACGTCGTCAAGTGTGCACATGCTAAATGTTATTCTCAAAATGATATTTATTCAAATAAGGGAAAAGAGAGACACAGAGTTCACTTCTATATAGTATGTGTATACAGAGATATGCATGATGCATGATTGAATTTCTTCTCTTGTACCCTGGATGCACGGCAGCATCATATTCTTGTACCTTTCCACTCGCAATACTATGAAAATGTAATTAAGATGTTTGTGACAGTACTAATTGCTTCTACCTAATCTTGATGCGACTTCTAAGCACACCAAATGCCTGGTTTTGAAGGTAATCTTGGCGAAATTATTCGCATATTACCATATTTATTAGATGTTTTCCACTTCCTTCTCTCTGTGCAATTCTTTTATTTCTACTCATTAAAATTTATTATGTATCTACGGTGGAACAACATAATGCACCGCTTAATAAATGTTTTTCAAGCATTTATATTGAAATTTTCTAATTTTGGATATTTTATTAAATTCTTTAACTGCACTTTTTTCTTGTAAAAACTCATTAAAAATTCAAAATACTCGCCTTCTGACACACGTTCTTTTTCCTCCAAACGTGTGAAAATCTACTGATGAATTTTTAATCAATAGAAACTGTCGTAATAGAGGCTTTTACCCATCACTGTTCAACAATATCTAAATTGATTTTCCATTCAAAATACATTCCCATGAGTTTTAATTGCATGTTAGATAGTATAAATATTTAAACGGCATTAACTCTTTGAAAAGAGCGAGTTATAATATACAAAGAGGTCGAATGTTGAATGTTGTGAAATTTTTCGGACAAAGAACGACAGCCTCGATCGAACCTCATACGAAGTATGAGAAAAATCAAAAATTGATTCCGCTTTCTCCTCTGCCTTTCGGTCATAAAAAGCGCCGGCAATTGCAAATAAAAAATAGATTTAAGAATAGAAAAGGAACGGCCAAAGAAGAAAGGCAAAAGTGTTTTAGAGTGCGGGTCAATATTGACATGAAAGAGAGAAGTGAGTAAAAAATTGATTCATGTACATGTGTTGTAGCAAAACTGCAGAAATCTTACAAATTGGCTTTAACCCCTCGAAATAGCTCGCCTTTTCCCTTCGTGTGTACAGGAAGTTTCAATGTCAATTTCCACGATCTAAATCCCAGTACCCCGAAATGCGGTTCAAAAGTTGCGAATTAAAAAAAAAGGTACACAACCCTCCAAAATCGGGCGCTGAAAGTGTCTTCGAATTCACACACCGTGATGTATGTAAACAAATAAATCGAAAATAGATTTTCTATTTTTATAATTACGTCGGAAACATTGACATTGGCCTCAACACAACAAAATTCCAAACGTTACTCTAAACGCTATTTCTGTCTATAAATGCCGTCAATGCATTTTATACTTGTGCGGTTGGTATGTTTGTTATTTCTGATTGAATTGGGTTTAAATTTCATTTTCCATTAAAAAAACGCGACGTGAAATATTGTCAACTGGGAAATTTTATATCAACGCAAATAAAAACCGGTGTGTTGTAAGCGCTCCCGAAAAATAGCCAAGTCCACTTTACAACGTTCAAACTGTTCAAAGGCTAATTAAAAAATGTGAACAGTTAGTGTGTTTGAATAAATATATTTACAGAGCACAATAGCAACATTCACAAGAGGGTAATGAAACCACGCGAGGACACACAAGTCAAGAAGACGACAACGTCTTCTAAGAGAGTCTGTAAAGAGAATTCCATTGCAGTATTCGCAGTGTGCCCTCACTAGCAAGTAATCCCATAAACCGCTTATTGCCAGAAACTATTGACTTTTGAAACATTAATTTCTCGATGCAATAATACACGAGTATGTACTTGTATACGGCGGTTTACTTGCCATATTTAAGTTTGGGAAACTCTTGAAAATATTAGACCACACCAAGAAACAGGCTGGCAATATTTTCACTTTGTCTTCATATATTCCTCCACTATTAAAACTCTTAAATACACCAAATCCACATACCCAAAATTACACACTAAAACTTGAATAGATGTCAATATTTGAATTGTACTTCAATATTAGTTTTCAAGTACGAATAGATAAATGAATGGCGCTCGTATTTGGGGTTTCGATGCTTGCAGCGTTTAACATTTAACTCAATTGTGTACTAATTATGTAATAGGGTCCCTCACTGTCTGTGTACAGTTGGATGCACAATTAAAATAGGAAAAACTATACTCGAATTAACACAAACACACAATTTACTGTCCATTTTTGCAATAATGTGTATGTATGTGATTGATACATTTTTCGACAATCATTACAAATTCAAAAATAAATTTACATTCTACCCGTCTCTTTTTAACTTGCATTTTGTGTGCTTGTGTGTGCGGTTAGCAACTGGAAAATTTACCATCCTATTGAACTTTCAAATCGATAATACTAGACAAATATACGGTATTTTCTAAAGCAAACATTGCACAGCGCGCTCCATTGTTACTCTTTTTTTGCATTCGCAACGAAAACTATACATCTTTTATCTTTTAGGAAAATGTAGTGCACTCGTTTCTTGTAAAATAAAGTGCTATTTTTTCCTCACAAGATCAATTTTACCGAAAATTATGCATTCCACATCCTATTTCAACTTTGCAATCGATATACAACTCTTAAGCAAAATAAACTACCGACAAGAATGCTAGAATGCAATAAACACATTGTAGATTAATGCGTATAGAAAAAGAAAAAACAGGGACATTTGTCAGTATACAACAGAGACACGAAATGCACTTTGCACTCGATCTCCTCGGGCCAATAAGTTCCCTCTTGGTAATTTGATGGTAGATACAAAGCCCTTCAACTTGCCATCTCTAACCGTACAACTGTTAACATTCTAATCAATATTATGCGCTTGGCTAAATCGAAATTACTTCAGACTAATACTTAACTACACCTTTACCTTCATTAATTAACCATATACCTATAAGTACGAGAGTTAGAGTTTGTGAATCGATTACAACTCCAAGATGAAACTAACAAGGAAAAAAATGTGTGGATTCGTCATCAAAACATTTATCTCTTCAATAATAATTCTGGCCGTAATAAAATCGTACAAAACGCAAATATTTAGTTAAAATATTTTCCTTGCTTATATGTCGTCATTGTGATAAATTTATTGTAAATGCTTTTCGAGCAGAAGATAAGGAGGATTTTTATAGCCAAGATTATTCTTTATTTATAATCGATATAAATGATGTATTTGAGTTAATATTTGTTCAAATACAACACAGGTATAAAGTGTAATTTTCGCACTTAAGCTCTTTATAAATGATAATTCATCAAAAACCAAAAAGGTTCAATAAATACACAAAAGCACGTAAAAATTGACCCAATTTTCGTGTTTACATCAAAAAAAAACTTTATGTCCCATATTTTAGTTAATTTTTCAATAAACACTTTACAACCTGACAATTTTATGACAACTCACAAAATTCTATTTTTAATAGTACTGTAATCTTTCGTTTTATTTACTTTTTACTTGTATGTATATCCCACAATCAAATAAGACAGTTTTTATAGTCATTCACATATTACGATAATAAATATTAAAATCATTATGGTAAAGTCTGTGTGTTTGCTCTTAAGGATTGTCTTCATAGCGGCTGTTGAGCATAGTTACATTCTTATTGCCAGGCAATAACAATCAGGCATTGTTTTGTTAATTTTATTATCAAGTACACAGTCAATTAATTTTAAACGAGTACTTTAAGGAGTTACGAAATATGTCTTTCGAAATTTATGTGTTTATACCTTAAGGAGTACAAGAAGTCAATGAACAGTTTAACACGTTTTAACATTCCTAACATGGCAGTGAAAATTATATGACAAATAGTTGTTAATGTTATTTAAAATGCCTAAACCGGGCTGTTATTTGCTTTTTTTCCTAAATCTTTGTGACTTTTTTATGTTAAAGAGAAACACTTTAGAAATTACTTTTGATAGCTATTATTAACCTATAACATAAAGTAAAATTGGATTAAAATTTCGCTCGAGGTTAAATATTTTATGAGGGATTATTGCAGTTTTAATTAAACAAAAAGCTCCTTTATTTTCGCATACACAGAATTTGAGGAGGTTTTTTTCGCTTCTCTTTACTGAACAATTATAAGAGAAATTAAATAAATTCTTTTGATGCAATCCTCTATAGCCTTGATGGAAACATAAACAATTATGTATTTATTGAAATAAAGTCGCATTCCAATCGTATACTTGTAATTAATTTTCTTTTACAGATTTTTCAGCATCATTTCAATCGAATGAATAAATTTATATATTAAATAGCATTCCATATTACAATCAATAATAGTTCGACCTCCTTTGAGCACATCAAACATTCCCATTTTCCCCTGCTTCTCCTCCACTGTATATATTTTGTTGCAAATTGCACTTTATATAGAGAGGAGAATTGCAAAACTGCAATGAGGACATTTACTATATAAATACAAGCAAACTCTTTATCCCAAGGCTTTGGCTTTTAAAACATAGCCAACATTATTATCACACATTCCATCCATTAATCTTCATAAACGAACACACTATAATATACAACTTTTTACTAAACACACACAAATATGTATAATGCACAAGATATATATGTAGATAATCGTAAAACTTGCCTTTTAACATTTTATTTAATGAACATTTTTAAGCGAACACATCATCATCTATTACCACATTTTACTAAAAAAATTAATTCAATTTTCATCCTATACGAAAAATACAAATTGCTTATGTATTACAGTGACAGAGCCAAATTTTCACAAAAATAAACGAGCCAATAATTCTCCCATATTTTGCATATATGCAATTCAATAAAATCACAACTTTATTAATAATAAAATCTTTAAAAGCGCAATCAAGTAATCAAGTGTGTATAAATAATTTACAGTAAAATACATTAAAATCCGATATGTACACGTGGGAATTCATTTACTTGAACTTATTAACACATTCTATAATTGGGCAAATATAATCCATATATAGTAAAATGCATATAGGCGAAAGTCAATAGAAACTGCAGTTATTCCAACCAATATATCATCGATACAATTGCCATCCCAGTGGCGGAGCGGAACAAACAAGCAAACAAAATTTGTTATTACAAAAGTGACGGACAAGATTTATACAGTGAAAAGTTATAGTAAACGACTTGTAAACATTAGACAAGTTTAATAATTCCTCGTTCCTTAGATGGGACCCCCTTCTAGTCAGACTGTCAGTTACACCACTGTTTATTCTGTGTACACACAAATATTCCGATTAAATTTATGACATATTTCACTATCTTCAACAAATATGTGCACCAATACAACATTCGTATAAATGTGTCTAAGTTAATAATAAATGTTATTTGTTTAATGGCATACCTTTGCCAACAGTGTAATGTTGTTATCAATTAAACCGAAAATATTTACACGCAAATTCGGATTTCTTTAATTACTGCACAAATCCACAAACATATCATTTACATTGCCCTAATATTAATGAATTTATTTACAATTTAGTCGCTTTATGAATAATTAAGTTGTGGTCAATGTGTAATCAAATATCAATTCCCACAATAACATTTTGCACCGATTATTAACACAATTCAAGACTGTATATTATAAATTAATGGTGAAATTCAACATAATTACGATTTGAGGCCCTTTTATATAACGCAAAAAAATTTGAACCCATTACGACAATCCACTCGAGATTAATTAGTAAACTTTTACCAGCTAATGACTCTCTTGCAATATTATTACAAGATAAAACAGAAGCCGGTGTGTTACCCATTTGAATTGGCTGCGATACCTAATTAGTAATTACAAATTAAATGGAATAAATGTTTTGACGTGTTTATCAAGATAGTGAAATTTGTGGCGAGGCAAATTCGCATTTTCTCGCGCTTCTCTCTTAAAATATGGACACTTTTTAAAACATTGTGTATGTAATACAAGCCCACAATTTGTGGTAATTTGTTTTCGCTATACAGAAAGGGTATAAAGAACAAACGTTACACAAAATATCTTCAAGTAAAAATCTTTGGTGCTTCCCTTTAACAGAAATTTATACACTATCCGGGGCGATATTTTCCAATTTCATCTTTTAGATTATGAAGAACACAACACATACGAAAGGAAGCGCCCCATCACACAGCTTTCAACAAATCCATTTATATTTTGTTCCTGTTTTTGTGTTTGGTGTGTATAACATTCAACTTGTACAATAAAACACTAAAACCCTAAGAAAATTCTCTAAAACATTTATTATTGCTTGCTGGTTGTCATATTTTTCTAATTTTCTTCTATGTCAAAACAAACCAGACATACAACCACCCTCCTTGCTTCCCCAGTTCTGCAACCAATAACACAAAAGTTCAACATTTTTTTCTTGTTTTATGAATTCAACGATCGAATGGAAAACATTATTTTCCTAAACATACACGAATCAAACCTTAAACATGTATACACTTTAATTTTGGAAACAAAAATACCGCCTAGAGATAAATGTATTATGGAAAGTATACATAAACATCCAAGTCGATCGAATAATATTTATAAAACATACATTAATAACGACTATATTATGAAATAGATGTGGATTTGTTGGAATGTTGCAAAATGTACAAATCCACCCCCGAAAAACCGCCAACTTTTCTCTCTCTGTCTCGCTTTAAGCATCAGTAATAAATTGCAGGACATTATTAATCCAGATACGAGGAAATGATTTTAATAAAATTCCCTCACACCAAATTACATTCAAACAAAAAAGTTAAGGAAGATGATTAATTAAAAATTTTTTAATTACAACTTCATACATGTGTGGCCAAATGGATGTGAGAGAGAGAGAGTCATGAATATCATTCCGCATTTTAATATAATATTTAAAACCGCTTTGATGTGGAACACAGTTTTTATAGTTGAATAGCCCTAAACACACATTATTATAAAAAGGCGAAAAAACATTTTGCCAGATGTGTATATAATACAAAATAAATGCATACACAGATAAAATTTGCACTGGTGAAAAAAAATTATTCTGTGTTCGCAATTATAAAATACTCGTATTACATTAAAATGTTATTTTATAAACAATTTCCCTTCCATTTGCATCAATAACATGCGTTAATTGGAAATTGTTTACATTTGTAATAAAAAGCCAACCGTACCGAATTTCGGGTGAAACCCTCATCATCGTAAAAAAACGGTGTAAATTCAGTTACAGGGGGGCGGACATATGGCCAGAGAAAATCCGCTTACCTCAACTAAATCTTCGAACTCGCCACTATCTTACAAAGTAAATTTGTGACATTAAAATGTGCACACCGACAACACTTTAAATTACTCTCACGCAGTTACACCTTAGTAAAAAAAGAATGAAAATTAACACACATTTACACATAGAATAGAATCGGGTGGAAAATGCAATGTGAAATAAATTTCCAAGACAAGCACAAATAGTGAAATTTTAATTATTCAAAGTCGCTCTAATATAAGCGCGCCGTTTACACTTTACATTAAATTACACAATTTTATATAGAATAACATACAGCAAACACATTCTAGCACTGAACTTATTTAAATTCCAGTGCATTTCAGTAAATGTACCAGAAATAGACAAATAATTGGTCGAATTTCCTTCGTCGCGGTTTTAAACCCGCGCACAAATTACAATTGTGGATGTATTTTGTAGTTACAAAAAAAACCCTATCACATTCAAACCCTCTCTTCTCTCTCTGTGATCAAGCCAATTATCGCAAATTTGCACAATAAAAACAGCATTTTTCAACAACAACAATACGTGCATTCACTGCCTAATATAATATCAATCAAACTGTCAATTAATGTAAACTGCAATTTAAACGTTTACATTTTTTCCAAATCTCTTCCTTCCACTGTTTTCACCGCTCCCAGTACACGGAAAAATCGTTAAACAAATTTTTAATTAATTAAATTAGCGAACACCGTATAATGGCTGATAAAAAATGTAGTTTATTATAAAAAGCGAATTGATAATGGCAGTGTGATGATGCACGAGGCGCGCAACTTATGCATTGCATTCGAGGCGATTTAATTAAGCAACACACAACCATGGCACAGCGACGGGAAAATTGCATTTTTATGGCACGTTGTGGCGTCGATTATCGCCACCCAACGTCGGGACGCTTAACCCACTACGACGCCATACGTCAACTAAATGAAATTCACAAAGCATAAGAAACACTTTCTTTTTAAGCGGGGGATAGAGACGACAAGCAGGGAAGCTGAAAGAAAGGCAAAAAGAAGTCACATTTTTTTTATAAATATACATACATATACGAGCAGCGCCCGATTTCCTTCATGTTTATTACTATTTTCACTATTACGCTTTTTTAACTTATAATTTTATACTTCATCAATCTTAATCGCTCATCCCGGTCTACACTTTCATAAACTTTTAGTTGACTTTTAAGTAACGAAAGAGAGAAAAAAATTGCAAACATGTATAGAATACATCAATCACTGATTGTATATGCACATATTCAATTTCCTCGAGAAAATTCGTAATTAAGAGATAAATTCACTAAAATTCGATGAAAGAAATTAGAAACGACACGGACATTATTTATACAGTTGCACGTACAAAATAATATTAAAAGGGGGGTTGAAGGTTGGGGTGTGTGTGTGTTGGTTGAAATATTATTACGGCTAAAGCACACACATAAATTATGTTTATGTAGATTTTTACAAAGGGGTGCATTTTTTTTCTGATAACAACTAATCAATAAGCACGTTCTGGCAAATGTAAACATATTTCAAACTCAATGTTTTCGCACATTATATATGGGAATAGTAGAACAATCAATGGCAGTAAATTAACATCATATACAACGTGCTAAAAACAAAACCGAAAAACTTTCACATATTACATAACAGTGAACAGACCATGTTCCATCAATTGCCATTTGAATACAATCATATAACACCGGAGAGAGCGCAACTTCTTTTGAAAAAATAAAAAAAACAGCGTATATTCTCTACAATGCATAATAAAACCGTGTAGCTTAAAAAAGAAAATGCAAACTAAACAATTAATCATCCTTATCTGAAATGAAACAAAGTTGATAAACACACTTGTTTTTCCATATATAACAAAAAGGAAAAATTCGAAACTCATCAATTCTTGTTTGTTAGTTTCCAGTCGCAAAAAGCGCCAAAACCACAGAGGGAGAAATATTTTATGTTGCACCTAGTCCGCTTATGTAGGTGTACTTTGTCCAAATTTTTTAATAAGTCAAACACATACACATTATAATAGATGAGTGTTTATTGTTTATGCAACAAAGATCAAGTGCAGTTTGAAAGTTCAACACGAGAACATTAAGCTCTGTCTCCACTAATTACAATGAGTTAAAGCTGAAAATGTATACGGATTCGTATTGTAGGTCAAATATGAGACAGAAAGAATAAATGCCCCGCTTTAGCAATGACAAATATCGATTGTGGTGAGTGAGAGCAATGTGTCAGTTGCATACCACGTGCATTGATTACAAGCCACAAAATTGCCCATCCAAAATCTGGTATGGTACAGTGTTAATAGCGCCCCACGTACCATATACCTAAGTATATGTATATGCAGTATGTTCATTATCATCGACCGCCACATCCAAATTATTAACAAACCCCCTTTAATCAGTAAATTGGATGTATGTCGGCCATGGAATTCAAACTTGTTTACATTCACTCTCTGATACCGAGTATAATGCTTCAGTAGTAGCACCTTTGCATTCAAAAATCTAATGAACATAAAGTTGAAAATCTTCTTTCTTGTTTTCGACATGTTTATTGCGCATTGTGGCTAATTCCGAGGGTGATTTAATTAATTTATGAGGGTTCAAGGTCACTTTTCCTCTTTACCCCTACGTATACTGCCACTGGAAAGTGCTTCCTGTGAAACAGAGAGGGTGTTTGGGGCTTTTCTAATGGAGAGCTTCTCGGGTTTTGGACATTTGTGTGCGCAAGTGCTTTCTAAAAAAATATCATCCTTTTACAACACTATTTAACAAATTTACTGTAAATCAACATCAACATTCGTTTAGTACATCACCGCTCCCAAAAATTTCCACATTCCACATTACGTAATTTGAGTGGATTTGTTTAGCAGAGTCAGAAAACCCACTCCGGGTATGTTTTGTAATCATCATCCTCCCATCCATATGTCATAAAAGTGAACTACTTAAATGCACTTGACTGTATATCAAGACCTAAGTAGGTTCTATTTGTGTCCCTGACTATTTACACTTTCGTAATCTTCTATAAAAACCCTCTAGTGTACAATAGAAGATGGTAAATGCGGATCCATCCAGTCAAACACTTTAATGTCAAGTTGTGTTCTACATTAAATAACTTTCATTATCTTCTGCACCGTTTTACTTCCTTTCTTTATACTTAGGGAAGCTGCTCTGATGTTTTATACACTGTACCAACGAGCATTTATGTACGCAAAGCTTTTCTGGATGAATTAAAGATGGCTGGCAGGGAGTGATCGTGCATTTTCCACCGGAAAACTACAATATGGACCCGGTATCGTTTTATTATTTAATCACACACTTTCCTATTTTAAGCAAATTTAAATGGCACATTAACAGATGAAAAAATTTTACACAAAAGAAGAAAATTATCGGAATGTTTTTTTGAATGGAAATCTCGTTCCACTCGGTATGCCTATTTTTGTATACACACAGCAATTTAATTGGTGAACGTGACAAATTCAAGTTTAAACTAGTTCACATTAAGAGGAGAGAAATTTTTTTCAAGTAATTAGCGGTTACTTAAAAAAATTGCGTGCATCAACTCTGCTTTCCACATATTTCAAAAGTACATTAAGCAATAGAAGGGGTTAAAAAGTATTTTGAAGCGATGCCAACTCTTATGAGCCAATTTGTTAAATTTTAATGTCCTTGCAAACTATTATTACATCAGTTGTACTATTATTAGATATATAACAATGAAAGGAACTATCTTATTGCTGTTAATTTAGCATTGTCGTCGCCGTTTCAGATGCATATAAAATTTTTCTCATTTACCGTTGTAATACAGTCTCTCCTCTCTGTTGGCAACTCACTCATCCCCGGTTCCGAAACTCTATTTTAATACTTAATTGTAAATTTAATATGAAAGCGCGTCTCTCTCCGCACACAGATTAATTAAAACGCGCGCGACGTTGAAATCTTTTCACAATTGACAAAATCAAATTTCTGTTTGTACAAATTCCCCAACCATGAATGAACAATTTAATATAATATCACGTTGCTGTACCTATTTTGAAAATGACACGGAGAGACTCTCTGTACTTTTCTTTGCGAAAAAGAACGTACTAACCCATTTAGATATCTAATTTTCATATAAATTGGGTAATGTACTTGGGTGTATTCGATATACGCGCGTCGCTTATCATTAATTTCTCATTAAAACTTCTAAAAACCCCTTTAACCAGCATGCATAAAGGTAAGAGTCCAGAGGCTATTTTGCGAAGGAATAATAAATAAAGTCATCAAACGGTGTATAAAAGGGAACCGGTGCCCGTAATTCTCCCGAAAGCCCACATACATTCATTATGGTACCTTGTATATGGTACCTCGGTACCTTGAACTTTTGTCTCCAAAGAAAACAATGCAAATAGTTTATTTTTATTTTTATTGCAAATGTCTGTGTCTGAAATTAGTGGGACCTTTTTGCTAAACATCCCCCATCTGAATGCAATATGCATGATTGCTGGGTGCACACACAAAACGAAGTCATAACCGCCTCGTGCTTTCCTGACATTCCAATTTCCAATGTTTGTATGCGTAATAAACATTTTAAGATGGATAAAATGCCTGTATACATAAACTTGTGCGCCTAGCATCCTATTTCAATCAAGTCAGTGGGGTCGAGTCTATAAAGTAAACCCCTGAAGCGGGCAGAATATTAAATAGTACCTATAAAGTCGCTAAAGTAACAAATAAATTACTTTCCCAGTATATTTAAGTAATATAACATCAACAGACGTTTTATATATAGGCTGTATGTGTCGGTGTGTGTAACAGTTGATTTTTAAGAGAAACTCCGTTTTTTGTTTTTGAATCGTTTTCTGTTTCTAGAACATAGTGGGAAAATTTTTACGGAAAAATCTATTTTTGGATTTTGTAGGTAATTAAAAATAAAATTTGAATTCTTAAACGTATACGAAAATTTCTCACTTTTTGAACAAAACACTCATTTACGTTCAAAGAAAAAGAAAACTTGTCTAAATCTCCTCTATTACATAATCGACTTCTTTATTGTTGTGTATTTTTTAAACAAACAAATTAAGCGCTTGTTAATTAAGTTGACACTAAAACAACACCCACCAAATTTAACATCACTTTAATGAATGAAACAACAGCGGATATATTTAAACGACAGTTTCTTATAAGCGGATGCAATAAGCACGCTCTCTGGGCGCTTTTCAGTGCTTCACGAGGCTGCTGTGTCTGTATCTCTTCTCTCGTTCAGAGGAGAACAACCACTCGAAAGGGTTTTATCATGTAAATCCTTGTCTAAATTTATTTTTCACCATAATGAAATTATTTATACAAGAACTCGAGCAATTTTACCTTAATTAAGTTGACAATGTGTGCTAGAATTTGCCCCTCCTAATACTTCCCCCTTATTCACCGGTGCGTTTTTTTTAATTGGTTATAAAGACCAGGAAAATAGAATTACCTGCAACAGAAAAAGAGAATAACATTAGAAATGAACACAGTTTTCTAGACGAGTTCTAGTTTAGAACACCTGGACGCAAATCTTAAAATGCGAGATTCATAATTTAAAAAGCGCTAACTCAATCCGCCTAATAGACTTCTTATACGCATATACATAACGTTAATCAGAGAAACGACAAACTCTCAATGCAATATTAATTTTTTCATCTCTCTCCCATTAATTAAACTTGCTTGAAAACTTATATAAGAAACAATTAGCCCAATCAACTGCGTTACACAACCTTGTATATTATGATTACATGAATATCTTTTCGCCAAAAATAAAAAACAGCACTGTACGCATTTACGATTTGTATTTAACATGTAATCGATTGACTTTTTCCCATTTAATTTGTGTGCTATTCGAATTTCCAATCGAATGCAAATCGAGTTACACACAAAACTAGAAATTCAAGTTAAAATTGTTGTACGATACACACAGAGAAAATTTAAGCAAACGGTTTTACATTCCACAATTCATTAACAGGAACAGGTAGCACACAGGGTTAAATGTATTATTTACATGACTGTAACAGGAAATTACGACAATTGCTATTAAAACTGTTTATTATTGCATTCATCCAATGGTATCGAAGGTCCATAGTACCAAAAAACAGTTGGACAAAATCGATAATAAACAGAGGAAAATTGAAAGCATTTTTGCCGATCGAGAAAAACATGTAAACACAACCACGCATTGCTACTATGATGTCCACAATTGACTCTTTTTTCCATATATGCGGTTTTGTTTGATTTACCAATTGCACACATATCTGTACAACTAGATCCATATACCTACACACCGTAAACCTTTAAAGTCCCCCTTTTAACTATAATTTATTAGCAAAATTGCATTAAGTACGAAAAAACGCACACCAATATAGATTTCACAAAAAGCTAACAAATCCGATTTTTCCACATCAAAACAAAAAACTCTGATCAATTAAAAAAACTGCATGGATATATAATAAAACCTAATTAAACACTAATAAAACAATAGCAGTAAACAAATTTAATGATGATGAATGGATTTTGTACATAACTACATATATAATTTCGAATTATGTCATTTTGAAAACAATGTAACAGCGTTTTAAATTCAAATGTGGAAATGGAAAAAAAAACTAAACACAACACAGTGCGCGGATAATTGTTTCTCTACATGGCCAATAAATAGATTGTATTATGCATCGTTAGATACAAATTCGTCCCTTGAGAAAAGCCAACCAACTATTACTAAAATGGGATAAATGGGATAATGTAAATACACAAATATACACCTTGTATTTTGATTAGAGCCGGAAATAAGGGAAGTCGACGGTCGCTGATCCTTTTCCCCATATCGACCCTGAATACTTGCCCTTCTCCACACCGCCTCCTTTCGCCCCCCAAATCCCTTTCTTAAGACGGATGTGCTATTTGTGTGTGTGTATATCCCCAATCCCTCTATATCACTGCATGTCATCCATTCAATGCTACAGCAGCAAAACACTTTTCAAGTGGTCCATCGTCTCGTCTCGCTTACATTATCTATGTGCCTCTCCTGCATTTCCACTATATACATACATATATATGTGAAATTCAGTTTTCAAATTGGCACAGCGACCCACTTTACTGCTACGGATATAAATAATGTAGCGAGCGCGCGATTCTCCAACATACATACACACACAAAATTCTAACAACATTTTGAGAGGGCAGACCGGTAGACGACAGACAAAAAGAAAAGCGCTTTCTGTGCCAACAGCACACAGAAATGGATAGTAGTATAGAATTGTGTGCGTCTTTTTTTCTTTCTACCCCAGCCAAAAATAAAACACCAAACGGACACACAAATATATTAAAGTCAAGCCTGATAAATCCTATATGGTTCGCTTTTCGACTGTTGCTGAGTTAAAATATTAGTAATTTTGTAATGGGAGAGCATTTTTGTGCACAAAACACTTGAAATATTATCTCGATTCCCAGAAATCAGCACACACACAGTTAACAGCAAGGAGAGATAACAAGAGTACTGAGTACTGTATGACAAGCAGGGATTTTTTTCACTAACACAAATTGAAAGGCCGCCGAAAACAATTAAAATCATTAAGTTCACATTGCAAAATTGCATCATTTCCTCGAGTGAGTTGTTCTATGTTGTTCAAAACGACTCTATACCACTTTTAAAACTAGTCAAGTTAATGTTTTCATGGAAAAACATACGGCACGCAAACAGTGGTAAACAACAGGATAGGGTGGAGCCCTAAACCGCAATGTTATATTATGTAGAAAGGGCTCCTCCACTTTGCACAAGTTCAACGGTCCGTAAATATATTTAAATAGAACAATAATATGAAGCGAGCGAGAAGGAGAATTGTGTATATACCATTTGGAAACCTTGCGGTGCTCTCTCCTTCCTACAATTACATTTCTGACCTTGATCTTAAGACGAGAAATCGTGCACATAAACTATAAGGGCTTTGGAACGAATTCGTCACACTGTGAATTTTAATTGGGACACACGCAAACCCTTCTAAACCAACTGTGTGTGTAATATTTATTTTTATCTTTATAATGGGCGTGTTTTTCAATGGGAAGAAAAATATTCCTCTGACCCGAATTCCATCATCAATCCATCCAAAGTGCGTTCAACAATTTATATTATAACATTTACAATGTGTGCTAGTGAACGTGTTGCTTTCCAAGGTAAAAAAACATGTATATGAGTAATTCACAACTCATTACATCATCGGAGATCATAAATAAAATGATAATATGACACATGAACAGCAGGTGCATTATGATTTTATTTAGATGCGATTGTTAGTCAGCAGAGTGTGATTGTTTAGTATATTTTCGGTTTTTCAAGTTGAAAACAGTGAAATGTTTGACTAATGCCCAAATCACAGTTGACAGACAACAGATGACATAAAACACAATTGTTTTGACATTCATGTCTAAGTGTAAGGAAATCCCCTAAAACTTATTTTCGAATTAGGTCAAAAACAGATGTTTTCATCTCGTATTTTGTCTAGCAATTACTCAGCATCAATCAATTTGTGTAGTAGTGATTTTATCACGATTTGATCATCTATATAAATAACGCTTACCAAAATTCTAAAATTTGTTTACAGTTTCGTAAAACGGATAGTTTTTGTGCATCATTCAATTAGCATAACAAGTCCTCTCCAATCCCATATACAAAACACACACATACACAATGTAATAAACTATAAATAGAAAGTGAAATGACAAGCCGATTATGGCACTTCAATTTAGAAAATTGCCAACCATTGCAATTGAATAATTAAATTCTCCCAATATTGCATGATGGTTTAACGAGAGGAGAGAAACGAGAGGAGCCTCCAAATTCCAACTGTATATAAAAACAGCAACTGTATACGTATTCCTTACAATAGCAATTTATCTTCATCATTACTTCTTCTGTATCATTAGAAAAATCCAGTTGCCCAACTGATTTCAGCCACACACAAATACAATGGGAAACGTTTGTTGAATTGTTTGGTACGCAACTGTGTCCATCCAATCTCGCCCAGTTGCAGGCAGAGTCAGTTTTGTCGCGAGCAGGGCATTTATTATTCCAGTACAGATTGCTCACTCGGGTGCCATTTGAAAGCTCAAAGCGAAGAAACATTCAACGGGCCCACCCTCCCTCCGTTCACCCCACAAACAATACTCTTCTCCTAACCATCAACGGGAGCAAAACGAGCCCCTCTTCTCCATCATCCCTGCACTCCTCTCACTCCCCTATTCGCGCCTTGATGTTTGGCGTTGAGTGCCGGCACGGGGCCCTTCATACCAACTTGGAAGCTGCCTCTATTACTGCCACTGATGTTTTCACACAGCAAAAGAGTTCATTATGATTCTTTAATTTCACAATATGTACACACATACATGCACAGTGTGGAAAATTGAGAGGAAAACGAGAGAGAAGCCGGAGCGTATACGCCGAAGGAGCAAACTTGTTTGCGTTCAAATTAACTTGTCATAGGAAAAAATTAATCGTTTTTTAATGATATATCAGTCGGTTTTTTCATGCTTTCAATTTACTTTCAAACTTATATTGTTTTCCATGGAGAATATATTAGGAAAAATCATGGAAAATGTCAATAATTGGCCAGTTATGTGTGAGTAACAACAAACTTTTGTAGCAAAAACTCATTCCTACGTTGATCACAAACAATGTAAATCAATTTACAAACATATTACAGTTGGATAAGTATATTAATGTAACTGTGTCGGTATAATGATGATGCAACGCATCATTATTGTCCGTTTTTTGTGCACAAATATAAACGATCGCCCCGTAAATGCCATTATCGTTTAGTGTAAATTTTTTTGTTTCTCTATGCAACCGCTTTAGAGCTATTGGATAAGCATTTTCATTGCCTGCATTTAACATTGTAATAAATAAAAGTGTATACTGTACCGAAATAATGCACATTAATCTGCAAGCGGAACAAATCACTTCACTACCCACAAACTTTGTACTTTTATACTATTTATTGTATATTTAATAATTTATCATCGAAAAAAAATTAATAATCCCACCGAAACTGTACGTTTTTTAACGAATTCCACCAACCCCAAACAAATTCAAATATGGGAAATGGGATTATGGTGTTGAACTAGGATTACAATTGCACTAACATGCAATAACGTTGGAAATTTAGTGGAACGTATTCGGGCGTAGTAGGTCCCTTAATAGTATCCAGAATACATATTCAGTCAATAGAGAGTCTGGGACTCGTGTAAAATGCAATGCGAATGTAATAGAACACATACAAACCCCACAGTCAGTCTCTTCAATGTCGTGACTAGTGAAAATCTATTTGCGGAGACAAGAAAAGACATTATACATTGAATCAATAATAATACAGTGGATTGGTTGTATAGGTAAACTACTTTCTGGTAGTACCGTTCAATATTAATATCATTTACAATAGACGTGAGGAACACAAACAAAATTTGCATAGAGAGGAATCAATCAAAGTTACATAACCGAGTTACACAATACAACAATTCGTTTTTGCTATACTTTGTGCTAAATTGCACTTGAAACCTTCACCAACAATTTATAATTACCTGGCTAGCAAATTCCTTCTGCCAAGCATTCAATCGATTAATTGTGTTATTAAAAAATTGCTATTTAACAACGTAATGTCTAATTGAATTTGAAATTCTGACTACCTGAACCTGTGTATAAATACAAAAAAAAAACTACACGATTATTATTCCATCTAAGAATGAAAGTAAAAGGACAATGATGTAATTACCGGCATTCCAAAACTCAATAAAAATTCTATTCTCTAAGGATCACTGACCTAGAACTTTTGTTACGTGTACAAGTACAGATAAATATGTAAATAAAATAAAGGAAAAAATCGTAATGAATTTTCTTTTTTCGATGTGGAAAAAATTTCAAGTACACGAGATAAAAACGTATTCACTAGGTATTTATTAAACCAACACCAAAAGCAAATATCCTCGTGTATAACAGGCTTACGTAAAGCCTGTGAAATTTGTTTAAATGATTAGATAAGAATCACAGTATAGCGACACAAATTAGCAAAAATAAAATTCATACGCTGCTAATTGAATCAACAGACAAACAAAAATCGAACAAGGAAATGTTTAATTACATATTAAAGAACAACGCAAATACACTGTGTCTCTGATATCCTCGAAATTGATACATAAATAGTATACACAAGAGGAGGAACATTGAATAGTCTGTCTGAAAATTACCATAAACCCATTACGAATATGCTATGTTTCTTGTGTTACGGTGCAATAACTGTCGCCTACACTCTTGCCTATATATAACTTGTCGTCCTTGCCCAGGCTATAGAAATGCATACAACCACACACACAAACACATACATTTAATAATATACTTCTATTTTGTGTGTGTGTAGGGACGATGATGTGGTCAGAAAAGGACATTTGCAAAGCACGACACACACATACATATTCCAATTGCAATTCTTAATTTGATCATTAATCAAAACCAAATTGAATTGATAAAATTCTAAATGCAATTGCAATAATGATTAGATAATCCAAATGGTTTTGTATTTATTTGGAAACAAACGAAATAAAGGACTTTTTACTATATGAGTAATGGACTTGAGGCAGGAAACCACACGCGCCTAAAAACTCATTTCCAAGTCTAAAATATGATGAAGTGCGCTCTTGGTAAAATGCAAGTGGTGCTACGATACTTGAATTGTAAATTGGCACAAAAACGTTATTTGTTTTTCTAATTAGCATTAAATGAAGTTAGTAAGAGAATCGTTCACTTAATTATTATGGAAAAGAGCGCCTGCCTCCCACAACATATAAGAAAAATTGTGCACACAAAGTTCAAGTGTGCACGATTTTTTACCCTGTCGCATATCATTTCCGCTTGACTTTTCATCGTCTAACCGAACAATTAATCATAATATGCTCTGACTAATATATGAAACGATAAGCAAAGAATGTGCATTCTTATTAATCGCATTTTGTATATAATATAAAACCGTATGACCTTTCTCGCTTGTGTTTTGTGTATGTGATCATTGAAGCAAACGACCACACAGTTATCTCCACTTCTCTGTGTTGGCTTCTATATAAATGCCTTCGTCTATTGTGATAATGTAATAAAATACCAACATTAAAGATATAATTGAAATATACAAAGCAATTGTATTATTTAAAGAACCATATTCCACTTTATTAGCGACTCTTTAAACTAAGAGGAAAAAATCACTCAGCATATATCATTCTCATATTCTTTATTGTTGCCCATTAAATTATTTCATTTCCAATAAACATTTTCCTTTATTGTCTGTTTGCCGTTCATAATGAAGGCTAATACACTAATCAACATAATTGCATCGATGCGTCTTTAACTCATCCAAAACACAAACAAATAGAAAACTTTAATCATCTTCATTAATACCAATTATACGTAATAGAAAATAATTGTTGTCTTTGTAGAAAAATTTCCAAACCGGAAAACAGGAACATTGTAAGATAACTGTAAAAAGTATTATTACAATAATAAAATTTTGCCAACTTGTCGAATATAAATTGTCAGAAATTTGATCACATTGTGATTTAGAGCTGATAGTAGAAAAAAACAACATCACAACTGGATCTTTATGATGCTACAAATTTCCCGTAACATAATGTAGAGACAGTTTTAAGCAATAGTATATTTTACACACACATGGAAAGTGAAAAAAAACTTTGCTCCTTTTTTCTACCGAATAATATATCAAATTGAAAATATACAGTTTCAATAAAACAGCCAGAATGTGACAGTGGAACAAGTGTACAAAAATGATGCATGATTTACGAGCAGAAAACTGGAGATAAATTTCGAATATCATAAACCCAAATTAACACACACCTTTGGAGGAAAAAATAAAAATTTGTCTAGGCATTTCCATTATTCGCGCTTCAATTATTCGCAGATGTATAAATTGTATACAAAACTCTGTAAAGTTAATGCAATAACGAAGTTTGATGTGTTGTGTTGTATCAAATTCCAAACGAGTAGAGAAAGTTGAAAAGTCAACATGCAAGTCACAGCTGCAACAAAACACACAAACAGAGAGAAGTGAGAGAAGCGAGGAGGATCGGCAATGTTGGAAACCTCCACATATGCACGCACCATTTACAATACCTACATCAAAAGGGATTAGAACGAGTGAAGAGAATATGAAACATATATAGCCAGAAATTGATTTAAACCATCCCCCGAACATCGTCGAAGTAACGCATACTGCAATCAAGGTGTTCAAGTTACTTTTCAATTTGAAAACTTTCCTAACGAAAACATTTATGAATTAAAAAGAAGCACTCAAAATACTACTTAAAGAAAATACTAAAATATGATCCACAAAGAGGAATTTAATAAATTGCTTCTTGTAAAGGCAAATATTTGGAAGAGTTTTAAATGAGACATTGCGCCCCAGCATCGACTATTCTTTCGCTTTTCATTAATTATGCAGATATTGTTTTTCAAACACGTGCATCAACATTGTCTCTTTGTAAATCACCTTTTTGATATCATTTCACACAGTTTTGTCCAAAAAGTTTGTTATTAAATTGTTGTAACATTATTTAAAAATTCCGAATGAGCTTTGCCAACAAAACAACACAGACAATTAATTATTCAAAGGAAGTTCAATAATTCGTTGGCCGCAGGGTAAGCAAGTAAACAAACTACAAAATGAAAATTTCATAATATGCACACACAACGTGTAGAAAACATTGATTTGGAAATATGTAGAGAGAGCCATACACACACATAAAGTGTGATTCGTTCTGGTGCTGAATATTAAATTTATTAATAACGCTCATTTACCTGACTTTTACGTAGTAAACAACACAGTTTAACAATTAAACGTATTTGCCCGTGGTCGTTTTATTTTTCCTTTACTTGATGGCGATCTTTTCTCATTAAAAGCACTTTGTGTGCCATATATACACGAGCAGCTACTGCTGTGCTCTGTATTATTGTTTAAAAATGAGGGAAGGAGAGGAATGGGGGAAATCTTATTAAAGAAACGGCGCTCATTCAATTTTCCATTCCACTTAAAATTAAGCACGTAAAATTGTCGAAAAAAAATAAAAAAAACGAGTGAATAATAATAATGAAGAAAAATTTAGTCATCCTGTCATTTGACATCTAGTATATAGAAGGAGAAGAGATGTTATCAAGCAGTACTTAATAAACGAGGGCAATTGAAAGCAAGCGTAAATATGAACAACGCCTTTTACGACCTATTCTTAATTATGAACTGTTTAATTAAGGACTGCCACCATTCCACCCTCAATTCCCATCCTTTCTACACTCTTGCACACAAGACTATACGACTTTGCCCCTCAAGTTACTGATTCCATTTTCCTGCACAATCCCAATATTATTAGCACTTGTACCTTTAATTAATTAGATTTCCGTTTTGTGAAAAATCCAAAATGGAATTTATAAGACAATAATGTTGAAATTGTGGCACGCTGCGTGTGTGGAATGCATCGATTTTGCCCTCCACCTCAATGACCAATTCAACTTATGTACATACAATAAACTTTCAGACATGATATGAAACTTTACACACATTCAATTCAAATCCGTGTTAAAATGGCTAAAGAATTTGACAAAGACACATTGCAACACGTGCCAATAAATGGTGGAATATTTTTCTTAAATACCACCACAGAATGCAAAACAGCGAATAGGTAAATCAATAAAAAGAAAAACACCAAGCAATCCCTAATTAAAATTTTATACAAAATGACAAATTAAATCCCTTATTTCGGACAATTCTAGTTCCATTTAAAGTCTGAAACGACAAAAGCCCCGCGCACACTACTGTACCTACGTTTTATAGAAAAAAAAGGGAAAAAGTTTCCGCCTTGTTTTTCTTAAGCTACTTATTTGAGATTAAATAAAAAACTTGTTTTTTGCCGTTTTCCTAATGTAATCCTGGATATAAAGCGGCCAAAATTCGAATCCTGTTTCCATTCTCTTTTACGCTATCACATAATCTGAATAGGGGCCCTTGGATGTAGGCGTCCAACAACTATAGTATACCTTTCCTTTCATCGGGGAATGTTTTCTGCTCTATGTGTAGATGTGCGTCTGTTTGTGTGCAGAGAACGCGGCGATACCCTTGTCTTCTGTTTACGTGCACGACTTACGACTTTCATCTCACCTTTTTACCCATCATCACACACAAATGCGCACCACATCTAAACTAACGGACGTGAAAAAACTACCTCCATTAACATCACATACACAGGCACACAATTTAATTGATCTACGCTTCTTCTTGATGACGACAGCACTATTTCCTTCTGGATTTAATCATTGCCACACACAGCTCCACTGGCATAGGGTTAAAATAAAATGGAGGTTTTTTTTGGTTTGATGGAAGCAGATTTGAGAAATGCGACAACTGAATTTTGAGAGTTGGCGATTTCTTGAAAATCTATTTTTTTCTGTATTCTGCTTTTCCAGAGTAAGAGCCTTTTGTTCCAGCGTGTACATAAGGAATTATGGTAAACAATTGTGATTTAGACAAAGTTCCTTAATTCTTAATGGCATAGTCCATAATCAATCAATCCGATCAGGCCTGTGTATAGGCATCGATTAAGTACAAACAGAAAATGGGGAGACGAATAGGCAGGCTCAAGTGAAAGCGGAATTCGGAAATGTAACATAAACTTCTCGCTTCCCAGAAATGGCTTCTATATCGAGCGTGCAACTAAATTAAGATGTAAACACAACTCAAGCCAACCCCTATCTCTTCTTCTCTTCTATTGATTAATATAAATAGATGGAAGATGGATGAACTAATAAGGCGCCTTGGACCGAATCATTTTTTAATTAAAAATTACTTAAAATTTTAAATACATTGTTATTGCGTGTTTTATTTTCAATGTGTGCACAAACAACATATTAAATTAAACTATTTGCTTTTTGCCATTTGCAGGGGGGTGGAGCGCCCACACCATAACATAAATTTCTCCTCTTTTTTGGCAACGTATCAATGCTATTATTTTATTACAGCCAAAAAGGATATGATTCGAGAAAAATAGTATACACATTTTCGCTATAAAACAAATATAAATTACAATGCTTATTGAGTTTTATTATTTTTCAGAGAAAATAAAGAACATCTCGAGCGATTTTTTCACTCTCTTCAATGACTCATATTCCTCAGCAGTTATTACATGTGTGTGTATTTTCAATTCATTACATTGTATCGCCCACACGCTATTGTCATGGATTAAATTCGCCAACGAATTATTAAACTTTCGCTCAAAAATAAAAACTATTACTCATTGAAAAAAGCATATAAAAAGGCACACACATGTTGTTTGGCGGGGAGCATTGAAGGCGTACACACACAAACTGAAAATGGAAGATTCCCTTTTTGCTGTGTTGGAGTGGTTTGTTCGTTATATTAGGATAGTCTGCAAATATTTGAATGGCAAGAAATGCCTATGATGTAATCGGCCAGACATGCGATGTTCGTTTAACGTTTTTGAAAGCGAATGTTGTTAGAAATGTTGCCAAAATTAAATTCAAGGCCAATTTAAATTCATTATCACACTCACACACATCGAGAGAACGGTTACTTAACAACAGAACCGTTTTCTGCTAGCAAGTCTATTTAGACAGAGAAATATTCGAAAAGTGTAGCATTTTAAAGGTGAACAACACGATTCGATGACCTGGCGAATTTCCATTTAAAACGAATACAAATACAATATTACGATTATGCTGCCTGGACTCTATTTAATAATAAACTAATTTAAAATGCTATTACAGTGATGTGATTTTATCCAATTTATACATATATTTTATTGTATCATATTCCAATATACAATAATATTTCACTGAAAAAATAGCAAAAATGTTGAAATGCTTTTTTGTATGCGCAAAGTTAGGAAAAACTTTTTGGCGAAACATTAATTTATTGAAAATTAAAAAGTATTCGGTTTTTGGGACGCGATTGTAAGTGGCGTCACAAGAGTGGCGGGTTCCCCGCTCGTCTGTTGAAATGTTTATCTTTATAGCAAGAATATATGGTCGAAGGCTGAAACCGGAAACATAATTTATTTTATTTTTTTCACCAAATTTATATACATGTCTCGAGTTTTTGGAATTTTTAGATTTACCTGATGACAAAGACAGCATCCCTTTGCATGCACTCAAATATTAATCAAAAACGAAAATCCTTCGTCTAAGAACTACAAATAAAGCGAACCTCTCCGTTTACATCTCAATTTATAATTCTCTCGCTCATTTCGCATTCATATGCATTTTCACTTTTGTAATTGGTCCACACATCTCAATGTAAATTAATAAATGTCAAATAAAAACTCGATGCTGAAAGAAGTCATTATTCTTGTCAGAAACAGACTAATGTTGTTGGGCTTCACCCCTTTTAACCAGCCATCAAGGCCTGAAAAAAGCGCGGATATATCAGTTTATGTGACATTTTACAAATGATGCAAAACTTTGATCATCTTTTTACGAAATGAGTGACGGGATAAAAAAAATGTTTATTACATTCGAGCGACAGAATTTTGTACAACTTACACCCACCTACAACCCATTTGGTATTGTATATTCGTCGAAATACACTCATATGCTTTCTGTTCATGGATTCTAACGTAAAACTAAAAACTTGACTAACAAAAAAATCACATGCGAACAGAAACTGTTTGCATATTGTACAATAAGCCGATAAGAATTGCCAATGAGTGTAATATGAAATATTATTATTCATGCTACAAAAGATAATCACTATTTACAGCCGCTGTTATTTCCTCGTTGTAATGAAAACTTATTATCATACATTTTCGTTATACAATATTTTACAGTGTTATTAACAAACTAATTCTAGTTTATCCGAAAAACGTTTTACCTTCGCTGTGGTGCTATTATACGGAACCGGGCATTGGAAGCGCGCGATTATTTACCTGAAACAAAAATTTCAACATTAATTGACTATACAAAACTACAATAAATCAATTTCATTTCCTGCGTGTATGCAAATTGAATCATAATTAAATTACAACGAGATTGTCTCTTTTGGAAAAACGGAGGGGCAGGCAAGTTGTGCATTCGCTCACACAGGAAACTCAACAAACAACAACAACAAACCAAGAATGGAAAAGTTTTAATATTGAAACTGTTGTTTTTTCCCTTATTTCTCTCCTTTTATTTCATTGCAGCATCTTTTGGGAATCATTTATTTTTTCGGAAAAAACTGATTAAAGTTCGCCCTCTTAAACCTATTGTTAGTCGAAAGTCTTTTTGTAATACTAAACTGTTCCACTTTTTTCCACCTCACTCTCAGTTCCTCATGTTTCCTGACTATAATACAGAATACAGGCGTCTTCTCTTCTCTCTTTTCAACGCGATTTAGGGACGAAATGCCATAGCAGTACGGCGGCCCACCGGTCCACATTATCGTCTTGCATTGTCAATATTAAACATTTCCAGCAAGTTTCGTCTATCGTCTGTGTTTTCCTTTCCTTTTGTTACCTGCTTGTTGGCGCTTTGTAAAGCGATATCATTGCTGACTGTTAGTTGTTGTTATTATTAATATTGCGTCTATAAAAAGAGAGTCGAAAACTCCACAAAGAGCGTAAAAAAGCACCATAACAAGGCGCAAAAAGTGCGATATTAACATTATTAACGTGGAAAATCCGGTAACCAATTTTCGGTAAGTGTGTCGAATTCGATTAATGCTGTGTTTGTTCATTATTATATTACAGATATAACCCATTCTGATAAACCTTATCGCTTTATTTTCGTCCTAAATATTTCGCAATAATGCAATCATGATTCAATTTCGAGAAAGAATTTCAACATTCAAACGCCCCTAAACCATAATTAATAGTGAAAACTATTTGATGTGTTTCCAACATCCAATTTAAGTGGACCAATTGCCTATAACAAGTCCATCTTCAGAGTGTTTCAGGCATAGTAATCAAACAGTAAAATGATACTCAGTAAATTGCTTTACAGACAAACTGTCAATAAAATTCGATACTCCCGGATTGAACTGCCTTAGAGAATGTAACATCATCCGAATTAGATCTTCTTGCATTTACACAACCGCGCGCCCGTTTACATTCCATCCCTCGAGCACTCAACACAGAGAAGAAGAAACAGTAATATTGTAGAGGTTGAAAGTTACTACACATTTAATAAACATCCAACACAACACTCCTTTTTTTTCTTCTGCTACCGCTACTTGTATAGGTATTGAATGGGTGAGCCGTTTCACGACCCAATACCGATAAAGTAAAATGTAATTTAGTTTAAATGATGTAATTTATCCGGAGCCATGCGATGATGAGATGGCGGTCTGAGGGTAAATAAGGTATCTACATAGATATAGATATATTTGAAGAAGGAACAGCATGAGGACACACAACAACGACATGTACACGCCACACAAAGTGAAGTGAGGCAAAGTTGATGATGATGATGATCATAGCAAATGATGATGATGACGATGTTGATACTTTTCCACCATAGAGATGACACAACGCCCAATTTCCGGGTGTCAACAAGCTGTCGCTTCCAATGTCAGCTATTGCCAATGGCTCATATGTGTGATTACTACTTTTAGAGCAGCCGATTTTAACTGTTTCCGTACAGGAAATTCTATAACTGGCCAAACTTATCTACAATCGCTCCAACTCCTCTATATATATGCGATCGCCTATCGAATAAACACATTCACTGATTAACTATCCATCCTCCCTCTCTCTGTTCGATCGATTTTAATGGGAATTTAACTCACATTTTCAATTCTAATCAAATGTTAACATAAAACGAAAGAAATACGAAACCCTTTTTATAGTGTTAACGCTCTCTTCTAGCACTTATTTCAACCTCCCAATTCTGTATTATTATTATTCCTCATATCCGGTTACAAGCTAGACAGCCCTCATAAAATATTGACCGTTTATGTTAAAAAAAATCATCCTGAATAAATCCCTCAGAACCGTCTTTAAATAATACAAATTTCTGTGTTGTAAACGCAACCTCATTTCTCACCTCAGGAAGACAGCAAACCTGAGACTTGTAGGGTTAATTAATATTCTCGCTTTCACAGTGTGTGTGTAACCCTTTAGCTAAAAGACGCAACGTACGTAAATATATGTCATTAAAACTCTCTCTTCTCTAGTACACAAAACACCTTCCTTAATGACGCCATATCCATTACCATCCACTGTGCAAGAAATTATCAAAACAAATTGCCAAGAAATTCCAACAATTTCCAATTGCACCGAAAGAAAAAAACTCCAAAAGACATATTCGAAATTCCTAGAAATGCGCTGTATATGCTCGGAAAAGATAAAACGTGTGTGGATTTCGATGGGAAATCACCAATTGAAATTGAATTCAAATATCCGTTTCTTGCACGGTCACGGCCGTGTGTGCTAAGAGAAAAAGGAGGAGGAACGAGCGCTCGTCTGACACTCTGCACAAAATGCGACAGAATAAAAGATCGAGTATGTGACATCGGCAACGTCTGGAACAGTGTTGAGTTTTCCATACACTAGTCCCCAACGCAAAGTGTCTGGGGATGTCTAATATAGGACATTGGGTGACGGGGATCGCATTAATAAAGGCCCGCGATACGTGCGGCGTAGTTATTGGATTCCAGAGCTGTTCCGTGCACACAGGGATTTGACCCCTTCTTCCTACCCTCTTATCCACCCACCCTTATATACACCGTCCGCCCGACGGATACCGTTGTTTTAGCCCCTATCGATTTTCAAAACGCTTTTTCACGCCGAAAAGGGTAAGCTGTGTGTTCCTCCAAACGCCAACAACTTTTCAGGGACACTCGACCAACTGAAAGCACAGAAAAAACGCAAAACTCTATACAGTTTCAAAAAAGAGCAAGCAAATGATCTCCATCTACCGCCGTTGTGCTGTTTTTGGCTTTCCAAACAAACATGCAGGTATATGCACAACTTATGCAACGAAAACTATGATCCAACGGCCAAGCACTTTAAACAATCAACATAAATTACACTCCTCTAACAGTTCCAACAATGAAGTTTGTAAATGAAATTTTTCTATTTGTGCTGTAGAGACACAACTTTAATTTAGCTCATAAATAATTCATTTGGACGATTTCTTTTTTTCTTTTACGTTTCGCTATATACAGGCGTGTGTTTGTGTTGTAACGCAATTTTGGAAAACAATAGAATTCACATAAAGTGCGGAAAATTTTTTCCAATATGAAGAAATTTTAATTCAACTTCTAAACATGTTTAAAACATACATAAAAAACGTCGATGAGCTGCTAGTAAGAGTCTTTTTTAAAATTCATCAACATCAACAGTCAACATGATGGCTACCGGAAGGGTCTCATTTTTTATTCCGTTCACATCGCATATGGATGCAAGCGTTAACCTCCACCACCGCCACCAACACATCTAAAACTCCTCTTCTTTTCCTATACTTTCCTTCTTTTGGTCATTGATTTTTTTCCACCAAAGTGTCCTTCAAAGCTTTAGTGCTCTCCTTCGATAAACTTTGGATAGTTTAATGAAGCCTGGATCTTTCGCTACGTTTCGAAGACTCATCAATAATCGCAACAAGGGAATCTAAAACCTGCACTTTGTCACCGAGGTCGTTATAATATACGAGTACACACAAGCAAGTGAGCGATAGAATGAGAAAGAGAGAGGCGAAGGGTGTTTTAAGTGCGGGCCAATTCCCTTTTTTTTATTTGAAGAAGATGAATACATAATTTTCCCATCGCATAATCTTTATTACTTATAAATTGGATCAATTTTCCTCATCCCTCTAACCATTTTCTTTCCTTATGAATTCACCCATCTCACTCCACTACTCTGTCTTCCTTATTTTCTTCTACCACTCGTTTTTTTTTTATTCACGAAACGATAAACCTTTAGAGTAGTTATCTAAAAACTCTATCAATTTTCTCCAATACCTAATTTCTTTTCTTTTATCTTGCGGTAAACACGCAATCTTTTTCTTTTCCATATAAAATACTCTCCTCTTACAGGCAGCACACAACCCAAGTGCAACATCTTTTACTTTTCACACGTTCTTCTACAATGAAATCTAATTTTCCAACAGTTCACAATTTTCATCAAACTGGGACAATTTATGAAAATAGAAGCAGCAAGAGAGGCAGAAAGAAGAAAACAGAACACTGAGAAACACTCTCTTTGTTTTGTTGTTTTTCATTCAATCATCCCAAGTCTTGTGGCCAACACAATATAAAACAATTCCCTAGAATTTATTCATCGATAATCGTCAAGGAAAAAACTGAATACACAAGATGTAATATAATTATAGGAGGAGGCGCAACCTAATTTAATATCTCGTAGGATAAAGTTGGTTGAACTGAATGAATGAATTCTCTATAAATAGATCAGAAGGACATCGCACTAATCTAAATATAGTTTTCACTTTTTTTTATACTTATTAGAAAATGTGTTTGTATTTGGGTTATGTTTTGCTTGTAGTCTGGCCAAACCCATTTGCAAAAACCTAATTAAAATTAAGACAAATAATTTCCTTGCACATTACAATAAGTTTACTTAAGTGTAATACTAAGACAAATAGTAACATAATTTAATTTTAATTAATTGCACCATATAACATCGGGATGGCAGTACAGAAACTAAGTAAACAACTACAATATGTGTGTGTGTTGGTGGTCTTCTGAAGCAATTACTTTACTCGCTTGTACTTGCCTAAAATAGCAGTGGGATCGGTTTAACAGGCCGTGTAACTTATAAACTAACATAAGCCAATCAATAATTTGGTGCACAGGTTTTTCTCTACTGTCAACTGCAGGTTGTTTGCACAGCACAAAACAACGTGAAAAAAAATCCACCCATACAAACAGCCGGCGTTTGTATTTGCGTGAAATAATCGATAAAACCATATCAGAGAGGAATAATAACCAAGTATAGAATACAATAAATGAATTGTTGAGCGTGCATTTGTAACAATAACATCAAAAACTGATAATAATACAATAGATGAATGCGCATCTATTACAACTTCTAAGAATGGCCAGTTTTCATCTTTTCTAAATCAAGAGAATAAATCAAATACAACACAAATAAATAACTGATAATCTTTCATTCACAGTCGATGATTTAGAATAAATTAAATTTCCAAATAGCAGTAAAATGGATTTGATTCTCAATGTGTACGCAAATCGATCGCAATACAATACAACAATAATGACACTTGCATATATTGCACTTTACGAATATGAGGAGGACGCTAGAGATGGATGTAGCATTACTTCTACATGACTATATATATATATTTCTTTTTACATATATATTTCAACTTTACATTCACTAGTTTACCCATCCATCAGACGTGTACTGGAAATATAAAATAATACTTTACTATATACATTTCTACAATCTTGCAATATTCACCAGTGCATTCATCTTTATTCAAAATACATCCACAATATAGAAAGGGGGATATACACAGCATATAACCCGAAAAACGTATTACAAAAGTGCACATGAATATATGTGAACAATTTTATTATCTATATTCAAATGGACTTTTAATTTATACGAGCTGAAAGAATGCGCCACAAGGCATTCTCTAATAAAATGAATTAAGGATAAAACTTATACGTGATGCAATTATCATATAAACAACCGACGATTCATGACTCATTACATTTTATATAATAATTATAAATCATTCATGTAATAACATTGATTTTACTTTGTGAAAATGCATTTTAAATGCAGAGTTTAACGATTTTTTGGCTTTCAAATGTAAAACCAAAATTGCACAAGAATAAAACTCCATTCTGAATTACCTGCTTAAGTTTAACCATTTACCATCATCGATTAATTGCAATGACATTTTTATGTCATCTCCATAACCGTTTCTGTCTGATCCCATTTAAATCGAAATCAATTTGGACAATGTGCAATCTTACGCAGAACAATTGCACCAAATGTTTCCTCTACCACCATTCAATATGTTGCAGCCGGATTAATAATGGAAGATGTCATTTGTTGCACATATTGCTGATCAACGAGTTATAAACACTCCTCTGAATAATCACATTATTTTACATTTATTAGCAAGAGGATATAGTCAGAGATTAGCGCTGCTGTTGTGTATGTGCAAATACAACTTCTTTAATTATTAACGTATATAAATGATGTGCAATATTAATTAAGTCATCCAAATTCGATTTCCTTACTAGCAAACACACAATTAGAATCATTTAGTGTGTCATCAAAACGTACGGCAATAATCACAATTGAAATTAATGTTGGCTCAGGTACACACATAAACACAGAAAATGTATGTAAGGTTTCCATGTAAATTATATTCTATTATAGTTTAGTATATCGCATATTGTGTTACTAAACTCATCCGAGCAAAGGAAAATATTATGTTCACAAAAAAGAGAAAAAAGGCATCTTATGGATAACAGATTAAATTTGTTCAAAAACAATGTCACTATTTTAATGTATAAAAATGGACTTTACGAAACGTAAGAAGGAAGAAGGGTGCATTCGAGAATAAAATTAAATTTATACAAATGCACAATTCTATTATAAAATTGCATTTCCACTATAAGGAATAGTCTTAACGTCAGAATGGACACAGAAAAACGTTGAAAATGTGCATTCTCTTCTCTGTGATCAACAAGTCTGAAAAATCTCTTATTGTATCGTTTATTTTGAATCGATATAGAAATTTATTTACCATTCAACTAGTAAATTAAATAAATCTATATTACCTGCAAGTATTTGACTATAATGTAATTTAAAACTTTGTACTTGAATTCCTTACATTTTTATGGAAAAATGCTTTAACATGACATGAACATGTAAAATGATTCATAAAAAATGTGTAAACATGTATTGTCGGTATTAAATCCACTTTAACATCATTTTCTAAGAAACATATTCAATTTAATGAACACTTACTTACACTAAATATGATTTCTCGCAAATAATACCTACACAGGAAACTAATAAACATTTTCTATAAAAATATTGCATTCATCGCGCTTCACCTTTACAATCAATACATCCAGTAAAATGGTCTTTAAAAATGTAATCTTTGTCATAAAATAAAATTTGTCGACCTTTTCCAACATATTTTACTATTTAATGGTTATAAAATTAAAATCAAATAAATAAATTACAAAATACACATAAAAATCTATTACAATATTAAAATACAATGCCATTATAAATCAAATGAATGCTATTTTAACAGATTTAGTGCTATGACACGGTTCTACAAGTATTTAAAAAGTAATTAATAAAAATACAACATTTTTCACACACTCCCAAAACTAGTCGATTTCGTTAGTTAAAAAAATGATAATATTCTAGTACACTTTTACGATCAAATACATTAACGATCGATCATAATAATTCAGTGTGGCACCTTAAAAAGCGCACACGTATATAAAGTATATTCGTGAATTTAATGTGATGTATTGCTAGCACCTGAGGTGTATGAACGGCACACACTTCCCTCTCGTGTACACAATAATGTAACCCAGCAGTTGATACATTTAAAGAGCACACAACCCAACCCGGCAACCGTATATGTGAGCATGTATAATGCACTATATGGTAAAATAGGTGGAGTAAACGGTGGTAAAGTTGACAGGGGAGCATAAGCATCTCAGGTGGTGCTACTGAGCCAGAAGCAAGCACCCCACACTATGCCAAACACACGTGCCATTATGTGTTTATCATTGATCACTTGCATGTTCCATTAGATGGGAGACTCCCGATAAAGGCTTATCTTTGCCAACCGTGGTACACCTCAGGCCCACATTATTTTCTCCATTTTTACATCCCAACCACCACACCGAACGACCATTGTACTATATTACAGAGAGCGCATCTTCCTTGCATAAACGACTCCACTATCTCCTATTCTACTTTCATTTTGCATTTTGTTGGGAAACGCAATTCCATTTTGCATATCTTCCACTGTTAATAATATCGACTGCATTTACGATAATATAAAGAAAGGGTGAAGGAGGAAAGGAGGAGAGCGTTAACAAATTTCACAATTTTTAAAATTTTTATACTACACAGTCGAGTCAATTTTTAATTTCAGCCACTGCAAATAAGAATTCCTTTTGTTTGTTTATTTTCATAAAAAGCATCGGTAATGGGGGTATATACCTTTAAAACAAGGAACAGAGGGAATTCAGACAAAAAATACATTGAAAATTTATATAAAATCCCTTTTTCGCAAAGCGTTCATCCTCCTCTGATGCTATTCAACAGCAGCAGCAGCAAGTCTGGTTTTTCTTAGCCTTTAGTGGTGCGCTTTCAGGAAGAACCCTGATTAAATCACTTCACTTTATTATAAATTCTCTATAGAATTTTTAATGAACCTTCTTCTCTACCCAATAAATACATATAGCCGTCCTATTTGCATAATAATTAGGCAACAATATCGTGTCTAAACCAGAAGGGATAGAGATCAAGCCAACTTTGGAGCCAAACACACATCACAACTGATAGTGTTATGTCCTATATATGATGGCATCGAAGCCGATATCAAATACACATTTACATACATAAAGTGAGAGACAAGAACTGATCTGTATCTTCAACTATATGGGAGCGCATCAGGCTGAAGTTGGGCAACATATGGCAGTTAAAGAGACACTTTCCGTGTTGTCAAAATTAAACACAATGGAAAATCTATATAGACGTAAAACGAGAGATAAAATCATTATCATTCCAGGAGAGAATATAATAAAAGTTTCACATGAAAAGGTAAAAATTTATTATTTAGAGGGAAAATCCTTTTCATCGCCCGAATAATACTATCCAATAACTAGATACAACAATGGGTCCCGTTATATAGAGGAATTTCCGATATTGTTACACATCAATAAATATAAAACGCAAATCGGTTTGAATTTGGAAAAAAATCCAAAAAAACGAGATAGTGCTGAAAAGCGCACCAACTTAGTTTCATTCCAAATAATAATATCTCCTATTACCTATATAACGTTTCCAATGAAATCATAAAAAAGTTTCACTCCATTGAAAATTTTATGGATTGTTTTCCACACACATACACCGAACAGAAGCATCACACACACACTTCTCGCACCATCATCATTCAATACACATTTTATCGTTAGTTAAAAATAAAATTGAATGGAAACAAGCTGTGACAGTTAGGAAAATCTATATTTACTTGGAAATATCCAGACTGTACGCTATATATGATCAACATGGGCAAAAAAGCTGTAATTTTGTCGTCGAGTCTCTCTTCATCTTGCACTCCTCTCGCTTCCCGTCTCATGAGTCACCCCCAATACCGCACCGCATACATAAACCAATTTATGGGGAGTTTTCTTTGAAATGCGAACGAAATTCCACATCTTAAATATTTACCCAGACAGAAGATGCATTAAAACTACTTGTATTTAGCATGAATAATAAAAAAGTGTTTCACTTTAAGGATCAGCGCGATTAGGAAGTAGACGAGGATGAAAACTTTGAGAAAAACAAGAACGCGAAACTATCGACAGGATTATTTATGATGGTGAATGTTATCGTTAAAACCGTCCCTCCTTGTTGCCAACCATTAATAGTTATTTGATGACGTCGTTTCGATTTGAAAAAGGATTTTTCAAGAGGAATTACGCGGGAGAGATGGTGAACAAATCATCTATTGATCGACAACATATTGAATTTACATATACGTGAAACATAAACAATGAGAATGAATTATGCCAAAAAAAAACTTTTGCCTATCATAAGAAGCAGAAACTTTTTGATGCATTATTGCAATAATAAAGTTACAAGGCAGAATATTATATTCACGTGTTTTGGTACATATCCGATATTGATATTATTGGCAACAGCGGAAAGCAATCGTTCAAAATTGTTAGTAATTTTCAATTGAAAGAAATAAATAGGAGACATCAACAAGAAGAGATCCTTCTTAACCGCCATCCTCTCATCTCTTCTCTCTCGCCGCTTTTCACTGACTCATAAATATTGTGACGGATTCGCGGAGGCATTTGTTACGTTTCTCAAAGAAGCCGTTTATTCGAGTGATTAAACGTTTTCTCTTCTTCTACTTGTGCGAATGAAATAAATAGCAGTCAAGATAAAGAAGGGTATTAAAGACGAAAGAAAATATATACATGGAGAAAAAGAATAAGAGAAAACAGGCGCGTTCTGACGATTAGATAAAGTGGAGAAAAAGGTAAATTATATAAACGAGAAAAATGTACTTTAGAATTTTTTTTCCGAAAAATCAATTCGGTTGTGTATGTGTGTTTGAGAAAACATCTCGACTGTGAATGTGTGTATTGTGAAAAAGACATGGCCCAACGCACTGCCCCAGGGGCTTTAACGAACTGCTTTTTCGTGGGGGCGAAACGACCCCAACTGAATTGTACACAAGCCTGTGTGCTTCTCTCTTTTACAGTATAAAATTCCCCCTGAAAACAAAGCATAGTGGAAATGGTTGCGCCAATACTTCGATCTACATGGGCACACATCTTTGATCTCCTCTCTTTTACCAATTTCTCTCGAATTGAAACCAGGTACATAAACAGGATACACTTCCGCGAATATTATACTTTGATTTCACGTAACACCTGCATCCAAAAGGACCGACTAACTTGTTATAATAACGCAAAATATCAACGCACGCCCAATTGGATTGTTTCAATTCCCAATCGAGAAATACGCTTCAGCATTTTTTTTTATTTCAGGTTTTATACAGCATACATTTTTAGTTTATTTACATTAAATGTCGACCTCAATTAAATATATTTTCGCTAAAAATAACATTTTTCCGCAGCCATTCAAACAGTTTACACAAAATTGCAAAGCGATCCAATAATTTTTTATTAGCCAACCATAGAAATGAGAGAAATTTGTCACGTACTTTCGTTAAACAGAAAAGCTAGTTACAACATTTATATTTTGATAAAATCACACATTTGTTTACATAAAACGTGGTTAAATTACACATTCTAACCTTATTCAAGTGGAAAAAATCATTTCTTCTCACGTTTGTCACACTTTTTAACTTGGCAATTATTTAAAGACCAAAATTCCAAAGTAAAACATGTATGCGTATTTGGATACAATCAAAGTTTCAATAGAAAATCCTCTCTCTCGTTCGTCCCTTTTTGCCCTTAAACCATCTGATATTTAATTCACGATCCACGAATTTGGACCTTAACCAAAAACGAGCTGAAATCACTATCTCCTTAAAAATATCACCATTCCTCTTCATGTTCAATTAGAAATAAATTTCAAAGGTTCATATTACAAAATCTCCTCTGAGGAATTTAAAATACCATTATTAATTAACTGATATATGTTATACTCAGTAATCGTAGTTTGCACTAAAAATTACATTTCAATTATAAATTAACCACTCAACCACCGGCGCCAAGGTAGCAAATCCCTCATTTCCACTCACAAAAGACTGTAATTAATTGAAAATAATTCGGTCACCTTTTAATCAAAAGCGTTAAATCGATCTCTATTTATAATCCCTTTCCGCGTTTTTCACTTATAAATCATGATTAGTGAGATTCCGGTATACTTCGAAACACAAGGAAAACGGGAACACAAGTGGCCACTGAGTGCTTCGAAAAAACTTTACTTGCACATATTTCACTGTTAATTACCGTCTTTTCATTATAAATGGAAAAATTTAACCTGAATAACTGTGAAGAATTTATTTATCCACCTACGTATATTTTTGCTCTGAAAAATGTCAACAGACATTAAGATGACACAGAAATGATATGAAAGATGAAAACAAAAAGGAAAATAGAGAAAATTTAATTAATATGTGTTGTAAAGTCATTCGTTTATAGTAGGGTTTATTCTCGGACAGAAAAGCACATTGTGAAATGTGTGTGCGTAAAGTTGTATGAAAGCAACGAGGATATTATTATTATATAGAGAGAGGTAGAATAAGTCACCCTGATGATATTCTGTATGAAATGCATGTCTAGTAGAGGCCAGGAATACGACCATATGGCGTTTATGCCGCTACTATGCTTGCTAGCGGCTGGAAATATTATGGGAGAGTGGAAAAAAGCTTGCAGTTGCTATTTTTGTTGTATATGCCAGCATAATTTTGTCTACATTTAAAGTGCAGTTTGTTTTTAACACATTAGTTTCACTTTCCTCTTTCTGTGGTAGGTAATTGCTATTACATTGATTACATCAGTCCCCCAAAATCATATTTTTATTTTCAATAAATAAAATCGTATTATCTAAAACACCTCTGTATATCTGTTACCATTCGACCGGATGCTGAATTCCATAATAAAATTAGGCTGTCGCTTTGAATAAATTTAAACTGCTGTATTTATGCCAATAACAAAAAAGGAAATCTTTACCACCTAAACTTTCAGATCATCCCAAACAAAATGACGGTTTTAAATCGCGAAGACCAGAAATAAGAAAAGAAAGCGAAAGGATTTCACGTCATGTCAAATGTCAGTTAGTAAAAAAAAGGAAAAACATCACCCATATAACCCGATATCCATTTTCTTTATTTTTTCTTTCCTTGGAAATTTACTCGCAAATTCACATATACAAAGTTAATTTTCGCTTGTGTGTGCCGATTAAATATTTCGTTGACATGCATTACATTAAATTTGAACATGTTATTTATTACATCAATGTCTAGCCGCATTATATTACCCTTCTCAATTCTAATGATCTCACATTTCATACATTTATGAACATTCGCACAACTAAAACATTATGGTGTATCAATAAAAACCTCATTTCCTCACTAAAAATTTTTACAAGAGACAAATTGTTAAGTATTTGAAAAGCACTTAATATAATCTCGAACGTATTTTAAGAATGCGACGGTGTGCAATTGACACACACATTCAGAGATAACAGCAGTCTTAAACACGTCAATTTTCTAAGAAATACTTAAAAATTATCTCAAAGTCATTCGATATACATACACTAAAACGGATGTAATGAAGGCAAGGCTAGAAGGGCAACATTGAAAATCACAGTACACATTATTATTATCCCCCTTCACGGACCCAATTATTCAACTTTGATGTCCTTTAAAAAGGCATTTTCATAAATCCCTATTTTAATTTGAACTTAATAAAAAGATTAATAAAAAAGCCTTTCCCCTTATATAATAAAACATGGCAGCTCTTTTTACTCGTATAAATTTAATGATGATTCAAATTCATAAAATGTTAAAAGTCTAGGCCGGAAAATGGACGAAAAATTTACAAGTTAATAACACCAAAATAACGTCGCTTTATCTACTCTACCATATTACAGAGAATTTAATCATATTGATAAAAAGAATGAAATGTTCAACATAAAAAAAACGTCAAAAACGGTTTTTTTATTTCCTTACACACCAACCGATAATTTTTTTCTTTTCTATTGAAAAAAAACCTCAGAAGTATTATACAATTGTGGAAATATAAAATAAAATCATTCGACAATTATTAATTATAAAAATATGATACGAGTCCTAGATTTTCAAAAAAAAAACAACATTCATATAAACAAGCCAACATTTTTATGCATAATTAATCAAGAGGAAAAATAAAAAAGAACCGGTACAATTCTATTGTTATAGCTACTTTTTAAATGTTTTATTTAATTAATAAGCCAAATAACTGTTCCGTTTCTCTCTAATCAGCAATTTACATTTTCTATAGTAATACTTTTCTCAACACACACAGCAGGAATTTAAATTTTTAATGTAAATGCGTATATGAATGGAAGTTGGCAACATTT
This sequence comes from Silvanus unidentatus, assembly GCA_963930825.1. Taxonomy (NCBI): domain Eukaryota; kingdom Metazoa; phylum Arthropoda; class Insecta; order Coleoptera; family Silvanidae; genus Silvanus; species Silvanus unidentatus. The sequence goes on from OZ005761.1 coordinate 13,559,254, forward strand.
GCATTTTAGTATGAAGATTTTTCGTTCGTTAAACATTCCATACATGGACTATATAGTTTATATTTGAGTGAAAGTAACGGATGTCCCTGTATATATGTATATAAACGATGATAGCTGCATCCGTTGTCATCATCACACATGACGTGTCACATATACCATAAAAAACTAACATCATTTTTGGAACGTCCTTTTTGTTCATCAGACAAATAAAACTCGATTTTAAATCTACGAGTCTGTAAATGCATTCCCATGTTTATTATGCTCACATATACACAATACACAAATTCAATAAACAAATAAGAAACTTTTATATGAATCTATTTATCTGTTATACTTTAATGTTCACTAACCTTAACCTTCAATTTGTTGATAATATCAATAACAAGTGACCAAGTTTACATAAAATTCTATTAATACTGGTCAGTATAATTACAAGGTTTCAATATGATAATTTACGAAATTTCTATAATTTAACGCTAGCTTTATTATTACATAATAATGGATTAAAAGAAAAATGTGAAATTGCTGCCTAATTAATCACACGTTTTTCAAGTTTAGTTTAATAAGAAATTCACAGGTCGTCAAAGTTCAAACTGATAAAACTAAAAATTTGGATTTTTTTAAAAAAAAAACAACGCTCTTTTGAACACTTCTCGTATATTCCTTGTCGGCGTATATTTATTCACACGCTCAACATATATACGTCTACGTTGCTTGAGAAAATATTGAACAAAAGGCAAGTTAATTTAAACGAAAACAATTTCATGTACCTTATTAAATGAATAGTTGAAATGTACAATGTGTAGATAATAAATAATAATCACAAAAAACACAATAAATTACATTATGCAACGGATAAACTGGAAAGTCCTTCATGGAGAATAGGTTACGGTATTATATGTCTGTGTGCACATATTTTAAAATAGCATTACTTTTCTTAATAAAAATGTTTAATTGGAAAATATCTAAAATGACATCATTTTGTAAATATAAAAACGTGTGCTTTGCACACACAAACATTTTGCAACACAACTTTAATACATAATAAAATTGTCTCACTTTTAAGTAAATAATGACAATCCTTAGTAATTAGATATCGTCACAACTCACAACATCGATACAAATTCGTAAAACACCATCATTTCGTAACGCAAATATTGAGCACACATCAAACGAATCCTAAAAAAATTATGACTACAAGTGATTTGTTGAAGGAAAAAATAAAGCATAAATAAACATTCGGAATACACAAGGTTATCACAACTTACAATCTCGAGGAAAATTTAATATAAGATAATAAATTGATTCTTTCCTTTACGTTCTATACATATTAAGTAAAATGCTATTTCCTTATTTGGTAAATATATTGGAAATGCTCATCCCACGCGATTTAAATGATATAACCAACCGAAACTCTTAATCCAATATATGCCCATCGAATCTGTTGGAATTTATTAAACGCTCTCCCATCGATTTTATTAGAAAAATCTCACAATCCACTATGTAGATAAATAGTCAAAAATTGCATGCATAAACACGTGACGACAATCGACAAAAAAAGATTTATCTATAGTCACGTGGGCTACACGAATCCTAAGTAATTAAGTAGATTTTTACATACACCTAGTTTTTCCCCAAATGCAAAACTTCTTTCTCTCTCGATACCATTTTTTTTTCCTCCTCTTCACATACTTTTTCCTTCGGTTATTGATTAGAAAAAAAATATATACGTTTTTCTATAAAGTATCATAAATCAGCCGTCAAAAAATGTGCTCAGTGAAAAATTTTTACGATGAGAGAATTTTACATAAATCATTCATTTAAATCTAAACATGTAAATATGTTGACCTTATTCTATATGCATTTTCCTATAAACTATTTTAATTTGTTCACTTTTACTTCACGATTCTACTCTCTTCTCTAACATAAAAAAAAAGAGAAAAACCTCCTACACGCATTTCATTCTACACACTAATGACCCCATCCACATACATTACAGACTTTATGTCACAAGACTACATAAATTGTCGTGTGCACAATACAATTTAAAAACGAGTAGAGAGAAGGATAATAATAAGTAAAAAATTATTATATTAGGATCATAAATCGTATATAAAGTTACGTAATCGCGCAACGAGATCATGAACATAGGTATATGGATTATGCATACATACAGATAAATGTTTACAATGTGGTCTAAATAAAAACCGGTTTTTATGATGCTATCTTAAAATGGAGATAGTTTATGTTGCATAATCCATATGTATAACGTTGAAAGAGTGTTCTGTGCCTTGTTTTCGATTCCTCGACTTCGATGCCATACACCAATCGACAATATACACCATATATAATGGCATGTAATTATGAAATTTTATACCCAAATCAGTATTGTTGAATAATAAAAAGGTCAGAGATTTACATTTTGAAAATGATTCCATCGTTTCTTTTACAAAACTCCTAAGCGTGTATATAAAAAAAAACTGGTTACAAACCATATGTGAGGATCAACATTTTTATACACAAGAAGAGACTTTTCTCTCTTTCACGACTAATAAAAATTCCTCTTTAATTGAATTTATACATGGATGTGTACTGTGCGTTGAGTTTTTGGGAAAAATGAAAGTTGCAGGTCCAAGATTGTATCAATAATCACCACAACGACTCTCTGTATTTGTGCTGTGCATGTGTTTTGTATGGAGAGATTAAAAGTATCGATAATGGACTGTACGGTTCTTTCCCTTCTATATAATTATCGATATAAGAGGAGGGTAAATGCACAATTCCACGAAAATTGTGGAAAAACTAGGGAACAAAAATTCTCTAATTTCATTTTTTTCAAACATAAAACTTACTAAACCAAATGAATCATTCCCTTAAATTAATTCCACCTATTAATATTTATTGCTTCATTAACTATGTCAGTAAAGTAATTTTTAATTGATTTTTAACTACACATTGAAAACGATGAGGAAACGCAAAACGTTTCTCCCTCAGAATTAGAAACAAAAAGAAACAGCAAAACTAAAACAACCGTTACTCTTTTAATTAAATTATTGAATCCCTCAATAAAATGTATTTAGCGCACTTTTAAAAATAATTTAACAATGAGTTTAGCAACTAAACAGTTATGTCTTCTGGTGTGTGAAGACACGAATATGTCTCTCATTCTATTAAAGAAGACCATAACACAATAGAGAATAAGAGAATAAAATATAACCCATTGTCATAGAAGATTACAGACAAAAAACTTATCCTGTCAGTTTCCTGGTCTCTTAAAACAGACACAGTTTTAGTCTTTATTGGAAAAACGGTTTCAAGTGCACACCAAATTCTTACTGTGACTCATCATGAACTATTTAAAGAGTTCAAGTTTACATTGAATTAAAAGCAAAACATTAAATAAATATAATTATCTTTTATACTGCGAAAGAAATTACTAGTATTCCCTCCTCTTATACAGCTTCCTCTCTTTTCACCATGAAATTAAATGGAATTAGTGAACCTTAAAACATCAGGTACACACACTTTATTATTACTATCTAAGATAGAATTCCTCGGTAGTATAGTGGTCAGTATTCCCGTCTGTCTCTCAAGATGGAATGCATTTTAAAGTAATCAAAATGTACACCCGGAAGAGCGAATTACTCGAATAAATCACTACCTACTGGTATATCGAAGTCCAATAAAACAATTCCTCGACTTAAATAATAAACAACCAATTATTGACACGCTATAAAACCATAATACTACATATATGTGCATAGCTTTAAAAAAAAACAAGAAAAGACCATCAATAATGAACAGATGATTGACAACAACGTTTTACAACCCCCATTTGCTCATTCTATTCTCCGAACACTTCCATAACCGGTTCCTCTCCTCTTTGCAACACAACAGTACCACCTGCTTGCAGACATTTAAATGCACTTGACATAAAAGTGCACTACCAACTTATATGATTTCACCATTATTATGACTGTATTGAAAACAGAATCAACTTGTGACACTAAAAAATGCGATTAATTTTTACCTGTTGCCAATGATCGTCCAACGATGGCTGCACTGAAAAGTAGCCGGTGTCGTGGATGGCTTGTAATTCCCTGAAGATATCATCGCTCGGTAGTATATCCATGGTCCAGGTTCACAAGTCACAGTTATAAAACACAGATACACTCAACAATAAACACATTCACGTAAATAGTAGAAATTTTCAGTTGTTGGGGTAATTGAAAAAAAAACTCAAAAAACTTTGTCGCTACTATTCAGGATCGAATATTTCCAATTTTATAGAAAATTGTCGAATGCAACAACAACACACCTGGTCACGTTTGCCGGCATATCGAGATGGAAAGGAAAACACACTATACAAAAACAAAACACATGGAAAAAAACAAACTAAAGTTATGTGTCCCGGTAGTAGTTGTAAAAAGTGTGTGTTTACTCGGTGGGTACACGTTGATGGAACTGAACCAGTTACCAGTTTAATTTTTATAAACTAAACTACTAAAAAAGTACACACTTAAAATGCCTCTCTTGCCAACAGAAGAACAGCCACTCGTCGTTGACGGCAGAGCAATACGACTACTATAGTATAAAACCCAGAGAGAGAAAACGCAATGCGTCGCTTTAATATGATATTCCCATGTTTAAAAACATCTATTTAACATGTTTATTAACGTCTATTTAGTAAACTCAACTGTTTCTATACAATGTCAATGATATTGTTCATAGAATTTTGGCAACTGCGGTATTTAAATATTCAGTTTTAATATTATTTTTTTAATAATACTAGTGACAAATAACGGAAGGTTTAAAATGGTCACACTGCAGCTACAGCAGGGCCTCACGGCACGACTGATCGCAGATCATTCGACAGAGTTTGTCGTTGGTCTCGTTCGTCGGTCGGTGCAGTGTATCGTTTCACAAGCCACCACAATGGCGCCACTGGCCCACAATCACTTCGATCGTATGCGCACCAAGTTGCGTTCTAAACTACCCCTCAAAAGTACAATGGACCAAAGGAATTTTTCATATCCATTCAATTCAACAACATGATTCCATTGGCGTCTTATGTCCGATATATGTATACATAGAATTTCTATATACCTAGTGAGACCAGGGGGTTTTGAAATTGGAGAAATTATCCTTTGTTTTATCTATACCTATACAACAAGTTATCGTGTACATTTTATCAACCCTACAAATGATAGATGTTTTTTCTCCAAAAAAAAACAACAACGGTATCATGTTTTAGGGATGTAGGTACTCGATCCAAATCAAATTCAATTTTGATCAATAAATTTTATAGTGTGTGAAATGGTACCCGCATCATTTAGAATAAAAAGATACACATTATTATTTAATTAATCACTTCTCTACCAAGATGTCATGTCTCCATGTTTATTAATTGAATTTATCAATGGTTTTTTTTCAAATCCCTCACCGATATTTAAATGCCACATTGATTGATTCATAAAAATAGATTAAGATTAATTTATAATATATGAAAGGCTCATTCAACGACGGGAAGGAAATTCATCTTTTTTTTCCCTTAAAAAAGAACAATATTTATCTCTGCTTATATACAAAATTGAACTGTATTCATATCTGCTATCTTATAACGCGATCGAACATAAATAAAAGAATAAATTTCGGGTTCTTCTAAATTGTTGAATATCCGTATTCTTTTCAGTATGTACCTAAACTAAAAGGTAGGTATATCTCGTGTAATGTATATAAACATATAAAAACGAACAGGTAAAAAAGTGGATTGCGTAGCACGGAACGTAAATAAATGGGATTATTTTTTTTTATAAAAAATAACGTAAATATACATCTATAGGCTACTGAACCAACTCCCCATGAAAGAAAAACATGGCAATTATTGTTATTAAATATTCGTTTTCAGGTTTTTTCGGATTTAATGGAAATAACGTAATTAGGGGTTAAATGAAAAGGATGAGTGCTCAAATATTGTATGTGGCGAAATGGTTTAGAGGAAAGACAAGACACTCCAGGGGTAAATACACAACAATATAAAACGGTCATTAAACGAACCAAGAATGTTGGGAAACGGAGTACTTACGCTATTTGCACAATAAATGCATAACATACCATACCAAATGCAAGTGGGACAAGGGATTCCACTTTTAGATGAATTTAGTCGTCTAGTCTTGTCTTAAATTAACAATCTGCAAAGAAAGAGGCAGAAACAAATAATTGGTAATTTCTGTAATAATCAACCGGTTCTCTTCATTTCCTTAGCAGTTTCCAGTTGATAGTGTTCTGTGAATTTCGAAGAATTAAGTGCATATAGCACTAAACTCTCTCGAAATTGTCACTGACTGTAATTGTGCAAGTGCAATTACCATTACAGTTTGGCTGTAATGCAAAATACAAACATTAGAATTATGACCATAAATGTTAGCAAACAATTTAAATTTTCAGATGAAGCATCTAAATCTTTCACTAGCACGTGATTATTTAATGATTAACATATGCTTAAAGATTCTTACTGTTGATATGCGTGAAATCTTGCACAAAAAAGGGGCATGACATAACCTGCATTTTTAATTTTTGTTCTAAACCGAAAATCATGTATCCGAAAACAAGGAATATAAAAATATATATAAAATTATAATGAATGTAACTTAAATTGAGTTACTTACATTAATAGTTATCAGAATCTTATAAGATTATCTTGATTTTCGTAAAAAATCACATATGATTTTTTGATGCAACCAAATCTCCAAATCAGAACATATGCACCAAACAAAAAGACTCATAATTCTGCAACTTCATACCAATCACAAATTAGAGTACACTATAATTGTAAATATTAACATAACAAAAAAAAATAACTAAATTCAAAACTTTAAAAGTTTGATTTTTACCCTTAACTAAAAACTGTTTATTAAATTACTAAATAAGTATAATAGCATATCCACTTGTTTCTGTTTATAACCATTCAGTAAGCAAAACATTGCCTCCTTCATCCCATTCAACACACATCTCATCAATGCAAACAAGGAACAAGAAAGTTTGCTCGTTTTTCCGCTATCATTACATCCCAACAAGTACTTTATGTGTTTGAACGACATTGACAGGCTCTTTGTAACATTTTCAAAAGAAATAAAAGTGCATAAAACTTTTGGCAGTAATACCAATATTTATGTAAGCGAACTGCCGAGCTCTATTAGGGGTGCGCTTTTAGTGTTCATCACTGGCGGCCACCATCGAGTTTACCCACACAGCAAAGTAATACAACACCGTTTGCATTTTATTTATAACTATGACGGTGAAATAAACGACTTGCAATCAATCATGCTTTGCATTCAGATATTACGTGCCTTTCCCTTATAATACGTATATTTTTGACTCAGTTTCAGGCACGTCGTGTATGTAAGCCACCCCTGCAGAGTTGTGCTGCCATCAAAGATGGGATATTTTTCCTCCTTTATGCTGGCGCACTTAGTTATAATTCTGAAAGATCGCGGAACAATTAAATACTCCCGCTCTAAGTAATACGAAACAATTTTCTTAAACAGCAGGATAAAAGGATTTATTTAATAAAAAAAATCGTACAACTCCTTAGAGATGTGGAGAGTATATAAGGTGTGTTGGGCGCAAAACGCCGTCTGATTTCCTTATAAGCATGAGGCAAAGAGACAGGGGGAGAGATGTTGGAAGTGATTTCTTTTGCTGTTTGATTTTGTTTGTTCAATTTACGCTTCACATACTTGTTTATACACCAGATTGCAACGCGCTAAAGAATTTCGTGTTTATATTATGAATAAATCATGTAAATAAAATGTCAACTGGGCTCGTTTTTTCTTCCCTTATACAAGTGTCCCTTCTCTCTCCTCTCGTTTCTTTTCCGTGTACATACACAGGCAGCATAAATCGTTTGCTTCTCTTTTCATATCTGCATTATTTATATGTACAATTTGAACACAAGTTTAGAGAAAAAAAATGTACAAAAATCTTTTGGATTCTTTTTTTTTGGCAAAATTTTTTCTCTTATAAATTTCAACAATATTCAATCGTGTATGGTCCTTGATGTTTTGTCAACTGCACATAAATACACCCTTGTATTTGCATAAGAAAATAGCCATTTTTTAGTTTCACTAGATTGAATATTTTCACTACACCACATAAAACATTCCCATACGGACGGAAAAATAAAATTGCATTCTAAATCGGCCAACTTTTATTATATATACACTCTTTTGTATTATATGTTATATTTATTGTTATTATTACGATGGTATTCACAGAATTTCCCTGGAAAATATTGTCTCTCTCCCATCTCACTCACAGAGTGGAAGCTCAAACTGTTTTCTTTTTTCTCGGGGTATTAAATTTTGACATTGGAATACTACTGAAACAGCTTTTTCTCTAAAGCCTGCATAAATCAGCCAAGAGAACTTTCCAAAAATTTTGCTTACAAATCACACGAATCTTTATATTCAATGTAGATTTGCATTCAATAACCCATCATCCCCTGTTTTCTCTTCATCTTTGTCGCTTTTCTTATATTCCTAATAAGGCACTCGCGCACTTTGAGTGGAATGCAATTGCAACACAAACGAGCTGCATATAATCTAACTTCGAAAACAGAAATTCTAATGAGAAACGAATGTATTTTCATATCTCCAAGCGACAATTAATATAATTACATGAAGAATGTTGGAAATGGGAGAACGGTTTGTTCCATCAAAAACGTCACTTTGACACAAAATTTCAAGTATGCACTAAATTCAGCATCATTCTAATGGCAAGTGCCGACATACCGCCACCGCAGCCGCCAATTGGCATCGATTTGGGCACCACATTTTCATGTGTGGCTGTTTTCCGGAATGGGACAGTTGAGATCGTCCCGGACAGTGATGGGAACAGGACAACAGCCAGTTATGTAGCTTTCACAAACGTTGAACGCATTGTAGGTTGTCCCGCAAAGGACCAAGTCGATGATAACCCAAGGAACACAGTTTACGGTACTTCCCCTATCTTATTCATAGAAATTGATTTAAAAATCTATTTTTAAGATGCAAAACGTCTTATTGGCCGTCGATTTGACGACCCTACAGTGCAAGAGGACCTTAAACATTGGCCTTTTGATATAATCAATGAAAAAGGCAAACCGAAGATCAGTGTGGAGTACAAGGGGGAAACAAGAACTTTTTACCCAGAAGAAATCTCTTCAATGATCCTTGCGAAAATGAAGGACATAACAGAGAAATATTTAGGGACGAATGTATCCCGAGCGGTGGTTACAGTTCCTGCTTACTTCAACGACTCCCAAAGACAAGCAACAAAAGATGCTGGCACTATTGCAGGTCTCGATGTACAGCGGATCGTTAATGAACCAACTGCAGCCGCTGTCGCTTATGGATTACACAAAAAAGTGCTCATTTACATAAATCCATTCAATTTTAAACTATCATTTCCCTTTTCTTAGGATTTTAAAGAGCGATTTGTGCTAGTTTATGACATGGGCGGCGGTACACTGGACGTCTCTATCCTCCTAATTGACGATGGTGTGTTTGAAGTGATCGCCACAGCTGGAAACACCCACCTGGGCGGCGAGGATTTCGATAAACGACTTGTGGACTATATCAGTGAACAGTTCTTCATTGAACACCACATCGATATCACCGACAATAAACCGGCAGTAAGACGGTTAAAGACCGTTTGTGAACGTGCCAAAAGAACTTTATCCACAGACATGACAGTAAATGTGGCAATTGATGCATTCGTCGATGGCATTGCACTTAACGCAACAATAACACGGGAACAATTTGAGGATCTTATTGAGGATTTGTTGGTGGAATCGTTGGAGCCAATTGAGCGGGCCCTTCGCGATGCGAGAATTGCCAGAAGCAAGGTAAAAAAGACAGTTGTGGAGTGAAATGTGCGCATTTATCAAAATAGAATGAAGAGTGTAAATCAGATGCGCGTTTTGTAATAAAAACGTATATAATGAATTTGTTGAAAAGGTTGTTAATTGAGTGTGATTTTTTTGATAATCGATATAGTTTATTACGGGGTTGAGTAAATTGTGTTTTGTTGCATTATTGTAGTTTAGAGTGCATCATTCATTTCGCACAATAGTTTCTTGGAACGATTAATAACTCTCAAGAAAATCTGTTGTAAATTATAACCACGGAAGACATAAACAAAAAAAAATAGAGATAGAGGGATGAACAGTGGTAATACAATAGCGAGTATCCTTTCATATCCTTAATATTATGTACTTTGGAGGCATATACAATAGAGATTTTATGTTGGTGTACATGTGATGATATTCCAGTCACGAATCTTATGATGTTTCAGATTGAAGATATAGTGTTGGTGGGAGGCTCGACTAGAATACCCAAGATACAGTCGATGTTGCAGGGGATGTTCGAAGGCAAGGAGCTGAATAAGTCCATTAATCCAGATGAGGCGGTCGCCTATGGGGCCGCGGTCCAAGCGGCCATTCTGGCCGGCGATTCGGACGTCGTCCGTGACCTTCTATTATTGGACGTGGCCCCCTTGTCGCTGGGCATCGAGACGGCCGGTGGTATTATGACGATGATAATAAATCGAAATACAACATTACCAGTGACATGCTCTCAAGTAAGTTACAATTTTGCATATTTTTATTCAGAGTGTAACAATTTTATTGGGACAAATGGCTATATTGTTGTATAGAACTAAGGAGATTTAGGCTATTAGGTATCAATGTTCTTTAAACAAATTTCATTTTTTCATTTCATTAATTTTTGTATACCTACAAAACTTCCGACTGAATAAAGTTGGATGGGAATTGTAGGTATTGTTTCTGTAAAATATCATAAATATTGATCAACCCTATCCCTAACGTGAGTCTTTGATTTGATTTGTGGGTGATAAAATTTCAAATCCAATGAGAACATTTAATTGTAAAATTACCTAATAAGAAGACTTTTTGACCTCTTTTTTGGAAAATATCAAGACCATTAGGTTACTATCAAATTCAATGAACTAAAATATTTGAAATATAATAATTATTTCAAGAAGTTTTTTTTATTTGTTGGGATTTATTTAAACATTTTTGTTACAAAGAGAAAAATAAATATGTTTCTGCATTGATATCTGACTCGTTACGATCCCCTAGAAGCCACAATTTCATTTTAGCCCCAATTGAACTGTTACAACTTATATATCTATATCTACGTGTGTGTTTCTGATGTCGTGTACTTGCAGTCGTTTTCCACATTCGTTGACAATCAATCCGTCGCCACAATACAGGTGTACGAAGGTGAGAGATTCATGACAAGTGATAACAACTTGCTTGGGAAATTTGATCTCAGCGGAATTCCACCTGCTCCCCGAGGAGTGCCACAAGTACGTATCATATTGTGTGTATACATATACACTTGTTAATATTATCTGCGCTTGCAAACGATGATTCTTCTCTGTATACGCTGTCAAGTGGGCTCATTATAATGTAATCGAAGATGATGGTATATTGGAGGGAATTTTTGGTACTGGGCGCATTCACCACATTTTCAACTAATTTGAATTTGTCTCGAGTAGAACGGGAATATGCGTTTTTTCCACCCCGTGTTTTTCCGATAGTATTTTATTAAAGTATAGTAATGTGAAAATAATTCGACAGTTTAAATCCGATTCGTACATTTGTGTGTGAAAGTTTTTGCCCCTAGCAAACACCGATATGGATGTATATATAGCATCAACTTTTGTCCGCATATAAAACCCACATACTTATTTGTCGATTATTGGTAGAAACATCGGGTTGCAAGCAAACCGTAATAAATATTTATAAGACAGAGAGAAAAAGAGGAGGCAAAAAGTATAGAAGCAGAGAGTTTTGTGCTTTAGTTTTTCCCAAACGATATCTATATATATTTTAAAGCAATCCAATCTCTAAAAGTTGTTGTTTACTTACTTCACTTGCAATTTGATCAAAATAAGAAGAGAGATACATAAAAATATTTCAAGCAAAAAAGATTCCCATTTAAAAAGCTTTTTAAAAATAAGGTTAAAAGAGGGATAATAAACGGGGAGTAGGTAAGATACAGAGAGAAGAGGATTTCAATTCCACCGAATAAAAATGTTTCTAAAAGAATATAATGCGAAATGCTTATTTTATTAAGTTAAAGTGAAATAAATAAGGAAATTATTGTTACATATACAGATTGAGGTGACTTTCGAATTGGACGTAAACGGTATATTAACTGTAACTGCTACAGAAAATAGAAGTGGAATAAGAAATAACATTACAATAAATAACGATAAAGGAAGACTAACTAAGGAACAGATTGAGGAAATGGTCTTAGAAGCTGAAAAATATAAAGAGCAAGATCAACAAACGAGGGCAGCCGTTGCCGCTAAACGTGATTTAGATGCCTATGTGCAGGATATGAAGAAGTTGGTAAGTTTACTATTACTGCACTAATAAACTATTAATCTTCTTACACTGTGTGTGTTTCTGGAAAATATTAATCTTTTTTCCACACTTTTTTTACCCTATTCAAATACATAATAATCTTATGAAATATTTAGATAATGAATTGAATTATATCTAGGTAGGTATCTATGTTGCAATTATTAATAAAATGTTGACGTAATGATGTAACATTTCTCGAATATCTCTCTACGTAGGTATATCTACTTGACAATTTATGATTCACACAATTTATATACAATTAACTGTATGGAGTACGTACTTTTCTGTATGCATCCTATATAAGTACGTTTGTTAAAAACTTGTACTAAATATTACCTAAAGTGTAGGAAAAGCTGAAAATTAGTTTTCCAAACTGAAAACTAGTAGTGCACAAACTTTACAAATAGGTTTATTTACAGTTGTTTATATGCTGGTTATCAAGTTATACATTAATTGAGTTATAAATACAAACTAGAATTGTGACTAAACTATTACAAAACTAGCTTACATGTAATGTTATTATTAGATAAAATATAGAGTTTATTTATTATGAGATGTGTATGACATGAAATTTATTGATTATTGTATCTTATTTAGGTAGTAGCGACAAGAATATCCAATGCTGATGTAAATAAAGTTTTGGAAGCATGTAACGATGTAAAGATATGGCTCGATTCCCATGGGAATGAAACAGAACGAGATTATGTTTTAAAACAGAAAGAACTTGAAGACATATGTAGACCGATAGTAATCCGTCTATTTGGACGTAATTTAGAGAATTCCGAAAATAATGCAGGCAGTAGTAATACTGAAAATGGAAATTAATTTGTGCCGTCAAGTTTTTAATTCAATTTGAAATTTTGGCGGGGATGTACTGAATAAAGCTAGCTACAGAAAGGACTTGGATTACGATTATTAATTTGAAGTTAGATGTAAAAGTTTGAAAGAAAAAACTAACCTCACTATTTGAATATAAATAAATGCTTGAAAAGAAAATGAAACCAATTTAGTTAATAATGGACAATAGAAATGATATGGTAAGTAATAAACAAAATTTTTGATTCTCTCTAATCGTATTTAATTTTAGATATCAACTTTAACGACAAGCGGCTGTTCACAAAGGCAAGCGGCAATTGCCTTTCAAGTCTACGTCGAGCTATGCGAAAGTATTTAAAGAATTTAGGTAAAAAAATAGCAAAAAAATAATTCCACTCCCTTTTTAGTAAAAAAGTACTGGGACGTCGCATATAACTTCGATCCAGTCAAGAATTTCGTGTATTTAACTGCAAGGAAACAACAATCTGAGCCCCCGAGTACATTTATTCCAATTCCAGCAACCGAAAAACTATCCTTTTCTATTTTACAAGAATATACACAAACAAATACAAAGTATTCCATTCACGTTGTTGATAGAGATTGTTTTTATACAACTTTAAATTTATTCCAGTACATATTTGGTCCTCGTAGGAGCAGATCTAACATGCGTTTACTACGAATTAACCAAAGGATTAATAGAACCCACCGACACAACTCCAAGACATATAAGTCGAGGAAAACAGCACATCATCGATAACCATTTGCGATATCATAGAAAACTTCTGGAAGATTCCGCTCTAACTGGCATTCCAATCTCAATTCCCATCCCAAATTGCGAGACAGAACAATCCAATGACCGAATTCCCGAATAAACAAATCTATTCAGATAAACATACATAATTTATTTATTTTTTTGTAAAATTTTAGTGATGTAATGGATATAAATAAAATATTAATTTATTATGGACAGTTTTGAAAATATCCTTATTATAGTAAAAGTCTACATAACTTAAATTGTATATATATGTATATTTAAAGCATCGAAAAAATTAATAATACGGTTGGTTAGTATACTATATACAAATGAGCTTATTTATTCAATAAAAAATCAACAGGCACTTCCCCACAAAAAACACTCGAAAAATACGGTCACAGTCTTTCCTTGTGATTACAGTTTTTGTTTATATGTATATCTAAATGTTAATGGAAGAGCAAGTAGCATAAATACAATTAAATGTCAATTTACAGACATATCGATGAATCATAACATAATAACGAAAACGAGAGTTCAACAACAGTTAGTAATAAATTTGTTCATCAAGACTGAAATTTAACAAGTACATTCAATTAAAAAACCGTTTTTTTTAATAACAAATTGAATCAATAATCAAAATTTCCGTAATTAAAAATTAATTTCATCTTTATAAAATAATTTTCCAATACTGAGATCTTATAAATAAATTTGTTCATAGTATCAATATGTAAACAACAAAATTGTTATGTCTTATGAAAAATGTCCTGCAAAAAATACTTTTGTCAGCACCAGTCAGCCATATAGGTAAACTCTCTGAATAAATGCTGATCTTGGTTTGTAAGTGGTCTAGGCTCTTTTGGTGGTGTCAATTGGGGTTGTTCAGATGTGAATTCTTCGTCAAAGTTACTCACGTCCTCCTTTGAATGCTACAAACAACCACAACAACATGAAATCTACATTCTAAACAACAATATCTCGTAACAATTCACTTACCACTGTTGGCACGAATGGCGGTGGAACACGACGATGCAACAACTCCTCCCATTCAATATATCTAAAGAATGCCTGCTTTTTAACATCCTCAGCATCTCGTTCACTCGACCCCAAACGTCTATCAGGACTCTTGCGTAACAACTACAAGAAAAAAAATTCCAGTAAAAATTTTTCCTTTGTTTTTCATCTTAAAAATTCACTTACCCTTCTCATAATCGCAATGGATTCCAACGACAAAAATCTCGGATACCTCACCTCATCATTAACAATCGAATCAAACACTTCTTCTTCATCATCTCCAGGGAATGGCGACTAAAACACTCAAAAATCACCAAAAAAACCTACAAAACCCTCTAATAACCGACCTCTCCAACAAGCATCTCAAAAATCAGCACACCCAGTCCCCACCAATCCACCGCTCTTGTATACGAAGTCTCTGTCAACACTTCTGGCGCTAAAAATTCCGGTGTACCACAAAATGTTCCTGTCCGATCACCGAAACCCATTCCCTCCTTGCACAATCCAAAATCAGCAATCTTCACATATCCCTCCGTATCCAACAATAAATTGTCCAACTTCAAATCGCGATAGATAATTTTATTCTCATGCAAATATTGTAAACCAAGTACAACACAAGCTGCATAAAATACAGCACGTGGCTCAGTAAATACATCAGCATGTATATGCATCATTAAATCACCGCCGGCCGCATATTCCATTACAAAGCATACATGTGCATTCGTTTGGAAACATGCAAATAAATTCACAAGGAACGGATGACGTATCGAATTGGCCACCTCAAATATACGCTTCTCAGATAGTAACGATTCAACTTCATCACGTGCAATTATATCGCCCTTCTTTAATGCTTTTATAGCAAAATACTCGCCAGTATTTTTGTATTGCGATAGTATTACTTTACCAAAATGACCACGGCCCAATACACTAATTAATCTAAAGTGATCGATTGTCATGCCAGTGTATTGGGAACTGCGTCTCGATTCGTACGCACTGTCTCTGTATCCCAATTCCCTTGACACCGGTCTCCGGACCACATTTGCAGCTTCGAACTGGGGCTATAAAACAACAACAAAAAAGTTAAACAATTTATTACATTACGTTCAAAACGATTGATCAATCAAATACGTCGTTCAAATGAAATAAAACAGTAATGGAATGTACTTGTGAGTAATCGAAGAAAAAATAAGGGATAAAAAGAAAGCACTGAATAGTTGCACCAAAAAAAAATATGTGAAAAACATGCTTCAAAAAAAAGTGCAAAAAAAAGCATCTGAATGAAAATATAATCAAGAGCCAAGTACCTCGTCATCTGGAAACTCAATGACAGGCTGGGGACTAGGAGGTACCAATTGTTCAGGGGCAACTAGAGGTGTTGAAGGAACTGATGGAATCAAAAGTGGTCCCATTCTGGGCACCAACTCTTGTTCCTCAAGAAAATCAAACTCCTTGAGTGCTGCTACGCTCTGCAAATCATTGAATTGTGCAAATACTAAATACAAATAGTGTCCCACAAAGCCAGAATAATAAAATTGTTTCCATTTTGGATCAATAAACCGTATTTTTGTAACATTCAAAATTGAATTAGCGATATACACAGTATAACTGCTCGAGTGAGCAAAAATGAAATGACTAATTCAGGGAGTCACCCTGAGTCGAAATTTAATTGGATTTTTCATGGAAATGCCTCTTTCAGGAAATAGAGGCCATCAACTTCTTCGGAGTGTTAAAAAAAATATAACAAAAACTTATTAAGATTTATATAGATCTTAAAATATTTTTTTTTTTAGATTTGTCGGTTCATTAACTAAAAAATTATGAGCCACTGAAGTTAAGAAATTTTCGAAAAATCTCGACAAGTTCAAATAAAATTGCATTTTTCTCGAAAACGATGCGTCGTACGAAAAAAAATGTAGGGGACAAAAAAGTTTCCTTAATTAATTTGCCATCCAAACAAAATTGAAATAACACCACCGCAAAAAAAATAACAGAAGAATTAAGCCACCCCCTTGCCAAAAAGTCATGTTGGGGTAACCGATTTTTCTGATATTTTACAGGAACATTTTCTCCGATGAGCTAAGTAAGTGTACCAAATTTGGTTGATCCAATTTATTTCACTTAGAAGATATTTGAAAAATTCAACATTTTTTTAAGAAGTTTGAGGGCCTATATCTCCGTTAAGAAACGTTTCCCAGAAAAACGGAAAAACCATTCGACTCAGAATAACTTTTTTAATCTGTCATTTCATTTTTGCTCAATCGAGCAGTTACACACTGTATAAAATTGCCCTAGTGAACTTACCTCTGGATCTAATCGGGGCGGCACTGGAGGCGGAGTGACAGGCACTCGTTTCTTAGCAACAGGTGGCGGTACAGTAGGAACTGGCGGTGGCGGTGATGGCTCATCTTGGGCTAATATCGCACCGAGCCCTAATGGCCTTTGACCGCCAAGGCCGCCAGTGTCAGGGTCCGGTGTTTCGCCCGGTGTCTCCGGCTTGTCCTCGGGCTCCTCCTAAAAGTCACAAATTTCCAATAACAACAATTCAAATAATAACATATTAACAACAAAAACACACTTACTGGTGACATTTCTTGTGAAGTTTGTACTAAATTAGGTCTATTTGGTATACGTGATTGTTTCATCCATCTACCCCATGTTACGATATTAATATTCATTTGTTTGGCACGTGGCATAACTTGTTTGAAAATGCGTTTTTGTCGTTGCAATTTTGGCCGTTTAGATATCATCGGATTTAGGAACTTGATTTCAGCAAACAACAGTCCCTGTGGCTCCAAATGTAACGCCATCCCGTGACGTTCGTCATCAATGAACTCTTCAAGTTTTAGAAATTTAACGGCACACAATGAACGCCAATCTTTCCAATAGACTCCAATCTCTAATTCACGTGACTTGTCTAGTTCAATTGAGAACCTGAACACCACAAAATTCAATTAAACCAACATTCTATAAAATTTGATTAAGTACCTTTGATCCCAAGCCTGTTGTGAACATAGTCTCCAACTAGTTTGTCCCACTGTTGTATTATCAAGTTTCAATACGGCCATAATTTCATCACTAACTTCCTCTTTAATACTATAACTTTTCGATGAACTTCTACCAGTTACGCCCTTTTTGAAAAATCTCAATTCCATCGGACTTGAACCACCATCCATTAAGTCCTTTTTCGGTCTACCAGGAACATCTTCCAATAAATCTTGACAGCCCATCAATCGTACTTCTAATGTGCCAGTTACAGCCGCACAACGGCTAAATGTTGAGGAAGACGTATGGATTTTATTGCGATCCTGTCGCTCTCTAAACGGTTGCAAACTTGTATAATGCACTGACATTGGACTGAATGTTTGAGCATTAGCTAATTCTTCTTTTAATTGTATTGCTATTGGCGAATCGGCTGGTAATTCGGATTTACGCAACTCTAATGATTTTCTTAACAGATCCAATTTCATACTACTGGCACGTAAACTTTCTTGCGCCTGAATAAATGCATAATTAACCCCAACACATTACAATATTTTAACAATCAAACAGTGTGGATCAAACACAAATTTACTCGAATAAAAAAATTACAAAAATCTGATTCGAAAATTAATTTATTAATAAAAATAACCAGCAAGCAATTGCCTTAAAAAAAACTTAGCAAATAAAACATAGAGAAAACAAAGCCACATGAATTAATCATTTCTAAAAATCAGTATAAACTGGACGATTCTCCAATTTTTCCGGAACAATTTCCTCTTTTGCTGCTCTTATATATTCTTTCCAATTAAGCACTTGTCTCATTGGTGAATCACCCATCGATCTCGTCCTACTTCTATAGCCAGTATTTTCAAAATGCCTTTGGCAATGATCACATAAACAATCTGGATTTTTTGCTGGCCCAATATGATGTCCTGGTTTACGTACAACATTCAATACTGTACCAAATTTCCTTGCTATAAACCTTGGCTCTGTATAAAGACCAGGTAATATTGTGAATGGAGCACGTAAATTTGAATCATAGCTGAGTCTTTGACGTATGGAATTTGCCGTCGATGGACAAGAATCACTTAAACTACTGATATCAACATTTTTCTCTGCCTCAACAGGTGCCTCTCTATTCACAACAATTTCATTATCACCTTTAACAAAACTCCAACCTTTCTCTGACTCATCACTATCCGATTCGCCTTTGACCAAATTCTTATCACTCAATCTTTTCTCAATATACTCTTGCATCTTTTTCTGTTGCATCAACAATTTATTCTCACTTATCGGTGCTTTCCATTGTTTCGATTTCCACATCTCTTCCATTTTCTTAATTCTCATTCGATCCTCTGAATTCGCATACTCAAAACTGTCACTTGGTTGTAAACTCGATTCACTTGCCGTCTCTAAAAGATTTTTCTTTTCAATCTCTGGCGTTTCATCAATACTTGAATGTTTATCAAACAAACGTCTTGGCACAAAATCCAAACTCTCCGTTCGCGCTATACTCGAACGACTTTGCAATAAACTCTCAATATCCGAGAATGTATCTTTCCATGAAGTATTTGCAATGGAATCATAATCATCGGGCACTGTACAACTGGACATTGAATATGTTGTCCATGAAGGCTGTACACTCGATATGCTCGATGATAAATCGCGAATCGTTGAATACGAGCTCAATTTCGATGGATACGCTGTACTCGCATTATCATCATCCTCTGACTCATCCTTTTCCAATGATGTATTCAATTCATCATTCGTTTTCGGTTTATCTAATGTTTTCTTTAAATTGAATGGCAATTCTGTGGTATCCGCTCGTTTATGTGTCACACGAACTTTACCAGATTCAAAGACAGTTTGCGGTGTGGAATTCGATTCTGATGAACTACTTGAATCCGAATCCATTTCAGTTCCTGTACAATAAACATCAATATGAACCGTACGTGGTTTTTTCGAATTATCACTTGACTTTGAATCACTTCCAACATCACGAACAATTGGCATTGTTGGTGAACGATTTAATTTCCTTGATTGCTGTAAAAATTCACATCAAAAATCAACGAAATCAATTTTCTTTCTTCAATTTATTACCTGCGAATTATCAAGACTATCCGGTGTTATCGAAGATGGTGAATGAGTTCGTTGTAATATCGGCTCTGTGGTCCTTCTATTACCCACATACCTTCTTCTATTCACTTTATTCATTTTTATAAACGGTGACGTACATTTATCAATCATTTCAAACGTTTGTACTGACGCATCTTTTCTATCCTCTTTACAAACTGTAAATGTATTCGCTCTCGATGCTTTTCTCGTACTCGTTCCACTAAGCACCTCTTCAGTTTCCATTACAGGTGAAATACGTCCACCAGTAAATTCATCCCCAAAATGTGGATGATGACACCATGGATCACCACAACCATAAAAATTCTCTTTACGTTCACAACGAATTGTGGGCGTTTGGCATCGTAAACTATGCGTTCTTCCGCATTGTGAATGCGTTCCTATACCATCCGTTCCACCACACTCCTCCACTCTATTCTCATCTTGTACATTAGACGATAAAACAATATTACATGTACTACGACATTTTCTATTATACGATTGTAAATTTCTTCTAGGCAATGTATTACTACCAAATGAACCAGGTGATAGCATATCACTACCATATCCAGAATCTTGCACATTTAAACGCTCATTCATTAAATTATACGGTTTCCTTGGCGGTGTTGAAGTGAAATATAAATTGCCTCTTTGATATGTCGTCGATGGTTTTGCTGTTTCACTATACAATGACCGATAACTGGACCCACTACCAGATTGCGATTGATTTACACACCACGGTTGTGTGTTATCTTGGCCAGCAGTCCATGTATATGTCATCCGTACACCGTTATCATTGTGTTCGGTGTGCGTTTGTGGTTGATTTTCAGGATCATTAACTCCTGGATGGGATATTGTAAATTCCGCATGCACCGACCACTGTTGCCCGGGCTCCGTTCTATTATACATTATTTCACATTTTCACTTTACTTTATTATTGAAAAATGTAAAATGTTAGAGATAAACAAAGTTTATTTGGGGAGAAACGAAACAACTAGCGTTACGTCATATTAAAACAGCAACAGGCATACGAGTGTTATTTTTAGAGATATATATCTGGAAAGCGATGTGACATGATTTTCCTTATACACCTGTAACGGATTTTCTTGTTCAAAATATTAAGTATGTCGCAATTCCTTTTTGGCACACAAATATCTCTACATTTTATTCAGCAATTCGTATTAAACACGCAAACACTTTTTTTTCCTAGTTATTTCCCTTTCTCTATAAAATCACTTTATATAAGATAAATAACAATTCATTTTGCTTAAATGATTCTATCGCACGCACTGTTTCAATTTTTATTTTTATCTTCTACACTACTCTCTGTTGAAAATTTCATCCAACGAAAAACTGTATTTAAAAGCAGAATGTTCTACAACTGACTTTCTGTGTATACATGAACGAACTAACCGAATATAATGCAAAATAAACTGTAGTGAACTATAGAAAACTTGGCACACAACATCAAACTATTTCGCTGTGTCGTTTGATAGCATTTCTTTTTTATTAATTTTTCTATTAGCACACACGTTTGTTCACTCTCTGTTACAAAATGTATTAAAATTTAATTAAAACTGTCGCGATTGGCAAGTAGATTCTTTTAATTATTTTGCCAGTTAAAATATTTGACGCATGTTCAATTTTTTAAATGCGACATCTTAAAGACATGATTGATGATGTACGTAATTAAAAAACAATTATATAAATCCACACTGTTTAATTAAAAAAATCAATTTCTTTCTCTTGAAACTTACCTCACTAAGAGCTTTTTTATCACTTTTGTCTTTACTTCCATTATTTTGTAAAAGTTTTATCACATTTTTAGCTCCTTCAACGACAGCTGCCTCCACCCTTAATCTGTGCTTTAAATCTTCTATTCTATCATCTAACAGTGGCTCTAATTCACCCTGTGAGATATCACCATTTGATGTAAGATCGTGCATCGAACCACGTTGCTTCGAATCAATGTCATGTCGCATCTAATTAACACAAAAAAAAAATCAATTAAACCTTCCTTTTAAATACCCAACTCTCTCTTACTTTTGTAATTTTCATTTTTAAATACTCGATTTTCTTCTTAGAATCTTGCAACATTTGCTGTGCTTCAACTAACAATTTCTTATCTCTACCTGTGATGCTTTGTATCATATTTTCTGCACCCTGTTTCACCTTCAATTCGATATTTAATTGTTTTTCTAAATTCTCTATGCGATTGTAATGGTTTTGGTTCATTTTATCGTTATTGTGTGCCTCCAATGACGATCTAAGCATAGAATCTGTAAACCACAAAAAATATTACAATGACTGTAAAACATTATTCAATACATCACAAATCTTGTGAGAAAACTTTTTCCATTTTTATAATTCCCATAGACAATATGTAATATTCCAAAGACAATGTTACTTAATTAAACATTCTTTTTATTATGTTTATATCATGGGAATCGCATTCAGGTGTGATTTTAAAAATATTTAAATTACATTTCTAGAACAACGCACTGTCAACCATTTTTTTCTTATATTTATATTATAATAATAATATAACCAACACGTAAATCGCAAAAATAGCATACAATATCCATAACATTATCATCTGGTTTCGATGCAAATGTGTGTGTGGTTACGAAAAGTTCATTGATCTTCCCTATACGAACTTTTCAAATTATTGCCTTCAAGGCGAAAACAATAAAAACTATATTCGATTTTTTTATTATTCTTGAATTTTATGTAAATTCTCCAAATAAAATTTCAATCAACAACAACAAAATTACAAATTCATAGAATGCAATAAATCTTGTTCTACCCAAAAGGAACATATTAAAATATTGAGGATAGAATTTTGCAAATTGGAATGATCTGTGGCATGAGGCACATAAAACCGTTAAGTTGATGGAATTTCTTGTGTGTGTGACCTTGGCAAGTACCTGGGGACGGGCAGGCTCAAATCTTTTCTTCGACTATTACCAACAACTGACCGGCAACCTACATGCCATTTACAAAATGTGTAGGTGGACTAAATAAATTCTATACTCTTTTTTTTACATGCCAAACAAACAATAAATTCCCTTTATTACACAATCAATTCGTTTTTTAAAATCAATTTTAATCCAAATCGATATTTAAGTAAATCGATTTTATCTTATCAAATTATCAAATATGAGAGAAAAACACATCACACGCGTGTTTCCATGTTTAGGATAATAAAAATCGAAATATTTCTACACACAGTTTTTCATATCTATCATCTTCCCGTTAGTAAAACATGTTTTAATAAAGTCTTCATATTATTACAGTTAGAAGGTAATCTATTAAAACCTTGAACAGGTTGTACTGTTTATTTCAAATACACTTAATTACCATCTAAATAGATTTCAAAAAACTTATAAGAAATGCTAAGGAAAACGCACAACAAGCACAATCCTTCATTTCTACAAATGAAACAAAAAAATCCAATGGAATTTTCTTTCCAAATTTGGTAACATAAGCATTTACCTTGATCTAAAACGTTTTAAAAAAACATTTAAAACAATTATGAAATTATATCAATCAAGTACAATGATCTTAACATTTCCAATTTTTATTTTTAACTTTTCCTTGGAAACTGTTATTTAAATTTAAATCTCATAGACTAGTTGGCATAATCAAATTCTCTATTTGTTCATGACTCATCATTTATCTCAAATATAAAGTTTTACGGCCAAAAATTCATATTTTTACTTATTACTAAATCTATTTACCTCCATTTGTGGGCGGTGTTGAGGGTGTACTTTGTCCCTGTGACAATATAATCTGCGATTCCAATTCACTAAGTTCATTTTTCAACTCGGTTAATTTCCAATTAGAATTCTTAACAATCGTTGCAACATGGCTAAGTGATTTACGATCTGTTGATACGCCACGCAATTTTTCAGCACCTTCTTTTATTTTCAACTCTTTACGGATTTCCCGTCTTATAATATCTTTAAGTTCTTCTAATTTGTAAGGCAATTGGGATTCATTTAGATTGTCTGTTGCTATGCCATATTTGTGGGACAATTCGTACAGTACAGGATGCTTTATATAATCTCCCTGAAAAACACCAAACACACAATTAATTACACTAATTTAAGACAGTTTCTTAAAACAAAAAACACCTCAAAATCAATATCTGTACAGGTCCACATCTTAACACAAACTACTCATAAAACAAAAAAAAACAATTCCAAATATCGCTTATCAGATAGTGAATAAACTAGCAATAAATATGACAAATACATGTTCATATTGCAATTATACTACTTGGAATGTTCACCCTTTGAATTACCAACTGTTTTAAACTGCACAAGAAAATCTATTGTGAAATCATAATCATTACACATTCTACCACATACAATTTATGGAATAATTTTATACAATCATTTATGTGAGAAAGTGTTTTACTTGAGGAAAATTCTAATTTTCTTCTCATGTCTAATAAGTTTATTAAAATGTGAGAAAAGTAAAAGGGGGATTTTTAAAATGCAAACAAAGTAAAAAAACGCAGTAGGAAGGAACACTAATTTTCCCACATCTAATTTTGTATCTTCTTCATTTTAAAACCATCAAACAATCAATTTTTCCTTGTAAGAATACAACAATTAACCTACATTCAAAAGTATAAATATTTATCCCTTGTACGATTACAATTTAAACAAAAAAACACTATAATTATTAGACAAACATATACAACTGCAAATAATACATACACACATTAATAATTATGTTAAAAAATACTTCTTTAACCTTGAATGTACAAAATATAGAAGAGTTTGCAATTAATTAACTGACCTATAACAATGTTGAAACAATTATGTTTAACATATTCGTTTTACCATTTATTATTTATGGTCTTTACAACATACACATGTCAATAAAAAGAGAAAAAAATAACTCTTGTTATAAATTGAATGTGAACAGCATTGTTTCATTTTCTCTTCTAGGTATTAATTTTTCTTAAAATCAAAACAATATCATTATTAGGTCAATTTAAATTGACCTTCTCTCCTTATACATGTATGCAATCCATCCGGAATAATACGTCACCCCACAAATTATTATAATTTAAATGTAATGTTTTGTTTCCTCAACTAAACAAGCTCCACACACACACATATGCTGTAATCATATTTTATATAATAATGAAATACTCATTTGAAATATTAAAAGAAAATATTTCTACAATGTTTCCAACAAATCTGTCACACCCTTGTGTCTCTCCTTTCGCATTCTAATATTAGATTTACTAAAAATTGTTTATTCTCAAATACGACCTTGCATTTTAAAATATCTCAAAAATTACTATTTCAAATAGAGAGAAATAGAGAAATCGTACGGTACATTCAGGATTTAACAAACTAATTAACAAAACCAGATGCAACTTGTTGATAATGTCACAAAATACCACTAGCTCGCCAACTATAGTATCTAATTTTCCCAAGCAAATTCAAAACCGCTTCTTTACAACAAGAAATTAATTGCAAAACATTTAAAACAATTGCTTATTTAAATGTTTAATATAGTCAATATTGCAATGAATTCAAAGAAATTTAAATGTATATCTCAACTAGAAAGACCATAAGTCTTCTAATTGCTTATATTAAACTGTAAATTCAAACAGTTAATAACTTTAATCACTTCACAAGTACGTAAATTGATATGAAATTTACTTGAGAAAATAACAATACAAAACTACTTAGTATAATTAATACACGCTATTAATTTGCCAATTAGTTAATCACAGTTGTGTTTGATTAAAGAGAAAAAAAATTGTCTACAGAAAAACATTGTACAGTTGCCGGATATGGGAGAATGTTCTTGACAGGAAAATCTTTATTAGCTTTGAATAAATTATACAAAAACCAATACTGTCTAATTCTCTACAAAAATGCAACACGTTAAATATTCAATAAAAACATACCAAGCATATTTTTAAAGCGTTTATAGATCCATCAACTTGATTCGATGATTGCAGTCCAGATTTCTTTAAAACCAACATTTTCTCAAGTACGTTTTCAATTCAATTACACATTTATTTGTACAATTCGCAGTCAACTTTCTACAAACTCACTCTTCTTTAAAAAAAATTCTCGTTTAATTTCACATCAAAATTCATAGAAAGTCACAGACACAATAAAGTTTATGCAACTTTTTTTATCCACCCTTTATTGGATTACTTTTTATCTTGGAAAAACTAAAAAACAATAGAAACACGTAATCAGGCCAACAATTCCATTTATACTAACTGATAAAGTAAAATAGTACAGAATATCTAAAAATACTTTCGTTAACAAAATTCGTTAACTTTCTACAAAAAATGAACTAAAAATGTAAACCGGACGCGGACAAAAATGCAAATTCTCATGTACCCAAAAAAAATTCACATTTATTCAATTAATTAACAACAAAATTTCAAATAGTTGTGTGACATTTTTCAACGACAAAATGGACGAAATAGCCAAAACATCTTCGTTAAACTGCATAATAACCAGCCTCGACATGCACGCAATTATTGACAGGCAAATTAAACTTGTCAAGGTGTCTTTAAAAAATCCCCAATTCCACATCTGAATATCATAGAGTTCAATTAACTCGTAATTACATGTAAAAAATATGATTTTGCATTATAAAATCGAAGGTAAACCTCTTGGTTCGTAATGCAGACAAATTAATAAAAGAGAAGTAAAAAAAATAAAGCAAAACGAAATGATCGTGAACGCACGGCGCCAGGAGATACATGGTACACACACACACACGTCCACAGGACACACAGGTGTCTGGACCGAGTTCATGGACACATTTTTTCCATTTATATCCAAACCAAGTCAAATCCAAATGCTTTGATCGGCGACTTTAATGAGTTTTAGAGACCAGAAGCCGGGATTAACAACACACCGTTCACTTTTTTCTTCTCTAATTAATTAATCAGCATCCAAAGGAAACAAGAGGCTACTACACTGATTTTAAACAAATTCCTCACTCAAATCATCTTGTTATTCACATTATTAGTCAGCTATTGAACTTCGCGACATTTGTTCATGATTAAAATGGTGCTAAATGGCCAGCGCCTCTTTGCAGACTACGAGTGGAAAGGTTCGATAAACCAACTACCGTAATATCATCAAATGCAGACCAGCGGACCCCTCCAGACAGACAGACTTCGCCCCAATATACCGTACTGCGGATAAAACAATCTACGGACTTGTTGCACGAGGATTATACGTTCGTGAGTCTTGGTGGTTGGTTTAGGATCTAGAAAAAACGCATAAA
Organism: Silvanus unidentatus; assembly: GCA_963930825.1. Classification (NCBI taxonomy): domain Eukaryota; kingdom Metazoa; phylum Arthropoda; class Insecta; order Coleoptera; family Silvanidae; genus Silvanus; species Silvanus unidentatus. Next base: position 13,586,649 of record OZ005761.1, read on the forward strand.
CATTTGTGTTGTGCAGAAAAATTAGCTCACGTACACCAAAAACCCTTCGTTGGGGTCAATGACGAGGCCGCGACCAAGAAACGGTTAGCCATGACGACTTTATCTCATTTCCAGTCTGACGAATGTCGTTGAGATAATTAAAGGATACACGTACATGAATATGGGGCTTCTGTGCGTCACAAGGGCCCCAATTTCAGTATTGCAACGATTGTGATTTTGTGGGATTTCCAAAAATGTTACACAACTATTCCAATTAAAAAGCGATTCAAACCAGTATTGTTCTGTTTATTCTAAACGTTCGAGATTATGTGAATTTGTGGAAATTAAACGAATTTTTCCGTTAATAAGGATGTTTTTCGGAGGTTAAAAACAAAAATATAACCTAAGAACACATTTGATAGAGATATAAGAATATGCTACGTAAACTGCGATTGCAACTGAATATATGTATTGTATAAAAACATTCCATAAAAAGCCACACAGAAATACAATAAAATTTACAATAAAAATCTAAAATAAAGCCAAACATTCCAAAGTGTTTCTCACCTGGTAGTACGAGTCGGCCATCTTGAATTGAAATTTTCATTACAAAATACAAACACTTGGATAATATTGGTAAATGCTTATTGGAAGCGGGTTTTTTAAATACACCATACACAAATTAATCCACTAAAGAAACGAAAGAAAGTCAATTAATGCAGTAATTTAATTTTAAAAGCCCATTATACGACTTGGCCACAAATTTTTCTACCATATCACATTACAAAACGCAAACTGCCTTGCCGGCGCTACATACGCGACTAAATTCATCTCATTGGTCAACAAAACATAAGAGCACAAATTGAACAAAGACAGAAAACTCTTCCCAATGAAGGTAACAACAGGTGCTATTCATACACGTGTATTAGAAAAGGAGGCAAATCCTTCGGATTCAAACCGTCAAGGTGTCATAAATACGATATAAAAATTATTAAAATATTTGCCTCTTGATAAGATTAAATAATGTTATTACTAAACTATTCTTATTGGTAATTCTGTCCATGACTAATCATCTATAATTACACACTATTCGTTTGGTGGGATTATAATAAAACTCATAAATTCCGCAAAAATAAAATTATTAACTTAACATTTTCACTAAATCATCTGGTGATTTGTACAATATTTCTCTAGGATTCTCATATAAATTAACAGGATCATTGACCGCTGCATACAACTGTCTATAAATCGCTAAAAGGACATCAAACGATCGTTTTTGTACAGACTTTTTATGTTTTGAAGAAGACAATAAATTTATTTGCGGTAACAATGCAGAATCCGGACAGGTAGACAAGTAATCCAACTTTGCCTACAAAAAAAAAACAATCAACAACACAAAAAAAACAACACCCCAAAAAAATTACCAAAAAACTCCTCAAATTCGACGGTTCCATTCCCGGAATTCCCGACAACGGCCCATGACTATTATCCTGTAAAATCGTGTAAATGGGACCCAAATTCAAGTTGGCCACCAACGAACTCGCCTGTTCCGACGTTAACGTATCAATTTGCGCATCGGACTGTGCTTGCAGCCTTTCCAATCGTTCATCCATAAACTCATACAACGATAGACACGTATAAATTGCGTACATACAATTCAACATATACACCGCCATATCTGTGGGGGGTAAACGTGATGCTTGTTCATTAACTGCACGCAATAACGGTTCCAAAATACATTGTGCAATCTGTTTACAACCGAAAAAAAATCATATTAACGAATGGAATTTATTCTATTCAATCAATCACCTTTCCCATGTCCATTTCGCGCCCTTCACTCATGCACGCCGTTGAGAGCATGTCCCGCAAAACGGCCAACAGATGGTTTACGGCCGGCGTTGGCAGCAAATCCCTTGGAGGTGCTTCAACTCTAACAAGCATATTACTAACTTGCTGTTGCAACGATGTTAAAAAAACTTGTTCGCTACGATCTTGTAGTTCTTTCATTGTTTCATTCAAGACACCGTCTTTTACCAGCTGCCAAAGAAATTCGTTTTATTTACAAGTAGATTGAAATAACTGAGACTTGCCTTTGAAATGCATTTCTTATAGTAACGGATATAATTTGTGATGGAATATAAAACGGATGCTTGAGTGGAAACGTTTAGAATCTTTTCGATTCGGGTTTTTAACGGTTGACAAATGCCTTCACAAATACTGGCCAAAGCATCGGAAAGAAGGTCGTCGAATTCTGGGGATTTGTCGCATAGTTTTACAAGTAATTGTAGATTTTGTTTCTCTAGTGGGACTGCTTTGTTGATCCAAACAAGCATGTCGGTAACGTAGATTTGGGAGTCGTGTGCTCGCATTTCGATAGGCGCTGGATTGCCGGATGGACCGCCGCGAGTTAAGGCATTTATGAAGTCTTCGACGAGTTTACTACGACGTGAAATGCAATATTCATCAATAACGTATCTACAAAGACGAATAAAAGTGAGTTTTATTCTTTAAGTTGAGGGGTATTATGGCGTTACTTGAATAAAACTGGCCTCTCTTTGAGCTTTGCCATTGCCTGTGTAATAATATCCGTTAAATCTGGATTATCTACGTTTCTACAGTGGTGTTGGGTCCATCTGTACAGCCTCTCTAAGGCGCCTTCCTAAAAACCAACCACATTTAAGTTAAATAAGAAAAGAATTGTATAATATCTACTTGATGCAAAGTCATCTGTTCCATTATGTCTAACGCAAGTGTCTGTAGACCAACTTGCATGAGAATTTTACAATCGTCGTGAATTTTCTGGGTTTGATTTAAAGCTGTGAAGATATCGGCTGTAATGGGTACATCTCTATTATGTTTATTTCCATGTAATGCGAAAAGTTCGTCTGGTGTTAATTGGTATTTTTCCAGGAATGCTGCGGATACACGTTGCTGTAGCTCGTTTTTATTTCTACATACAAACAAATGAGTGATTAAAATTTGTTATTAACATTTAATTTGATTTACGAACGTTTCTTGTTGTAATGCACTTGTTTGTTGTAGTAAATGTTTAGTCTGTGTTTTGGTATTTTGTAATCTGGATGTCATCTCCTGCATGGATCTACTCATCTCTAAAATATCATCGTAAACAACATCAAATGTCTCTTTTACTTTACGAAACGAGTCTAAAAAGTTTTCATTTATATCCAAGTTTCGTTTTTCTATTTGACTCCGTAAGTTCCTTCTCTGTTGTATGGTATTATCGACATAAAATGTGGATAGTTGTTTCAGGGCTTCCAAAGTGTCCTACAGGAATAAGGACATTAGAAATTTGAGAACAAGTTTTAATAAAATCGGTGAATACCTGATCGTTTTCAAATCTGGTTTCTAGTATTTTGTTGAGCCTTTTGGATAATGCGTGCTCTTTTTCCTCTGGCATTATTAAATTATATCAATTTTTTAAAACGAAGTTTTTTATATCTTTATGTCACTTTGACATCGTCGTCAGCAAAACGCAAAACAAACCGCGACTACCCGATAAAAGTGACGCCCTATTAGTGGTAGAAATTTAAACTAGCGAACTGGGTCTTTTTTCTTCTTTTTGCTTTTTTTGGGTAATTAAATTTATTTTATAAATGTAACTTTTTGCTTTTCATTGTGCATTTGTGGTTATTTCGACAATTTCTCAATATTTGTGTCGTTTCTAATTAAAATTGAGCCCCAGTGTATTAGTTCAAAATATGTAACTAGTGTAGCCGGTGGCGCTACATAAATAGTTCCCTGTAAATAATTTGAAAGGTTACAGTTACATCAACATAACCTCACATTTTTTTATAAATTTCTGGTTTTGTTTAATTTTTGTGAGAAAAATGGGTAAGCAAAAGAGAACTAGACAGAAATTTCATGCCGTAGCATCTAAACTGAATTTAACCTCATCGACTCAGCCACGAACTAAAGATACTACTCCTTTGTTGACCCTCAGCCCAGCACCAGCACCTACCGAAAATATATTTTCAGGTGTGGACATTGACTTTAATAGCCTGAAAAAGAGCCTTTCAGATGATACTCACAGTGTACGATCATATAAATCGCATAAATCTGAAGGTGGAACAGTGAAAATTCAACCGAAAAAGGATAAGTTAAAAGCAAGACGAGAAATGCTACTCAAGAAAATCGACACAGTAAATCAATTGAAGAAACAATTAAAAATACGTAATAATAGGAAGAATACTGCACTTATTGGAGATACAAATCCTTTACATGATGCGTTGCCTTCGCTTGAATCGCTAATGAAACCGAAGAATGTGAAGAAAAACATTGGTTTGAAGACAATCAAAAAGAAATGCATCGATAAATCTGCCAGAAGGAAAAAGCAACTAGTTGAAGGAGTTAAAACATTCAAACAGACTTTGAAAAACAGTAAATTCAAAAGTAATCCTTTAAAAGCTGTAACCGAGCATATTAAACATATTGTACAAAGTGAAGCGAAATTTAATAAACACAATAAGTAATTTGAAAATGTTTTTCAATTTTATTATATTCCATATTTGGCCAAATGCAGAGCTGTATTGAGGCTTGCTGATATTTGTATTAGACTGACGTTTATGATTCAAGGTCGGGAGTTTCCATTCGCACTTTGGAACTTCATTCATCTGTTCGTCACATTTTTGGATAATGTGAGAAATTTTCTAAAGCAATAACCAGTCGTTAGCACACAGAGTCACATTTGGTAAATTTGTGTTATATTTGTTTAGATTAGCATGGCTTCAAGTAAGTTTTTTTTTGATTTTCTAACCTCAAAAATTATATAATCCACAATTATTTTTTTAATTACTTAATGCACACATATGTGTTTCAAATTTAAAATTAATATTTAATTCTCTTTAGCGACCATGGCTGATATTAGGCCTTATGATGAAACTCAAAGTGAGAGATTAGCGAGAAAATCCAGAGAATTTCCCGTTTTTCCAATTGGTAATAAGATTGTCGTAATTTTCTCAGAATTTGTTAATAATCTGTAATTATTTAATTCCAGCAATTGGCGTTTGTTTATTGGGAGTGGGATATGGTGTATACGCATTTAAAAATCGGGGACAGATGAGCACAAGCGTTTACTTAATGCATCTTCGTGTTGGGGCCCAAGGGGCTGCAGTTGGAACTCTAACCCTGGGCCTTCTGTACACCATGTACAATGAACACATAGTGAAAAAAGGTAAATAATCAAGAAATCTTGTAGCAAATATAAAAAGTATTGCATTAGCCAATTATTACGTAAATTTAACTTAATATTTTTAATTTATTATTGTCCAATGTCAGAATATGGTTTATTGTGATATTATTTTATAAATCCACAATAATGTATAAAGGTTGTTACAAAAGATATTAAATTATTTTCAAATAAAAAATCAGTCCCATATTTGCATTTTTAATAATTCAAATTGACCATTATTGCCAAAATATGTAGAAATAGCAACAATTACTCCTTGTGTTGGCAACAATGAAAGCGTAGTTCAAATGATTGTTTTTTTAAGTTTGAAAAAGAAAACTCACTATTACATTTTAAAACATTTATCATCATTTTCATATTTATAATTTATTAATATTACATAAAATTATGAGTGGAAAAAGAGTTGATAATAACTTATGAGCAAATTTGTAGTGAAAATTTTTACATATTATTAAAAACAACTATTTAAACACTAGTAATTTTTTATTTTATATTGCACAAAAACATTAAAAATTGTTATTTGAATATAATTGTACTAATTATATAACACACGTAGTAAAATATGTGTAGGATGTCCGTTTTTTCATTTATTCTAAATTCTGTTCATATGCGATTTGCGAATAACTTCTTTTAAAGAGGTAAACATGTTATATAAGGCTGTAACAGAATATAAATTGGAAAACAGCACCAGACCATCCTACAGAAAGAGAGAATAATTACATTATCGAACGAATTTTCATCATTTTTATAACATTACTAAATAGAATTTCTTATAGCTTTTCGATGAGTGTTTGTTTGAAAATGTTTGAATATAAAGTTACAAATACAATATGTTTATGGCAGATAGGAGGATTGAATTACATATGTTGCTGGTATGAATCGATAAGATAGGAAAACAAGTGGAAAATTGGAAAAAAACGTATACATATATGTGTACAAATGAATCAACATAAACGGTAAACAGTGGGGCGAGAATTAATTAATCACATTTAATAACAACACAAACAAGCATTGGGAAATTGTGTGTTAGGCCAAACTTTGCAGATGACTTTTCATTTCACCTATATGTTTCATTATTTAATCTAGAAAATTTAACTAGAATGGGAAATGACTAGCCTAAAACACTGTGTTGGATAGTTTCATTTCGATAATGTCCAGAAGGAGAAAGCAATATACATTGATTTTTGTTTGAAAAAGCGTGGAAAAACAGCGTTGGAAACAGATTGAAAAAATTCATCCAGTTCGATGCAAATTAACAATGCATTGAAATATCGTTTATGGTAATCGACATGATTTCTTCGTTGGTTAAATGTTATCAAAACAGAAAAACGTGTAATATATTGCACTCACAATTAGCATAAATTTTTTTTTTATATTCCTATTTACAATCAATAATTAAATATGCGCGAATAAAATGGAAACAATTTTTTGGTGGACATAAGATTCATATCATTTTACATATTGATTACATGTTTGTTTTTCTTTAAGTATTAATTTTAAGAGAGCTAAAAACATGTCAGTATAATTATACTTTAATTTTTATGATTTATCAATTTTTTTCTTATAAACAGTCAAATGGAAGTACCAAACACTTCCAATATTTTTTTTAAATATAATTTACATCCGAAATAACAATATTCAACACACATTTTCATTCAATTGAAAGAGTACTAAGTTAATTATTACAGGTACTAAAAATCATCTTGTGAAACTAGCTAATTAGAAAATAGATTGGAAAACCACTTTTGTCACTCTCCAATAGGAGACAGTAAATTCTGTGTGGGAAATACGGTTATTTCGCCAAAAATTCAATAAACATTATTTATTAAATGCTGATAAAAATGTTTTTCTTTCAAAGCGCGCAACTTGATGTGCGGGTCACTATCTAAACTATCCAAATATTCGTGTGTAATTAACTAAAATTTGATCGCATGTGTACATTCGAAAACAAATCGCTGATTACAAGTGGACTCTATAAGAGTGATTAATTGATTTGTTTGGAAATGCACCAAAATGCGCCAAACTACAATTCTTCGCCCATCAAACACTCATTCAAAATCCTCATTTTGACAATGACTCGCACTTATTCTCTAGCTCTTACATTTAAAATACATTTTACATAAGTTTTTCTCATTGGAGTGGCAAGTACACATTATTTAATGTACAATAAAGAGGTCAAGATATACTTTTTGGCTATACGTATTTTTTTTACTATAAGTTGATTTTTTTTGTAATTTTTTTGGTGTGCATATAGAAGCTATTTTTTCACATAAAACGCTGTTTTAAAACCAATCTAAACATTCTTAGAGTGGTTAAATCACGCTTATTACATATATGTATATATATTTATATTTCGTAAAGGCTTTTTACATAATTTACTTTTTTTATTCCATATAATTTGCACTTTTGCTTATCACACGTGCAATTGTAATCAAATTGTTTTTCATATTTGTTTTTAACTAGAATTAATTAGCTACGATTTGTGTGTGTATATTTTTTTTATTCGTGTTGAGAATAATTAGATAGGGGATAGTTTACAACTAGTGTCTTTCAAAGAGGTGTAGTACGTAGAAAATTGTCTAATATGTAAAAGGTATCTCGTTATTCCACTGGGAAACATGTGGAATAATGGAAAAATAGAGACAGAGGCGTTGGTATTATATTATTAACTATATAAATATATGTATATGATAGAATTTCGAGCTGCTCTCTTATTTACAATCAACCGAAATAAAAAATAAACAAAAACTAAATAACCAATCAACATTAAATCAACATCTATGACTCTCTTACAACATTAACAAAATCACTAATTATAAAACTGAAAAGTGATATCTATAATCGTGCAGCAGGAAATTTTGTTAAGATTGCACACAGCACCCGTAAACAGTGGTAACAAATTTGCACATCGTTCCCAATCAAAGTGTTTTTAAATCTCTGCTGTTGTTGTTGTTGTAGTTTTTATATATTTTGATGTGTATATCTAGGTATGGGGATTTAATATGCAATAAAATCTAGACAAATTGTTCCTATTTATGCGAACTAAATCCAAATGCGGCACCACCATTGCCTCCACTCCGATGGAAATGCACATTTTGCCATTTATTATCCCTTTTATGCCAGACCCGAGTCTCTTCTGATTGGTGTGTATGCGCTTGGCCATGTCTATACGACATAAAAACAGATTTAATTATTCATAAAAGACAGTAACACGGTTTTATTACTTGTCCATATATTGGGTGAGTCGGACGTAGGCAATGCAGGCGGCATCCTCGCCCAACAAATGCACATGCGGATTCAATATTGTTGTATTAACAGCTTTACAGTTCTTTCCAAGCACTGAAAAACACACTTGGCCATAAAAAAAATCGTTAATTTATTATTAGTTGTTACCATTATCGAAATAGAACTTGTGGAAATCCATTCCTTCCACCAAATTGCCCATCGCTTCCGGTTCAAATGCCGTTAAATGGGGATCGCATATTTTCCTATAAAATAAACGCTCATTTTTCATATATTGGCAATGTGTGGGGAATGTTTCATTTTCGAATTTTAAACATTCCACATTTTAGAGTGAACTTGTTTACATACGTGTATGCCTCAAAGTCGCCAGTGTTGATCGCTTCTATGAGTTGTTCAGTCATCTTGATGATTTCTTGTCTTCGAGCTGTACAGAAAATGGGAAAATGTTCATTAATCGGTTAGGAAGTCAAGTATGATGGAAAGAAACACACACCAGTGACCATCGATTGTTTATTACTTGAGAAAATAGAGAGAAATAGGAGCACCAAGTACCACTGGTTTATACGGTGGAAGTTTATATAAAAAAATAGTTTTGAGTTTTTTTTTATATACATGCACACTTTTAGCAAATAGAAATTTTCAAAGACAAATAACATACTTTAAGTACTGAGAGAGATAAGAAAGCTAAGTAATAAAATTGTATACTGAGAGAGTTAATTAGCCAATATAAAAAAAGACAAATAGATTAGTTTGTATTTTATATATGCCTACCTGTACATACACTTAGAATTTGATAAAAAAATATGAAACATAATCAAGAGGGTAACATTGAATAAAAATTAGAATGCCGCAAGCGTTTTTACTTTGTTGTTATATGAGGAAGAGCAACATTTTGCCAAAGAATTGTCAAAAGAACCACATTTAATAAGTATAGCGCTTATTAGAATGACTTTTTCTTTTTGGATTTTTTTTTTAATAATAGTTTGTAGGTAAATGAAAAGCATACCTGAGCTTTGTGAAGATGTAGAAAGTTGTGAATACGGCTTTTCTGGACACACAATCCGTATTTCTACAATCGCAAAGAAGCATTGTTAGTACGCTTTGTAGGCTTTTATAATGCATGCATCATTTTTGATTTGTATTTTGAAATTTAATCACCGTTCTTGATAAAAAAATCTCGTTTGTTGTTACCTCCTTTTACTAATTGCTGTCGTTTTACATAATACAAACTAAGTAGGCCTATTATTTAGCAAATCAAATTGGCCCTGAACTAAAGCCATATAACAAACCAGCAAGCCTACTCTCTCTGATTCTTAACTTCTTCATCACGCCAAAACTAACTAAACATCGCCTTCTATACATTTTTTTTTCACTCAAATTGCAGTGAAGCCAAAATTCATATCTCTTACCATCTTCAAGCTCCAAAGAGTCTAAACGTTGATAGGATACGATAGATTCTTCTTCAAAAATATAATTCATGCATTAATATTTTTAAAATGTTCACTATTTTTTTATATTCAAAAGAAGAACGGTTTAATCCACTCACTCCGATAATCAACATAATTATTACATGCTGATTTTTTTGCATGAGTTTTTGTGGAGTGAGTGAATTTTCAGTCCCCCAACTTTAAACGGACGAACCTGATTCCATTGTTGGCATAGTACTAAATTGCACCGAAGCCTCCATCCACTTGTCGCAATTATTCCGTTTGTTAACAAATTCCACATCTAGACAAACAGCGTGCAGAGCATGCAAAAATCAAGAAAATCAATCAAAAAAATAATGGGGAAAAGAACAGTGTTTAAGGATCTTGTCGGTTAGTCTAGCACATCATTCCCTAACCTTGGACACTTTGCAAAAGGGCTTGACCTAAATTAAGGGTGTTCGATGGCCGCGGCTGAGAAACACTCGATGCAGCAATAGAACTAGAAGGCGAGCCGGAGGAAGTGGATGCTAAGACACGTGGCGATTGTGGAGGCGGTGTTCCCGAGCCTGAATATAGTGCATTAATGCAAAAAAATGTTAGAATAGAAAAAAAATGGAAAATTCCATCATTTAATATACCAAAACACTACATTTTGCGTTAGTGGAAAATGTGGGCTTGGATTAAAGCAATTAATTTGAATTAGTCACGCACGGTAAGAAAAAAAAACATAAACGCAAAATCAGTCATGGTACATAACAGTTTTTTAGTAAATTTATTTGTTTAAAGAGGTACACGTTTCATAAACATATTTATAAAAGAATTTTTCAAAGTGTTTTTTTACTTTCTGTGCGTTTTGACGCTCCTAGGATCGCCGCCAGGGCAGACATGATATCAGCGAAGCAACCAATTTTGCTGGCCTTTTACGAAAATGCATTCAAAACGGTCTAATTAACGCACGACACAATCACACAGCCACACTCTTCTCTCCGTTTATATTGTTCGGATTATAATAATAAGGAAAGAGCGTCCAGTTTGGTGCATAACGCGCGTTCACATTGTCACTGAGCCAAAATTAGCCGCCACTGATGAGTCTAATCGATTGCGAATTTAAGAAAATGTTTAGGGAATGCTAAAAATAGTCGCAAGTCAATTGGATGTTGGAAGTGTATGTGAGGCAACAGCAAGGGGGAACAATGCAGCATTAATTGTCGAAATAAAAAACATGGAAAAAGTGTGTCACACGAAAGTCGATCACGAGAACGTTGCATATGAAATTAATGTCGATATTCGAGTATTTCCAGAAAATCGATAGCCGATAAATCACATAAATCGAGCTAATTTATTGCTTTTTCCCCTTATTAGACGTCTTTGTGTACCTGATGGCAAGTGGTGGATTATTAATGAGAGATCGATGTAACACCCTGTATATTAGTCAATTTACACGGATATCAAGTTCGGTGATCCCCTGGGCGAATACAACACCAAACACTTGTGTCATCAATCAAGCGCCATTCCGCCACCAATCCAAAATAAACAAATTAATTAACAATTATTTTAACAAGTGTTTTTGCAAATTTAACATTGAATAATTGGAAAATGGGACTTCAAAGGAGACATAATTGGAATGTAGTTTAAATATTTTTTTGAAAAATGGCCCATTTTTCATGTATATGTAAACAAGCAAGCAATAATACATGCAATAAAAACGGTCTCTTTGGTCTTTGCATGCAGATTTCGTCGTGTATCGATTCCACAATGATGACATGCTCGTTTTTTCACACTAATCATTCATAACAGCAATTTCTACTTGTACACAAGAAGCAAAAACATTTAAATTTGCGAAAATACAAACCACTTGAGAAAATGTTTTAGTTTTTGGTTTGTTTCTTTATATAAGCAACAGGGAAAAGTGCTTAAAAATCAATTCGTTTCTCATAAAATTACATAAAAGGTACAAGCAATTAGTAGAAGCTGGTAATAAATATTTGGATAAATTCAAGTGTTAAGTATAATAATAAAAATTGATAATACAAGCCAAAATATGATAGTTTGATTGCTTTTGATTAATTTATTTTTATATAATAAAAAAATTTAATATTGATTTTTTGTCTGAAATAACACAACAACTCGAATTTTAATCGAATTTTTATATTATTTACAGACAGTTTGGTTTTTAAAAACTGTAATGAGTAAATTGTAATAGAGAGAATTACCTTCCGGTTCTTTGGCAATAACAGTTGAACTGCGATCGACTCCACCCTTCTTATCCTCTGAGCGAAGGCCCAGAACATAAATACATTATCTAATATTCCAACACAATATTATGCATATATTATTAGATTTTTTTATATACGCTTTTTAAAAACGTGATTCCAATCTTTGGGGGTCAATTAAAATGGTTAGTTAAATTTCATTTTGATTATTAGTGAAAATGTTTGGAGAATGTGCCAATTTTATGTCAAAAAATTGAGAATGAAATTTTGGTGCAAATATGTGAGTACTAATTTTATAAATATGAAAAACAAAATTTTGTGTAGGTACTTGTATGATTAATCGTACTAAACGGTGTTAAAAGGAGACGTTCAGGTGCCAAAGAAAATATTTGCGAAGAAAACGGAAACTAAGAATAATAAATGTTTATGTTAGAGAGAACAGAAAGAGCGAAATTAGAGCGAATTTAAAAGTTGTTCTCTGTGGCACTTGAACGTGCGGGCACAAAAGCTGCGCTTTTTACATAATTTACAAAATTGAACGTAAAATTATTTAAGTATTATTAAATAAACCAGTGGTATGTGGGGATGAATGATTAAAAACTTTTGCTAATTTTGTACGGAGGCTAAATTACCTTGTCATTCGTCAGTAAGTGAGCAACCTTTGCAAAAAGGACCAATTATTATAAATTAAATGCACAAAACTAGACACACTGTTTTCGTCTAAATTCAATTTAAAATTTTGCTCTAATTTGTTTCGTATTTAAAATGAAAAGACAGTGCTTCACTATCCACTATATGTGATATGATTATATATACAAAATTAATCCTTTAATCAAAGCAATTTGCAGTAAAGTTTGTTCAGTTTGTTTTGCAGTTTAAATGACACAAAAGTAACATAACCCTCCGATAATTAGTATGGATTAAACGATTAAATGGACATGGATCTGTTGGTGGATTTTTTCTGGAAATTCCAACAGCAGATTTTTAAAAGGGGACTACGAAAAGACACAGCATGAGTGCGATTCAAACAATTAGAGAAATAACCAAAAGGCAGTGCACCAAATGTAAGAAAATAAGAATAAGAAAAAGTGTTTGAGAAAAAAACAAGCCGATTTGACAGAGAAATCAATTATGAAATCAAATGAATTTAATGCCACAAATGACTTACCTTTGATATCGTCATCTTCTAAAGTTGTTGAACTATCTGTGGATTCTTTCACTTGCGATCCATCGCCTTTTTTAACAATTATACTTCGACCTATAACACAAAACCAAATCAGATCTTTCGTCTAGTTACAATTTCAAAAAAATCGATTTTTAATCAAAGAGAGAAATTTAAAAAATTATCTTAAGCCAATTCAAATTAATTTGCTTTAAAAAAAAAACAAACAGTAATCTGAGAGGAAAAAATCTCATTAAACTCATTATTTTATCAACAATTACTTTTAAACACCATACCGCCAATTAAATTGGCAGTACAGTTGATAATTTAAATAACATTGTAACAAAAAACATTTACCAAATGAAAAAATACAAAAAGGAAATTTGATATCCTTAAAAAATGTGTTGTGCGTGAAGTGATGAGTTTGTGATGAATAAAAACAGTTAAAAAGGGTGGAAATAAAAAATCGAAACAAATTTAGAACAAGAAATCAGGAATGAGCATGCATGAAAAGAGAGGCATTCAAACGCACACATTACGCAAAGTGCAGGCTGATTTTTTTTTGAAAATTTCCATCAACCTGAACACGAACAAGGCGAAATTTCTATGCACTTTTATGAAAATTTCGACTTGCTTTTAGATCAGTGGGCATTATTCGGTCACAAGTAGATGTATCTGGTCATGTAAAGCGATAAACAATGGTAAAATGGTTTTAGAAAAAATATATGGTGGTTTTTTGATAAGGTTGATGCAGGTTGCAGTGTTCTTACCACATTCTAGTTGCATCAAGGTGAAGTGAAGTGAGGTAGGGTGACGTGAATAAGTCCGCCACAACCAACAAAACAAAGTTACCAACTACTCAATGCTCTATTTCTAAATTATTATGCACAGCTACTAAATATTTAAATATATGTCGGCTTTTTCATTTTTTTAGAAACGAAAACATAAGACCGAAGAGTGTGTGGTGTGAAAAATTCCTTGTTGAAACACAAAAATCGGTACAAAAATGTGTGTGTTTGATGTGTTTATTGTGTTGGGAGCTTTGCAGCATTTTACAATTCGAAGAAAATTGCATTTGCAAGTGTAAAAAAGGAGTAGAGCAAAACAACAAATCAATAAAACAGTTTTATGTACAAAAATAGAGAAAGATGCGTTGAAATTTTGGCGAAGGCGCACCGACTAGAAATTTTCCCTCCAAAAAAATTTTAACTCGATTTATACGATCATGCTTATAATATATAATATATACTCAAAGAGACAAAGGAAATCAATATAGCGTACTTATTTACACAATATCAGAGAGTCAACTCATTAAAATGTTGTAAAAATTTAAGGAGGTGAACGTCAATATAATAGTTGAATAGATAATAAATATGTGCAATTATAGGCGAAACGATTAGGTTGTCTCGTATTTGGTACGGCATATTAAAGCGAAATGTGATGTTTTATGACAGTCTAATGGACGGAAAAGCTATTACACAAAACTGTGAGTTAAGTCGCTTCTATCCAGTACACAAAATGAAATCATATTTTACAACATTTTCTATGAGAGAAAAGAAATAATCAGTCTTTCAGGGGGAATATAAAAAGTATAGTAGAAAATTTGTGTTTTTCGTGTGTAAAATTGTAGATTCATTTTAAAAAACAATATTTTCCACAACTTTTGTATTCAGTTAACCAACGACTTTTTTTATTGTTTCAAGTATTATTAAAAATGATGGTAAACGAAATTAAAACTAAAATGAGTTAAAGTAAGTGTACAAAAATGGATATGAAAAAATTGAATAGAAACAGAATTTAACTTACTTGAAAAGTTCCTTGTCGCTAACATAGTAGTAAGGATAGCTCCCTGAAAAAACGGGCAAAGAGAATTCAAGAAACCGCTAAATCAAAGCATTACCAACCAACTGAATCTCACCTTAAGTTTACGACGTGCATTGAATTTCTTGAGACAATCCACCGTCTCCTGTCTATGTACCACAGAAGCGACACGTTCCCTTTGCTAAAACATTTCATATTTAGTACCCAAACACAGATTTCCTACACCAAATAAAAACTAACGCAAATCCATGGATGCTTAAGGGCTTCAGCGGCTGTAATTCTCCTTACTGGATTCACAGTCAGCATTTGGTTGATGAGATTTTTCGCTTCCGGCGTCACCGTGTCCCATTCCGGACTTGGATACTGTCGAAAAAGCAAAAAGACAACATTACAATCATTGCAAAACAGACCCAGTTCGCCCTCCTCACATCATAAGCGCCCGCTTTAATTTGTGCATAAAGTCTGTGCTGATCTTCGTCCCAGAACGGCGGATAGCCGACCAACAGGATGTACAGTATGACGCCGCACGCCCAAATGTCCACCGGCTTCCCGTACGGCTCCTTCTTCAGCACTTCGGGCGACAAATAGCCGGGCGTGCCTGCAAATCCGAACCAGGCCTGCTGTTCGCCTTGCACCTCGATCGCCAGCCCAAAGTCGGCCAATTTGACGGCCGCACCTTTCGCTTTACTAGCTAACAGCAAATTTTCAGGCTGAAAACCACAAGCATAGTTAGAAAAACTGGGGAAACCGTTTTGTTTTTCTTTAATTAGAGCATTGGAATAATATAACTTCGCATACGTTCAATTTTTTCCTACCACGCAGAAACATTTTTTTTTCGTTCATTTGTAATTCGGGCACGGTACAATTTTAAATTATTTCACTTTGAGTCTAGACTAGACTGTTTTTCTTCTCTATTCTTGTTCATTATGTATAAACCAAAAGGGTGCATTGTACACGAGTAAGAAAAGAGAACAATCGCAGTCACGAATTAGATAGCGGGCACCTTTCTCATGCATTTCTAACCATGAACTTCGAATTGCGTACCTTGAGATCTCTATGTACTACACCATTTTGATGGCAATGATTTACAGATTCTAAAATTTGTTGAATACAATGTGAGGCGTCCGCTTCTGAATAAAATTCTCTTGCTACAATGTCTTCGAATAATTCGCCACCCGTTACCCTGCAATTAAAGTTACATTCGTCGATTAAGTTTCTTACAAACTACGTATTTTACTTACAAATCGAATACTAAGTAATGAAAGTTTTCTTCTTGTATACTGTCGTGTAATCTCACTGTGGAAAAAAGAAATCAACATTAATATCGGACATTTGTTAAACATGTTGAACAATTTAAATAAATTGCAGGTTTTAATACCAGCTCACTATGTTCTACTGCATGAACTGTCTCTTTTCCAAAAAAAAAACAATGAAGTGTGCTAGAGTGAATAAAATATATGAACATTTCAACATTCAAAAACGGGTGGAGAATCGTCCAAATGTAAATGTGTGCTTTACAACTAGAAATTCTACAGTGGGAGCTAAATTTTGTAAACCTCCACTTGCAATTAGACGATCCACTTCATCACACATTTTATTCACAATGTGATCAAGAATGTAGGTATTATAAGCATCGAATATCATCTCTGCCATGGTATTAGTCACGAGTCACGTTTTTTTTAATCTGATTACCGAATCAAAGGTGCTTCGATAATGTGGCACTTTTTCATTTGTTATTATAATACTCTGTCGTCTAAGTAATGAGAGAATAATTAAATTGTTTGTATATGGCATAGTGTAAACTTCAACACCTGAAATTTGTTTTCCATTAACGACAAGTCGGCTATTTATCTTCGGGTAATCTGATCGTTTTTGGGCAAAATTAAATACAGTTGAAAGTGGAAGTGTTCTTATCGGCCTTTCCAACTGATTAGTTTTCTAATTCTTTTGCCTTTTGGGCAACTTTCTAGACCGTTTTGCGGTTTAGTATAAAAAATTTTTAAATTGCATGCTGAGATACAGGGTTTAGGGCCTTAGGGGAGTTTGTTTTTGTAAAAAATTGGATTTTTTCGTTCACAAGTGTAAAAGAAACACAAATGCAGTGATTTGAGAGAAGAGGGAAACATGAAAGAGATGAACAATGATAGAGAAACACACCTACAATATTATAAATTTGTAATGAAAACATGCAATAATAAATTACCAAAAAACAGATATAGAACACAATAAATGAAAGAATAATATTGTGATTTTATACAAATGGGTAAATAAATAGATATAAATTTTTTCGAGGAAAGTAATATAAAAAATGTTTATCAATTGATATTATTATTACAAGATAAATGAGAAAAAGTTAAAATGATTTGAAAGAACGATTACCTAAATGCTTGAGAACCTCGGGATTGCTAACTATATTTACAAATGAAAAACAAAAAAATTAAGTTAAAACCTGCCCTTAACAATAAACATTCGATTAAAAAAATCAGCTAAACAACACAAATTATATTGATGAATGGATGTATAAGTTAGTATAGAGTTGTTTGCAAAAGAATAAAGGTATCTATGATTTAAGTGTTAACACAAAACAATAAAACTGTAACAATTTTTTTCAAATAATTCACAAAAAAATAGAAGAGTTTAAAAAGCACAATGAATGAAAATAGTTACACATTTAAAACAGTATTTTGTTTGGAAACTAAAGGAAAACAAATCAACAACGAAAAGATTAGTTTATTAAGTATTTTTGTGTTTTTGTGGACGGACTGTTTTTTGTTCTACTCATTTTTTCATCACTAAACTAGAATAATTTTTTCGTTACTCACCTATATTTGGATGCTGGAGTTTCCTACAAATTCTAGCTTCTCTTTCTAATTTTTGAAAATCTGCAACAACACACAATCATAAACAACTTGTTGCAATTAAATTATTTAATTAGATGTGCAAAGTTATTGGAATTGAATTACAAGAGCAACGTCGCAGTCATGTAACCTAAGCTGAAATGTCTAAATTTAGATTACTTATTTAGGAAGTTGCATTTGCAAAATTTCGTTATCGAAGTGAATTTCAAGAGTAGACAATCGAATTTACGTTTCGAAATTATGTAATTGTACACTGTAAAAACAGTAGTATCTATTCTTGAATGAAGAAAAGATTTTTATTTTTGGTGTAGGTAAGTATTTTTTATATGATTTAAACAACTAATTTTGTATTAAATAATTCAATAATCCTATGTAATAATAACAATCTTAAAAATGAAATCACTATTTAGTTGCGGATACCTATTATGATAGCTTTGAGTTATATTTTTGTTTCATTTTGAGAAAATATTTTGAGAGTGTAGTTCTTCTAAGCATTTGCGATTTTTTTCTGCAAACGTTAATTTAATAAGAATTATTTTTGGATCTATTTTTATTTTTTTTCAGTTTCAATAAGGTTTTCAGTCGAATAGCGCCTTAGGAATTCGATCGTATCTTAAGACGGCTTAAACTTCTCGGGTCTAAAAACGAGCATTTCTATTGTACCATCCAAGGACGGATTGTAAAATCCAACAATATAAGAAAATGATTAGCACATTGTAAATTCCCATATCTCACACAGTGTACAATAACAGAGATTAAAGAATGTTAGATAAAAAAGCAGAACATACCAGAGATATTTGCAAAAGCAGACAAGTTTGACTAAATGTTTAATTATTACCTATGATAAGGCGTAATTATTGCTGAAGACACACTCCGAATCAACATTTTTTAAAATCTGTTCGAATATTTTCAAAACAAACTTAATTTGGTTTCCAGGGTGGAACATCAAAATAGAAAAAAG